>CM034154.1:650843062-651575562 GCA_019776745.2 Taxus chinensis | reverse complement strand
AGAACCCTAAAAAAATGTATCCATCATGTCAATAGTATTATTAGGAATCCAAGAAGCTCATATTGTTATGATGCATCTCCTAGGCACCTGTATGGGCTTGCTATAGCAAGTTATCCTCATTGAATCCCTATGTATCATCATGAAATCTCCTGAAGCATCATGTCAAAACCATCCAAAACATCACCTGACCTTGATCCATCATCCAATTTTTCATTAATGTGATTTTTCATCAATAACAATACCTATAGGACAACATGCCAACACTCTCCCCAAAATTCTTCCTATGGCGGCAGGATGCCCAAATCCTGCCTTGATCAAAATTATACAAAATTGGGTTGGGAATTGATAAAGACCTACCCCTTAAAATCTGCCTCGCCAATAATTAAAAATATCCAAAATCTCCAAATCAAATCATAAATTTCTCCAAGTGCTCCTTTTACTATACTTCCAAGTATGTTGTTATATGTATGGATCTTAAGTAAGAACGATATTCTCTAGTGATAGACTTCCTAGTCCATTTGCTTAATTTGATTATTTCTATTGTTTTTATCTCTCATGTCTCTCACTTCTGCACTCATTTCTAGTCAGGTTACAGGGATCCCTATCTATTAGTCTTTTCACATTTTTTTAGTTGTCATAGGACACCAGTGCCCAGTCTAAACACTAGTGCTCAGGCGTTCTTGTCCACCCTGGGTGATCCTGTCCTCTTTGTTCTTGTTCACATTTTTTACATTTGTGGTCATCATTTTTGATTTTTTTTACTCCTATCCTGAGGTCCTATTCAACATGTTGTGATCCCTATTCAAATAAGAGATCCCTATATATACATAACATAATACCATTATAGGGGTGAGCAATTATAAAGGGAAAACATATCTACATACTATCAAAGGGACTACATTTTTGGGCAGATTACTCTGTATAAACTGTATAGGAAGGAAAATGTTTCTGAATTCCATCCCACACATTTGCATTTTATCTATATTTAGCCCATTATCTTGGTGTCATTAGCATGAGGGAAACCTAAGGACACTATTTCACACACAAACACACATAACTACATGAAGTCTGGAATGTAGGGCAATGCTTGGTCATAAGTTCATCCTTTGGATGATCGCGGAGGTCAGTTTGAGTCCACAAGATAAGCCTTGAAGCCTGTAGATCAAGGTATAACATCAAATGAGTCATGAAAAGTGTGATAGTTGGCAAGTGTTCTTATGTTATCATGGGTGCCACTTGTCTAAGCATGTAAAGTTTATTTCTTAAGAAGGAAGAGATCCAAGAGCTATTTTTAACCTTATAACATCTTTTTAGAGGTTATTTGAAGCCTAAGATGGTGTCTCATGAAGGAGGAAGATGTTTTCTCTTACTCCTTGATAAGAAAATATTGACAATCTATTGTTCGATGCATGGTTACCTGTTACAAGTCATGAAAAATTGCTCAAGATGAGTTACAAATATACAAGTTTGACTAAAATTACCTAGTATATCTCATGAATTCAAAAGGTACTTTTACATATTTTTAAGGGCTTAACATCTGTATTCTTTTGAATATTATAACAGTGAGTCTGATAATGATCATTTAGGAGATTCACGTATTTGTATCATATGAAAGAAGTGTAAAAAAATTTAGATCTCAACTTCCCATGTGAATGCTACCTCACAACCATTTGGTGTAAGTTACTACTTAGAGTCATTTCAAGAATTAGTCAAAGAATATGAAAGTGATCAGAACAATTTGATGATCTTCCCAGTTCACTGAGCTTCTTAAAGAGATCTCACTTTCATATGTTATGAACAATTGAGTTCTTTGTATATACTAGCTTGAGTCTTGAAATTACTATCACTTTTTATGTATGAAACGAAAGTGTCATGATGAGTCAAGATATCCATGGGATGTTCAATGCAGTGTATGTGCCTTCCATGTCATCATGGTATGATGTGAACCATATTTCTTATAGAATGACACAAGGTAGAGTTGATTCCTCTATCACATAGGTTGTTACTGAGTCCATCACTATTTCAAGATTAACATTTGATTATGAGTCATGGTCAGGATGTTCATAGAGCTATCTATGTTATCTGAGGTGAAATTTCAAGGTACAGTCAAAATAAGAAGAAAATTTTGTCCCTCCCCAGTTATGTTGATATAGTTCATGTTGAATATGTTAGGACCTCTTGAAGAAGAAGTTGAGAAAGTCTTAAGTGCTCTCTTATGCATCCCTTAAAATCTCTTTACATAGAGATTCCTATGAAGAATTTTCACAAGTAATTACTTAGGTTACTGTAGGTAATATTTATCATCTAAGTTTTTTTACATAAACACAAGCCATCAACTGACTATGTTATAGTCCCTACAGTAGTTCGGTTAGATTACTGTCAAGTGTACTAGTCTCATGTGGAGTTAGCATGGTCATTAGTTCTCTAGACTTAGGATCAAAGCTGATGTGGTATGATCAGCTCATGCTAAAGTCTTATGGATATGAAGATGAAAATACCAAGGGTGGATTACGTCTTAGTGAGGACAAAGTATCATCACCACTAATTTAGGTACAAGCTACATCAAGGTGTCCCTCCAAGGTCCTATAATGGCATCCATAAATTATATTCATTTATGTGTAATGTCACTTGGAATCCTACAAGGCTACCTGAGTCAAGGATGTAACAATAATGGATTAGCTTGCAGGGTCTTACTAGTCATGATATGAATGATATTTAGATAGGGTACATTCTACAAGTTACTATAATGTGGTGTGCTATAAAAATCTGAGGTTTTTGTATGCATAGAGGAATCTTGGTTGATCGAAAAACTTTCATGGTATCAAAGTGGTAGATGATGTCTTGACATTTCCATTTGCATAAGGTTCATAATAACATGAAACTTTAATTGAGCTAATGTATTCTAAAGAAGTTGTTAGAAATTTGATCTAGGATGGTTAAGTATTACACAATGTTTGATGACAGAGCTCTGTTGTACTCAGAAGGCGGAGTACCCCCAGTTGAATACTACTGTATGATTGACTTCTTAGACAGAAGGTAACTATGATATGATATTCAAGATGCAGACATTGTATATGATACAGATCTTCTTGGAAGGGTCCTCTAGACCTTAAATGGATACCTAATACTTGTTATAAAGACATTGAATTTCCATGACAACGGTATCTAGGTCTATATGCAGGGTTTGGTAAATGAGTTTCTATAATATTTTAAGATGAAAATAAGGTGTCACGGGATGTATAGTGAGGAATCTTGATGGATACATGAGTCTAAAGGAAACTTGAGGTGTTTCTCTCCACTAAATATTAAGAACGGGGAAGTATGATAGCATGGGCTAAATGGCGTATAGCTTGGGTTTCTCTGTGAATGCATAATAAGATGTCTTGGTTATTATTACATGCAACAAGACTGAGAAGGTTAACATAGGCAAGGGGATACATTTTTAGTTCTCAGGGGATACAAAAATTGTGATAAGAAGGAAAATAATGGCAAATTTTAGTTTCTAGATGTTTCATAGGTCTATATGTCTTCAGTAATGGGTTCTACTTTGATACAATTTATGAGGGTACTTGTGTGGACATGATTTGTGTCATTTATGTGATCCATGCTACAGGATCCATGTGAGGGACACAAAACATTCAAGGGGGCACGATTTGCCTGGTCTAAAAGGTGTTTCGATAATGGACTATAATTTGTATATGTAGATTTCCTAGGTGAATGATGATATTCAAGTATCATTGACAAATTTGTGCTAAATGTTTCTTGACTCATTGGAAGTTCAAAATGGAATATGCAAATAAGATCTGAAACACTTAGACCATTACTTTGTTATTCACGTTCAAAGTGTTTTAGGAGTCTTTATGGCTTATTCTGTTTTGCAAATATATAATTGAGAAGTTATTTTCTAGTATTTAAATCTACTAGATTGCAAGGCATGGTATTTAGTTTTTAAGGGAGTCATTAGAAGCGCAATATCGTTTGAAATTTTTTTATCTTTAGGATCATGGTAAAGTCAGGCTAAGAATGCACGTTTTTTTAGGATCAAGTTCTTGTTCCACTGGAACTATTTATCCTTAAGAGTATGTGTATATAGTCATAGATATGGAGATATTTTAAATGTAATGCCTAGTATGACGCACTAAATTACAAAGTACCAGAGATTTATATCTCTAATATTTGTAGGAATGATGTTTTTAGCCTTGTATTATCCACACATTTTTAACATGTTGATAGTCTCTCTTGTGGGGGAGTTATTCTCATGAAGCCTAGTGTTAGTTTGTCAGTGTTCAAGTAGTTATTTTGACAACTCATACAGATTTGTAGCATTAATCTACCTATTCAGTAGTATGTGAGGGTGTGATGTTGATTATGCTTCTTCGGGTTTTGTGTCCTTTCCTTATTACATATTGATACTGCTTCTTTAGGTTTTATGTCCTCACCTTGTTGCCTTGCTTATTATTTTTAGATTGTGACACACCTATTTGTAGCAGTTTATCTTACTTCTTCAGGTTTTGTGTCATTTCCGTGTTACCTTAGATTTTGTTGGATTGTGGCACCCCAATTTATTTGGATCTCATGTCCTTGCCTTGTTGCTTTGGTTATTATTCTTAGATCATGGAACACCTATTTGTAGCAATTGATATATTATGTTTGGTGGTTTTTTAGCACTTTCAATATCACTCCATTGAAAATCTCCTTACATGGATCTATTTTGGTGAAGCCTAGTGTCAACTGTTTTTGATTTTTGTGATCAAGCAGTGGATTCAGACCACAGTGCATACCAAACTTCTTCAAAATTGTATGATTTTTTGGAGCCAAGCTTATTGGGTTATCTTGTAGTGAGATTTTTCTCTCTCTACTTTGTTATTACTGGTTTTGGGTACCTTACGGTGTTCCTTTTTCCTAGTTATTATACGTGGATACCTCATCAGGCCTTGTTGATGGGACCCACCTTCTTTTCCGTCAACCTAAGCTATGATTACGGGGGGTGTTAGTGGAGGTTATTATTTATCCTTTTATTTTTTCATTAGGATAATTCTTACACTTGTATAAGCCCTAAAATTGTTGGGTTATTTTTCTTAGGTGTACTACTTATGTGGAGTTAACTTTCTAGTTGTGTTGAGTTATCTTTTCAATTATGTGGAGTTAGTTTGCTAGTCTCGTGGAGTTAACTTAACTACCAATATCAGTTAGTGGGAGTTATTCACCACTAATCTAGGTAGTATTTGCACTTCCCTCCTCCTATATGTACATCCTTCTTATCGAGCAATGTAATGTAATTCAATTCTAATGTATTAAAAATAATGAATTATGATGGGTTTCCATATATGATATTTTATCTCTTCTATTTTGCAAATCTAATGGGGTATGTTATTATCATATGAGATCTACACAACATGGAAAAATATTCTTATCGTTCCTTTTAGCTTTCACATTGGGTCTTAGGGAGATGATCTGAAACCTAAAAATTATATGGCCAAAACTCATTTAAAAAATCCTCTTTCTCATGATCCACATTTCTTATCATTTAGGGGTTTCCTTCATACAAGTTAAGGCATACCTGATATTCATAATTTTCAAATAGAGAGATAATATCAATGTTGAATGAGAAGGGTGCACCTTTCAGTTCAGGATCCATAAAATCATGCTCATGAAAAGAGAAAGGACACAATGTCGGGGATCCAACATGAGAATAATCATTTACTCCATCCTGAACTTCTCTTGGAGATTCCTATTTTTTGCAAGGATAAGAGAAGACTCCATACTCAAAATTATGATTTCTATCACACTCTTTTTGTGATGATTGGGAAACCAACTTATTACAGAGGTGATGTTCTCTTCATTCATCCTTGCTTTTTTCAAGCAGGAAATTGAATTCTTCCATTTTCTCCATATTATTATTGGGAATTTGTGTATCAAACGAAGAGACAAAATTAGAAATAAATTCATCAATAATTACCTCAAAATCATCCTCCTGAAGAACTTGTGGTGGGGAAGGAGGATTCATGTCTTGAACATCTTTATGGTTGGTCAATATCTACATAAGCACTAGATCATCCATTATGAGACAAGAAATCTCATCTCCCGTGCACATTCCTTCTCAAATGGATTGTACTTTAGGCTAGAGTGTAGATGCGGATGGAAACTCAAATTCTATGCTTTCTTCATTATCTACTACGGAGATGAATCCAAATTCATTGGAATGCTCAAGAAGAGGAAATTTGAGAGAATCAATGAAGAGTATTCCTGTAATAAACAATTTACAGTATGGAAGATTAGTAGAATTTACTTTTGGAAGATGGATCTATTCCTCCTCATTTAGGAGTGCCGCAATATACTCATAAGTTTATTACATAGCCACAACATAGTTCGTAATTTCAATATTAGTTTGAGGTTTGGAACATCGTTCTGTAATTCTAAAAATTCTTTTCTCATACTCCTTTTTCAAGACTGTGATTTTTTCATCTCCATAAACAAGAAAATGATATAAAGGAAGAGAGACAAAAGATAATGATTTGAGTTTCTCATTCAGCTATGTATAATTAAAAAAACACTACCTTCAAGAGATTATTATTTTCTTACTTAATCTAAAGATTCATCTTCATGTTGTTCATACAACATTTTGTATCTTTTTTACATTTTTCTCATCATGAACTTAGATCCTCAATAATCAGTCGGTGAAATTCCCATTTTCTTTCCTTTAGTAGTACTCCCATTTGAATTAAAGCCATATGTATTTGTTTGTAATATCTTTAGATTTAGTAGTTTTATCCATTCTAGATATCCTTTCCATAAATTTTGTAGTAATATCAATGACCTTCTTTCCTTTTGATGATTGCATATTTTTGGTTGAAGCAAGAGACCTCTTCGTTGTGCCAGAATCCATACTTTTGCAAGAGCTAGTCTAAAATTATGGCTGATCAAAAATACGGATATCTTTGTGGTCATCTTCTTCTACATTGTTTCTGTCACTTATTGGTGTTGAAAACCAATCTTGAACCTTCATCATTGTGATGTGGAAAATTATCGTGACATGGATTTGTTCCTTGATAGAGTCACCTTTAAAATCTAATTTTTTAATTTTGATATCTATTTTTTAGAATATGTATTTTTTTTATAGATTTTCTAGAGATATTTAAGGGTACAAAAGGATAGATTTCTCCCCACTGGATTCGCTAGAAATTGTCGGTGAAATAATTTGTTGCAGTGTAGATTATTGGTTTTTCACCAATGGTCATGAGGATAAGCCCCTCCTTCTTGGGTATGGGGAGGATCCAATTATTGAATGTAAACTACCTAAAACTATGGGGTGGCTATTAGGCTAGGGATCACACAAGAATACTCCATTAAACCTATGGAAAAAATAATTTTACAGTGTACAAGGGAGGAATTTGTTGTAAATGAGGTAAAGAGGATTAGGATAAATAAGAAGAAAGGGTTAATGTTGTGAGTAGAAACTAATAAAATCTCACCAATAGTAACCAGAGTATGTCCACATTCAATTAGAAGAACACAAAATGTAAGCAATCAACAAGACTAATAAACTAGAGACACAAAGTTCTACATATTCATTAATCAAGGAAAAAAAGTTCCTTCTTGGTTATACAAGATCAACATGCTTACAAAGTTAGGAAGTAGAGAGATAGAGTAGAGGAAAATAATCAAGGAAATAGAAGAAATGTAGATTTTATTGGATGATGTAGTAGTGATACGAATCTCAACAACATACAACAGTCATCAATTGCCTACCCTTTGGAATGGAGAATCCAATCCCAGTTATATCATTACGAAATGTCTTTTCATCTCCCCCATATGAATTTTTCTGTTTCCTCATAACTTGCGACCTTCTATATTCCTATGGAATAAAGTGATTCTTTTTATTATTAATGAAAAAGGATTCTTACAATGTTAAGTTGAAGGCCAATTAAGTGAATAAGAAAAAAATAGTGAAAAAATACATTCTTAATAAACAATTAGAACATGGAGAGAAAAGAAAGAGGAGAGATAGAAGGAGGATTGATCAATCTCGTGAAGACTAAGCCTCTTCCAATGAAGAACTTGCTAACTTGAAGCACTGTGATCACAATATCCTTCTTCTATGACTTATGGAAATATTCTAGGGAATCAAATACGTGTTCAAAAAAAAATGTTATGAAATTTACATTGGGATGGGAACAAAATTATCTTCTCTGATCACAAGGTAGGATTTAGGATATGGAGATCACTACCTTACTCTTCTAGGCATTCAAAATTCACATTCACGACTAAAATTAATTGCATGATGGTCAAACCTTTTAATTCTTGTCTGTTACTCACTGAAACATGTCTTCATCTTACAGGTAGAAGTATTTATCCCTAAATGAAGTTATTGTTGATGAGGCTAAAATATGCCTCATCAATGTGCAATAAATACTCTCTTTTTACTCTCCCTTTTAATCAAGTTGTCTATATTTCATAACTTTTGTTTGATCTAAATATAAGTTAGGATGTAATTTTCCATATTTTGTTTGATTTAGTTAAAATGTCTAAAACTCTATAATTCCTAACAAATTGTGTGGAAATTTATTTTTTTTTAGAATAAACAGGTCATATTTGGTCAGGATAAGTGATTGTGAAGTAACCAACACCTTTTTGAGGAAGTCAGCTAAAATGCATCTTAGCTTAGGAACTATATCGCTTAGCTCCGGAACTCTATCACTTAGCTCCGGAACTTTATCACTTATCTCCAAAACTACACCACTTAGCTCTGGAACTTTAGTAGTTAGTTCCGGAAGGTTTCCCTTTGGTTCCAGAACTTCTCCAAAGTTCCAGAATCAATGGGAATCTCATTATTTTATCAAAATTCGGTTATGGAGAAAAGAATGGGCCTTCTAATAAGAAATAGACCAACAATTTTCTGGTTCTTCATACTCCAAATATACATATGTAAGACCAACAATTGTATATCTAGCTAGTTTTCTAAATTTCATATCTACTTTGGGCACTATTTCATTTTCACTAGAATATGTAGGTGGAAAGACAACTATTGACCAGTCATGATAGTAAATGCATCTTCAGATGGGAAATATATATAGAGAACTAAAGATAGATGTAGAGGAGAGTTAAGTTTTTGTAAGACTGAACAATTCAATAATAAGAATAGCCATTTTATTTTGAGAACAACATATTGTGTTAACTCCTGATTCAAGGTGGAGCAAGGGCCCACTCCTCCAAGAAGAAGGATCTTCACTTTCATTGGTATTTATATTTTCAAGTAATTTGTATAAATATGTTATTTGGTAATTCAGAAAGTATTTTTGATTCATCAATTAAAATATGTTTCGTGCAGTTATTTATTGTCCCTATAGGTGTTATAGTTACATTCTTATTTCCTTACAAACATTTTAAACAACATTTTCAAAGTGTGTTTATTTCCAGCAGCATGTTCAATTCTGTAAAGTGTGTTTATTTCCAACAGTGTGTGTTCAATTCTGCAATATTTGTTCATTTCAGCAATGTGTGTTTATTTCAGAAAGTTTCTTATAGTTTAGCTTTAATAAGGATTTGGCCAAGAAATCTTAAGACACCTTGAAACCCCCCAGAAAAATAAAAATAATAAGTATCTAAAATCAATTACTAGTTCACCTGAGACTTCACTTGTTGCATATAGCTTTAGACACACCCCTAGTTTTAATATGACATCAACCACGAGTTGATTAAATGAAGGGAATAACAACACCCATCATTTTTGGTGTCATTGCTGGGGATTATACTAGTTAGAATTTTCTAATTAGGTGTCAACAAGAAAAATAATCACACATCTAGTAATTGAAAAATCTTCCCTACATTATCATAAAATTTATGAGTAGACCAAAAGACTCAAAGGGTAGATTTCTCCCAAAAATATCTCAACAAGAATTATCAACATCCTCTAGTTCAAATAAGGAAGTTGAGAAAGAATTAGAAGCACCGTTGTCCCTGTTAGACAGGAAGCAAAACTCCCACCTTTGGAATTTCTTGATCAATCACCAGAAGAGGGTGGAACCTTTAGAAGAAGGATTATATCCCAAGACCCATTTAGAGAAAGTATCGATTCTCAATTGAGCAGTCAACCTCCTACTCTTAACTTCTCACCTTATGCACTAAAGCGGATCACATACCACATTGATTGGGAAAAATATTAAGAATATATTTCAGATATGGCTCGAGAAGTTGAAAGAGAACCTGATAGGACTTTTACTTATCCAATTCAGTTGGAGGATGATGATACACCGATGAAGAATATTTCACTTGCACACTTGCCAACATTTAGAGGAATGCCATCTGAGGATCATGACCAATTTTTGTTTGAATTTAAAGTATTATGTCAAACCTATGACTACAAAATAGATAATCAAAAACTCAAGTTATTCCCATCTACCCTGAAAGATGCAACAATGAGGTGGTTTATGGGATTAACATCCAATTCCATTACCACTTGGGGGAAAATGGAAACTTCCTTCTTAGACAAATATCAAGACTATTGTAGAGGAAGAAACATTAAGGAGGAATTTTTTAGGATCAAACAGGAAGAGGATGAAAATTTGGAAGATTATTTAGATAGATTCCTCTTCATAAGTAAAAGGTGTGGATTTGTACTTCAAGAAGAGCTAAGAAAAACCATTTTTCTTAAAGGTTTGGATGATGAATCTAGGGAAGCCCTTAACTTAATGGGAGGTGGAAACATCAATCAATTGAGAATGAATGATATTAAAGATCTTTTTAGAAGTTATTCAAGAATGAGGGGTGGACCCAGGAAAGGAAAAACAATGAAAGGTATGAATCCAGACATGAAAAAACTTATGGATGAACTAGAAAACTTTAAAACAAATATCTTAGTTCAATTAACTTCAACCATGGATGGATTGCAAGCCAAAGAAAATGCTAATACTGAACCATTAGCTATGTAATGTCCCAGATGTAGAAAGAAACATGCAATAAGATATTTTCCTATGGATAAAATAGAAATATGTCTTATTTGTGAATCTAGGGAACATGAAGTTAATGCTTGTTCTCTTCTTCCATTCATAAAAAATTAGCTTAAACAAAGCAGCAATTCATCCACCACAGAAGAAGTAAACTTTGTTTAGAGATAAACTAGCCAGGGGTAGTTCATACCAAGATCCGTTCCTAATCCCTGGATGATGCCATAGGCAGCTCAGACAGTACCAAAAAATTGGGGACAACCCCCTTGGGCCCCTCAACCAACATGGAATCTCTAGGATTGGGCAGGACAATCCTGGTATGCTCAAGGACACCAATGACCTTGGTTTGGTCAAGGTAACCCTTATGCATGGTCACAACCTAGGTGGAACCTCAATAATTATGCTCAAGGGAAGACATATCCCAACCAGAAACAACAAGCCATAATGGGTTCCCTAGCACAAGGTTCATAAACCGAAAATGTGGTTCAAACACAAATACCAGCACAACTAGTGGCTAATCCCAAAAACAAACAAACAACCCATGTTTATGGAGTGGAACAAGAAAAACTGGTTGATTCTTAATGCCATGAATGTAAAGACATTCAAACCGGATCTGGAAAAATAATTAATAGTCCACCTATTATAATTACCGAGATGTCAGATGAGATTGAAACTCCTAGTTCAGTTATCCCTAAGATTGATGAAAAATAAAAAGAGAAACAACCAGATAACAATCCTACAAAAATCATATTTCCAGAAAGACTTAATGAAGTTATTGAGACTAAGGAATCTAAACTAGTGCAGGAGTTGAGGAAATTAAATATTGAAATACCATTTTTACGAGAAATCAAGGACATTCCTGAATTAAAATGATTAATCAAAATGTTATGCTTAAAAAGACCTAGACGGAAGTAGTACCCTAGGACTATTAAGGTAGATGGGAAACTTGTTTTTTTATTAGCAGGAAAACTCTCACTTTCCAAATATGGGGATCCTAGAAGCCCTATTATTTCTATCACTATAGGGAACAAACATATACATAATGTTTTGGTTGATTTGGGAGTGGCTACAAATGTTATGATAGTAGGAACTTTGGAAACATTACCATTGATAGGTATACAACCTACTAGCGCCATATTGAAGATGACAGATCAATCAGTAGCTAAACCAGAAGGGATCATTGAAGATGTTGCAGTCATGGTGGAGTCATGGGAGTATCCAATGGACTTCCTTATATTACGACCAAAAGGTAAAACACTTGGTTATCCCATCATTTTGGGCAGACCATGGTTAGCTATAGTTGCTACCTTAATTGATTGCAGATTAGGTGATATGACCATCTCTAATGGTAAGAATTCTAAACAAATTTCCCTATATCCTTCTGATAATCATGAATAATTATGGGTTGATTCCTGATACTAATAAACAAAAATTATGATATCATTGTAGGATCATGTACGAGAGGTGGAGAATATTATTAATCACCCATTGAGTGATCACCAATTGTCTTTGGAACAATCAGAGATAGTTCCAGAACCTTCAAAATTAGTTCTGTAACCTTCAAAATTAGTTCTAGAACATTCATACTTATCTCTGGAACCACAACAATCCCATGCAGATGTAAATAATTTTGCTCCAAAGGAATGTGAATTCTCTTCAGGAGGGGTGGAAATAGCTACAAAATCAGTAGCATTAGTCTCTGAGATATCAGGAAATAGTAAGGAATCTCTGGAAAATGTCAGTGATGAGGAGCTTGACCAATGTCAAGATAAGTATCATAACTCTGCTTACTGTCCTTTGTCTAGTATTATTTCTCAAGGTAACTTTAGAGACATTTCTGCATATCATATGTTGTTACCTCATTCATGTCCACTAAACACCCTAATGGAACGTTTTCAACAAATCAGTTCATCACACACTGGAACCAAACAAATTGAGATTCGACTAGGTAAGATTTTGAACATTAACAACTGGTTGGAAAATGATCAAGAAGCTAAATTTGTTGATGTTTTGAAATATCATACTAGATATTTTGCTTGGGACTATAAAGACATGAAAGGAATCCACCCAAGTATTTTCACCCATCACATTTATATTGAAAATGTTAAAACTAGTTAGGAAACCTTAGAGAAGGATCAATCCAGCCTTAAGGGACATAGTCAAGTAGGAAATTGAAAAACTATTACAAGTAGGTTTTATCTACCCCATCTCAGATAGTCAGTGGGTGTCTCCTCTTGTAATTGTTCCTAAAAAGAATGGAAAATGGAGAATTTGTGTTGATTATAGGGAATTGAAAAAATCTACACTTAGAGATTATTTTCCCTTACCATTCATAGATCAAGTTTTAGACAACCTCTCAAGTAAACAATACTTTTCCTTCCTAGATGGCTTTAGTGGATATAACCAAATTAGGGTGGCTGCTAAGGATTAGGAAAAAACTACCTTCACTTTTCCATGGGGTACCTTTTCCTACAGGGTACTTGCCATTTAGATTATGTAATGCTCCAACAACTTTCCAAAGGGTTGTACTATCAATTTTTGTAGATCTAACTAATGATTGTGTAGAGGTATACATGGACAATTTTACTGGTGCATGGAAACACATTTGATGATGCCTTGAAAAACTTAGATAGATTATTAACAAGATGTGAGCAACACCATTTGTATCTTAGTCATGAGAAATGTTTGATGATGGTTGATGAGGGAATTGTTCTAGGACATCATATTTCAAAAAGAGGAATTCAAGTTGACCAAGACAAAATCAGGATTATTTTAGACTTACCTGTTCCTCAAACCCCCATGGATATCAAGTCATTCTTAGGACATGCTGGGTACTATAGGTGTTTTATCAAATATTTTTAGTAAAATTGCTACCCCCATGTTTGGTTTCCTTACCAAGGATTGTGAATTTCTTTGGGATGAAAAATGTCAACATGATTTTGAAGAGATTAAGGAAAAACTAATCATTTCCCCAATACTAAGAGGACCTAATTGGGAGAAACCTTTTCACATCCAAACAGATGCCTCAAATAACTCAATTGGTGTAGTTTTGGGACAGAAAGATGAAGAGGGAAAAATGTATGTTATTTACTATCTTAGTAAAAATCTTACTTCCACTAAAATAAATTACACCACCACTAAAAAAGAATTCCCTTGCTGTGATCTATTCAATTAATAAGTTCAGACATTATATTACAGGGTACAAAATATTTGTACATACAGATCATTCAACAATTAGATATCTAATGAACAAACCAGTGGTTGGAGGTAGGATAATCAGATGGTTATTACTTTTACAAGAATTTGATATTACTATTCTGGATAATCTTAGGGAAATCTAATGTGGTAGCTGATTTCTTGTCAAGATTAACCACTATAGGGGAACAAGATCCAGTTAAGGAAAAATTTCCAGATGAACAATTATTTACTATTTCAGCTGATACACCATGGTTTGCTGACATGGAAAATTATCTTGCAATAGGGAAGTTTCCTCATTCTTTTACTAAGAAACAAATGAAAAGGTTAATCAAAACCAGTGCCACAATTTAAATGGATAAATGAGAATGTTATTTAAATGTGGTCCTGATTTGGTTTTACGCAGGTGTGTGAGAAAAGATGAAACTTTTGACATACTTAGGGCATGTCATGATGAACCAAGTGGAGGACACTTTTTAGTGAAAATAACAAGCCCACAAAATACTTGGCACTGGCTATTATTGGCCATCTCTGTATAAAGATGTGAAGAAATACATCAAGCAGTGTGATCCTTGTCAAAGGATGGGACAACCAACTTTTACTAGTGAAATGCCTCTGCAACCTCAAGTGGTGATTGAACCATTTGAAAGGTGGGGGATGGATTTTGTTGGTCCTTTTAGTCCTCCTTCATAGGGAAAGGAGCACATTCTTGTATGTATTGATTATGTAACAAAGTGGGAAGAGGTGAAGGCTTTAACAAATGCTAATGAAGATGCGGTTGTTGATTTTCTTTGGCACAAAATTATGATGAAGTTTGGTGCACCAAGAAGTATAGTTTCAGATCAAGGTCCATAGTTCATGTATAATATGATCCAGGCCTTTACAATGTATTATCAGATCAATCATAGGAAGTCATCTCCCTATCACCCACAATCCAATGGAAAAGCAGAAGTGACAAACAGGGAATTGGAAAACATTCTCACCAAAACAATGGAAGTCAAGTAGAAGAGATTGGGTGAAAAGGCTACCTGAGGTTGTCTGGGCTTATAACACAACTTGGAAGACTACAAGATGATTCTCACCATATGAGTTATTCTATGGGAAAAATCCCTTGTTACCCATTGAATTTGAACTACAAACATTGAGGACAACAACTAAATTGGGTATTGAATTGGATACAACACAAAAGCAAATAATTCTATAACTAAATGAATTGGATGAGCTTGAGACTGGAATCACTTCAATAGACAAAAAATAATCCAAGACCAAATGAATCAGTGGAATGATACGCATATCAAGGAAAGGACAATTCAATATGGGAGATTGGGCATTACTATTTGATTCCAAATATTAGCAATTCAAAGGCAAGCTAAGAACCAGGTGGTTAGGACCTTATTAGGTTAAGTAGATATATGATAATGACTTTATTTAGATACTTTCCATTGATGGCAGTAGTAGGCCACTTTTGGTCAATAGACACAGGCTAAAACTCTATAGGATGCCTCCTACCAAGGATGAATTCTTGAAGCAAATTGAAAACAGAAAAGGAATTTGATCATATGGAAGAACCTAGTTCTTCCAAAATTATCAAGTAATTAGATGCAAGGATCTATAATAAAGGGAAGGGAATGAAAACTAAAAAATGGAATTCTCTTCCCCCCCCCCAAAAAAAGGAAAAAATATATTTAAAAAATAAAAATAAAAATAAAAAAGAGAAGGGAATGAAAAACCAGTAAATGGAATTCTCTTCCCTAAAAACAATTTCTCTCAAAAGGCCAACTGAAAACCTAGAAATTGTGGTTGGTCTCATCAATAATTGACTAATTCAAATAAAAGGAACTTCTTTAGAATTCCATTTGTCTTTTCTATTCATTTTTTTAAACATTTTTCTCTTAGGAATCACTGAGTCATCAAGGTGGATTAATTACATCAGCAAATATAGTAATTATGTCTTTATCTTATTAAGGGTTACATTAAAAGTTTGCATGTGTGATTAGACTTGATTTAAGGAGGCAGTATAATGAGTCATTTATTGAACATCATGATTAAAGGGGAATAATCATGGAGGTGATGCTGAATACATAAATGAAAGTGGCAGAATATTAATAACGAACTGTCATTTAGGTGGAATAAAAGAAAATTGGGAATAGTTGCAGAGAAATTTAAGGAGGTAGCAATGAAGGAATAGTTGAATTTCTGTAGCTAAAATCTAGTAGTTCTGCAACTAAATATAGTATTTCTGCAACTATCTCCTACCATAGAAAGGGTTTGAAAGAATAAAGAATTTGAATCATCCTCTTAGCCATGGGTATCAAAAAGAAGTCAGAGCTAGAAGAAGATACAAAACTCCTTGCATATGAAGATGTAGCAGCCATTCTTGAATAGGTAGGTTGGCTGGAGTTTCTGAAAAATTTCTCAAAATACAATGATGAACTGGTAAGAGAATTCGTTGTAAATTTAGAGCACTCAAGAACTAAGGTTAAAGGAATTGTAATCCCCTTTACTATTAAGATAATGAGCAATGTATCTGGTGTACCAATACATCACATTATGGCTAAAGGCACATATTTTGCATTACAATGTCTAGTAGGGAGGTTTGGAATCTCCACAATATCTCTTACAGAAAAGAAGAAGAAGGGAGGGGCATATACAAGGTGTCTAACTTTTTGAAATGAGAGAAGGGAGAGAGAGAGTAATTTGAAATCTTTCTTTAACGACCTAAAAATGCATTAAAATCTCTTGCAATAATGATGGGTACCACTGCAAAACCCATGTCTCCATGTACTTTGGCTTGTTGGAGAAGAAATGAAGCCCATACGTCATCATTTTGGTAGGTGGGAAATATGGAAACACCCTCTAAAATGACATACTATATTTCTTCATTTTTAAATACTTAGTCCAACTTAAATTAAGAAAACTAGTCGTAGTTGTGTATAGGACACTGAGAGATTTCCAAAAATTATGATTTTTGTGCAAATTTGAGATCCCAGTAAAAATTTATGGCCATTTGAAGATGGGGGGTGCCATTCTATAATAAATGCGGGTGGTTGATCTTCTCTTTTTAGACTCTGAAACTACTTCATAACCTCTGAAGTTCAAAATTTTAAACTTTCGAGCATTTTGACTTCGGAGGTTGATGTTACTGTTCATTCGGTTTGAGTCAAAAAAACCTTAGAAACTCCCGGAACCTCAAAGTATGAAATTCGGACTTTGGGTTTTAGACTTTAAGTTGTGATTTTTTTGAATTGGGGGGGTTGAAGGTTCTAAAATGCCGAAACCCCAAAGTCTGAAATTTGGACTTAGGGTTTTTCGACCTTTACATTTTTAGGGGTTTCGAGACTTCAGGGTTCAGATTTTCATTGATGTTCGACCCTGCTTCCTCTTTCAAACCTCCAAAATCCTAAAGTTTGAATTTCAGACTTTGGGGTTTTGAACTTCAAGTGCTTCTTTCCACACAATCCTTGAATTTGACCCTAGCCTATCTCCGAATGGCTCTACCTCTGAAATCTAAAATTTTGGACTTTCAGAGTTTCTTCATTTCCCATATTCCATTGCAATGTGCTCAACATTCTTCAACCTATTTGGCCAACCTAAAAATGCAATCTCCCATGATTGAATCAATTCCTCCTTTTTCTCTGTGTGTAAGGTCATGTTTGTCTAATTACACCTAAGGGGAAAAATTGGATAACACGAGTGCACAATTAAAATTTCACTAGAATCAGGTGCACGATTAAGGAGTTATGAGAAATTATTATTTTTATCCATGAAAGTATGGTGAAATTTGAGCAGAAACGCATGGTTAAAAAATTAGGTTGGGAGGGTATTTAAATATCTCTTTTTCTTAAAAAAATGGCTAAGTGTTTTGGAGATATGAAGAGTTATTTTAATTTCTACTCAAATTTTAACTCTCCTGTGACTATAATAGCTTGATTGGGGTTTGAGTGAGGTATCACTGGTGCAATGGGGATAAAGGGGACACAATGGACACTAAAGTGCAACTTGCACCATATGGTGACAAGTTTCATCCTTTGGTGTTTTGTGGAGGATATCTAGGGGGTTGAGAATGAGCAGTAAGGGCTAAAATTTTGTTCATTGCCGCTCAAGGGCAGAAAATGGGTTTTTTGATGACTAGGGACTAAATGGGATGAAGGTGGTCACACTTTTGTTTCCCCATTGTCCCCTTTTAACCTTTGGGGATAAAGGGGATAACTAAGTACAAAACATGTGACTAGGGGTCAACCATCATGAGGGGGGACAAGATGGGAGAGCTAAGTTGTGCAACATAGGTACATAAGTGGTGAGGGGAAAGTGAAATAGGTTTGGCATGATGGGGGGTCACAATTTTATGTCCCCCTTGTCCCATTTTCACCATGGGGGATAGAGGGGACAAATAAGATTCAAAAGTGTGAGTAGAGTGCATCCATCATGTAAGGGGGGCAAGTTGGCAAGTCAAATTTGTGCAACCTAGTTGTATAAGTGGTGAGGGTTGAGTGTCACAAATTTAAAAAATGATGGGTGTCACAATTTTTGTTTTCCCCTTATCCCATTTTCACAATGGGGGATAGAGTGGACAAATGAGGCTCCAAAGTGTGACTTTTCCAGTTTTAGAATGTTTGATGTCACCCACTGTGTCTGAATCAAGATGTTGGGAGTGAAATTTCCACCATGAGAGCATAGGAAAGTGTTATGGGGTCAAAAATTATATGTTTTGACTCAATTTTTTTTTAGACCTTATTAGGATCCAAGTATTCTTATAATTTCATTTTTAGGGAATATTTCATCATTGAGTAGAAGGAGTAGCTGTTGAGTTCTGGATTACCTCAGAATATATTTGAGTCTTGAAACAAATATTATGTCTCCATCATATAGATGGTTCCAATAAATTTCCAATTGATTAATTTTTTTCATCCTAAATCCAACCGGAGCTCCTAGAATCATCCAGAGAAGCTATATTTCATCATTGGAGCCTTCATTCCCTGCACCCAGAATTACCTGATGTTACATAAGTTGTTCCTGTCATCAATTGTTTTTACATAATTTATGTAAACTACCTTGGAAATATTTAGTTATCTCCAAAACCATCCTTAGATTATTTGAATCTTCCCTGTATGCTTTCAAAAGGTGTTTACTAGTTGCAAAATGGCCAAAAATTACCTTTTTAGGCCTTCGCAGGAAGTTGTGTTTCATCGAATCTTAATGAATTCGTCTATCATATTGGGAATTCATCCATGTAAATTTAAAAAAACATTGAAAATATTGTTAGCACATTCCTTTGAACTAGGATAAGGGTGAAATTGAGGGTAGACTAGCTATATGAAGGGGATCACAGTGATTGGGAGAAGGAAATTTTCAATTGTGGGCTTAGTTGTCAAGGAAAACTTTTTAATTTTTCATTCTGTACTTTTAGCATTATAATAAATGGCTCTATCTTGGGGAAATTTTGATTTAAGGGGAAATTGAGGACCTCAGAACCATCTTGGTAAGTAGATTAGTGCTTTGACAATTGGGATATCGAGTCATTCCTTCACCATTAATATAAACAACAAACACACATGAGGGAAAATTAAACAAACACATGACAGAAGAGGGAAACACATAAAAAATTGAAAGGAAACACAAAATGGAAAGGGTAACCATACTACATGGGAAGGAAATTTATAGAGGTGGGGGAATAAAACACACAAACCCCGACAATGGGATAAGAAAAGTAGGTACCAACATGGAATAGTGGGCTGAATTCATACCCTTTCCAAAGCTCAAAGATAATCATCTGGTCATGTCATGTTATTGTGATGGATTTTTTATAGTTTGATAAGAATGGGAGAGATAAGTTTTCCATCCTCATACTAATATTGCAGAGAAAGCACCTTTTCATTCAATAAACACTTTGTTACTTGTTTGAAGGTTTTGCTTTCTGTAGTCCCCATCTGATATTTTTTGACCATAAGGAGCCATTCTTCCATGTTTTCAAAAATAGAATCTCTACTTTTAACATGAAGGTAATCATCATCCTTGGGTGAATTTTGAAACATGGATTGATTTCTAGAATTAGTGGGGGATTCGCAAGTGATGAGAACAAGTTGATTCTCTTCCCATTCATAGGATTCTTCTAGCATCTCACTTTTTTCTTCTAAATGACTACTTTTTGTACATACCAACTTATTATTGACCTCAATATCACTTTCTATAGTGAAGGCACTATTCTCATGAATGAATACATCCATGGGAGGTTCAAACATTTCCTTTCCCTTCTATTCTTCATAAATACAATCTTCTGAACATAAAATGGGAAAGGGGAGGACTCATCTTCACATTCATACTCATCCATCAATTTTTCAAGGGGAAAATTGAGCTCCTCTATTTGTGCTATCTCATTATTGAACATTTGTGCATCAAAATAAAAATCAAAACTAGACTCATACTTATCTTGCATAGTTATAACATAGGTTATAATTTCAAGAATAAGTTGAGGGTATTCAAATTCCTTCAATAACCACTAAAATATCTTGCACAAATTACTTCTTCAAATTTTCCACATACTCACTTTCACATTCATTTGAAAAATATTCACATTGGGTCTCAGGGAGAC
Source organism: Taxus chinensis (assembly GCA_019776745.2). Lineage (NCBI taxonomy): Eukaryota > Viridiplantae > Streptophyta > Pinopsida > Cupressales > Taxaceae > Taxus > Taxus chinensis. Next base: position 651,554,835 of record CM034154.1, on the reverse strand, counting down.
GATTAGAAACTTGAAATTTATGTGGACATAACTCATTTCAAAAATAATATTTCTCACGATCCACATTTTTTTATCATTTGGGGGTTTCCTTATTGTAAGTTAAGGCATACCTGATATTCATAATTTTCAAAGAAAGAGACAATTAACCATGCTGAATGGGAAGGGAGAACCTTCTAATTCAGGATCCAACAAATCATCCTCATGAAAATAGAAAGGACACAATGTTAGGGCTGCAACATGAGAATAATCATTTACTCCATCTTGAACCTCTCCTAGAGATTCCTCTTTTTCACTGAGAGAAGAGAAGATCCCATACTCACAATTATGATGCTATCACATTATTTTGGTGATGATAGGGAAACCAACTCATCACAAAGGTCATGTTCCATTCATTCATCCATGATTATTTCAAGTAGTAAATTGAATTCTTCCATTTTCTCCATTTTATTATTGGGCATTTGTGTATCAAATAAAGAACCAAAAGTAGAAAGAAAGTCATCAATAATTACCTCAAAATCATTCTCCTAAAAAAATGTTGGTGGGGAAGAGTATTCATCTCTTGAACATCTTCATGGTCAGTGGAATTCTCAGCAAGCATTAGATCATCCATTATGAGATAAGAATTCTCATCTCCCATGCACATTTCTTCTCTAAAGGATTTTTCTTTAGGATAAAGTGTAGTTGTGGATGGAGACTCAAATTATATGCTTTCTTCATTATCTACTTAGGTGATGAGTTGAATTTCATTACAATGATTAAGAAGAGGAAAATAGAGAGAATCACTAAAGAGTCTTCTTGGAATAAACACTTCTTAGTATGGAGGATCAGTAGAATATACTTCCGAAAGATGGATCTCCTCCTCCTCATTATGGAGTACCTCAAGATTCTAATACTTTTAATTCATAGCTACAACATAGTTCAAAATTTCAATACTAGTTTGGGGTCGGAACTTGCTTCTGTAATTCTCAAAATTCTTTGCACATTCTCCTTTTTCAAGGCTTCCATTTCTTCATCTCCATAAGCAAGAAAACCATAAAAAGTAAGGGAGACAAAAGATAATGGTTTAAGTTTCTCATTTAGATGTGTATCATTTAAAACATCACCTTCAATAGATTCTTATTTTCTTACTTCATCTGGAGATTCATATTCATCTTGTTCATATAGCATTTTCTATATTTTTTGCATTCTTCTCATCAGGCACTTAGATTATTGATCATCAGTTGGTGCAATTCACATTTTATTTCCTATAATAGTAGTCCTTTTGAATTGAAGTCACATGGATTTAATAGTAGGATCTTCAGATGTAGCAATTTTATCCATTCTAGATATCCTTTCCATAAATTTTGTAGGAATATCACTGACCTTCTTTTCTTTTTTTAATTGTAAAATTTTGGTTGAAGCAAGAGACACTTTTTCCATTCTAGAATCCATACTTTTGTAAGAGCTAGTCCAAAATGATGGTTGATCATAAATATGGATATCTTTGTGGTCATAATCTTCTTTATTGATGTTGTCACTTATTGGTGTTGAATACCAATCTCAAAACTTCATCATTGTGATGTGGAAAATGAACGTGCCATTGATTTATTTCTTGATAGATTCACCTTTAAAATATGATTTTTATTTTGATATCTTATTATTTTTTTTTTTTTTGGAATATGTATTTTTTTGGATTTAGAGGGATCTTTAAGGGAGCACAAGGCGAAGATCTCTCCCTATCGGAGTAAAAAAAAATTGAGTGTAGATTATTGGTTTTCACCAATAGTGATGGGGCTAAGCCCCTCTTTCTTGGGTATGGGGAGGCTCCCATTATTGAATGTAAATTACCTAAAACTGTGGGGTGTCCATTAGGCCACAAATCACACAAGAATAATCCACTAAAACTGTGGCAAAATGATTCTACAATGTATAAGGGAGGAATTTGTTATGAAGAGAGGTAAAGAGGAGTAGGAGAAATACATAGAGAGGGTTAATTTTGTGAGTACGAACTAGCAAATTATCACCAATAGTAACTGGATTAGGTCCACAATCAATTATAAGAACACAAAAGTGTAAGCAATCAACAAGACTAACAAACTAAATACACAAAGTTCTGTAGATTCATTAATCAAGGACACAAAGTTACTTCTCAGTTATATAAGATCACCATGCTTGCAAATTTGGGAAGTAGAGAGAGTGTTAGAGGAACATAAGAAAGGAAAATTAGAAGCAGAGATGATGTAGATTTTATTTCTTGATGTAGTAGTGATACATAGCTCAACAATATACAACATTCAACAATTACTAACCCTTTTGAATGGAGAATACATTCCAATTTATAGCATTACAAAACATCTTTTTCATTTCTACCCCACATGAATTTTCACCTTTCCTCATCACTTGTGACATTCCATAATTCCTAGGGAATAAAGTGATTATTTTTCTTATTAATGAAAAAGGAATCATACAATGGTTAAGTTGAAGGCCACTTAAATGAATAATAAAAATAGTGAAAATTACATTCTTAATAAATAATTAGAACATGGAGAGAGAGGAGGGTTGATCAATATGGTGAAGACAAATCCTTTGTTGATGAAGAACTTGTTGGCTTTAAGCACTATGATCAAAATATCCTTCTTCTCTAAGATATGGAAACATTCCAGTGAATTGAATAAGTGTTCAAAAACACTATTATGAAATTTTCATTGGGATGGGAACACGATGATGTTTTCTGATCACAAGGTAGGAGTTAGGATATGGAAATCATTACCTCACTCCTATATGCCTTCACAATTCACCTTCATGACTAAAATTAACTCCATGATGCCCAAACCTTTTATGCTTGTCTATTACTCACTGAAACATGTCTTCAATTTAGAAGTAGAAGGATTGATCCCTAAATGAAGTTCTTGTCTCACGATCACATAATGGAAAGAAATGTTGTGATTTCATATGCTTCCCCATTTGAGGTGGTGAACACATTATAAATTATTGAATGAGTTTTTAAGAACACTACTAGGTGAATTATAATATGTGAAATTGATATGGTTTCCCATTCTTGGAAACATGGTATGCCACATGGAAATCAACCCTTACCCTTCTTGGCTCCAAAATCCTCCTTTAGTGGAATCAAATTTAGGATGCTCGGAAACCTTTTTCTCATGTGATCCTTATTGAAAAAGGGCCTTTTCTCAAATCATTATGGTACAATATCCTCGGAAACTCTTTACCTCAGTCCTTTTGTTAGGATTGAATCATTATGGTACAATATCCTTCTTCTATGAGATGTAAAAACACTCCAAAGTAATGAATAAATGTTTAGAAACACTGTCATGAGACATTGCACTACATGGATCTGTGATGAATTTATAATCTTACAAACATGATTGTCTTGGGTACCTCAGTAACCTAACTAGTTCATCCTGACTTGTTCCTTGACATGATGTGATTCATATAATGTCTCTTCTCTTGGAAAGAGATTTAAACACAAGGTCAGAGTCAATATATGATGATCACCACCTTACTCCTTGAAATTCACATTTCACCTTTGTGAAAAATACTTCATCTCCTTGGACAAAATCAAATTTAGGAAACCTAAGTACTTTCTTGTTGACTCATTCCTTATTGAAAATGTATTTTACTACAAATGAGGAATGGATAAACTCCACATTCACCATCACACTCAATCAACACATTTCAATTCCATATTTTGAGGAGATGACTTAGAATTGGGGTTGACCTTTCAAGACCCTATTTGATATTTCTTTCCTCATCACTTTGAACATGATGACCCTTTTGAACCTCATAATTCACCTCAGTGACAAAGATGTCACCTTTTGAATGGACAGATACTTAGGATTCTTGGACATATTTTTTTCTCATCTACTTCACATAGGTAATCTCATCTAGATAGAATGATTCCTCTCTGAATGAAAATCTATGCCTCTAACCTCCTATTGGGTAGAAATAATGAGGTTGCAATTTCCTTCTTCTGTGAGTTGTAGGTACACTACAGGGCATTTGAATGACTGTTCAGGAATAATGTTGCGATATATTACACTTCATAGACTTGCGATTACTTCATGCTCATGTAAACATGATGATATTAGGTTGAGGCACATTAATAATAGTGTATATGATTGCGAGAACATCACTTTTATTCACCTCAGACGACTCAATTCATGTTTGTAGAGGTTGAAAGACTCCATCAAGAATTTGGTTTGGATTTTCCTGTTATATTTGAGTCTAGAGCTTCTTGATTCACCTCAGCGACTAAGAAATTACCTTATTTGATGGGATTCAATCATGATGAATCCATTATGTGATAATTAAGATGAGTTGAATCATACAACTTATTGCCTCAAAGTGGTGTCATAGAGAATTCACCTTGAGAATGATATTTTGGGAGTCTCTGAAGACTTTCATTCCTTTTTTTGAACCACAAGACCACTTCCCAACCTTGAAACAATGTAAAAAATAAATGATATAGGTGGAATTTGAGTTTATACAAATGATCTTAGATCGATTGCGATATTTACTATTTTAAGCAAGTCCTGACTAGGATGACTATTTTTAGTAAGTTTTCCCAATTTTCAACTCCTAATGTTTTTTGCTTGCTTGGAGTGCATAGGTGCTGAGAATTCACCATTTTTGAAAAATGGACATGTGAAGCCTTCCATACTTTCTATTTTTATAAATGTGTCTTCTAGATGTCGGGTTGAAATGAAATTGGTCTAAAAAATTTTGGGTTTTACTTTACATTTTACTTTGATTTTCAAAGTTTTTTATTCGCCTCAGCTCTTTTGTACCTGATTAAATAAAATAGAAATATTCTAGTGTAATCTAATTCTATAAGAGAAATAAAATAACAAAAGTAAATGAAGCAATAAAATACTGAAATGATGCTACAACAAAAATGAAACCTTAATATGAAAGAAGGGTTAAGAAAGCCTTAGTTGATTTGATGATATTACAAGAATGTGTTGTAGTGTAGACCAAGTTTACATGAGGAGGAAACCATCTCATAAGATCCTGAGAAAGTGTAGATCTAGAGTTGTCTAGATAGACTGGGGAACCTAGAGAGGGATAGGGGTACCTGTGGGTTCCCTGGTTTGAAGTCTGGGTGCCATGGTCTATGAAAATGGCCGGGAAACCTCTTTTGGAGTGTCACTAGATGTTCACCTATGTTTGCTTCCTATCACATGAATGTCATTACACTTATCCAGATGTCATTGTAAACCTGTAATGAAGAATCACCTGCAAAACCCTAGACAAAGCATCAAAAACCTAAAAATATAAAGATGCATATGAAGGGGTCAGACTATCCTCAACTATCCAAATGGATGGACTTATCATTGAGTGTTGCACTACATCTTAGACCCAATGTAGTTCTAGGTGTGTGTGTGTAATTGTTCCCTAGGTTGATCTCTTGTGTCAGTCACACTTTGTGAAGTAGCGAGCAAATAACTAGATGTAAAATGTAGTAAATGTGTGTATGGAAACAATAGACTCCCCTCCTATGAAGTGTGATGCAGATGAACCAACCTTGTGTGCCTTGTGATGGAGCTAGATGGATGAAAATGTAGCTTTAGATTCCTTTGATGGATGCAACCTTAGGTGGTGATAGTAAGTGCTTAGTGCTTGGTCCCTCATTATGGTCACATAACTTTATATTTATATGGTTCTCTTGTTCTAATTTCGTAATTAACCCCAAAAATGATAACCACCAAAAAGATAGAAAGCTCAAATGACTAGAAAGTTCCCAAAAGGTGAGAGTAAAGTGTAAAGAGGATCAGGGGTCCCAGAGGGGACCAGGGCACCTGGGGCACCCCAGTCCTGGCTAGGTGCCCTAGTCAGAAATAGGAAAAACACATAGATGAAAATACAGACTGGGAAAGTGTGGGTGTAAGATCAAAGTAATGACATAAAGTAAATTAAAATGGCCAAAGACATGGGTTAATTATTACTCTTTTCACTTAAGAACCATATGAATAGTAGTATGAGACTGGGACTAAATAATGACTCAAAGTGCATGATTTTATGTCTACATTTGCCCCCACTTTATGTTGGTGAGTGAAAATATCAATAACATAAAGTAGATAGAGATGCATACCTGATAATCCATGTAGAGTGATGTAGAATGCATGTGCCGAAGGACTAGACAAAGCGTGGAGTGATAAAAAACATGGAGCGTGGAGACTAAAGATGTAAAAAGTGTTAAAAGTGATGAAAGTGAACCTAGGGTGAAAGTGTGTGTGTAGATGCCAATGTGTGTAGTGTACCTACATGGTTAGTATCATGTGTGTGATGTACCCATGTGTGTGTATGTTGTCATTTGACTATTTTCTTCCCATACGGATGGACCTGCAAAAGAGAAGATGATCAAGTAGTCAAATACACATGTATATGTGTAATGTGTAAAAACACATGTATATATGTAAAAATCATGTAAAGAAAGTACAAAAAATGAAAAAGGAACATGTGCACCTGATCCATGATGAGAAAAAGGGGTGTAGAAAGGATCCTGTAAATTTTGGTGAAATGTGAAGTTTTTTGGGTGATCTCATGCCACTGGCCGAAGAAGTGTAAGGAGGAAAGTACCAATGTTCCTCCAACCTGTAACTACTTCCTGAGATTTGTGAAGAGATCTCTGTACTATCTATTTTTTTGGGTGATCTGATGCCACTGGCTAAATAAGTGTAGGGAGGAAAGTTCTGATGTTCCTCCAACCTGTAACTGCTCCCCAGAATGCTAAGGACAATCTACCCTGTAAAAGCCACTTGTGTATGGAGTTTTGTAGACTGGTCTGAACTCACTCTTGTATAACCCACTGTGTCATGGATGATAAAATGGAAAACTAAATTGTACCAGTACTGTGTTGTGTAATGTGTAAACCCAAATGATGCCCCCTCTTTGGGGGCACATGCGACATCACGGATAGGAGAATGTGGCCCCAAAAGAGGAACTGACTGTGTAAACTAAAACTATGCCCTGCAGGGGGAAGGGAATGTGTGCTTGGTAAAGACCAAGGCACACACAAACAAGTGGCTAGGAAACAAGTGTTAGTATGAACAAACATGCATGTAGAAGACAAGTGTAATCTAAACAAACAATGTGTAAGCTAGAACATAAACAAATAATGTAAACACCCAAGAAGAAAATGTAGGTCATACAAAAAGTGGGTTGCAAACATGGGACACCACTCACAATGTCACAAGACACTCAAGGCCATGATGGCTGCAAAATAAACAAGTGTGCACACAAGACAAAGGGAAAATCCCACAAACAAGAACAAACAATAGTAGAAAATGTAACAAAACAAGTATGGAAGAAAATATCCCTGCATAGAAAATGTTACACATAAAGCACCCATTAGCATGTTAGAAAGATAAAAGTGTATGTCAAAGCATGTATAAACCAAAGTAGTGTGCTATGAACAAAAATGAAACAATAACACCTGTAGTACATACGAATGTGGATGCCCCTAGGAGCCTGTGTGGGACTGTAGTCAAGCATCCATGTTGTGTGTAGTATCCTTGTATAGCCTGCGATCACAACTAGAAAGCAAGTGAACATGCATGTGTGTATGATAATGATAATGAAATACAAGATATCTATCTAGCATGTGTAATAAAGTGAACATGTAAAAGCAAGTGCAAGAAAGAGTAAATGCAACCATAAAATGTAGTATGTTGTGGATGGATGGAATGGAATGTAGAGTGAATGATAGGAGCTAGTGTGCCCCCTGAGTGAATGGAAGTGTATGCAATGAGGTTCATTTAGTATGCCCCCTCAGCAGTCAAGAATGAACCATAAATGAGAGTGCATCATTGGGAAATGGTCAAATTATGTGTTGTGTGTAGCATGTTGTGATGAGTGTGTAGTGATGATATGTGACCTAAAGATGAAGTATGTGCAACTCTATAGCCTAAGTGTATATCATGACAAGATGAATAGAAACGGAGTGGTGATTTAGCCTAAAGTGTATACCACTAAATGGTGTAGGTGAAAGTGATGATGTAGCCTATCACGAGATGATGCTAGAAGAAGTGACCATGTATCCTAAAGCGTATATCACTTAATCCTAGGTATGTCACATGAGAAAATATTGAATGATGAACATGTAAGGGTGATGAGGTCCATTTGTGATGTATACCCTCAACAGTCCAGTATGGACCATGAGACTAGAGTGTGTCATCGGGTAGTGAGTGCAACACGTAGAAGAGAATATGTAAAATGTGTAATGTGTGTAGTAGGGTGTATGGTGTGTAATGCAGATATGCATAGATGACCTAAGATGTGTAGATGTATAGTAGATGTAAGATATCAAGATGAAAAATGTAAGGTGTAGGATATGTAAAATGTAAGATGACATGTATGATGTATGAAATATGTGTAATATGTGATAGCTATGGTGTAATGTGTGCATGTGTAGAATGTGTATGGTGTATGTAGTTAGACATGTGATGTGTATAGCCTATAATGTAGTGTGTAATGTGTAGATGTATGTAGGATCATATAATGATGATATGTGATGTGATGTAAGATGTAATGACTATGTGTGTGTGAAGTGTGTGGGTAGTTCATGTGTAGTATGTGGGGTTCATGTCCCTCAATAGTCAAGTGTGAACCTAAGCACAAGAGTGTGTCATCAAAGGGTAATGATGATGCTTAGAGTATGGATGACAATGCATATGCTAGAAGGTTGATGTGTGGTATGAAACATGTGTTTTGATGCTAGGGTGGGGGGGTGTGTATGGATGCTATTCCCCCCAAGTGTGTGTATAATTCCATCATGTAATGTCATCTAGGAGGTCATCATTGTCATGATCAAAACCAAATGAACAAGCGTCAGAGACCTGATAAGTGATAGTGTCAGGTTGGTCACATAGTGATACCATTAGTGCATAAGTTATACATACCCATAACATATTCTTCATTAGTGAAGGGTGGTAAGGGACATCCATGTGCATACCAATGAGTGAGATTTTGTGTATAGCTAAGAAAAGAACTATTGCAAATGAATACATGACCAAAGGGCATGGGAAATGATATATCTATATGATTAGGGTCAAGTGTTCCCCCAATGTAATCGAGCCAATATTTTCCTAATGTAAGTGGTGAAGAGAGAGAATATCATGCAAGGAAGACTTGGAGATGAAAGACACATAGACCATATGCAGAAGTAATGTAAACAAAGCCATGATAAAGATGAGAAGAATGTGGTGGAGGAGAAATATCCTCAAAATAAAAACCTAAATGAGTCAAGCCCTCATGTGTACATACAATGTCATCACAAGTAGGATCAAATGGAATATGCTCCCAATAAAAATTATTCATGAAAAGTGTGCATGTGAAGGGAGGTCGTAGTGATGAAGGTGGCATTGGAGAAGGTGGAGGAGCTAAAGCAACATCTGATGTAGAGACAGGCCCCTGATAAATAATCATAGTAGTAGTAGTAGCAGGGGGAGGTGGTGGAGTGGAAGAAGTGACATCAATCACACAAATAACACCTTCAAGTGGTGGAAAATGAGGTAGTCATCTATTGGTTGAGGATCATCTGTAGTATCAGCTTGTGGAATAGGAAGAGTAGTATTAGGATCTTGGTCACAATATTTGTATGCATCACGGTCGCGAAGTACAGTATATTCAATGCCTTCATATATGAATTTGACACAATGATGTACGGTAGAAGCAACAACTTGCATGGCATGGAGCCATGGTCTACCAAGAAAATAGTTATAGGAGACTGGAAAGTCGATGACAAAGAACATAGTGTTAACAATTTTTGGCCCTACGGTGATAGGCAATGTAATGTGACCAACACATGGATGAAAAAAAACCATCATATGCATGTAGTGAAAGAAAAGATGGACTAACATCACAAGTGGAAATACCTAGCCTCTTAATGAATGACATGGGACATAAGTTGAGTTCAGATCCATTATCAATTAAAGTGCATTTGATACCCACATTGTAAATGTGAATCATGAATATGCAAGGGTGGGTCATTGTTTAAAAGGTATTAAGATCAACATGAGGATTATATGGGAAAGAAATATGTTGAGAAAATGCATCCACGAAAGTGTTATATACCAAGTTAGGATGCATATCAGCACAAATGTGAGTAGTAGCAAGAAGATGTTGGACTCTATGCCTTAAATCAGGATTTACAAGAAAATAATCATTGATTGAGATACTCATGATGACTATACTCTAGGATGATAAGAAAAGAATGAGGATCCTAAAAGTGTGAAGATCGAGTATCGGGTTCACCAAAATGATTAACTAAAATAGAAATATTCTAGTGTAATCTAATGTTATAAGGAGTAGTAAAATGACTAAATAAATGAAATAATAAAATACTGAAATGATACCCAAGCAAACTAAGCTATAAAATATAAAACCCTAATGATGTAAAAGGGGTAAGAAAGCCTTAGTTGATTCACATGTTGTCAAGGACTGTGTCATAGTGAGACCAAGTGAATAGGAGGAGGAAACTTTCACACATATAGCATGAGAAAGTGTAGATCTGAGCTATCTGGATAGACTGGGGCACCTGGAGAGGGATAGGGGTGCACCCGTATGGGCTGCCCTGGTATGAAGATTTGGGTGCCCTGGTCTATGGAAAATGGCTAGGAAACCTCCTCTGGAGTGTCACTAAATGTTCACCTATGTTCACTTCCTTTCACGTGAATGTTCACTATGTGATCTTGAAGCACTTGTAAACCTGTAATGGAAGAATCACCTACAAAACCCCAGAAAAAGCATCAAAACCTAAAAAAATAAAGATGCATATGAAGGGGTCAAACTGTCCTCATATCCAAATTTATAGGACTTATCACTAAGCACTGCACTACATCTCAGACCCAATGTAGTTCTAGGTGTGTTGTGTGTGTAATTGTGCCCTAGGTTGCTCTTGTGCCAGTCACACTTTGTGAAGTAGCGAGAAAATAACTAGATGTAGAATGTAGTAAATGTGTGCATGGAAACAATAGACTCCCCTCCTATGAAGTGTGATGCAGATGAACCAGCCTTGTGTGCCTTGTGATGGAGATAGATGGATGTAAATGTAGTTTAGATGCCTTTGATGGATGCAACCTTAGATGGTGATAGTAAGTGCTTAGTGCTTGGTCCCTCATTATGGTCACAAAATTTATATTATATGGTTCTCTTGTTCTAATTTTGTAATTAACCCCGAAAAGGCTGACCACCAAAAATATAGAAAGCTCAAATGGCTAGAAAGTTCTTAAAAGATGAGCGTAAAGTGCAAAGAGGATCTAGGGCCCCATAGGGGACCAGGGGGGGAACCCTAGTTCTACCTGGGCACCCCAGTTAGAAATAGGAAAAACACATGTAGAATGACAATACAGACTGGGAAAGTGTGGGTGCAAGATCGAAAGTAATGATAGAAAGAAAAGTAAAATGGCTAAAGACATGGGTTAATTATTACTCTTTTCACTTAAGAACCATATGAATAGTAGTATGAGACAAAGACTAAATAATGACTCAAAGTGTGTGATTTGTGTCTACAGTACCAAAAAAGGAAACTTCCTGAATCAAAAAATTTAACTAAATGTTGTAAATTGTATAGAGAATCCACGAGGTTGACTTTTTAGTCAATTTAATTGTGTTTTGGAGAGGAGTGTATAGGAAAAATTTCACCGGAAATGTGTGCATGATTAAGGAGTTATGAGAAATTATTATTTTTAGCCATGGAAGTCTGGTAAAATTTAAGAAACATGCCTAGTAAAAAATAGAGGTTGGGAGGGTATTTCAACAACAGTTTGTCTTGAAAAATTGGTTGTGTTTTGGAGAGATTGAGAGTTTGTTTATTTTATACTCAAATTTTTAATCTCATATGACCATAATAGTTTGACCAAGGTTGGATGAGGTTGACATGAGGTTGCATCGATGCAAGAGGGAAAGAGGGGAAAAAAGGGAAACCAACATGAAACCTGCACCATATGGTAAAAAGTGGAAACCTTTGGTACCTTGTGGAGGAGATCAAAGGGGTTGAGAATGAACACAAGGGGCTAAACATTGGTTCTTGAGGGTTGAAAATGGGTTTTTTGATGACCAGGGGATGAAGGAGGTCACAATTTTGTGTCCCACTTGTCCCCTTCACACATTGAGGGACATAGGGGACATATGAGTGCAAAACGTGTGACTAAGGGTCAGCCATCATGAGAGGGGGAAAAGTTGGGAAGCCAAGTTGTGTAACCTACGTGTAAAAGTGGTGAGGGGTAAGTGACAGAGGTTTGGCATGATGGGGGATAAAAATTTTGTGTCCCCCTTATTCCCTTTGCACCATGAGGTAAAAGGGGGAAAAATGAAGCTCAAAATTGCAACTAGGGTCCAACCATCATGTAAGGGGGACAATTTGGTAAGTCAAATTGTGTAACCTAGGTGAAGAAGTGGTGAGGGGTGAGTTTTGCAACTTTACAAATGATGGGGGTGTCACATTTTTGTGTCCTGTTTGTCTCATTTATAGCACAAGGGACATAGAGGATAACTGGGGCTCCAAAGTGTGACTTTACCACTTTTGGAATGTTGATGTCACCCACTGTGTCGGAATCGAGACACCAGGAGTGAAATTTCCACCCTGAGAGCATAATAAAGTGTTTTGGGGTCAAACCTTATATGATTTGGACTCTATTTTTTTTAAGATCATTAAAATCATTATTAGGATCCAATTGTTCATATAATTTCATTTTAGGGAATATTTCATCTTCAACTAGGAGTAGTTACTGAGTTCTAGATTACCTCATAAAATATTTGAGTATTGGAGTAAATTTTATGTCTCCATCATGTATATGGTTCCAATACCTTTCCAAAGACTAATTTTTTTCCTCCTAACTCCAAGCGAAGATACCGAAATCATCCAAAGAAGCTAGCTTTCATTGTTGGCGCCTTCATTCCCTGCACCCAAAATTACCTGATGTTGCACAAGTTGTTCTTATCATCATTTTCCTTCATAGTATTTCCATAAATGCCTTGGAAATATTAAATACTCTCTAAAACCAGCCTCATATTATTTAAATATTCCTTGTAGGATTTTATAAGGTGTTTACCAGTTGTAAAATGGCCAAAAATGACCTTTTTAGGCCTCCGAAGGAAGATGTCTTTCATCAAATCTTAATGAATTTATCTATCATCTTGGGCATCCATCCCCACACATTTAAACACATTTGAAAATATTGTTAGTACATTTCTCTGAACTAGGACGAGGGTGAAACTGAGGGAAATTTAGCTAGAAGAAGGGATCACATTGACTAGGAGAGGGAAATTTTCAATTACGGGCTTAGTCGTCATGGCAATTTTTTTAATTTTTCATGCTAGACTTTCAGAATGAAAACACATGATAAGGATGAATTTAAAGGTTATTTTTCACATGTAATCATAAACATGTAACCTTTGAGATCCCACCAAAAAATTTCCAAGTGTCACTAGATTTATATGCTAAATGTTTCAATTGTGTTGATTTCAATATGGAATTACTTATTTTCTCCTCAATATTCCTCTAATTTTTTGATGATCACAAGTGTGTTGTTGTCTGGGAGAGGTCCTTTGAAGACAGATTTGAATGCCTATCTCCTCAACTTATGCTTGAAATTCTTAATTTCAATTTCAAATTCCTTATAACCAAACATTTTTAGTGAAGTGGGCATTTCATCCTCCTTCATGACAGTCTTTGATAGCCTTGGAAACCTCCAAAAAATAAAGATTACAATCCTAAAATCCAAAACAACAACAAAAATAATATGAAGTAAATTGAAAAGGGCACAAACCCTCCTTCATGACAACTTTGGAAAATTAGAAGTAATCAGTCATATAAACAATGGTTGTAATTTGATGAAGCGAAAATGTTGGATAGATTGGAAAACCACAGTCTACGAATGGGAGGATTAGAGTTAGTAATACCAAACGTTGTACAAGAGTAAGATTAATTGAGGCACACAATTCTACATCCTTGAAGATTTAAGTCTTAGTTTTATTGATCAGAATGCCAAGTAGGAAAGGACTTGCTAGTGACCGATCATAAACTATCAGTGGTGGCATTTGATGTGATAATTGTTAGCCTAATTAATTGTGTGACAAGGAATTATGCCACCGATATTCTTTAAATTGTTGAGGTTTGTAACAAATATTATTATTACACCGAAAGGCATTCCCCCTATGGTAAAGAGCCTGTATTCATTCATGACATTAGGTTAAATTTGATAGGTGTTTTAATGGGCTGATAAGAACTATGAAAGCATTGCACATACAAAACACTTGGCTTTGACACAAAAAAATGACTATCAACTTTTTTTTTTTTACTCTTTAAAAAGTAATATTTATTTACTTTTTACATTTCATTAGACTATGCTTTATGACAATTAAACAATATAATAAACTATGACTATATTAACATGAACCCGTAGTGTAGTTAACTATTTAGACCATAAAATGAAATATTTACTCAAAGACATAATATCTAAAACATCTCCAAAGACTTAGATCTAAGTAACATACGTATGACTCAAGAATTAATGACACTAACTTTAATAACAAAACCTGACTTACTAACTTCTTTCACTCTCCTTACACGCGTGGTTGTGATCTCCAAATAGCACCAAGCTCTTTTTATGCAAAATTTAATTCTTTGTTGTCTATCATGCATACGTAGTCAAGCACATGATTTGCTGCAAGATATGTGCCAATTTTTATACGGCAGTAGAAAAAGTGTCGATACTGCTAATTTGTAGATTGACGTCACAATACTTCTCATCAGATTATGAATGATTGTTGTAAGAATAGGCAGATTATATAGAAGAGCACGTTGAAAAATTTGTTGAAGAGATGCAACACAAATGAGCCAAATGGAGTAGAACACGGGACAATGAGTGCTATCAAGACAATGTAAAGATCAAAATGAGCTTTTGGAGTTTAAACACAACCGATATGAAAAAATAATGGTAAGAGGATCTCGCTGTTGCTAAGGAGATTTGATCTGCCAGGAGTTGGAGAATATTTTGACTGATGTAAAGCTTTCAGCAAGTCAAAATAATGTAGTCCATCTATAATTGTGCAAGTCGAGGTAGATTTTATATTTGAAGATTCCAACGCCAATCGATTTTATTAACCACCGTTTGGAGGTTGAGTAAATGTGCGCAGGTGTGTATGGTAGATTTGAGTGTGATTGAATAACTACCCTGATATGATCCACGCTAGGGCATATTCTAATGTAAAACACTATAGTCGATCATGCGGTTGATGCCACTTTCTGTGCAGAAAGATGAATCCAAAAATAACAACGATAAGATTTAAATCTTTAGACCTGCAAACCCTTGAAGCTCTCATAGACTCTCATGTCAACTCAACCTACTCTGATACCACTGATAGGAATTATAAGAGCATTATATAGAAAATCAGAAAAGTAATTTGTCACACTAATAATATAGAAACTGAATATAGAAATCATACATGATATTATTTCAATATAGAAGATTACAATATATAGAGTCTCTCTATCTCACACAAATCTCTCTAACAATTCCTAGTATCTCTCAACCTTATCTATGAGTTGTATATGATAACTCATTATTACGCACACATAGATTTATCTAATGTTCACAATAACTAAACTATTCCTAATATGGGCGGTAAGACATTTTAGATGTTTTTAGCCATTGCGGCAGTTGCATATTTTGGGTAGACGCTTTTGGTAAAATAAAAAAAGTTCCATGTTTTGGGCAGTCGTTGGTGCTATGAATGACAGGAAAAAACTAGGTATTAGGGGAATAGAACAACATTCTGTAACTAGTTTTGAGAGCGAGCCTAAAGATGTGAGAATGATATATCAAGGTGTTTTGAGTGGTTCAGGACGGGATCCAAGAGATCACCAATATATTCTTCCACATGAGGTGGAGTTCAATTCATTGTTTCGATTTCAAGAAAATCATGTTTTCAATTCTTTCTTTTTGGATTGGACATGAAATGAGTTTCAATATTTTGTTCCAATTTTATCAATAATGCTAGAAATTTCTTTGTTTTAATCCTGTTATTTTTTAATCACACGGGATAGGGTTCAATGTCTTGGTCTAGTTTTTGCAAATGAGGCAGGGCTTAATGTCTTGGTCCAATTTCAACAAAAATGTAGTTCTCTTTCTCCTTTTAAAACCTATTATCGCTAGGTACATGAGATAGGGTTTAATGTCTTTTCATCATTTTAGAAATAATGCTACGATTCTTTTTTAGTTTTAGGCATCTCATGCAAATTTTAATGTATTGGCTCAATTTTAACAATAATGCCATTTTCTTTCTACTCTTTGTTTCTGAAATTTTTATGTCTTGCTCTAATTTCAACGATAATTGTGTAATTTTTATGCCCTATTCTTGTTATATATAGGCGTGTGAGGTAGCATTCAATGTTTTTAGGAATGATGAATACAATTTTTCCATTTAATCTTTTTATCTTTGGGCACCCTGGGTAGGGTTCATTTTCTTTTTCCAATTTCAGTAATAATGTTACTATATTTGTTATTTTTTGTTGTTATTTACACACATGAGGCATGTTTAATGTTTTGGTCCATATTCAACAATAATGCCATTTTATTTTTGCTTTTTGTTTCTAAATTTATTCTAGGTATGTGAGGTAGGGTTCAATGTTTTGTGTTCCAATCTCAACAATATGGTATAATTTTTCTGTTTCTTTTAGGTACACGATGTGGGATTCAATACCTTAGTCCAATTTCAGCAATAACGCCACAATTTTTCTGGTACTTTTAAGCACATGATGTATGGTTTGACATCCAAGTCCAAATTCAGTAGTAATGCCAATTTCTCTCTATTTATTTATTCTAGGCACATGATTTAGGGTTCAATTTCGTAGTTTCAGCAATAATTGTTCTACTTTTTTTCCCGTTGTTTTTAGGCACATGAGGTAGTTGTCAATGTCTTGGTTTAATCTCTCAGTAATAATCCCATTTTTTTAATTTTTCTATTATTTTTATGTACATGAGGTAGGGTTCAATGTCTTGTTCTAGTTTCAACAATAATGCTATTTTTTTGTGTGTTTTTTTATCTTTTTTTTGGCACATGAGATTAGGTTCAACGTCTTGGTCCATTTTCAATAATAATACTTTCTAGTAATTTATTTCTGTGTTTTTTTTCCATTTTTATTGGCACTTGAGATGGGCTTTAATGTCTTGTTCCAATTTTAGCAAACATGTTTTTTTTCATTTTGTTTCTTTTATTTTGTTGCTCATGAAGTACGGTTCAATGTATTATTTGAATTTAAGAAATAATGCAATTTTCATTCTATTTTTTTTCTTTTCGGCACATGAAGTAGGTTTCAATGTCTTATTCCAATTTTAGCTAAAAACTCATTTTTAACTTTTTATTTTCCTTCCCATCTCTTCTAATTAGAGTTGGATCCTAAAACAAGCAGAAATCCTTTTCGAATTATATTTAATCCAGATCATTTATGAATAAGTGGAACTTCCATAACGAGAAGAATTGTGCATTAGAAGATATTTGCATTTGCATTTTTTTAGAATAACTTAGTTTTAGAGTATTTCTTACCAGGGAAGGAAAGTAACTTTAGAACGAATATTTTTATGAAGCAAGAAAAGAAAATTGCTTTGAAATCAAATGAAACATGTAAAATCCTCTATTGAAGAGGTTGAGATGTAGTTTTTTTTTTTTTATAGAAAGTGTGTAATAAAAGTAGCCTTAGAATAGATATTTCTTGTAAGTTTTATGAAAATAGAAGCAACATTCTTTGAAAGCATTTAAATAATGTAAACTCCTATATTTAAGAGCTTGAGATGATATGGTTTTTAGAAAGATTTGCAGTGTGTGGTAGACAAAAGTAGCATAGTTTGAAATTTAACATAGAAAGTGCAAATTTTGTATCTTGAAGAGTTTGTGCATGATCATTTCCTCATGTATCAAGATTCCAGGTCTATTGAAAGGGATATCCACTCCACCATACTCCCATACTTGCGCCTGATATTATCCCTTTTTTTACATTTCACTCAGTTATTGGGGGGAATCTTAACTTACCCCATTGCCACATTATTTAATTCTGGAAAAGCTGTGACAAGAGAAATGGTAAACGAGGTTTTATTGAGTCAATTCTTAGCAAGAGCCTAGGACAAACACATTAAAAAAATATCAAGATAATGCAACTTTTTTATTCATGAGTTAGATTGTTTCAAATTTTTGGTTTTTTGGTGAAGGATCCAAATTCACATGATGCATGATGTTATGAGTTCCATTCTCACCAATTTTGTTTCACAAGCCCTTGAGTGTGTGTGTGTGTGTGTGTGTGTGTGTGTGTGTGTGTGTGTGTGTGTGTGTGTGTGTGTGTGTGTGTGTGTGTGTGTGTGTGTGTGTGTGTGTGTGTGTGCGCGCGCGCGCGCGTGTTACTAAGAAGAAAAGTGGGTATCTTATTGAAGGTCCAAATTTTGTGCTTACCTTGTCAAAGACCTTGGTTTGTTCAAATTCAAACGTTTAAGAACCTATTCAAAAAATTGTGAACAATCTTTAGTTGGGGGCAGTTATATAAAGAGAGTTAGTGTGTGACTAGAAGGGTGGAGAGGGGATTGATGACATCAGATAGCTTGGAGCCTGGGAGAAAAATCTCCTGTGTGATCATTGAGATGTTTTAATCATTATAATTGTTGTATGCATCACCTAGTTTTCCCTTAGTTTGCATGTAGGAGATTAATTTGAATGGAAAACAATCATGCTATTGTAATATTTTTAGCTTACATGTAGGAGAATAATTATGGGTTGTAATATTTTTACCTTGCATGTGGGAGAGTAACCACACTATTGTAATATCTTTATATTGCATGTAGGAGAATAACTATACAACAATAATATATTTAATATGCATGTAGGAGTATAATCATATTGCTGTAACATTTATTACATTTCTAAATTGGGGAAGGGAAATATTTCAAGGATGGGCTAGATAAATACTTCAGATATTGATGATATTTTTGAAAGAGGGTTCTAAATCTCCAGATTGCGAGTTGCCTTAATTTTATAGGTAGAGTTTGGAATAAGAATAGTGACATAGGGAGGAGTAAAATCACACTCAATCCTATTATTTTCTTGGCTGGTAGGGGGGATTTATGCAATAATTATGCCGATAGGTGTACTAAAATGGTAGAAAGGGGTGGGTTGTGATGGTGTGACCTTGTTAGGTTTTATTCTTTATATCAAATTTGACATTCAATTGGTTGTCACAAGGTAAGCTTGACCATACATTTTACATTTATTTGACTATCACTTAATTTTTTTTTTCTTTTTAACTCTCAAAAGCCAGTAAAATGGATGTCCTAGCTCAAGATTCAACGTCCTATGACCTTTTCTGTTGGTTAGAACTCCTTTTATACAAGCCTTTCAGAAATATTGTCTCCGAATTTGGCTTGACACCACATGACATCAATGGCACTTAAGACTTGTTCAAGCACAACTACAGACCATTTCTTGTTGTACGCACTACTGCAGACATAGGACATGCTACAGATGTTAGTTCTAACTCTGAGGTCGAATTTAGTATTCAATAGGAAGCATTGCATGAATGACATGTTTTGGCACAACTTCGTCTAGGAAACAACACGGGTCTTGACAGTCTTGAAATGTTGGGGAAATGAGAATTTGACATACACAATAATTAGAACATACATGACGTTCCACTTGATTTGCAGATAACTGGTTCATCATTTATTGAGAGAGAAAAGGCAGACACAATTAACACCAGCATGTAGGCCACACCACCATCTTCCACATCTCCTTTGTCTTTAGAACAACAACTATCTCTTGATACTATACTACACCATTCAACAAACAAATCCCTTATACCTCCACTAAGATTGATAATTCAAGGAACAACTAACAGAGGAAAATCGTTTATGATAAATAAAATATGGAATTCATTCACAACAACATCAACCACATCTCCCTCACCTCTCCTTCTTCTCGCCCCTACCACAATCCATGTAGGCCTCTGTATCCACAATCCATGCATGCCTTCGTATTCCAATCAAAGAACTAAAACCTCATAAAGGCCATGCATTATCATTTTTTCAAGCATCACTGAAACATATAGAATATATTCTTATCAACATCAACTTAAAAAGTAATAACTATCCCTCTAAATCAAATAACATATACCGTTCGGTGTTCACATTGTATTGTATACATGAGATTGCTAGTTTTTAACCAATCAAATTTTAGGCAAATAATTTTAATGTTATTTCTTTAAAAATTGAACACTTTCACATCATTGATTAAAAACGACAAATAATAGTAAGTGCCTAGAGAGAGTTGAGTGTCAATGAGAGTGACATTTAGCACAGTTCTTATGGCTATAGTTGTCAATTGTCATATTTTATTATCCAATGTACACAAAACTATCCGAATTTCACAGGTCAAACCTTTGAATGTTGAATTATTAATCAAATCGTGCTTTAGACAATCAAATGACAACTGTGGTCGCTACATTTACGACTGTAGTTAAAATTACATCTGTTTTGCGCTGGAAAAAAACATGCAGAGTTGATAGAGATTATGCGTGGAGGATTGTGGTTCAAGGTATGCGTTGCGGCCTAGGCCGTCTTTCGACGGAAACGGGAAAACCGCCGGCCATGCGGGAGGTCAGGCAGTGAACTATCCGCGGGGAGACGGCGGAACGGACGGGTCGTAATCTGAACCGGGCGACAACCGAAGCAGCGACGTATTTCATCTGAATAAACGCCATGTCCTTCCCCAGACAAACCCGCATACCGCCCTGGAAGATCGCATACTTGAATGGGCTCTGCGGCACGAAGCAGCCCCGCTCGTCGAGCCAACGTCCTGGGTTGAATTCCAGGCGGTCGGCTCCCCAGATGGTTTTCATACGTCCCATGGCGTACGGGTGGTATGTCACCCGCGTGCCCTTGGCGACAAATGTTCCATCGGGTAGGACGTCGTTTGCAAGGGCATGTTTGGAGTCGAAGGGAACCGGCGGGTAGAGGCGCATGGACTCGCATATAGCCGCGTGGAGGTAATTCATGCTCTTCAGCTCCTCGAAACAAAATCCGGTATTAATGTCGGCGTCGGGTCTGGCGGCGAGGGTGGACATGATTTCGTTGTAGACGGCGTCTTCAACTTGCCGGTGGGAGGACAAAAGCCAGAAGAACCAGGTGAGAGCAGACGAGGTGGTGTCGCGGCCGGCTAGAATGAAGCTTATGATAATGTCGCGGAGGTATTCTTCCGACCCGTCGTCGAACGCCGCCATGAATCTCGACACCAGGTCGGGCGCGGGCGCCGCTTTTTTGTCCCTGCGTCGGCGTATGACGTCGAGGGCGAATTCATGCACGATCCTCACGGCCTCCGCGAGCCGCCTTTCCGATCCGACGTTGAGAAACCGCTTAATCTTCCACACCATCGCGAGCGGCTCCATCGAACGGAGCGAGCACAGCATCGTCGCCACGTCCATCGCCTCCGCGAGCTTAGACTCGGGAAGCGACACGTCGAGACAGCCCGCATCGACCCCGAACGCCACCTTACAAATGTTGTCGAAGGCGAACCGCTGCAGCAAATCCTGCAAGTCCAACCCGCCCGACCGCTCGTCCATTATGGAAACCAGCCGACCCGTGGCCTCGTCCACGACACGCACGATGAAACTCCTCAACGACCGGGTATTAAACTCGTGGCTCGCGACCTTCCGCTGCAGCTTCCATGCCTCCCCGTCGACGTTAAAAATCCCGGCGCCCAACAGATTCCTGAAGAATCTCTGTGAACTGCTGGCCCCTTGGGATAATTCTCAAACCTGGTCTTGAGAATATGCTCCACGTTCGCCGGGTTGGCGGTGACGATCGTCCGCACGCCCGCCGAGTCGCTCCACCACAATAGTCTGCGACGGAGACTTCCCAAGCATTTCCGTGTACCATTCTATGTGCCGGCCGCCATTCTTCCAAAAGGAAAACAAGGAACCCACCACTGGATACGATCTGGGTCCGTGCACGGCCCTTTTCTTTCTCCTGCTGTAACAAAAACACCGTTTCCCTCGCCCACAAACGCAAATTACCAGCACCAACAGCATGATCAAAAACACCCACACCATTTGCAAAGTTTCCATTTCCATTTCTCGAGACGACGTTAAAAAAACATGAATCTGGAGCTCATGATAAAAAAAATGAATCTGGAGCTCATGATATAGGCACCACCCGGCGGCGGGGCCGGCGGGTCAGTTGCGCCAGGCTCCGACACACGGGATAAATCGTAGCTTTTTGAGCAGCGGTTCCACGTGCGTAAATACGCGTGTCAGTGACTCGACATAGCTGACCTGGTAGTTGGCCAAATCGCAAGTCGCAGTTCATTGTAATTTGGCGACAGCGACATCTGATGTGTTGAGTGTGGGTTGGAACTTGGAACTGGAAATGTTGGCCTAAACCTGCTGACTTAATAAAAAGCATGCGCTAACCTATAAGAAAGTATACAAAGATTCTCATGCTTTTTGAGCGTCAACATTTAGCGCCTTGTATAGTGAATGTGTTGGTGAACTAAAACCCGTTAATGGTCCCTACCCTAAGTCTGGTTAATATTACGACAAAATACCATTCTCTTTCAAGACTAGGATGGAGTCATTTTTGGTCGATATATTTTTATCAAGTTTCCTTTGTTGTGAACAAATCTATTGGCTGGAAGGGAAGGTGAAAAATGTTTAGTCAATAAATTTATTTATCACTTCAATTTTTTTTTTTCGGGGGGAGAGATTACTTATATTTGCAAAATATTTTAGTTTGGCATTTCTGCTCTACTTCTATAGATTTTTCTTTTTTGTCTAAATCAAAATATTTTTCTACTCCAGTTTTGTGAATTTCTTTTTGTATATGATTATAATTACTAATCTTTGTAGTTTTTGTAAGATTTTAGGTTACACATATGTCCACATTCTAGCTTTTTTGGTAGGCATGTATGTAAATTGGGGTTTCCTATTGTTGTGAGCATTGCTTAGTTATTTTTTGACTATATAGCCTTGTAATTTAAAATAAAACATGTAATTCACATAGTAATAAAGAATAGCTATATAAGTTCTTATTTATCGTGTGTTATTGAAAATACATTTTAAATATTCAATAACAGATGAAATATATCCTCAGCATCTTTGTGAATTGCGTCACTAGATATGAAAAAAATAAACAGGCGAGGGAGTACACACTCTTCATGAGAAATATGCAGGATGTGACTAGAAATGAAAAAAAATCATGTGAAGGAATACACGATATTCTTCATAACAAATAGTCCTATGTTGAAAAAGTTCCTACCGACCTATCACAAGCACCTATGGATGATGTTTCTAGCCATTAACAAATACAATTTGGGTAGAGTCATTCCACATAGGTATTTTTGGCATGTTCCACATGTAAGCATTTTGCTAACTAATTCAGTATTAATAGAATATGCCTATGAGTTATTTGAGTATAAAAACATTATAGTTTCATCGTGGATTCAAACAGGTGACTTGCATTTACCAAAATGATTTTGATTTTGCATATTATGGAATCATTGTAGTGCTACGACAAAGTTTTTTGATTGGGTCATGGTTTCTTCATATGTTTTGTG
Organism: Taxus chinensis; assembly: GCA_019776745.2. NCBI lineage: Eukaryota > Viridiplantae > Streptophyta > Pinopsida > Cupressales > Taxaceae > Taxus > Taxus chinensis. The sequence continues at coordinate 651,531,246 of CM034154.1, read as the reverse complement.
TTGCCATTTGATTGAGAATTTTAGGAGCTGGAAAAAAATGGCAGAAAAAGAAAACATGTCAAGAGATATGTATTTAACTACTCAAACGCACGTTTGAAAATTCTTTCATTAATTTTTAGTAGCAATATCTTCTTCGTGTAATTTGATTGGAATTGATTTTATCACTTGTGGTTACATTTTATGTGGAATCATCAGAGAAAATAACATTGTGACTTCATGAAGTAATGCAAACTCAAAAAATCCTCTTTGTTTTATTCTCTTGTAGTGAAGCGCAACTTGCATTTTAAAAACATTTTGTCCTAGTCTTTATGGGTTTTAATTATACTTGGTTTGTATAATGGGGGTTCCTTATTTATTTTATAAATGTTCAATGCATGTTCATGTTTGTGCATACACATTTTGGGGTTTTTTAAATTGTTCATTTAGGGTTTCATGGATTTTTTCACAATTTTTTTGTGTGTTAATGGATTTATTTTTAAAAAACCTTCATACATAATTGAATTCATGTAGGAGAGGTTCGCATGGTGAAAAATGAGAACATGCATTGGGTTTCGACAAAGAAAGGAGCGAAAAGAATTGCTTCGGAAGTGAAGGTTTTTAGAAAGGGAAGGAAGGTGAAGGGACTTGGACTTATTGGAAGTCCCATGATAGAAACCAAAATGGTTGGTAACGAGGGCAGAGAAGTTGTGGCGGTTTGGGGAATATGAATCTTAAGAAATTATCATCTTTTTGGGTAGAAGGTAGACCATTATCGAGAGAGAACACATTTCCTCTAGGGGCACTGAAGGGATTGGAGGAACCCCAAGTATATGGGGGGGGGGGGGGGGTTCAGGAGTCCAAATATTTGGATGAAGGAAAGAAAACTGAGACTGGTATGTGGTTTTTCCAGAAGAAGGATGATTAAGAAGGAATTATTAACTAAGAAGCGGCTCTAAAGGAAGAGGTTTCACCTGAAGCAAGTGAGTTGTCGGGGGAAGCCGTTGCATATTTAAGCTTATGTGAATTGGAGATTAAAGTATCAAAGGTTATTAAATTGGTTGAAGTTTGATCTTCAGCTACCGAAGAGATTTGTGATCAATTGGAGCAAAGAGCGTTAATTTGTAAATTCATTGGTCTTTGGCCTTCAAAAGATGAACTATGGAGCTATATTGAAAAAAATTGGGAGTGCAATGAGCGTCCAGGTCTTAGATTCCTAACTAAAGGCTTTTTTTAGGTATGTTTTGGAAATTTGGAAGATAGAGATAGAGATTTTTTGGGGATCCGTGGTTTTTTTAAAATGCTGGTCTCTAACTTAGACCCTGGTTCCCTCTCTTCAATCCTGAGGAATAATTGGTTAAAAATTTCCTTTGTGGGTGAGACTTTACAAGATCCCTCTGGAATTCTAGGGACAAGAGACTCTAAAATCCATAGCAAATTCCTTTGGGGATCCAATAGGTATTGGGAGGGAATCAAAGGCCGCCACATTCTCTTATTATGCCAGGATATGTGTTTGAGGTCATCTAACAAGAGCTTTGGTTCATGCCATTAGGCTCAATACTCCTATGGGAGTTTGGTTCCAACCCAAAGACTATGAATATATGTTGTTTATATGTTTCAAATGCAGGGATATTGGGCAAAAAATGAATAATTTCCCTCTGAATGAAAATAGGAAAGTAAAAATACCTTTATAAAAAGTGGCTAAAAAAATGGAAAGCAAGGGAGGAAGGAGAAGCATCAATTCCTAGGAATGGGGAAAAGTTTTAGAGGCATTTCTCTAAGAGGGCTGAGGGATCTTTGGATAAGGAGGAAAAAGTTGAATTTTCTAATTTGAACAGAGTTCCGGTCACTTAGGAGAAGGTCCGAGAAATTCCGGATGTAGATAAAGTATTTGATCAAGAAAAGGATATATCCCATAAAATTCCTTTGGAGTAGGAGGATTTGGAAATTTTGATGGTGGCATTCAATGTTAAGGGCAATGGGAGTAGGAAGGATTCTCCAAAGTAGGATTTTAGGGGATTTAGCTGGGGAGGGGAAAAATATGATCCTAATAAGGAGAGTGAAAAATTCTTGAAGTACTTCATAACTCTTCAGAGGTTGTCTTGAAAGAATTGGATATGAATAAGAAGATTGCTTTAATTCCTTTGAGGAAATTTGAAAGGTCGGATTCATCTAATTCTCGGCCCCAACTGGATACATGGTGCGCGAAATTAGTAGGTACGTGATCTAATGCTCTCAAAACTCAATTGGAGGCCAAGTTGAATATTAATATAGGAATTCAAAGCACTTTAGAGGATTTTGTGTCTAGTGGGAGAGATTATCCTTGCACCTAGGGGCCATGAAGATCTTAAGTTGGAATGTCAGAGGATTAAATTCCTATGATAAAGGTCACTTGGTTAAGCAACTAAGAGAAATGGAATGCCCAGATATATTTATGATACCTAAGGCTAAGATGGTAAAGTAGGAATTTGAAGAGGTAAGAAAGAAATTTTGGTTCAATGGAAAAGTGATTTCTATGGGTGCAGTTGGGAACTCAGGAGGGCTGAAAATAGTCTGGAATCCCAATAAATTTTGAGGTAGCATCATGGAAAAATGTAAGTGGTTTATTATCCTAGAATATTTGGATTTACGTTTTAATGATACGTTGGTGTTAGTTAATTTCTATGGGCCTATTTTGGCTGAAGATAAAAAAGAATGTTGGGATGCACTGTGAAATCCTTGAAGGATGAGGAAAGTAAATTTTTTTGGAGGGGATTTTAATGGAATAGTAAATATAAAAGAAAAAAAAGGAGGGAAAAAGTTCCTTCCTTAGAGTTCCCTAGATTTCAAAGAATTTTGTTGTAATTTAGTTTTAATAGATATGGAACCTATGTATGGCTGCTTCACATAGAATAATAAAAGAACAGGTTCAAATACCATTTTAGAAAGATTGGATAGATTCTTGATTAGTTCAGAATGGGGCTGGAAAATTATCTTTTCTCCTCAGATATTTTGAAGGCTGCATGGTCTGATCACTCTGCCATTAGTTTTTCCTTAGTTGTGGAAGGACGTCCTGTTGGTATCCCCTTCAAAATGGAATTTATGTGGTTTCTTGACCCCTACTTTGAAGAAAATATAGTATCATGGTGGGGGATTAAAGTGGAGGGAAGTAAGAGGTATTGTTTGATGATAAAATTGAAACATGTAAAAGAAGAAGCATGTAAGTGGAATAATTTATCTTTTGGTATTTTTTTCTACAATAAAAATGAGTATGCTTCATATTTGGAGTCTGTTCAAGAGGATATTATATAGATGGTGCTTCTGAGATTTTTCTTTCGAGGTAAAAGGAAGGACTTTCTCCTTTGGATCATATTTTACATATAGACAGTTTTTTGGAAGCAAAAATATAGAGTGAAGTGGGTAAAGAAGGAGACAAGAATACAAAATTCTTCTATCTCTCCATCACAATTAGGAGAAATGTGAATAGAATTGAGTAGCTAACCCTCCCTTTGGGAGAATTAATTTCAGATATGAAGAGGATCGGGGAGGAAGGGGTATCTTTTTTCAAGAATTTACTCTCAGCGGAGGAAGGGATTTGGTAGGAGGAAGATACTTTACTATCCTATATCCCCAGAATCATAGAGGAGGAAGAGGCAAAAAGATGAATGCTTCCTATTTCTAAGGAGGAGGTTCAAGAAGATGTTTTTTGTCTGGGGGCAGATTAGGCCCCTGGAACGGATGGTTTTTTAGATAGGATTTTTTCAAAAAAATTGGCATATTGTGGGGAAGGATGTTTGGGTAGCGGTGGAATAATCCAGGAAGAAGAAAGCAATCTTAAAAGAATGAAACTCCACATTTTTGGCTTTAATTCCTAAAAAAAAGATGTTAAGTTTTTAGATGCCTTTCGCCTGATTGCATTATGCAATGGCATTTATATGATTGTTTTAAAATTGTTTTCCTTAAGGTTAAAATCTTTTTAAAACGCTATCATCTCGGATAGTCAGAGTGGGTTTGTAGAAGGAAACTAAATTTTGGATGGTATAATGGTTGTACATGAAGCTATTCATTCTCTGAGTCATAAAAAGAATCCAGGAATGATGATAAAATTAGACACGATGAAGGAATATGACAGGGTGAACTGGAGATTTTAGGAATCAGTGCTAGTCAAGTTTGACTTTCCTCTTGATTGGGTGAAAATGATCAAGAGTGGTTTGTTTATTATGAAATTCATAGTTTTGATAAACGATGTGCCTGCTAGGAATCTTTCTTCTTCTAGAGGTATCAAGAAAGGACATCTGATTTTTCCTTTTCTGTTTATCATTATGCAATAAAGTTTTTCTAGGGTGATTCAAAGTGTTGTTGATAGGAAGGAACTGAAAGGTTTGAAAATATCTTCAAAGATTGATCCTGTGTCAAATTATCAATTTTTGGATGATACATCGTTATTTGGGGATCCTTCAGTAGCTGAGGTGAAGAAATTTAAGGAAATTTTGGACAAATATGAAAAGGTTGCAAGACAGAAGGTTAGTGCTCCTAAATCAATAATCTATTTTATCAATTTTGATCCAAATCTGTAGTGAAGGATAGAAAATATTTTTGACTTTTCAATTGGTTATGTGCTGAGTTTTTACTTGGGCATTCCCTTGATTGGTGGGGAGGTTGGGAAAGAAATTTGGAATCTTGTTGTGGTTAGGATTCAAAATAAATTAGATTCTTGGAAGGGAATGTGGTTGACCCTGTCTGGCAGAGCTGATATGATTCGATCTTCCCTTCTAGCGATCTCGTCTTATTTCATATCTCTTTTTACATTACCAAAGAAAGTGGTCAGGTGATTTTTTTTGTGGATTAGTGTTGAAGAAAAAAATAAATTTTGTTTGGTAGCTTGGGATGATGTATGTCACCCTAAAAAGGAAGGAGTTTTGGTCTTTAGAAACTATTCCATGGTAAATAAATCTCTAGGATGCAAGATCCTTTGGAGGGTTTATGAGGATAGGGGGAATTTGTGGAGCAAAGTTATTACAACTAAATACTTGGAAGTTTAGGACTTGAAAGAGATATTTGTCTAGCAAGATCTCCCTTCAAGATTAGGCATATGGAATTTCATGAAAAGCTGTCGAAAGTTTGTGCTTTCGGACCTGAAATAAAAGCCTTAAAAAGGTAAAAAGGTGAATCTATGGGATGATAAATGGAATTCTATTGGAATTTATGACGAACATGATTTGAGATCCGTTTAAAGAGGAGGCTATTATCAAATGGGGGTTCCAAGGTTAAAGACTATATTTTTATATCTGATGGGGTCAGAAGTTGGATTTCCCCTCCCTATAATATGGTTTAAAATAAGGAAGGAACTAATTTTATTTTAAGGATTATGGGGTCCTCCCTTTGTCATGAAGATGCTTCAAAAGATAGGATTATTTGGGTTGGGTCGATACCAGGGGATATGATGGTTAAGGCTATGTACTTCAAAATGTATGGTAGATTGAGGGACAAGGAAGAGACTTTGTCATTTCCTACAAATATTGTGTGGTAGGAGGAAGGATTACTTAAGGAAAATATATTCATGTGGTTTGCGTCTTTAGGTTAATTTCTGACATATGATAATCTGATGAAAAGAGGTTTTCGTAGACTTGGATTTTGGTTTCTTTGTGAAGAGTGGGATGAATCTGGTAATCACATTTTCATTCATTTCCTTTTTTCTCTTCAAATTTGGCACATAGTGTGGAAACAATGGAATGTGTCTTGGGTCCTTCCTTGCTCGGTAGTTGCTATTATTTCCCAATGGAATTGGAAAATTTTCCATAAAGGTCTTAAAAATCTTTGGAACCCGACTCTAATGGTGATTATATGAAGTTTGTGGCTTGAAAGGAATAAAAGGATTTTTTAAGGTACTAAAATTTCTATGCGTCAAGTTTGGAATAGGATAAAGAGTCTTCTTTCCAAATCTGTTAAATCTTGGAGCAATGATTTAGATTGCTAAAATTGTGAAGATAGATTTTTATGTTGAAAATGGCCTTCAATTCCTTGGAGTTATGTTAATGGTCCACCTGATAAGGGGAGTAAGTAAAATAAGCTTTACGTATGTATACTTGTTAGTGAAAAATAACAACACACCCAAATGAGTTTTTAAATCTAATTTTCTAAGGCAGAGCCATTTGATGTGATTCCCATAACATTGAGATTTCCTCGAGGTGTGAGACCTTGTAAATGGGAAAACTCTCCAGAGAAGGCTGGTTCCTCTTCCTAAACTACCTGCCATAGGCTATTCTAGTGCAGGAAAGCTAATCTAATCCTACTCTAACTATCCAAGGAGACATGGAGAGAAAGAAAACAAGAAAAAATAGAGCCTACACTAAAATGGTGATACACTAGAGAAGGAAAAATGCTGATCATCTAACCAAACTACCATGAAGTGAAGGGAGGTGATAAATGGAGAGGATGAACAACTACATCACAAGCCAAAGATTAGATTCACACAGAAAACATTTTAAACCCAACAAACACAACTCCCAGATATGTAAATGAACATCCAAAACATGCACAGGTACCCTACAATGAAGAGAGGCAAGAAGAAACAACCAAAAAGAGCAAAGGATGGACAAATCCATCACAAAACACATTTTTTATTGCTTCAGAAGTTTACATAAAACATCATTCACGAGAAAGAGGAAAAAATATCATTTACAGAGTAGGGAAGGAGGTTTGAACTCCGTTTTCGACCCTGAGGAATAAAAAAGGGGGAGGTAGAGAGTAAAAATGAACAACAACTTTACAATGAGCCTCGAACCTTCTTTTATAGATTTAGCACAGAGGGAAGAAAGAGAGAGAAGAGGGAAGACCATTTTGGAGCTCAACCACTACCATCAATGTCTCTTATAAAATATTCCCCCAAATTTGTCTTGATTGAATCAATTTCTCGTTTGGTGCCTTGAAGGAGGAGGAAACAACGGATCAGATCAAATCCGATTTGGTTTTTGGGGAAAAAAAAGATCCTACATTAATGGCCCAAAGACATTTCTCCATTTTATACCACCTAAGATTTCCAAACTTAAAGTCTCATATTTCCATGGCATAGACGAGGCTGAGATCTTTCCAATGGTGTCATATTTCCTAGGTCTCGAGCCCTGAGTTGAAAGATATGGCCATTTGAAACTTGGGCAGGGTCCGTACAAAATAGTGGGAAGAAAATTTGAAAATGGGTCACCTTTTTAAACTGGACACATGGAGGGATGACACATTTCCGAGGGTGGCCTCTACATTTTTCTTTTGGAGTGGCGTGGTGTTGATACTTGGCTTCTTCTGCGACTTGCTCCATTTCCTTATATTTTTGACCGCGGACACGAGGCATCTTAGCGCTTGTTTGAAAACCTTCCATTTATTCTACTCTTGAGTTGGTGTCATGTTGACACTTGGCACCCTCCACTAGTCTTTCTCAGTGTTTGACTATTCAACCCGACTTTGTCCCCTTTTGAAACGGGATGCGTGGAGGCTCTGCGCTCACTTAAAAAATTGCTTAGGATTTTTCCTCTGAAGAAGCGTTGGATCGACATGTGGAAACCTACGTAGACTCTTAGAATTTTCAACGGCCCCTCTTAACCTTTCGAACCTTGGGATACGTGGTGAGCTGGCACTTGTTTGAGTCTCCACTTTTGGATTTACCCTTGGAGATGCACAGATTCAACATGTGGCTTCTTCTGCGACCACTTTTATACTTAGACTTTTTTGAGGCCCCGCCTTGTCCGCCTTTGAATTTTAGCTTTGACTCTACCTCCGTTTCGGGCCTGGGACATGTGGGGGCTCGGCACTTGTTCGAGCCTCCCTTTTTGGGTTCAACTTTGGAGAAGCGTCGTGTTGCCACATGGCTCTCTCTGTAGTCTCCTCCATACTTGGTCGATTTTTGGACTTGTTCTGAACTGTTTTGAGCCCGAAGACTTCGAATCTTCACCATTTCTTCTCTTTCTTGCTCCTAGCTTCTTTGTGACACTGCTCCTCTTTCTCTGACCCTACTATTCTATTTTTGAGCCCACCTGTAACCTGTTAAAATAGATTTAAGACATGGATTCGCTCAACAGAGTTGTTTCTTTTCTTTCTTCTTCCATAGGGTTGTTTAGTCTTTTGGAGGCCCCACCATTCTATTATTGGGTCCTTCTGTGAAATGTTTGCAAGATTCAAACATTTTTCTCTAGTTCTTTCTGTACGGGGTTGTGGCTGATCCAATACTTTTCCCGGGGGTGAAATATGGATAACAATTTGGTGACTCACGGGCACATATTCCTACTAGATGAAGAGACCAGTGGCTTAGAAGCATCCATTGAGCATGGAGTCTGCCTGATAAACAAAAAACTGATCTAAACTTTGAAGATCTGATCCTTGAGCCACTGCTAGCTTGACTGCATGCCTCTTCTATGTTTTGTTTGACCCTGAGCCTGTCCTGCTGTCTGCACTCTCAATTTTCATAAGAAATCTTGAAATAAGGATTCTGAGAGTAGAAAATTGTTTGACCCTAGGGATTTCATCTGTCCCTAAAATGGACTGTTTCGAAGATAGATTTTAGTTGCTTTACATTTTCTTCTTTTGGAACTAGCAACTGTTACAGACAGCTATGAGTCTTCTTGCCATGAATACTAAAGAGCTTGGCCTTATGCACCTTCGGAGAAATGCAAAACTTATGTACAAAGACAAAATCACACATGCCTCAAATGAGACATGTAGAGTGTGCATAAGCACTTCTTCTATTGGAAACAAAGTCTACTCCTACTCCTAAACTAACCAGAGAGAAAAAATGATAAACAAATCTTGCTACAGGTAGGGAGAAGTAGTTTCCTTTTCTCGAGAGAGGCAGCCATACAAATGGTTTGACACTAAATATAGCTACTTGTATGAGTGAAAAAATAGCTATAAGCTTGTCCTCCACCCAAATCATCAAGGTATCAACATTAATGGAAAATACGTCCTCAAGCTGACCTACATTAGACTCCTGAAGGTATTGATGGTGACCCTTGGTACTTTGATGCTCATCCTCATACCCTGAAGTAGGCATGACTGGTTTTGGTTTCTCCCTTGGCTCCAATGAAGCCAAGTACCTGATTGGGCACAGTCTAATCCTTTGGATGTGCCCATTTCTTTGAAATTCAACTCCAAAAATGAAATCTTCTTGTGGACCTTCTTGGATGGATGGTGCGAGAGATATGATGACATCCTCTGCCTGCCTTTTCTCTTCCTTTATAGCAGGTGTGAATTTTGGAAGATCAATCTTCCAACTTGGGTTCAGGAGGCATGTTGCAAATTGTAGATTGTGCTTGCACATTTTCTTCCATGGCAACAAGTTCTTGTGGCTGAAGACATTCTTTTGAGTCTGATAGGATATCAAAATCTTTACTGTCCCGCTGTAGCAAAGTCTCTCCCTTTTGCATGGTGATCTTAAAATATTAATTATTTTCACCATATAAAGCCTCATCTTCAAATGTGAAGCTAGTGAGTTCAGGATCCTCCAAAAAGTCAGATTTTTGGAGAGGTTGAATGAGAGAGGGGTCTGCATTTTCTTACGTAACCGGCTCATGATTCAATGCCTTTAAATCTTTCTTGGTCACCTCCATATGCTCCTTTTTAATTGGACTTGGAGCTGGATATTCATCTTCTTTCTCTTGTGGAGAACATGGAGGACTCATACCTCCCAATCTTGGTTTCAGAGAGGTGTAGTGGAGTGCAAGATGTTGTTTTTGAATGTCCTCCTTCATGGCAACGTAGGCTCATATGCTTGGAAGATGGTTGATGGAAGAGAAAATGATGTGATCTCCATGGGATTTTCTCCATCAAAGCAATCCTCCAAGTCAGATAGATAATCTGCCTCCTTGTTGTCCTACTGCATGTGCTCTACCTCCTCCATGGTGTCTTCCTGATCAGAAACTTGCTCACCATGGTTTCCCTCTTCCTCAAACATGAAGTTTTGAAAGATCAAACTCTTCTTCAACATCAGAGCTCAAAGGGGATGAAGTGGGAGGAAGAACTGAAGGTTCTTCTGTAGCCTGCTCCACACTTGGGGCCTCTGAAACTATATGGTCCTCCTCTACTGCAAACTCAGCCTCAGCCACCACTGGTTCTTCAACCTTGACCTCCTCTATTGGCTTAACCATCAAGGGAATCTTTGTAAACCCAAATTTAGCAGCCCAACTCATCAGATTGTCTATTATTTCTTTTCTGTTGGGCTCCTCTTCTTGTTGTTCTCCTTGACTGGATTCTTGAGTATCTTCCCAACATGGGCTTGGGAAAGCAAGAGGAGTGGCAGGTTGGGGTTCAACCAGATTTGCAATTGTTTTTGGTGGGGAGGGAGGTGGAACTTCTTGTTTGTTTGGAGGGGATGACTGCTTGGAAGGGAAAAGGGCAGAAGAACTGAAATGGGGTGGAAGACTAGGAATGGAGAAATGGAATCAACACTTGGGGTAGCAAGTGGGGGCTTGGAAATCTTGCCTCTGGGTTGAAATGATAAAGCTATTGAGGAAGAGAAAATGAAAGATATGAGATGGTGATTGACTTACCCATTGACAAGGTTATCTCACACTTTTCTCATAAGCTTCAATGTCCTCAATCCACTGTGTAAGTTGAGGTAGCACTTCAACCATGAAGTCAAGCTTCTCCTGAGGGCTGTAATGTCTTGGAAAAGGGCCTTCCCATGGGCAAGGTGCCCTGTAACCAATCTTGAATGCCTTCATTTGTGCTACACCCATGGATTGCACCATGTTAGCCTCCATTCTTTGAATCTTCTCCAAAAAACAACATCCTCCATTTGACTGTTGTCATTGTATGCATACCCTTGCTCATGATAAGCTCCATGGCCAAACTGACTTTGACCCTGCTCATAGGGGTAGGCATAATTACTTTGGATCTGATCATAGTAATGATCTAGAGGAGTTGGAAAATGCATTGGAGGTGGATTGCACTACTGTAGGTGTGAATTCCATGAAGGGAATGAAGTCATGATTGCACAACTTCATGAAATGGAAGAAAATGGGAGATATGGAAAGAAAAGTGAATGAAGATGGGTGGAAATGGATGGAAAAAGGTCTGAAACTTCAAAAATGGGGTTGTTGACCAGATGGAGTGTGCCTAAAAAGTCTAACCCTTAACATGTGCACATCAACCTGTTAAGATGAAGTGGTAAGGTGCTTCAGACCTGTCCCATCGGGCATGCCAAAACTACTAGTGTGGTTGCAACGGTGTCTTATGATTTACTGTTGTAATGAGATACCTTGGAAAGATGGAATATCTAACCTTAGTGTCCCATAGGGCATGCCAAAAATGTTAGTGTAAAATCACAGCACCCCTAAATGAGTTGTCAGATCTACTTTTCTAAGGCAGAGCCATTTGGTGTGATTTGCATAACATCGAGCTTTCCTCGAGGTGTGTGACCTTGCAAATAGGAAAAATCTCCAGAGAAGGTTGGTTCCTCTTCCTAAACTACCTGCCATAAGCTATTTTAGTGTAGGCTAGCTAATATAATCCTACTCTAACTATACAAGGAGACATGGAGAGAAAGAAAACAAGAAAAAATAGAGCCTACACTAAAATGGTGATACACCAGAGAAGGAAAACTGCTGATCATCTAACTAAACTGCCATGAAGCGAAGGGAGGTGAGTAATGGAGAGGATGAACAAATGCATCATAGGCCAAAGATCAAATTCACATAGAAAACATTTCAAACCCAATAAACATAGGTCCTAGATATGCAAACGAACATCCAAAACATGTACAAGTACCCAGCAATGAAGAGAGGCAAGAAGAAACAACCAAAAAGAGAAAAGGATGGACAAATGCATCACAAAACACATTTTTTATTGCTTCAAAAGTTTTCACAGAACATCATTCACGAGAAAGAAGAAAAAAAAAACATTTACAGAGTAGGGGAGGAGGTTCGAACTTTGTTTTCAACCCTAAGGAAGAAAAAAAGGGGGAGGGAGAGAGGAAAAATGAACAACCACTTTACAATGAGCCCTAACCCTTCTTTTATAGATTCAACACAGAGGGAAGAAAGAGAGAGAAGTAGGAAAATCATTTTGTAGCTCAACCAATGCCATCAATGTCTCTTACAAAATCTGCCTCCAAATATGTCTTGACTGAATCACTTTCTCGTTTGGTGCCTCGAAGGAGCAGGAAATGACGGATCAGATCAAATCTGATTTGGTTGTTGGGGAAAAAATAGATCCTGCATTAATAGCCTGAAGATGTTTCTCCATTTTTCTCCCACCTAACCTTTCCAAAATTAAAGTCTCATATTTCCATAGTGTAGATGAGGATGAGATCTTTCAAACGGTGTCATATTTGCTAGGTCTCGAGCCCTGAGTCGAAAGATATGGCCATTTGAAATTTGGGTCGGGTTCGTACAAAATAGTGGAAAAACAGTTTGAAAACAAGTCCCCTTTTTTAACTCGACACATGGAGGGCTGGCGTATGTCCGAGGGTAACCTCTGTATTTTTCTTTTCGAGTGGCACAATGTTGACACTTGGCTTCTTCCGTGGCTTGAGCTCGATTTCCTTATATTTTTGGCCAAGTTCCTTGCTAGGCAGGGTCATACATCTTGACCAGGGACACGCGGCGGCTTGGCACTTGTTTGAAAACCTTCCCTTTATTCTAATCTTGAGTTGGCACCGTGTTGACACTTGGCACCCTCTTCTGGTCTATCTTAGTATTTGACTATTCAACCCGACCCTGTCCCCTTTTGAAACGGGACATGTGGAGGCTCTGCGCTCACTTATAAAACCGCTTAGGATTTTACATCTGAAGAAGTGTCGAATCGACACGTGGAAACCTCCATAGACTCTTATAATTTTCAACGGCCCATCTTACCTTTCCGAACCTTGGGCTACGTGGTGAGCTGGAACTTGTTTGAGTCTCCGCTTTTGGATTTACCCTTGGAGTTGCGCAGAGTCGACATGTGGCTTCTTTCGTGACCACTTTAGTACTTATCCTTTTTTGAGGCCTTCCCTATCCGCATTTGACTTTTAGCTTTGACTCTGCCTCCATTTCGCGCCTGGGACACGTGGGGACCTAACGCTTATTCGAGCCTCTCTTTTTCAGTTCAACTTTGGAGAAGCGCCGTGCTGACACGTGGCTATGTCCACTGTCTCCTCCATACTTATTCGATTTTTAGACTCATTCTGAACTGTTTTGAGCCCGAAGACTTTGAATCTTTACCATTTCTTCTCTTTCTTGCTCCTGGCTTCTCTGTGACACTGCTCCTCTTTCTTTGACCCTGCTATTCTATTTTCGAGACCACTTGTAACTTGTTAAAATAGATTTAAGACACAGATTCTCTCGACAGAGCCGTTTCTTCTTTCTTCTTGTATAGGGTCGTTTAGTCTTTTGTAGGCCCAGCCATTCCATTGTTATGTCCTTCTGTGACCTGTTTGCAAGATTCAAACGTATTTTCTTTGGTTCTTTCTGTGCGGGGTCGTGGCTGATCCAATACTTTTCCTGAGGGGTGAAATATGGATAACAATACCTCCAGAGGAGGGATGGATCAAATTAAACTTTGATGGTGCTTCCAGAGGAAACCCAATAAATGCAGGATGTGTTAGAGTAGATATTTACCTTAGCTCATGTTCATCAAGGTACTTTATTTACCTTTATTGTATTTATCCTCACCCACTTATGTGTGTGGATATTTCTTTTATCTTATTTAGATATTAGGAGATATTATCTAGTTGTTAGGTATAGTTCTTTCCTTGATCTATGGTATTGACTAGATCCTTGATGTCTAGTTCTCTCCTAAATCTATGGTCTTGACTAGTTCTTTGATGACTAGTTATTTCCATGATTTATGGCTTGATCTACGACCTTGACTGGTTCTTAGATTGTTATTCCTTTCCTATTTAAGCAAGGTCCATTCTCATTGTATTTAATTGAGTTCCATTATAATATATGATATTGCTGCTCATTTATTTACAAAGGTTTTATGTAAAGTTATTCTGGCAAATTTCTTTCATCTTATTGATCATGGTGTTTGATTAGCATATGTGTTCTTGGCTTGGTACGATCTAGTTATCATTCCTTTCATGGTATTAGAGCAGGAGATTGCTGTTGACATCCGTCTGTAAGTTTTATTTTGTAAATAAAATCTTTGTATATTCATATATTTGGGATTTGGTCGTATTTTGTTGTTGCGTATGGTTTTATGAAAAATAGAGGATTCCATTGGATCTAGAAGATGTGAAAACCCTAAGATTGACTGTAAACTCAGCCATTTCTATAGGTAGTCAGTTTTTTGGTTTTTTTGTTGTTGCAGAGAAGCACACTGGTTTGCCTCAGGGTTTATGCCCACCGGAAAAGAAAATGCGGGATTATTTTTTGGGTATGTTGGGTTTTTCAGGATTTGCATAGGACAGTTTTCCTTTGCGGCATATCTATTTCATTTTGTGCACAAGATGGTTTTCAGATCTTTCCTTTTTTGGCAGGGGTCCACGGATGCTGTGCACAAACACACGACACACCCCAGAATAGTAAGTTGTGGAAACACCCATTAAAATCCTTCCTTGGCCCTTGGTCATATAGTATGGTAATGTGAGGGCTTAAAGATTGTGATTCCTACTAGTAGGTGCTTAACTTCAGCCCCCTTTAATTTTATTTGTGTGGTGAAGGCAACAACAATTTATTTTGTTTGAGTAGCAACTAAAATAAATAACAGAGCAAAATATTAAAAAGCTTGTAACTTTTGATTGGGAACTCAATTTTGAGTGCCATTTTTTGCAAAAGTGCTTGTTTTTTCATGATTTTTCCATTGAAAATATTTATTTTGAGACTTTCACTATAATTATAAAGTGCCAAATATGGAGGAGTGTTGTAATCAATTGTGGACGCAATTTCGGCTAAGCCCGACATCCTAAACTTTTGGGAGTTGCATTTTATATCTATCATGGATTCTGAAAATGATATGCTTTTCTCTAAAGTGTGTGGACTTCAAGAGGATATTGTAAATTTTTTAGAAGAAAATAGATCGCTCAAGAAGTGAAATTCTTTTCTACAATCACTTCCTGCAGAACAAACTTGCTAGCCTACAACATCACCATCATATTGTGGACAACCATATCCATGCTCCTAGTCCACTTGCAGCTATTGATCTTGAACCCACTAACATTGATCTATTAGTCTTTGAGTTTGTTTCTGCTCTTGATGCTCATACACCTATGAAGCTTGTTATTGCATGCTCTTCCACATCTGTGCCTATTAAAGTACCACATGTTGTGTATCCTACTTCTGATTAGCTGCATGGATTTTTTGAGAAGCATACCACTGCATTCAGTTCTCACATGCTCCATTCTATGGGTCTCACTACCAGAGTCATTAACAAACATTCACAGGGCATTGTTTCCTCTATTCCACATGTTAAGTGGAATTCTCGTCATGAAATTCATTTTCGAGTAAATACTTCATTGGGATCACACATTGACAAAGCTCCTTTTTTGTTCGCTTGACTCTTTCTGAGGATCATGAGCAACACATAAGTTTTGCACCTTCACTCAGGCTTGCGAAACCTGAGATTTCAGCTATTAGACATGATCAACTTGACACACATTCTGATGTTCTTTTGCATGCACCCATTGTGCATTTTACAAAAAGTCATATGTAGGCATCTTCTTCATCCATTCATGTTGATTTGGGGTGGATATCTGATCACTCGTGGTGGTGACATAGGCATTCGTTGAGAGGACTCTACAGGTGTGGCTCCTCCACCATTCGGCCTCTTGCTCCACTTTTTATACCTTATACATTGTGATGCTTCTTGTTTTGAGAATTTTTCTTTAGCAGGTGTAGTGTATCTCTCTTGTTTGTTGAGAGATTTTGTTTATGTATTTTCGACACTTTTGGCATGTTGACAGTATCTCTTATGGGGGATTTATTCTGGTGCATTCCAGTGTTAGTTTGTCAGTGTTCGAGTAGTTGTTTTGACAACTCATACATATTTTTAGTGCCACTCCACCCATTCTGCAGTATGGGAGGGTGTGGTGCTGATCCCGCTTCTTCAGGTTTTGTGTCCTTGCCTTGTTACCTTGGATTTTCTTGGATCGTGACACTCTAGATTTTATGTCCTTTCCTATTGCTTTGGTTTTTATTCTTGGATCGTGGCACACCTATTTGCAGCAGTTGATCGAATTATGTTTGGTATTTTTTTGCACTTTCGACATCACTTCATTGACAGTCTCCTTGTATGGAGCTATTCTGGTGAAACCCAGTGTCAGTTGTTTTTGAGTTTTGTGATCGAGTAGTGGATTCAGACCACAGTGCACACCAAACTTCTTCAGCATTGTATGAATTTTTTGAGCTGAGCTTCTTGGGATGCCTTGGAGTGGGTTTTTACTCTCTTTACTTTGTTGTTACTGGTTTTGGGTACCTTGCGGTGTCTCTTTTTACTAGTTATTGTACATGAGTACCTCATCAGGCCTAGTTGTCAGGACTCATACTGTGGACATGCCACTTCTATTTTAGCTCGTAGCTTCACTTGAGGGGGGGGTGTTATAGTAGGTATTTACCTTAGCTCATGTTCACCTAGGTACTTTATTTACCTTTATTATATTTATCCTCACCCACTTATGTGTGTGGATATTTATTTTATCTTATCTAGATATTAGGAGATATTATCTAGTTGTTAGGTATAGTTCTTTCCTTGATCTATGGTATTGACTAGTTATTTCCTTGATCTATGGTATTGACTAGATTCTTGATGTCTAGTTCTCTCCTAAATCTATGGTCTTCACTAGTTCTTTGATGACTAGTTATTTCCTTGATTTATGACTTGATCTACGACCTTGACTGGTTCTTAGATTGTTATTCCTTTCCTATTTAAGCAAGGCCCATTCTCATTGTATTGTATTGAGTTCCATTATAATATATGATATTACTGCTCATTTGTTTGCAAAGTTTTTATGTAAAGCTATTCTAGTGAATTACTTTCATCTTATTGATCGTGGTTTTGGTTTAGCATCTGTGTTCTTGGCTTGGTATGATCTAGTTATCATTCCTTTCAGGGTGTGGTTTTATTTTTCAGAGATTCTAATTTCCAACCGGTATTGGCCTTGGCTGCAGATTGTGGTGTCTCCTCCAACAATGTGCTGAAAGAATGGCCCTCCATTTTGGTTTATTGGAGGTAAAACAATAGAAATGGAAGCATTTGTGGATTTCCGGTGATTCAAAAACCATTATTGGTTTAGCCTAAGGTAAAATTTCTAATGCCTGGGCCCTGAAGCCAATTTTTCTAAAGATAAAATATATTCTCTCTTCCTTTTATGAGGTTATATTCTCCCACATAAAAAGATCCAGGAATATGGTGGTGGATTTCTTAGCTAACATGGGTGTCAAGTTGTGGGATATAAGCATTTGATTTGTCAAGTGTGGGAGGTGAGCTTTCCCATGATGTCATGTCCCTTCTTTTGAAGGATGCAAGGTTGGTGGTTGGTTGTACGAGGGAGTAATTTTGATTGCCGTTGGGCTTTATTAGCTATTATTAGAATGATGATGAATTGGTAGAGGATATCTTCCATAGGATATTGGATACTTACACATGCTCTTCCATGCATGTGAGGGGAATTGTGGTGGTTTTTATAAGTTGTTCTTGGAAGGGGTTTTCCATCACATCTCAGTGTTTTTTGTGAAGTATTGGTGGTGGGATTCTCAGGTTCTGTCGAGAACCTTAGATCTTTGCATAATGAAGAATTCAGGTGGTTCTGAAGCTAGTCTAAGCCAGAAAAGGAAGATATTCTTGACTGGTGAAGTGACTAGTGAGTCCTTATCTACCTGGATGGATGGGTTGGTTAGAAAATGTGTGATTTGTGTTGGAAACCTTTGAGGAGGATGTGGAAACGAATATCTGTGAAATTTTGAGGAAATTAATGATTGAACCATTGAATCAATCAATTGGAAGAAGGAACGTGTTTGATATGGCTCAGGGTTTGAGCATGACCAATATTATGTCTAATTATTTTGGATAGTTCATTCTGCACAAAGAGCATGTGAGTTTGGAGGAGTGCATGATTATTAAGTAATATCATATCAATGCTCTGACTAAAGGGGTACAAAATGTTACCCGGGGGTTGGAGGCATTGATGGAGAACCAGGGGGTGGTGCTTCTGGCGTGTGCCAAATTAAAAATGCCAGAGTACTGCGTGGAACTGTCATCTTCATCTATGTAAATCATGGACTCTTCAGGTGTGGAGATAATTGCTAAGGTGCCATCGGGAGGAAGAATGGCGTATCTCGTTTGGCCTGTGTCCTATCGTTAAAGATGTATGCAAGATTTTTTGTTCCTAGTTCTCTAAGGATATTAGTAGTATTTTGTGATTTTGGAAATGCCTATGAAAGTGTATATTGTAAATTGGAATAGTAGCAGATATGGGGACTTTCAAGATGTTTACAGCTCTTCCCCTCAAAATTTAAATGTATATAGCATGATATTGTGCCTACACACACTATGAGAGTCCATCAGTGAATGATAATATCATGGGCAGAAACTTTATGTAATTGTTTTGCAGGTTAGGGCCTTCTCCCTAGGTATCAATAGAAAAAATTAAAATGGCTTACTTTTTTAAAAATATTGAGGTTCAAAGTTTTTTTTGTAAAATTTTAAGTGAACGCATTTTCAAAATAATGAGGTTTGAAAGGATTTTGTGCAATAGTAGTGTTTTCGTGCAAATGTGTAACAAGGAAATTGACAATTTCTGAGCACATTTCCTTGTTGCACATTTGCCGAATTTTTCATGTTTTATCATTCCTAGGTACCTCAGGTCAAATCCGCTAGTCTGGTCACCCCCTATTTGATGTCAAATTGGTCCCCTAGGTGATTTAGGAAATTCAATTTAATCCCCTAGGTTATTTTAGGAAGTTCTGCAAAGATGCTATCTTTTGGCAGTATTGGGAAGGGCTATTGCTGGCCTTCCCAGGACTAGATCAACCCCCCTGGAGCAGAAAAAAAGGGCCAAATTAAAAATGGAGGTGAATTGAAGACCTTATAAAATCATGGAAATTATTTTGGAAGGTCTGGGGAAGTTTTGAAATACTTGGAGCAGTCTGAATGAAAAGCAGAGTTCACAAGCCTAGGCAGTACACATGCCTAAAACAACTGCTCAGCTTCAAAAGAAGATTCCGAGAGCTCTAGATGGATTTAGGAGTAAAAAAACATATTAGGAAAGATAATTCCAAGCCCTACATGATGGTGAAATACTATTTTTCACAACACTTTGGAGCATCAGGTCTGAAGGAAGTTTTTCTCAGGAACAAGTGTAGTACCAAATCAAAATTCCACTTTTTGAGGGATCAAATAGATGAATAAATACATCACACCCACACCATTGGATTCAAAATGATATTTCCAGTTAGGATCATATAGAATTTCACCAATAAATTCCACCAGGAGCTCAAGTTATCATCGTTCCAAGTTGTCCTCTTGGAGACAGTTCAGGAGTTAGTCAATTTTTTGGAGGACACGTGTCAGCACCAGAAGCCTGACTGAATTTTATGTCCTCAAAGTCCCTAAGGTCAGGTAAACCAACCTTGGAAAAATTCACCCATCCCCAATGTGACCTTTGGGACCCTCATGTGACCTTCAGACTTGACAGTTCAACCATCAGGTGCATTTTTGGAGCTCAAATTCCCTGCCGTCGGATCGAGGACACATGTCAGATCCAGGACCACTGTGGAATTTGATGTCCCTCATGTCCCTGAGGTCAAGGATAGAAGACATGGAAAAGTATTCCTAGATCCTATGGGGAGTCCGTTGGTCATTCACGTGACTGAATTTCAGCCCCTACTGCTTCTAGTGTTTTTTCAAGCAATTCCCCTACCGTCAAATCGAGGACACGTGTCATCCTCTTGCCCACCATGGAATTTGATGTCCATCATGTCCCTAAGGTTAGGAACATAAGACATGAAAAAATTCTCCTCACCCTTGCATGAGCATTGTTTTCGAATATTCAAATCTGACACTTAGCTGTTTTTTCCCCCTCATTTCTCCTTCACAGCTTCTCACCATGCCATGGCCTTGTTCTTGCTTGTCCAGACACCCTGGTCCACCATTACTAATCTAAACTAGATCCATCATGGTTACTAAAATATCCATGCCATTAAAACATAGCAATATAAGAGAAAATTGGATTGAAGAAATGAAGAATGGGAAGAAAATGAAGGTTTTTTGACAAATAACCGTGAAGTCACTTGATCAAGAAATATTCATATCTCACAAGATACAAGTCGGATCGAGGTGCCATCTTCTACAGAATTCCACATTTTTCAAGATTATCAAAATGAAATAAATGGGAGGTTAAATGGATCTCCAAATTATTTATTCCAACAAAATCCTCACTTCGTGCACCGACTCACATTTGTTGGATTTCCCATCATTCTGGAAATGGAAACAAGCTAAAAACTTGCACATGAGCTCAAAATGAAAAATATATCATAATGGAGTTATTTTAATCACAAACAGAGACAAAAAATAGACCTGTAAATTTCAAGCTCCATTAATGGCTGCCATGGCAGCTCTGTGCTCGAAGCCACTACCTGGTGAAAATTTTAAATTTTATTTCCCGAAATTCTATTGGGAAAAAATATTTGAAATTCGAAGAACGTGACCGAGATGATGAGCCAAATCCAGAAAAATAGACTCCATCCAAACCAAGTACCATAAATCCACTTTCTAAAAATAGTAAGCTTTCCTACACATGCTTGCTATTTTTGGCAAGTCTTCATCAAAAGTAGTTGTGGCGAAAGCAGTGTGCAATGAAGACCTCCAAGAAGCCAAAATGATTATTCGGAGAAGAAAATAGTGAAAATTATCACTTATTAAAAATAGTAAGTCCCTTATATAGGTGCTTACTAAAAATACTAAGTCACCCCAAGAAGTGGTCAAAGCAAAGGCAGTGTGCACAAGATCAAATGAGGGAGTTCATCACATCACGATGGTCGAGAAGAGGCAAAAATCACCTCTCACTAAAAATAGTAAGCCTTCCATCAGGATACTTCCTATTAATAGCAATTTGTTCTCAAAGGGAAAGTTTGGCACAATGAGACATAGAGGGGTGATCATCTCAGGGAACTGGACAATGTTTTTCGACACTCACTGCATAGTTTGGGTCATATCGTATATCATACACAGGCTAGGAGTTGTGGTCATCAGTGGAACAATTCACTCGACTTGGTGAGTGTTCGTGAGCTAATTTGAAGGAGTTTCATAGTGTGCAAGGAGTTCAAAGATTCAGTGTTTCACTGCATTTGGAGCTTTCCATCAATGAGGACCAACGGAGTTCATCAGGAATGACATCTCCTCTTCTTCTTCTCTCTCTTTTTCTCTCCTCTTCCCCCCAACTTTCTCTCATTTTCCAATATTCTAATTTCATGTTGGGGTTGCACTTTTTCATATGTCCTAATGTTCCTAATGTAATAAGTCACATTTATGTTATAAAAGGGACTTAATATTCTCTTAGGAAGTCAAAAGTTTTTAAGTTGCACAAGGACATATGAAAATCCATTGGGGGGTAGATGATAAGTCACCTCTCATTCTATAAATTATAACACCATTCCCATTTCAAAGGGTTGGTCATTAAGTTTGTAAGCTCAAGAGTGAATTCTACCTTGAGAGAACAAAGGAGATAGCCAAATTCTTCCTTTCCCCCACTCTCTATTTTTCCTCCATTCTCATACTATGTACAAATTGGTTTACGGAATCAATACAAGAAGAAGGAGTTTCGAGCCTTTTTTGACTAAGGGGTTTACTGATCTTTGTTCATAAATTCCATTTGGATTGTTGCTACGCGTAGAGTTATTTCCTCTTAATTTTGATGCATGTGATAAAACTTGTAATTGATGTATGCATGAATCTAATTTTCTACCTGCAACATTAGTTCTCCTATCTAATTTCTCACTCCCCCTTTCCCTCTCTATAGAAAAAGTTTTCTCTTGCATGTATCTGCAAGCTTTGCCGCAGGGTCAGTGGAGTGTCCTTGTTGGATCCCCGATCGAAAGTCCACCACATAAATCCACCTTTTCATGTGCATGCATATACGAAAACTGCACTGATTAAGTAGAGGGACTTAAATTCCCAGAGCATTGGCATGAAATCCACAAGTTTGTCCACCCGAAAATTTTTCTTGCTAACAAGTAGTAACCTAGAAAATAACTTGTATACCATTTTCTTATCTATGATAGATTTAATTCTAAGAAAATAATAGATACAACAAAATCCTACCATCTATATGATGTAAATTGAAACCCCATAATATTTCTTTTTATTTTGGCGATATGGCCATTATATTGCCTAAATGCACACTTTCAAGGTCACCTCTGAATACTCTTTCATACTCACACAAACATGTAATAGTGTTTTGAGTTTTTCTAATGCCGGTGAAAGTCAACAATCATAGACATCAAAAAAGTGGAAAAACCTCCTAGTAAGACCTTCTTAGGACCCTCTTCTTGTAATATTAAAATATTGATCTTATATTTGTGTTTCCATAGTTCTTATTTTTACTGCGATTATAGCTCAAACCAATGTTATTATACTTTTATAGGAAGACATTATTTTATAAATGTATAAATTTGCTAGATATAAAACATGAATTAATTTATATTTATGGACTTTTGATATTTATAGTTAACCTATATCTAACTCTAGTGTTTAATTTTTGAATTTTCATTGTTTTCACTTTTTAATTTGAAAACTAAGATATGGCGATGATAAATAATGCTTTCCTATTTGTTGTTTATTTTCTTGTATATAGAGCTACGCTCAAGGGTTTTGGTGAAAAAAGAAAATATTTTTGTGATGAATGAGTTGTATGTCGATCATATACTATTAAATTGTGATCACTACCTTCATATAGGTTAATCATTGTGTGTATGCTAAATTTTCTAGGAGCATGTATAACTTGATGAAATGTTGAAAATTAGTGGATTAGTAGCACAATGGCTTGTGGGAAAACTATATAGCTAGAAACTCATGCAAGAGCTAAGAGTAGAGGTCATTCTACTGGTTAAATATGCTTATAACGTAATATTGCAGCCTTGGCACATTGAAATATTAGTGGAATTGATTTTTATTGAGATATTCCTTGATTGCTAGCATGGTGGCCCATGTGGGAAATGCATATAGCGCCTATGTATTAGAGGATCTTATATTAGGGACATTCTAGATTTCTAAAATAGGAAGATCATATTGGTTCCAATAGGATTTCTTTTCCATTATGGAAAAAAGAACGAAATATTTAAATCACTTTTATATTTTAAAAATAACACATGAAAACACATTATATTCGATATATAATTTGCACAAATACATTTTAAAACATTGACATTGATCCCAAGATGGGAAACAAGTATTGATTTTTTCATGAAAATTATAATGCACGTACTTGAATGATGCATGGGTTGTTCCATTAGTCTTCTCTTATCCAACACATAAACTACAAAATTAAAATTACACAAAATGAAAAATAGACATCCTCCATTTATACATAGACTTATTTTTTTTATGATCTAAACATTTTAATTGTC
This sequence comes from Taxus chinensis, assembly GCA_019776745.2. Classification (NCBI taxonomy): domain Eukaryota; kingdom Viridiplantae; phylum Streptophyta; class Pinopsida; order Cupressales; family Taxaceae; genus Taxus; species Taxus chinensis. The sequence goes on along the minus strand of CM034154.1, from coordinate 651,507,766 downwards.
AGTGAAAAAGGTGAGAAAGTATCCAAGTCATATAATTTACATACAAATCTTTCAATTTGAAACCTAGCTTTTGTCTACAAAAAAGAAATAAAATATCTCAATAATAAAATTGCAAAATATTTTAATTTTTTGTATCATCACAATTTGAGAAATTTTAGCAAGCCTCCCTCAATGGGACTATAGCTTAGCATGTGTTGGTGAGAGAATGTAATATCCTTCCATAATTTATTGGTCTTATACATTTTTAGTTCTATTAATCCTAAAATGAGCAACAAGTATTTATTTTACCATCCAAATTATAATGCATGTGCTTGAATAATGCATGGATGATTCCATTAATCTTCTCTATCTAACACATACACTATTGTTAGTGAATAAGGTGTGGAAATATCAAAATTAAAATTACACAAAACAACAAATATGATGTCTTCAATTTATGCACAGGCTTAATTTTTTGTGATCTAAACATTTTTTATTGTTAGTGAATAAGGTGTGGAAATATCCAAGTCATATAATTTATTGGTCTTATGCATTTTTAATTATATCATTCTCACAAATTTTAAGTACACACTGTAAGAATGAAAACGCTATTTAGGCAAAAAAATAGACTGTACCTTATACTCTACCCTATTAGAAATGGGAAAGTATACATTTCCCAACTCACAACACTTATATTGATGCCCACACAGGTCCATCCATTTCCATTACCATCTTAATATGATGTTTAAAAATACATGCAGGTCGAATGGTGTTTGGCTATTTTTGTAGTAGAATGATGACATCAACGGAGCATATATGTAGCTTGTACCTGACATACAATTGAATAAAATTAGGTCGGTTTTCTGTGAGAATGATATGACTCTAAAATATGGTCTTTTTTATTATCCTGCCAAAGGAAGCTACATATAGGCTTCAGTTTGCTATTATGTTTACTTCTTCCAAAAAATCACATTATGCCACGTGGAAAATAAAATTTATTTCTTTAATATTTTCTAATGTTGTGTAAGGATTTTTTTGGAATATTCCTCTCATGTTATTGGAGAATATTCCATTATTTTTCTTTATACTATAGTTTTGGTGATGCAAGAGTACACTAATTTTCTGATTAGTAAAAAACAAGGATTTTCAAATATTTCATATCTATAGTTTGAACATTATAATTATAAAATGCTGATGCATTGTAGTAAATGATGCAAGTAAAACATTAAAGAAACAATAAATGTTGCAATAATTGAACCCTCTTCAGATACAGATACATATCTAGATCAATAAATAATTAATTGATCATGGATTTGTTGCAGTGATTGATTGATATACGGTAAATGGGTTAATTAGGGTTTTATCTCTGTGTGCATGTCTAATTCAACCCATAAAGGTATTGATTTTAGGATGGATATTACAAAGAGCTCCGTTTACCACAATTCCTGTAAAATTATTTTATTTAATTATGAGAGTACAAAACCATGCTTTACCATTGTTAGTAAAGCGGAGATTAGACTTCTCCAGTTGCCACAACTATCCAATTACTACTAAATTTACAATGTTAACTTGGGTTTCTACATGGTTGACACATCTTGATATTGAGTAAAGTGATTTTATTATTGTGAAAAGGAAATAGATTCATTATTTTTCATTATAATTTAAAATAAGAAAATCGAACAATTCGTTGACACATGTTAGCCCCCGATTGGATTTCCAAGTGGCAGCCTTTGATTTGCCTTAAACCACACCGCATGGATCCTCTTGGTTCATTTTTGAGTCCTAAATTTTCCTACGTATTCTTTGGCAAATTTTTTCCCTTCTTCCCTACGTGTTTAGTCCACGTCTATTTCCTTCCACTACCTTGTGCTTCTCTTTTGGAAGGAAAACATTATTTATCCTAGCTTATTCCGGGGCTTGGAGTCCGCTGGAGGGCCCATCTCATTGAGATGCATCGGAATGGTGCCATGTGGCATCCCTTGGCCATTTTATCCTTACCATATGGAAGTTAAAGTCCTCTTTCATACACAATTGGCATGTACGAGCGTAATAGCCCTCACATACGAACACCCACGAGCCTACTTTGATGTCTACCAAGATTTGATTTGCTATGTGTTTGAACACAAGAAACCTTTGATTTTGTAGTTTGCAACATCCAAGCACCCAAAAAATAGTCAAAAAAGTATTAAACAATTTCTAACAAGGAAAAACTACATGGAAAATTATGATTGGCTTAAAGCTTCACAATGGTCATAAAGATCTATTAAAACTCTAACACAATGAAGCTAAATGTAACATTTGTATCGGCTCAAACTTCAAACTATATAGGAGCTTTGCAATATTATATATTTCTTTAGTGTCAGGCGTACGTAAAAGCATGAGATTAACTATATCTAACGGAAAGTTTTCAGGTCCATGCATAAAAATGGACAACACGACCGTGAAATATAGAAAACAGATACAAGCAGCCTATAAATTCTACTGAATTGCAAATTATATGTTATAATACTATCATATACATATATTTGTTCTTATTCTACATTAACTTATACAAGATCTATTAAAATAACTAACCCACAACTAAACCCCCCCATCCTTCAATAGAGTTGTGGCGTCATTTGTAGTGGAAGCGGTCATCTACAGGATTTGACGGCTCCAAGACGAAAATCAAAGGAACATTCGTGACAGGCGTTGGGTGGCCACCATCATCATTCGACGTGGGTGCAACAGGAGGTGGGATGAGAAGTGATAACAGAAGGCCCTATCTATGCAAAAACTATTATTTGAAATTTCCTTCAGCGTTAGACACAACCATAATGGGTGGAAACGTATGCAGTCCCTGTCAAAGGATTGACACCAGTTCAAATATCTACAGGCTTATGATGAAGTTACAAATCCAGTTTACGTGTCTCTTACCTCTCCCCACTCTGGACTAGAAAAAATTATTGAAACCTGGATCATTCTGAGGGTTAAATTCTAGATGATCCTATCACCTTGAGGGATCGCTAGAATGGCAATGCATGTCCACGCAAATTACAAATCCAATTAAAATCCCATGTGATTAATGGTATCCGTGCGACCCTATCAACTCGAAAAGTGTTGGATTATGTGGACGCTTTATCCACTGTAGGATTTCAACACCATAATATTTGGACAAAATCGGCTCTTAGCCATGCCAAATTTAGTGGCAACACATGCAGTCTTGCAAAAATTTTCGACCACCTCTAAAGGTCGAAGCGGTGGAGGGAAGATCCGAAGCAAACTCCAAATTGTCTTATTCTGCGGAATTCACATCCGTAGAACAAAATCCTTTGAGAAACCCATGGAAATATGCCACATGGCTTCCTCTTCATCACAGGATCGACACTTCTTCTTTGTCACAATGACGCATATGACATTTTATATCATTTTTATACTTCGACAAGATATGCCATTCATTGCCTTGTTAAACTATCAATATATACACATATACGATACTTCTTACCCATCAAACATTTCATGGGAGTGTATATAAGGTGTGAAATTATTCCAAAGTGTGCTAAAAATGCTTGTATTTTATGTATTAGTAAAATATAATGCAGGTTTCAGATATACAATATATACCCAAGATTTAAATAAAATCCTTTAGTAAAAAGGAAATTTAATTATTTAATGAGAACCATTAAATGATTTTTTTAATTTTATGATAAAAGGTTTTTTTGAAACTAGAATCCTACCTAGGAAGAAAGGAAAGGGTCAACACCCGAATAGCCCAATAAGCACAAAGAAGAAAAAACAAGAAGGGCTCTGCCCAACAAAAACATAACAATCCAGAGTACCAACTGATATCCGGTGAAGGAAAAAAGTGGAGAAGGAGTGACCAGATAACAAAGAAGAGAAGAGGTCTCAAGGGAGAAAACTTGAAACGCCCGCTAATTTGGACGTTCAAAAATACACCAAAGTCTATAAATTTGTTAGAGAAAAATTACGGTTATTTTTTTTTGTTTTAAAAAGGGTTATAACATTACTAATGGTTGGTTAAATTCCTGTGAAAGATTCTACACTTTTATATTGAAATTGAATTTAAATTAATAATTAAATATTATTAATTTATCTCTCAAAATATTTTACTGTTTGGAACCTTCCGATTAATTTTTCTTTACTTCATTAGGGTATTTTCCAAATGTTTAAAAACCTTGATCCATTTAATTTATTTAATTAAACCTTACTATGAATTATTTACAAACCCCCTTTTTATTCATTAACAAATACTATACACAATTCCTTAATTACTCCCTACCACAAAAAAGTCACAACTTGACCTAACCATTAAGTGGCTCCATTCCACCAATAACCCCTACCTTTTTGATTAAATTCCATCCCCATGAAAATGCCACCACTTTTTAGTTGTAGGGTTCATCCTCCACCATTGGATCAAGTCATTTTTTGGCAATTGGATTAATGATGTTCTAAAATCCTTACGAGTTCTCTTTTATTTACTTTTTCCCTAATCCATATCATTTTTGTTTCGTAGGGTTTGGAAGCATGGAGGCCATGGAAGGTTCCTCACTACTCTTGGATGGATACTCACATGTTGGGGAGTTGTTTTGTATCCCTCTCCTAGGGTTCGCTTCACATTTTATTTGTTATTGTATTATTGTTTTTTTTTTTACCATATTCGGGTATGGGCATTTTTGCTCCATTTCATTTCTGGTTTAGATGAGGTATATACACAGATTTGAGGCTTCATATATATATAATGCATTTGTATTAAACTTATTATATATATATATATATATATATATATATATATATATATATATATGCAGATAGGAAAAGAAAATGGTTCGACTGAACTATATAAAAAAATGTCGAGTAACAATATAATGTGCAGAGCTTAAAAATACAACGACCACTTGTATTTGTGTTTAGGGTTAAAGATTTTGTGGGTGGAGGGCAACATCCCACCGCATCCCACCCCACCCCATCCCATATTTTAATATATGGGTTGGGGTGGGGCAGTTCCCTCCTCCCACAAACCCAAAGTCAAAGTGGCATCGCCAAGGCCTATATGACCCCTCAAAATATTACACAGACCCTTGTTTTCTTATAACAATAAACTTTTCTTTATTAAACTTTTTCCATCGATTTTCCTATATAATCATTCACTATTTATAACTTAGTAATATTTTAGTATATAATTTTTAATACACAAACACACACACACACTGATAATTAGATATATGTGATTGTAATCTGTATAATTATATAAATTTAGATCTATAAATTTATATAAATATATATAATTATAATAACTTATATATATATATATATATATATAGTTTGATTTCATTCACTAGCAAATAGTTTAGTTTGTTTGCAATACAACATAGAGAGGTAAATAGGGAGGTGGAAGTAGCATTTATTCTTAATATGACTATATTCATGGTTGGTCTAATGTTCTTTCAAATAAGTCAACACAAGGTAGAGGGAAGACAGAGTGTTCATATTTTTTTGAATAAAATGAACAATAATAGATTTGATTGGTTTGCAACAAAAATATTTACAATTGTCAACAATACAAACATGCTATATATATTTATATATTTTCTTTGCAACTTATTTAAGGGGAAAAATAAGAAATTCACAGTCATATAAGTCTCCCTTTTCAAGGTTTGATCATTCATTTACAAGGATTAAATCCATGTCCAAATTTTCCATGGATTCACAAATTCAAATGCAATAGCATTTGCAACCAAATGGAATAGTATAAATATTTTTTTCTCTTTAGAATGAGTTCACATTTGGTAATGAATCCAACTTACAACAACAACAAGGTAACAACACACTTTTTTCACAATGATCATAGTTCTTTTTTGTTTTACAATATAATAGGTCTTCTATCCAACAATTTGAGAGAATAATTTACAATATTTACATTTTCGCTTTACAACAATGGGATAAAATTTGAAAGGGTGATCATTGACTCCAACATAGTAACCTCCTCCAACTTCAACTTTGCATTCTTCCAACTCTTCAAATTTGGATCACAAAACAAAGAAAGGGGAATAGGCGACGCTCTCTGCATAACCTCTAATCCAATAAGAGTAGAAACCATCCTCCTTATTGGCCCCCAAGCCCCAACCAAAGAACAATGAGGTGTGTTATGCAACTTTGACAACTTTTACAAAATGGCTTCTAAAAAACATGCAATAGACAACAAATCAAATAAACAAACTCAAACAAGATTCATAATTTTTCTAACAAACACATAGGCTTGTAAACAACCCAAAATGAGAAAGGAATATGGGGACCACCTCCTTTTTCCTCCCAAGTGATATAAGGGTTCCACCCAATAGCCTCCATGTGCACAACACAAAACACTCAAATACATCCTTCTCTCTCCCCTTGAAAATATGTAAGAATATGTCCATGTTTTCCTTTTCACTCCCCATAGGTGGAACTCCTAATCAAAATCACTCCAACATGCATGCCTCACCAATGGTCCCATACTTCCATCTCCCACACCCTTCCTAAGGAAAACTACCCAACCCCAATATATCACATTCACACCACTCATGCAAATACTCATACAAACACAATTTTCACAATTTTCACATCTACAATTTTCACATCTTCACTCCAAAAATATTTCAACACCTTCAAACCAAGCAGAATCCAAAATGTAACTCCAAAAGGGCTCCAAGCATGCAACTCAAGACCAAATTTCAAAAGGTGCAATAGAAGAAAAATAAGACAAGTAACCAAAAAATCCTTCAAATTCATTCAATAAATAGAAAAAGGAGGTGAGGATGATGATGTGTCTCCATGTAGGATTCCACTTCATCATCCCCTCCATTCAAACTCAACAAGTTAACACACCAAACCCAATGTAATTAAATGAACATGTAAGGCTTATGCCATGCACACATTACACTCCAAAATGCTCTCCATAGCTTTCAAGGACAAACTAAATGTGGTAAGTAGGAAAGTGACTTTATTTTCTCTTTTACACTCAACAAATGCATTAAAAGTGTCAAAATAAGCTCCATACTTCATAAGTATGTTTGGTAGAAGAGTTTGAGATGTAAGGGACAAGGTTAACTTGTCTCATAAGTCTCAAAAAGTGGCCTACAAGGAAAAATTCGAGTTTGGGAAGGGAAGAAGAGTACAAACCACCTAAATGAAATTAATTCATTCCAAATCAAACACAAATAAAGGACTATCTACTCTATTTATTACCCAAATGTCACCTCTTCCTTTTATTTTAAAATTTAAGCTAGCTTAACTAATTAAGACACATTAACAAGTGTTAATAAAATGACTAGTTTTTCCCAATAAATAAATACATACACCACAAAATAAAACACACAAAATTAAAAGAAAGATAAACATTACACTCATGACCACACACACATGAGGGTCACCTCATGATGGGGAACCTCCTAACTAATCATACAATTACACAACATACACATTAAACACAAGTTAAAGAGGTGTGATCAATTGAAATTTATATAATTATAAATTTACTATTTAAATTATATTTTTTAGAATCAATAGAAACAAATAAGAATAACACTATTATTTTTATTATTAAAACCTCTTCGTACCATCACTATTAATTATTATTATTTTTTCAATAGGAAATGACACATATTACATATTGAATAACAAGAAATATTGTTGTTTTTACTGGTGGCCTTTTTATGGCACCAAACATTTGTAGCATTAAAAAGTCGATAATAAAAACAACAATATTTATTGTTATCCCAAAACTTATAACATTTAATATTAATGACAAAAGGTTTTTTGACTAGGATCCTATCTAGGAATAAGAAGATGGGTCAGAACCCAGATACAACAATGAGTACAAAGGAAAAAAAGAAGCACACTTCCCAGTAGTACCACATCAAACAAGAGTCACAACTGAAATCCGGAAAAAATCAGATTTAGAGAATACACAACCAAATATCAGATAAAAGAGACCAAGTCTCTAGGAGGTGGAAGTAGATTTTTTGTTCTTCTTGTTATGAACCTTTTTCCACCCATCATAATATTCCTCTATAGGAAGAACAATTTCAATAGCTTTAATCGGCTAGTATTTTATTTTTGTACATGGAGAGATATTATTCTTTTCCGTTTCATGACATTGTGGTTCAATATTTTTGATTCTTTGAGTTTCATCATTGGTCAACCCTTTAGGACTGGATTGGGGGATCTCAAAAACCGTCTGCGTACTAGCATCCTGTGGGGAGCTCTTTTCCGAGCGGGGCAAAGATGGATCGAGACTAGAGTTAGAGGGGGCATACACCATGTAATGGTTAGGTAGATAAGAGTCTTTTCACCATATGGGTTTAGATCCAGTGTGCTTAGGCTGTTCATAATCAATAATTAAGTGTCTAGTTTTAAAACATCTACGGCACCGGAAGGGCACACCTTCAAAGTCAAGCTTTTTGGACCCATGTTCTGTCACCTATCAAAAGGTTGATCTCAACGGGGAGGTCTTGAGTGAGGTCCATGTCAACCAGTAAATGGGAAAAAGTAGTATGGAAGTGTTGGAAGTGTTGAGAAGTATTGTCATCAGATTTTCCATTTCTTATCAAAATAATAATACTTTCACATTAGGGAAGTAAGTCATCCTAGAAATCATTAGCTTAATTGTAAGGAGAGGTGAAAATAGTAAACAAACAAATGAAAAGAGCTAAAAAACAGGTTTCTCAATGAGTTAATGAGTTCAAAGAAAACCCTCAGAGCACACCCCAACATAGAATATAGCATAGGAGGTGCCCCTGATATAGATATATATTTGATATTGAAATACTAGTATTTACTAATCAACATTAAAAAAATGATAATATTACATATTACATATTTATTATTTAATGAGAAAATAATAATAATATTTAATATTTGATCTATTAAACACATGGAAGGTGTTATTATTAGTGTACGTTAATATATAAACTTGTCGTATCATGGATTTTTATAATTCAATTTCTTTTATTTTTTATACATTTAATTACGTTGAAGGCATTTCCCCTATGGGAAAGGGCTTTACAGACATTCACGACACTGTGTTAAATTTGACGGTCAATTTGACGGGTGTGATACTAAGTTGAATTTGATGGGCAATGTGATGGGCAATGTGATGGGTGTCTACGTCGGCCGGTAGTTTCATGTTTTGGGAGGTCACTTTTAGTAAAATTAGCGTATTTGCATGCACTCAGACAGTTTATCTAGGTGTTCCAACTGTTCCTTCTCCGGTTCCTAATCCAAATCTATTAGCTGCATCAGAAGATTCAAAGATAGCAGATGAGTCACATAATTCTTCTTCTTCTTAAAAGTGAATGAGTGCTATTTTGAAGGCTAGGTTTTTTGTTGGTGTAATGTTTGGATTACACAGGGAAATAGAGAAAATTTAAGCAAATGCCATCAAGTGTAGTGTAACCGTAACAATGATTTGGTGCACAATTTCAAAGTGAACAACTTGAAGGTGTACAGGGACAAAACATATCATCACCAAATCTTCTATGAAATCAGGTACTTTTGAATGATTTTGTGGAATTAATCACGAGATAAACTTTACCATCAAATACATAAACTTGAATTTTCCCCTTGTATCACTCAACTTATAAAAAGCATCACTTGCCTTCTCTACAAGGGCACGATACTAAACAGAGGCCACCACAGTCATCCCAGATTTTTCTCATATTGATTCAGTCCATTGGGAATTTTTCTTCTGGAGTGGCTGACGAGAACGAAGTTGTGGACAGTAACTCAAATTTGCTTCACTTGGTAAGATTTCTGTTTGTTATTTGTCTTATCCTATTTTGCTATTTTTTATTCAAGTATCAGGCCTTACAAAGAGGAGCCACTCCTACCCCACCGCTTCCATTGGTACTCGACCAACTCCCTCACAAGGTCAAAAAAATGCTTATAAGTATGTACCCCTGCATACCCTCTTTTATCATACACCAATTCCTCTCCTCCTTCTATTTAAAATCATTCATTTTCATTTTCTTTTCTGGAAGGTACTTAAAATAGAATAAGAATGGCCGGGGCAATAGCTTGCATGGAGGAGGACCAACTTAGTCATAAATATGACCAACCAAGGGATTCCATTCTAATTGATATTCGTAGGGATACTGTACCTCCTCATCCTTCCAGTTTGCATCTCCAATTATTGAAATTGAAGCCTATGACACTCAAGGTATGATGTTTCCTTTAATACATAATACAAAATAATTCTAACATTATATTTACGTTAATTAGTAATTAGTAATGCCTTCAAATTACAAAAAAAATTTAGTATTCCTTAGCACCGGTCTATCTCTCTCTCACACACAAATTTGAGATAAAGTGGTATGGAATTTTTAATTTTTTGTAATGTTGTAATGTATGTAAATTTTAGCCTATTTTTTAGTATTTTTTGTATGCTAAAATTGAACTTCACAATTCTAAATATTAAGATAGTTAATATTTATAGGAGGAAACATTAGTTGTCTAGTTTTTAACTTACAAATGCTTAGATTTAATCCTCCATAAATTGCAAATGAATAGCTTTTAATATTATAAATTTATCACTCAAATATATTTTTAGAGATCATTTCTCTTTGGAAGAGACCATATTTCTCTTTTCCATAACTCTTAAAATCATGTGAATTCTAGCAGATATACCAAACCTACAATCTATAGCTAAATGTGCACAAATGAATGAGAATTGAAGGGTCTTTCCTGTGATTAGAATATGCACTGGTCCAACTGCATATTCCTCTTTGACCCTGAATGACCAACACAACTTTTAATATCAAGGTGTCCTTCTTTGATAAGAATGCGTTCAAAGGATTTGAGCTTGAGTAATCTTCCTGTATCTACACTTTCAACATTGATGAATGCTATTGTGATGAAAATAAACAACTATAGTTGTATGTATACAAATGAATAAGAACATGGGAACCGTAAACTAAATAATGACTCAATTGTGATTCTTAATACTGTCAACTTCCCTTTCCTTATAGTTACCAAATATGGTAAAATCATAGAGATTTTCAGTATTTTTCTATTTTTTTCTTGGTACATGATAGCAAGAAGACTTGTTTGACTCCTGATTTTTGGATTCTAGAACAACCCTACAAATTTTAGGCTTCAGAAATTAACACATGTATTAAGGGGATTTGGCTCGAATATTGTGTTGTGGAGAAATGTTGCTTAATGCAAAAGTATAATTATGTCCTACTTATAGAAGTATTATTATTTTAAGTCTAGAAACTAGCATCACGTAGAAGAAGATTGTATAGGTTGAAGAAATTCATATTATTATATCACGCTCTACCCCATAATTCTTCTTAACTTTCCCTTCAACATAAATAAATCTATCATTTTGCCTTGTTGAAATGTTTTCATAATGCTTAGTACTCTAAAAATGCATTGTATAAACTATAGAGACTTATTTTTCAGATGAATTGGCTAGTTGATAAAAGAGTATGTGCGAAGATTATAAGCACTTAATTTCTCTTTTTATTGTTTATGACAACTCTTTAACTTCTTCTTTTGCTTTTTTGCCAGATATTTTTGATTCTCTTTCTCTTGTGGTAAAAAAGAGAGTTTTGTCACTAAAACATATAGAATGCATTCTTATTGATGAAATGAGTTTCATTGGCCCAAAGTGGCTAAGAAAAATTGACAGCTCAAGCTACACGAGGCTTTCCCACATTCAAAAACATATGAATTTGGGAACATATCTATCATTCTCCATGGTGACCTCAACCAATTACCACCTGTTTTGGATAGTCCTCTTTATGCAAGTAATTCATATGGATCTAGCCTTTGGAAGGGATTCCATTCTTCCATTACATTGCAAATAATATTTCGGCAAAAGGAATAACCAATACACAAGTTTCATTCCAGAATTTACTGCTCCATATGTGAGATTTAACTCATCTTATTGAGGACTAGGAACCCCTAGCTTCTCGCATTGACTCACACCTAACTCAATAGGAACTCAACATTTTTAAGGACACGCCACATTTATTTACAAAAAATGATCTCATGAACTCCCATAACCTTCAGATGTTGAAGGAATTGAATGTTCCTATCACCCAATCCATTGTTGAAAGTAACATATGGGCTGGACCAAGAGATCCTAATGATGATCAGTTGGAACACAAAGTTCTACTATGCAAACAACAAAAAATCATGCTTATTGCAAACGTATGGGTTGACCTAGGCTTAGTAAAAGGTGCTACATGAACAATCATCAACATTATCTTTGAAACATCAATGCCACCACCAACGTTACCTTTATTTGTTGTTGTCAAATTTGATAGATACAATGACCCATTTTGGGATCCCTCCAACCCGTTACATATTCCAATACCCCCTATTTTGAGAGGGAATCAAAGACAATTTCCGATTAAAATAGCCCAGGGATTAACTATTCGCAAGTCCCAGGGACTTACTTTACATAGAACAACTGTCGACATTGGAACCACTAAAAGGCAAGGTTTGACATTCACAACTTTCTCCAGAGTTCCCTCACTTGTAAATATGTGCATCTCACATCCTTTTTCATTTGAAAGGTACTCAAAAATGGCACACGTACCAACACTTGGAGTAAGAAGAAAGGAGGAGTCAAGACTACTATCCCTTAACCAAAACAACTCGTTGTAAATACTACCCTCTACTTTGATAGCACCTCCACTACTACTTTACTCAATGCTTATTGTATCCAAAGTGGCATTTCCATTCAAGGGGTATAAAATGTATTCATGTTTAGTGCAAATAAAATTGACCACGAAAGGCTACTAATCATGATATAAATTCTGTAAATGTACAAAGGTATTCACATATACATGTTTAGTTCAAATGTCATGACAAAAGATTTGTAACTGTATATGTACGATTTTGTTACAAATTTAAATGTACATAGAACATTTCAATGTAATGTTTCGTCTATATTCCTATACTACCAGAGGGGGATTAAACCTTAGGCAAACTAGGCAGTTTCCTAGGGCGCCAACAATCAAGGGGCACCTGAATTTAAAAATTTCTTTTTTGTCAATTAATTTTGGAACTTAACGTTAAAATAATTTATCTGAAGACTTAATATTGATCACCCCATTTATAGATATTATTGTATAGTAACATAAATTTCACGCATACACAAAAAAGTTTTGTAATATTTTTGCAAGTAAAAGAAAAGATCACATATTTATAAGCACATATGTTTTTTTTGGTATTGTTACCCATTCTCTGATGTAGTTCCAAATTATGTAGGTGTGTAATTTGTTCTAGAAAAAGGTTAATCTATTTTTTATAATGTTGCTAGTGTATTTAGTAGAGGTGAGTATAATTAAAGAAAAAAAATATTTGATTTTCTATTCTTAGTTTTTGGGGGAAATTTTCTATTATTTTGTTATGGAGGAACCCGTAAACTTGGTCCAAGTACAACTCTTCACAAAACCATGGGAGCTACATAAACATTTTTTGTTTCTTTGCAAGGAAATGGTGTTTATTTCATGATAGAGTTCATGTCACCTATTTCATATGGATAAATCAGACTTGTAAGAATCCTTGTATAAAATGTTGTATTTTTTGCATTATGAGCATCTCCTATGACTAATGTATTCCATCCACAAAACATTTTTCATCCTTCCATGATAATTAATTAATATATTTTTATTATTATTTTATTATGACCATGATGTAAATTTAAAAATACAAAAATATAGACAAATTTTATTTAGTTACTTTATGGAAAAAAATATTAAATAAATTTTTGAGGAGGGCGCCCACTCAAACTATTGCCTAGAGCACTCCTGACCTTTAAATCGGCCCTATACACTACAACTCATGATATAATATTTGAAAATGTATATGTATGAATTTGTAACAAGTTTGAAATGTAAAGATATAAGCTTTAAATGAAGTGGTTCATCTATATTTCTACACTTACAAAATCAATCACACCCCTTATCAAAATCAACTACTTCTAAAACAAACAAGAGCAGCAATGCTACTAAGTACTGCCATAGTGGTAGCAAAGGTCAACTGATCAATGCTTCATGATGATGCCTATGTATGCATTCTTGTCCCTGTCAATGGTGCAGAAGAGCTCAAACAAATTTTTCTTGTTGTTACAGACCTCCTCATTATCAAATGCATCAAGGGATATGATGCTAGCAGCGCTATACATTTAGTGAGGCCATTGTTGTTGACGTCCATGTTATTTGAGACGTGTATTATTTTTAAGAAAAAACCCATAATTGACTAAAGGCTTCTAGGTTGTGACCATGAATGTTGGCTTATCGAATCTCCACGCAAGTACTAAAAAATAGGAATCCAGGCCATACAGTCTTAAAGTATCATAATCATAGCCATCCATTGCAACTAATGCTGAAGGCCACAATAACATCTTAATGTGTAGGCCAATCAAATTGTAGATAAATGAAATTTTGTAATTATTTTGTTAAGAAATGTACAAGTTTAGTAATATTTATTATGGATTTCAAAAGTGTTTATTAGTTTAGAGCAGCAATGTTGCTTAGTACTGCCACAATACTTACATGGAACTCTTGGTTTAAATGATCTAAATGAAAAGAGGAGCCCCTGGTCCACTTAGGCGGTTAGTTGATTGGCAAGGAATATCATAATTTTTGAATTAAATTAACAACAATCGTTATTGTACTTATTAACAAAGAATTACAGTTTTTTGACCCTCTGAAACGAAAAGAAATTGAAAGTGTGAAATCATAGTAGAATTGTCGCTGAGAGTGAAATTTCGATTATACGTTGAACATAGGATGTTCATCCCATATAGCTAGTCTTTTCACTTTGATCTCCACAGTTTTTGTGGACTGCCATTCCCTGTGCATTAGATTTAAGACAGGAATGAAAATGAGAATGTGCAAAAATTTGACAATAGCCTGGTGTATTTTTAAACCACTGAAACATAGACTTCGATTTACCATCACGTAAAATATGATAAATTCAATCCGAGACTTAGAAACTTGCGTATATTGAATTGCAAGAGGAGGATAAACTCTGAGAAAAGGATCGCCGCATTACAGTGAATAATGGTAGTACCATCATTGCAAGGTAAATCTGGAAAACACAGAGCAACATCAAATATTCCATCCAAATTACATTCCAGAGTAGAAAGAGGAGTTGCTTATACACGATAAAGATGATAAATGATTAACGAAGCAGAATTTGGCTATATTAGCATTTGCTGGCATCTGGGCCCCATGAACCCGCAGTAGATGCCCGTCGTGGGTGGAGGAGGAGGACAGCAATGAGGTTTGCATTTACACAAAAACACACACACAACCATATTCAATGAGTACTGGAAGGCCCTGAGATGAGAGAGAGAGAGAGAGAGAGAGAGAGAGAGAGAGAGAGAGAGAGAGAGAGAGATTAGGTGGTCATAGGTACTTACGTTCAGATGAGCCATTTCTTGTTTATGCAAGGACGAGGGCGACACTATGAGTATGTGCAGACCACTAACTCAGTGATTTCTTCATCTGCGTTTGGTGTGCCATTCATTAAATCAAATGTTAAGATTGTGAGATCTCCATCCAACATAAGCCCTATGCCCTGCATCCCTCTGCGGTCTAATGATATAAACTGGCACCTCTGTGCGTTATCCTGTATAATCTGAGGAAGCCTGCCAATAGTGAGCCAGGAGCGTGTTTGTGGATCATATGCCCTCACGCTGTACATTGCCCTTTCTTGATCTTGATCTTGGTCTTGGTCTTGATATATTCCCCTACTCCTCGTCTCAACATAACAAGTGATCAAGAGCTCCAAGTCAGGCCCGGCAGCTGCCGCATTGCAGTCCATACACCAGTGCTGGAATATCCCTTGATGGACGCGGGTGCCTTCAGCAACTTCGCTGGAATTGATGGTCCAGGCCAGATTTGTGTAATTGAAAACAATTCCCCTCCTTGCATTGCGCACGTACGCGAAGCCCTTCCCTACAACAAACTGGAATGGCGGGTCAAGCCCCCTCGCCAGGTGACTACCATCGACCGGCAGGGAACTCCAGTGTTGCCGATCTGGATCGAAAAGCTCGACTAGTGGTGTAATACTGCTTTCCTAGCAACCTCCAAAGACGAGCAACCAGTCATTAACCATGGCAATGGCAACGACATTTCGCCTGGGTGATGTCATGGAAGAAATAGGCATCCATCCCCGTAAATTCACCAGGTCGCACACATAAGCACAGTTGGAAACCACGCCGTCGCGCAGTATGCCGCCTATGACATACAACTTTCTGTCCACGATTTCCATGGCCGACACTTGGGTTGTCTTTCAGATAAGGAAAGGGCAAAAACATGTTTGCCTCAATATTCAAGGCATAAAACTTATGCTCGCCATCACGCCCTACCAGCTTTTCCAGTTTTTGAAATGTCGTACTTATGTCATCATTGATTTGTGTAAAGCTCTGCCAGAAGTGTTTAAATAAATTGTATTAAATATCATGACATCATCATTTTCTCGAAATTGGTGAAGCCTGTAATAACATCTCAATTTGGAAGCCAATCAAATTGTAGATAAATGAAATTTTGTAATTAGTTTGTTAAAAATTGTGCAGGTTTGGTAATATTTATTAATGTCAAAATTGTATTTTTGCTCATGAAAGTAATAACAATCCTTGATTGGTTGAAAAGTGTGAATAATAATAACTAGTTATCCATTTGTGAAACCTATAGTTACACTGCCATGGGCAGTACTAATAACATATACCGTTCTTCTTTCACATTGCATTGTACACATGAGATTACTAGTTAAATTTCTTATTGAAAAATACATATTTACGCAGAAGGTGTGTCTACCGCTCGCTTGGATTTATACGACGACCCTCTATTGTTTGAGCTGTTTAATTTTTCCCTCGGCCAGTTGCTTCCAGTGTTTACCACTGTTGTCTTCCCACCGCACGTTTCCTCCTACTTCACTTGCCTGTCAGTATGCCGAACTGGACCGAACCCGGTTGTGGTCGAGTTCATCTTTTCCCTATTTTATGCTGATGGCATTCAAAGTAGGCGGATCGTTGAGAGCATTTGTGTTTCTCTTGGCATCGCCTCTTGTGTGGGTTTTGTATTATTTTGTCTCTAAGACAACCGGAATACAAGTGATGATTTTTGTGGCCATGGCAAGAATTAAGCTCACACAGGTTATGAGCGTTAGCACAACCATTCTACCCAAGTTTTATATTGAAGACATGCATCCACAAGCGTATAAGGTTTTTGTGTCATGTGGGAAAAGGTATGCGGTGACTGCAAATCCCAGGATTATGGTGGAACCATTTCTCAAAGATTATTTGAATGTGGATTATGTAATGGGGACATAACTATAGGTTGTTGGAGGGTGTTGTACTGGGTCGGTGGCCAAACCAGGTGTTCTGGTACGAATGAAGAAATAGAAATCCGCAACGGAGTATTTCGGAGAAAAGAACTCATCTACAAGGGGGGGTCATTTGAGACATTAATTAGAGACAAAAATATATTTTTGTCTCTAATTAATGCACCCTCCTACTTTTGTCTCAAAAACCCTTAATGTATTTTTTTAATTAAAAAAACTCTCTAGTATTAATTTGAGGCGCGCGGCTTGCAAAGCGGGCGAACTGGGCGAAAAATCCGAAGGCGTGGAAAATGGCCAACAAGCTCGGGCGGGAGGGAAACAAGCATGCACTAGATGGTCATGCGGATTTGATCAGGCGCAGAGGAGGAGGGCGAGCTGCAGGTATCCGCCGTTTTGCCCTGTTTTGTTTTGTTTTAGCTGTGAGCATTTAAAGATTTATGCACAGAAATGGCCGCCGCGATGGTTTGGTTTTCGACCTGTCCGGCCCTTACAGGATTCGAGGGTATATTTTGTGGCAGCTTCTAGCTGGGAACATTTCTCAACTGCCATTTTTTAGATCTGTCTGATATTAGATCTTTGCTTAGCATTCGTATTTCAGATGGTTGCTTAGCATTCATATTTCAGATAGCATTCGTATTAGATCTTTGCTTAGCCGTCGATAGTGTGCTCAGCTGGGCCGGTGTGTCGGTGGCTGTATCTTTTTCCCTCTATTTCAATACTGCCGCCGCCTGTGCTCCACTTTATCTGACATGGCATTGGAGTGGTTTCCTTGAAACCTTGAATAAGGATTGGTAAGATTTGCTTGGAGGTTCTTGATTGTCTTAGGTATCATGTGAATGATCACAATGAGAACTCAGTAGTTGTAATGCAGATTTGTTGCAAGGAATATCTTGATGAATTATTATAGTCCTTGCATATAATACATTGTTCTTGCCTTATGGGTATATGATTCTTGAATGATAATTATAACAAAATTGTGACTATGTTGGACAAATCCTGATTTGTTCGGCAAAATGATCAGAGCCTTAGAAGCATGATAATATTAGAAGGTTCTTCAAATGTAAATATGTGAAAAAGTTGGAAGGACTGCTATGGCTAGGTCTTGAGGATGAGTTCCTTGATATTGCATCTACATTCATGAAACTCTGAAGACTGTGCTAGTATTGATATTTGAAGGGTTTGTGTATTTGTAAACCTGTGTCTTGTATGTTTGCACAAACTGTGATTTACCTAAGCCTTGGAGAAGTGAGATAAGGCACATATGATGCATGGATGGGAGCTAGATAGTAAAGGAGTTTTTGTTTCTTTATGTAATGGTAAAGTCACCAATATCTTGTTGTACACAGTTGTATGCAAGCCTGATTTCCACGAAGATGATCACACTAAATCATTTCCATGACTCATTACTTGCTCAGAACTCTTTAGGAAGATTGGATGGTTTGTGTTAATAAGTTGCAGACATTGAAAATGAATCCATTCCATTATTATATAGAAAACTATGCTCTCGGGCTATTATTGTCTTCTACCCAGGATTTGATCTTTGGAGGCCTGAACCCTCAATTTTAAAGCTAAAATTAGCAGGATAATACTATGACTAAGCCTATTAAATGATTTTCAAATAAATTTTGAACTCCAGTGGGTGAATTTCAAGTTATCTTTACTTGTCTTTGAAGGATACAAAAACACAGTTAGATACCTAGCTTTTAGGGGTCCATTGGCAAGAGAAGCGGATCTAAGTGATAGGGTCTTGTCCTGAACTCAGTAGTTGTAATGCAGATTTGTTGCAAGGAATATCTTGATGAATTATTATAGTCCTTGCATATAATACATTGTTCTTGCCTTATGGGTATATGATTCTTGAATGATAATTATAACAAAATTGTGACTATGTTGGACAAATCCTGATTTGTTCGGCAAAATGATCAGAGCCTTAGAAGCATGATAATATTAGAAGGTTCTTCAAATGTAAATATGTGAAAAAGTTGGAAGGACTGCTATGGCTAGGTCTTGAGGATGAGTTCCTTGATATTGCATCTACATTCATGAAACTCTGAAGACTGTGCTAGTATTGATATTTGAAGGGTTTGTGTATTTGTAAACCTGTGTCTTGTATGTTTGCACAAACTGTGATTTACCTAAGCCTTGGAGAAGTGAGATAAGGCACATATGATGCATGGATGGGAGCTAGATAGTAAAGGAGTTTTTGTTTCTTTATGTAATGGTAAAGTCACCAATATCTTGTTGTACACAGTTGTATGCAAGCCTGATTTCCACGAAGATGATCACACTAAATCATTTCCATGACTCATTACTTGCTCAGAACTCTTTAGGAAGATTGGATGGTTTGTGTTAATAAGTTGCAGACATTGAAAATGAATCCATTCCATTATTATATAGAAAACTATGCTCTCGGGCTATTATTGTCTTCTACCCAGGATTTGATCTTTGGAGGCCTGAACCCTCAATTTTAAAGCTAAAATTAGCAGGATAATACTATGACTAAGCCTATTAAATGATTTTCAAATAAATTTTGAACTCCAGTGGGTGAATTTCAAGTTATCTTTACTTGTCTTTGAAGGATACAAAAACACAGTTAGATACCTAGCTTTTAGGGGTCCATTGGCAAGAGAAGCGGATCTAAGTGATAGGGTCTTGTCCTGAAACTTGGTACAGAGATAGATTAAGTAAATGGTCACTCAAAATTATTATTTTTGCATCTTCAAAACTTAGCGCAATGAAGATAAACCTGACCATACAATGAACCAGACCTAATAGGAGAGGAATGCACTAGAAACAAAAGAGTTGGACTGTGAGAAAGGACTAAGAAATTGAGACTTAGAATGTTGTATACACTAAAGGGATGTTGTATATGTCTTGCATTGCAGTCGAAGCATGAGCTTGGTCAGACTGATACTGGGAGTGCTTAGATGAATCACTGGTTAAGTCTGAGAATCCATTGACGTGCATATGATCTCCCACAATGCTGGTATTCATTGCTGAGCTGTGATCTGAATCTCTGCTGAATGCAGGTGCAGGTGCCTTGCCATAAATTTGATCCAGTTCTGATGTATGAATGTGATGAGTTTCTGCATCATCTGAAAACTGAACACCTACAAATGCTCTTCCCAAGAAATCTTCCAGCTTTGGGCGTTTCTGATCATTGTTGTTCGCATTCATAATTGCTTCAGATTTCATGACTTCTGACTGATTGCTCAATCTCTTCTGATGCCATTCTGCAACAAAATTGTACATGAAAAAACAAATGTTAGGGCCCATTCTGCAAAAATAACTGTGTATGACAACCTTAATGTTAGGGTCCATAGTTTACTGGGTATCACAATGTTTCTGTCAAATCAGTCCAATAAGTTATGTATCACCATAATCATGTTGGGAGTCATGTACGGAGATACCTGACCTGCACTGGTAATATATGAAAAGCCTAATCTGAACCAGTACATCATTCTAGTAAGGAAGCCCTAATGCATGAATACAATATTTCTTTCATCATCTTAACAGCAACCCATATGAGAAATATAAGAATGACATTCTAAACCGTTCGGAGGAGATCATATCCTTGTGTCACAGTGCAGTTACACACATTATAACAGTGTAGCTGATTACAGACTAAAAAAATCACAAACGTTGTATTCTTTGCAGGAAATCAAATCGTTGCCACACCCATTGTAATAAACCCAACACACACTTGATTGCGATGTATCAACATCCTTGATTGCGATGTAAAATAGACCTTTAAACAAATTTTTGTCCTGCTTCAACAAATTGATGCCATTCTGGAACCGGCTGAATGCAGATTCTGTGTCCTTGTCTAAGTGAAAATCCTGTTAAATACCGGAAACAGGTAAGAAAGAAAGTGTACGATGGATGGGTTATTCATATTTTATTTTTCATAAAATGGATTCCCCCCTCATCTCAACTAAGTACATCTTATCAAAGCAACAGGATTTAAAACAAAAAACATTACAGAATTTTAAGGCCACAAATTGCATACCTTTTTGTTAAATAGTGTAAAATTGCTAACATCAGCGTTGAGAACAGAGAGGAGCATATCCTCCTGTTCGCTTCGTTCGAAGCTGCCCAGTCCATCAAAGTCTAAGAGTACATACAAGTACCTGCTGTCCCCCTGGCCATCTCCATTTTCACATGTTGTAATTGTCATCCAGACACCATCAGTGCACCTGCCCCCTGCAACATCCAGAAGAGACTCTGAAAGATGGTTCAGCAAATATGACTTTCCGCTGCTCTGCTTTCCCATGGAAGATATAACCTTAATTTCACCCTTCCAGCTGTTGAGAACAGCATCATAGAAGCCAAAGCGTATAGAATTAGCAAGCGATACGCTGTCCACGTAGCTAATATCATGGGGTATTTGAAGTCCATCCTAGAGAGCTACCATGGCATTGTTTTCTGCACGAGCTATTTGAACGGGCACGAGGCATACAAGTTTGCGAACCCACATTCCCATTTTCACAGGGGTTTGTTCCTCTGCTGGAACTGATATCAGGTAATTCTCTACATTGTCGGTTAGGAATTGAATCTTCATATTTGTAAAATCTTTATCTTTACCTGCCTTAAGTTGTCTAATAAGTGCTTCTAAATATTTGATGCATGCCTCTCCATAGCAGGGAGCCGATCTGCTGCTTTCTAATACCACTTTGAACGTAATGCACTTCTTATAATCTGGAAACAATGCAGGAGTTGTAGCAAATTTGTCAAAAATGTGGTATATGTATCCTAAATAGGGGCAGGAACCAACAATTCCTGTTTCTTCTCTTTCCAGTTCACGAGCATTGTTATGACTGACTTGTTGCAACTGCACAACTTCCCTAGCTAAAGCAGTTTTCAACACATGGGAAGAAATAACACCAAGGGCATCTGCAGGACTGTATAGTAAAAGTTGATTTTGTGATCCGAAGCTCGTAAATTTCATGTCGAGCAGATCCAAATCAGATAAATTGCCCGCTTGTCCATTCAAATGAATGGTCTTCAAGTAGCTCATGTTATCACCCAAAACATAAATTTCTAACATGACCCCAGGACTTGAATGTCTTCTTCCGACAAGGTGCTCATCAACATCATTACCTGAACATTGGAATTGCCTGAACACAATGAAGAAATAGCCGTCAGCAGAGATGCATGCTTTAAAAGGAGGCCGCTGCATCGGAAGAGAAATATGCTTTGCCTTCATCATGGATTTCTACTACTCTTGCCCTGTTTCCGACATCAACCAAGAGCAGCTCCATTTTCCATGGAATTAAATGCATCCATGTAATGATCTTGTTCCCCTTATATGATTCAAGATTAACCTCAACACCAGTCCAATAGACCTTCCGAAATGATTCATCAAACTTGTATATTACTATCTTGCTCCTTTCTTTTCCATATAGAGCCATATAGCGTGTAGATTCATCTAGAGCCAGCAAATCGAACCCCCTCCTAAATGTATATATAGGACAACTCGTGTTATTCAAGTTGTAGCCGACCTTGGGACATCGGTATAGATACAGGCAAGAATCTTTGAAGTTGTGAATAAAAACCATCAACTCGCCGGACTTGAGGACTGCGACTTTTAATAACCTTTCCTGTTCAGGATTGATGGCTACTAATTCAAGTGGCTCCCCACATGTTGGGACAATTGGATGTGTCTCAGAGTTGCTGTTCAATTCATTTAGATCCTTCTTCATAGGAGTTAGCTCACACGCTTTCCACATAACGTCGAACTGATGTTCCTCTACAGTTGACACCTTCACCTTCAGCTCCGCTTCAGAATTTGACCACCAGTTCAGCGGATTATTAATGGAGTATTAATGGGGTATTACTCTAACACTGTTCATATAGGTACTTGATATTGTTCCTTCCATGCAAAAACTATGTCAATCTCCTATGTATAAGAGACGCCACTATACTTGCAAAAAAAATTATAGCAACAAGTTTCCTGCAGAATATGACAACTGGTTTTTCCTGCAGAAAATGACAACTGGTTTTTCATGTTTACATTGGGGCTCTGGTTGCGTTCATCATTAATTTCTCTACGGCACCCAGGCCAAACAAATATGTGTTTAATCCAGCAGCATAACACTGTAGAAGACAAAGATGGCATTTTCTTCCCTGGCTTGTATCTCTACAGCTACAGTTGTAGCAGTATCAAACAGGACAACTAATATAGAAGCTTCACACACTGTTCTCAGATGACTTTGTATAAACCTCAAAATGGCCTCATATACACAGCCAATCTTCCAATCACTGATTATTAAGCATTGCCATGGTTGGGGCTATGTTTTAGGTAGACATTGAATCTGATCCTGCAGAAATTTATTGTTGGCCAGTTCTCGTAATACGCTTGTGCCAGAGTTACTTAGTGCAGTAATATTTTTGAGTATATATCTCTCTTTTATGTTGTGCCCAATCAAGAAATATGAACTGTGGAGACACAAAACAAGTTCAACTCTCTCAAGAGGACCCTCTCTTTAGCTTATAGGGATGAGGCACTCCACCCCTCAAAGAGATACAACAATGACAACTACAACAATAGTAACAATGTATCATCCTTTCTCAATTCAATGCAACCCAATCGAAATTTCCACCAGCAGCAGAAGAACTTTTTGGAGGCATTGAATGACTGCCACCCAAATTTCAGGATGCCCTACATGTAACACAGTTAGCGGAGCGACTCTTAAGAAATTTCCAATCATCTGCAGAAAATTTTCAATTCATTTCCAAGGGATCCATGATTATTGATGGTCATGGTATTCTGCAGGAAACTTGTTGCTATAATTTTTTTTGCAAGTATAGTGGCGTCCCTTATACATAGGAGATTGACATAGTTTTTGCATGGAAGGAACAATATCAAGTACCTATATGAACAGTGTTAGAGTAATACCCCATTAATATCATCTTTTCCTTTTAATGTTTTTGTCTGCAAAGTTTGTACATAAATATGTGCTGCAGTATTGGGAGGGACAAGTTTGCATAGTTTTACATCTCTTCTCCAAGATTTACTCTGTATAGAGCTATAGTATGATTAAAATTTCAGTTTTTATTAGTTACATTATTCTTTGTGTGTGTGAATGTATCATATTCACTTTATGGACTGTTGGTTGATCATAGCTAACAACATAAATTTCACTTCTGTTTATAGCACATAAGATTATGCAATGTGGATTAGAGATTGCCTCAATTATGTGGAACATACTAGAGGCATGTCAATGTGATGTAACAACATCCAGGTTCACAAACAATTCTTTATCATCCAAAAACATTTAGATCCACTTGAATACAGACTTGTAGAATGCCGCTCCACGTTTGAGCATGCCACTCAAACCTTAGTGCCTTGACTCTTTTTTATAGAAGCCACAGATGCCTACCCAATCTGCAAAGGCTTAACCTTGTTGCGCAAGCCTATACTTAGCTGTGCATCACTATTTGTGTCGTACGAAACCTTGGGACCTTGTCTCTTGTTGTGCAACACTTCTATCTTGCATGTTGAAGCCACGAAGCCTTGCATATGCTGCCCAAGCCTTTTTCAATGCCCTGATGTATTCTGGATGTTGCCTAACACTGCTGATGTATTCTGGATGTTGCCTAACTCTTTAGGCTTGATTAATGTTCCTCGTTGTTAGTATAGTTTTAATGTTATAATACATTACAGCTGAGCACACTGTAACTTATTCTCGGGTTTGGAAAATTCTAAGATCAGAAATAAAAGCCATATTCGAAAAGATTAAGTGGAGTAACACAATAATAAAGTAGAATAATCTCTTGTCATTATAATATATAATCACAAGATACGTGCTTTGATAAGAGGCTTTTCTGCCCTCCTTTCATTTGAGAAAGGAATTAAAATATTTCATGACTTGTACATTTGGGCAGAGAAGCCTCTTATCAAGGCACATATTTGGTCATTAGATATTATAATGACGGAGCTTGTAGAGTATAAATTGGATTGATACTGGATACTAGACAATGAAAAGCAATCTACTTTATTTGTAATGAAAACAAAGACCTATGATAAGTTCCAAGATTCAAGTTTGCTTCCAAGTTAACCTTGTAACTTATCATAGGTCTTATTGCAGCATGGTTTTGAATATGTGGACCTTCTCATGCTATTTTGTTTTCATTTTTAATAAATTAGATTGCTTTTCCTTGTCTAAGTTCTTCGTCTTTTCTTTTTTTCCAGGTTTCATTGTCTTCTCTTGCTCTAGTTGGTGTGGAGTGGCTTTACTGCAAGAAGGTAAGATAAGATGACATTCTAGTCCTAGATATATTGGTAAATAATTAGAATGTGCAGATACTTTTATTCATTTTTTAAAAATATTTTTCTTTATTATTATGACGAGTGTTACTTTTTTTTGTAGGACACTATTACCTAATTAGCCACTATTTTTGGAAAAAATGGAAAGACAGGTACTTTCATTTTCTGCCACTTGTATTATTTCTTTAATGAATTTAATCTCAATAAAGATTAATATTATCATAGTCATGAGTTTTTTTAATAATACTCAGATCTTAAATAACACTCATAATGGACCCTATTTTAGCTTACAAAAAATGGATTATGAAACGTGGCTTATTTAACAAGCCACGTTAAACAAGCCACGTTAAATAAGCCACGTTTCAGACCCACAGTGAGCGTTTTAGGCATCTCATAGTTCAAACTAATGATGTTTTAGTTTACGAAAACATCATAACAGAATTACCCATTTCCAAACTATAAAAATAAAAGTCTCAAGTTGAGAGGTAGACGCTCATTATTTAAAGTATATGATTTATGCAGGAAAATAATATATCTTCATCTGAATGTTCAGATGAACATATACCAAGACCTACTCCAGGGACAAATGAATATTTTAATGAAATGATATATTGTACTTGTGAAAAGTGCAAAAATAGAAAATTAAAGAAGCGTCGACTCGTTGGTATCCATAGGTTGAAGTATGGAGTTTATATAGAAGAGGTATACTATAATGAAATTTCAAAAATGCTTGTTATTAAAAAATATAAACTTTTCATATCGCATTGACTATTTTAAATGATATTGTAATGTTTAGCCAATCCAAGTTCATAACAATGTTGAGGAAAGGGCATATGACAATGATGATAGTGGCACTCACAATGAAGAAGAAGACACATATATGGGTGATACCACTTCTCAATTAAATGAAGATGGGGTGAACGAATTTTTACAAGACTTCTACACATATGCTGAAGAAGTTGATGATTCGCCCCTAACTCAACTTGCTAGGACGCCTCTATACCCAAATGCAAATTTGTCTGTATTGGCAACACTTATGTTATTTTTGAACTTGAAAGTTATGCATGGAATGACGAATACATGCTTCACTGATATCTTGAGGTATATTTTAAACTCCTCTAAACTATATCTCTCCATGTCATTCAAGTTTTGAATATTGTGTATAGTGAATAATTTAAAGATCTTTTGTTGTTTTATGCAGACTTTTGGCAGATAAGATACTTCCAAAGGAAAATAAGATGCCTCGTTCACAAAAGGAAGTATCTTCAGCAATGAAAGACATTGGGATGGAGTACAAAACATATGATGCATGTCCAAATGACCATATCTTATACTATGGTGAAAATGAAAATTTACAGCAATGCCCAATATGTTTCACCAATAGATATCGTGAAGATCAAGTGTCCAAGAAAGTTCCTTATAAGGTTCTACGCCACATTCCAATAACACCGAGGTTTGAGAGGATGTTCAAATGTAAAGATTTGGCAAAATTTATGGACTATCATGCACTAAGAAGGAGCCAAGATGGTGTCATGCGTATGGTGGCTGATAGCAAAGATTGGAAGGAGCTTGAAGAAAAATGGCCTGATTTAAGAAATGAGCCAAGGAATGCAAGACTTTCATTGGCAATGGATGGTGTCAATCCTTTCGGAGATCTTAGAACAACATACTCTGTTTGGCCGGTTTTCCTTGTTAACAATAATCTTCCCCCTTGGATGGCAATGAAAAAAGAGCATGCAATGCTAACTCTAATAATACCAGGTATATGAACTTCTTAGTGTGATGTTCTCTTGAAAATGATGTACATTTACATGAATATATTTAAATTTTAATTCACATTTTCTTCATAGGAAAACACCAGGTGAAAGATATGGACACATACATGGAGCCTCTCATTGATGAGTTATGCGAATTATGGAAGGGTGTCAACATGTATGATGTATCAAGACCTAGCAATGATAGGATCTTCCTTTTTCGTGCAATACTTATGTGGACAATTCACGACGCTCCGGGGCTCTCTGTGTGTTGTGGTAATCTATTTATCATATTCATTTGTAATCATTCTATTTATGTTGCTGCCCATTAATTAAATATGGTTTCCATACTGATTTTTCAGGCCTACAAACTAAAGGGAAACATGGTTGTCCATCATGTGGGCCAAACACTGTATCTAGGCAATCAAAGGATCTTAAAAAAACCGTGTACGATGAATACAGACACTTCTTACCTCAAAACCATCGTTATCGCATGCATGAGAAAAATAAGTTCAATGGAAAGGAAGAGGAAAGGAGGCGGCCAAAAAGGATGAACCCTTTGAGGTGGAAATCAGCATATGACAAAAAGGAAGGGAGAGCTTATCCATTGGGAATGAAAAGACTATCTAAGTTTTATAAGTTAGATTATTACGAGCATCTCCCAATAGCTCATTTATTTGATACAATGCATATTGGAAAAAATGTGGCAGAGTGCTTATGGAAACATCTAAAGGGAACCAACAATGAAGACCAAATAAAATTAAGGAAGGACCTCAAAACCGTCAATATGATGCCAAACATGTGGTTACATGAAAATAACACATATGATCCTGCGCCATGGGTTCTTACAGCAGAGGAGAAACAATATATGTTTGATACTATGCGTGCCATAAGATTTCCAACTGGTTTTGGTGCGACATTAAAAACCGTATTCACAAGAGATGGTTCAGAGTTTTCTGGAATGAAAACACATGATTGGCATAATTGGATAAAGGTAATTCGTGATATCTTATATTTCTTGATAGTATAATTGAAATTTTCAATATATTAGTAATGTAGAAGATAATATATATTTTAAACGCTATTTTTCAATGTTGGTGTAGTATGTGCTTCCTACAGCAATACAAAGCACTTTCAACCATGACATCGCACAAACAATTTACAAATTGTCCAAATATTTGAGGTATTATAAACCATCAATTGTTATTCAATAATTAATTTTTTTCCTTCTATAAATATCATTTTCAATGTCTTTATAATTGTTTTAACATATATTTTGCAAATATTATAACTGGTGATATGTTAATGCTTGTTAGTAAAATTTATAGGTGGGTATCTTCTAAAGAGATACATCCAGATGAGCTGAACTATTGGAAGAGGAATGTTGCTCTTTTGATGTGTGACATTCAAATGTGTTTCCCTCCAAGTTTCTTCAATTCTCAAGAGCACTACCTTATACACCTGGTAGAAGAGATTGAACAATGTGGGCCCATCCATCTCAGGACAATGTGGCTTGTAGAGAGATATATGAAGGTCCTAAAACATTTTGTGAGGCAAAGAGCTCGACCTGAAGGTTCTATGGTTGAAGGGTACATGGTTTTTCAAACCATGGTTCATTTATCTGAGTACTTGCCTCAATTGCATCTGGAGGCTCCAAGATTATGGGGTGATCAACAACCTCAATCCATTGGAGATAGAAAACTAGAGGGTCAAGGAACTTCAAAGAGGATAAAAGGTAATCTTAAATGTTAGTAGTAGTTTTTTAATCCTAAGTATTGTATGATGCATCCTTTAAAGAATGGTTAGATCAATGATTAGTTAAATACTTTTTGTTGTAGATGCTAAGGAGTGGGAGTCATTGCATTTGTATGTTGCATACAACTCTAAATTTATGTTACAATGGATGGAGAAGTATGCTGAACAAAAGAAAATAGAAGATGAAAAGGCATGGGCTGATATATATAATAGACATGGTCAAAACTCTAATAGAGGACTTCCTGCATGCCATAAAAGAAAATGGCCAGATAGATGCTCATGGCATTGGTTAAAGACAAATGTTGAACACGAGGCAACCAAGGGAATGAAAGCAGTGACAAAAAAACAAGTAGATTTCGTTAAAGGATCTATAAATGGGGAGGTAATATACAAATAAAGTATTATGATGAAAATTGTTTAATCTAAAGTTTTTTTTATCGTTGAAACTAGTTAGTTAACTTTGTGTCCTTGAATCTAATTGGATAATATGTACATATGCATTTAGGTAACATATTACAAAGCAATGTGGATTAGCGGTCATCATTTTCGAATCAGGAAGATCGATGAGAAGCGGAAAACTTATGATAGTGGAATTTCAGCACCATTTGAAGTGGAGTGTCGTTCACATGCATATGACACAAACACAATCACGAGTACACTTCGGTATTATGGAGTGTTGGAGGATATAATAGAGCTTGATTTCACATCTTTTAAAAAAGTTATTTTTCGTGTTGAATGGTATAGGCTCATTGAAGTGGGCCTTGACAAAACTATTTTGTTGCATGAGAATGGATTCAATATGATAAATACATCGAGGTTTGAATCTACTTCTGAACCTTATGTGTTTCCAAACCAATGTAGTCAAATATTTCTTGTTCCAAATTTAGAACACCCTGGCTGGTCCTTTGTGATAGATTATGATCCAAGAGGGCGAAGAGTCACCTTTTCCGAAGATGTAGAAGGCCATGATGTAATTGAAGAGGTAGAAGATCCACTTGAAGACATAGATGACCAAGTGGAGGATGATGATAACATGACTATTGATGATGAATATGAACAAGATGAAGTTCTAGTAGGACAAGAACAACATTTTGGTGATGAAATACATGAACATGATGAGTTTATTGATCATCATTTACCTATGGCTGAAGGGGATGAAGATCATGAGAACCATGGTATTAATTTATTTGTGGATCTGGGGCCCATTAATTATGGTGTATTCATGCCTCCAGATGAGGAAATTGTAATGTCAGATGAAGATGATTTTATTTAATCATAATGTAAACCTTAAATTCATTGTAAGGACATAACACAATTTGATATATTTTATGAGTGGATTGCTAATGTTTTTTTCTCTATGTCAATGCATACATTGCACATGTTTCCTTGTTTCATTAAATGTTTCCTTATTGAAGATTATATGAAGATGCACACCTTTTGGTCCTTTTGAATATATATATTTTTGGATACATGAAATGGCCAACAAAATGTCAAAGCAGTTCTGTTTTGCTGCTCTCAACATGCAATGGCCAACAAAATGTCAAAGCATACCTTACCAATTTAGTATTGCATATGTTATTATTCATTTGTTAGTGAAGTTGTTCAATGTTACATACAACTTTGAAGTTTTTTTTGACTATTAATAATTTTGTTTTATGATATTTTGAAGGATCGTGGCAGGCCCTCTACATATGCACTAGAAAATCCTAACATGAGAGTGCCGCCGACAAGTAAATCCCGTACCATACTTTCTACATCCAACATTGAAACATTTAGTATTCCAATTCCGTCAAGCATGCCAACACATAATATAGCACCAGAGTTAAGGAGTAACCCTTCATGTGTGGGTTCTCTCCGAATTCACCCTCCAACACCACAACATGCTTCCTTGACAAGTATCATAGAATCACAAGCCAAAATTTTAACGCTCCTACCAGATACTCCTGAATTTTATGAAGTTAGACAGGAAGTAATTAAGCAAATTCATGCATTGGAGTCTACATTGCTGGAAAGTACAGGTCTTGCTGCACCTGAACAGGTATGCTTATGATAATTAATTATGTATAAAATATTCCTAACAGTCCTAATTATCATTCATGTGCTATAAAACAGTCATAACAGCAATTTTTCATATTGCATGGTTTACAACAGTCCTAACAAACATTCATGCTCTATACATACAGGAAGAAAATGGCATGCCCCCTGATGTACCTAATGGGGAAGCTACTGTGACCCCTACGACTGCAACAATCTCCACAGTGAACACAAAAGGAAAGAAAGAGGTTACAATCTTGTTAACCTCGGATGGAAATGTCTTAAAAGATGAAATGGGGTCGAAATTTTTCCAATTTCTATTTCATCGCGCAGAATGCCTATTTGGAAATACCATACAAGTGGATTGGAGAAAGCAAGCCAATTCTAAGAAAGATGAACTCTTTGAAGATGTCATAAAAGAGTTTGGAAATCCCGGTTTTAACAAGGATTTCATAATGGATTATGCACGGAAATTCATTCATTCTAAAAGAGACAAAATAAGGTCAAAGCTAACAAATGACTTGAGATATCCCCGACCAGCTTGGATCACTAACCAAACAACATGGGATGAGCTTATCAAAGATGCCAAATTCAAGAGAAAGTCCTTCAAAAATCCAAACTACATGCCATCTGCACGAGAAGGAGGTAAAAGACGCCTTCGAGATACAACAAAGGCTACCCAAGCTAGGTTGTCAAGTATTGGGTCCCATAAATTGGGGTCGGGTGGGTATAATAGTATTCGTGGGAGCTTGGTAAGTGAATAATTTCATTTAATTTTTTTATATTTTTTCGGTGACTTGAATGTATTGGATGACAAATGATACTTGATAAATTAAAATGTCTTTGTACACTTAGGTTCACCACTTTCGAAAGGAAGCTTCAGATGAAGATCTGAAATATGCACTAATGCATGGTTCCCAAGGGCTCCGGCAACATATGATAGATCGAGGGGAGAAATTGGTCATTGAGCATGAATCTGAGGTAAGTTTATTATAGTATTTGATGACATAATAAAACATTTAAGTATCAATGTTGTGATAATTTAATTAACTAAAGTATGTTGTTTAATAGGATGTGCAACAATCAAACTCCTTAAAGGGTGCAACTGACAGTGAACATGAAGATGCCACAGAAGGATGTGTTGATTTTGTTGCTGGACAAAATGAATCGATTGACCTTCTTGGAACTCATCTGGAAAACAACCCAGAAATCCAACAGACAAGAGTTCAGGATGATTATCATGTTGCACCATCTATTATAGTTCCTCGTCAAAAGAGGACAAAAAAGAATAGACATTTTTCCTATCCGGCTAAATAGATTTAAATTGACTGTTATTTTATGAATTATTGGCTATTTCATTACCAGTGAACTTATTGGTTTGTTTTATGAACTTATTGAGAGTTTGATCGGTCTATAAAACTGCTCAAATGCGTGTCAAACACAGATATTTATGTGATAGCCAGATTTATAGTATGTATCTATACATTTTAAGATGGCTTTTTTTGCCTCATAAGAACTTCTATAACCTTCTTTTTGATGAGATGGCTATAATATACTCAATAAGGTTGATTGATCTTTAATTCTATTATGGTCATTATCTTTTGGTTTGCAGCCCCCAGGTATTATCTTTTGGTTTGTAGACAAATGTATTGATCTCGTTTCAATAAGTCAGTAATGTATCTGTTGAATCTTCCATTGCTAATCATTTGCTTGCATTGATAGGTATGCAATTGCAAGTGCTCGTTCAGATGGTCTACTTTTGCTTTGTGGAGGAAGAGATGCAAGCAGTGTGGTAAGAATTGTAATTTCTGACATTTTATTACTGGAGAATCTATATGCTTACTATAGTATGGTGATTGTCATCCATAGTTAAATAATGGTATGGATGAATATTGCTATTATGATCTATATTAGACACTGTGTTTCAAGATCTGATTTCTAAGAACAATGATTTACTTCATCTTTGTGAATTTGTTATGTTAACAAAATGCTTAATGATGTTACCAGAAAATAAAATCAGGATAAACATAAGTCATCTACAGAAATATGGGATATACAAGTAGAATTATTGAGAGCACTGCTTAGACATATGGAGAGCCCCAAAACATAAAGTAGTACTAGCAAGGAAAAATAATTGTGGTTTGTTTGTCTTTCCCTAATGACTTTCATTGCAATCCATTCCTGCAAGTGACTTTCTATAAGTAGATGACTTACAGTGGGAGTCCTGGGAGACGGAGGATGAACAGGTTGTGCTCCCATGACACCAATGGATATATTAGGTGACATTTATCATGGATATCTAGATTTTCCATGTTCAAACTCACGGACTCATGGTAGCATGTGGGTGTTTTTGTTGTTTCCTTATCTCTGCTCACTGACTGTTTTTGTTTTCTCGTTGAGTTTGATATATGGCTCGATTCGAGCCTTGCTTGCTTCAGGGGTATTTTAAACTTTCCCGAGTTTAGTGTTAACTTGGACCTTGTTGTTTTTTTGTATTGAAATGGCTCAGTTTTGTTACTTCCTTACTGTAGATCTATAAATTCATTTTTATAACTGGGTTTGCATTTACCACACCCAATCTTTTCGTTATATTCGTTCACGAACATTATTCTTCATTGTTGCTCAACTCATTATTTTCTACTCCTATACCTTGGTCTCAAGGCGTTATCTTTGAGCTCTTACTCTATTGTGTTTTTTTTTTTAATTTATAACTCTGCACATCGCTTCATTTTCTGATCTCAATGCACCACAGCTTGCTGGTAACAGTGGAGAAAAGTAATGAATGAATCATCAACAAAATGGAAATTTGAGTACCTTCTAGTTCCAGTGGCTGAAAGACTGCTGATATGGTTCACTTCTGTTGCCTGATGAAGGGATCTTAAAAGAGTTTCATGCTGAACTCTAATTTATGCTAAACAACGCTGAAATTGATCATTAAAATATGGTCTGTGGGCCATTGCCCTACATCCCACTAGGGAATTGGGGAACCCCTTGACATTTATTGGGGCTCCGTCCCATTTTTGAGTGAATGGAGAAATTTTGTCTTACAAGTTGTGCAGTGCGTATCCTGGTGTTGCATAAAATGTGCATGGTGCATCAAACTGCATGGACTTGCTCGAAGTGTGGAGTTGTTCAACCGTCCAAGACACTCAATGTAAGTGCATGGACCAGTGTGACTGCGCTTGGATCCTTAAAACAATGCATGTAGACATCTAAGTGATTCCTAGATTAAATGAGTATCCTTTTTTTTAATCATACCTGAACACTCTTGCTTAAAAGAAACTGAAAGGTACAGAAATAAGACAGGAAAGAGCATAGAATCAAAAGTGGGGTGGAAGTCCATTTCATTCATCCTCATTATTTTTATACATGGCTTGGTGGGTGGTGACAACTCTTTGGCATAAACTTGACTCACTTGCTCTCAACAAAGCAACAGCTGCACTTTTATATATGGCAAGTTTATGCATGTGTCTTTCATCTTGTGTAACCCTGACATAATATACTTCGAAAAATATATATGTTCTAAGCTATAATGGCAAGGGGCCTAGGACTCTTATGTTCAAGTATAACACATGCCACTCTATATATCGTTTATACGTATGATTTTCATAAGCATTCCTTTGACAAGGTGCATAATTGTTGAGACACTTAAAGACTTCCACATGAGAAAAATGTACTTTGACATAGTATAAGACTATAAGTGCACATCAGAACCTCTACAACTTTAAGCAAACATGAAATTAAACATGACCATGATATCATGCCATGATTATTGCCAAGATGGTGGTATTCAAAGGCAGACCCACAATGTGCATGGGGGGCATGAATCGGAGTAATGGTCCAATATTTTAGCATCAAAGATAGGTGAATATAGATTTAACAAGGTGTGAAAGCCACTACATCTCATAATACAGTAAACTAGGGAATTGCTACACTTGCTACTGCATCGCCAGAAACAGACAAAGCACTTGCAACCACAGACAGAGAGACCCTGTTTGAGCTCTGCTAGGGTTGCAACTACCTCTAATTGCAACTTCTGTACATCATGATTACCAGTAAATTCTGTTGTGTTACTGCAGAGCCACTTTTGAACACGATCACACCGTCTCTCTATCAAATCCCCTAAGAAACTCTGAAACACAGAGTGCCATTGGTCACCATTTACACGTTTTCTTTTAAAAATTGTGCCTAGCCTTGATCTTAGATCGGACAAGACTTTATCATTTGAAATGGATTCTTCTGTAGGTGCAAGCTCCAGCCCACTATCCTGCACTTCAATCAAGAGATCTCCAAGCTCTATTGGAACATCATGTATTTCTTCTTGAGTGTCAAAATTCACAAGCACCTTGCTGGCTCCTGACATAGAGAGTTGTCCTTCCCTCACAGCAGACTCCAAATTTTTATGAAGGATATTCACTTTCATGGCAACACACTTCAAATCAACAGGGGTCCAGTCCTTGGTTGCTATCTGGGCAGTAACAAGCTTCAAATCTCTCAAGAAGGAACGTCCATTCTGATAGGTATGGTCTAAATCTTCTTCCATAGTTAAAGCTATTTCAGACAGACTTTCTTGATAATATTCTTTTCGGGTGAAAGAAGGCATTGCAGCAAGTTCAACCATTCCTCCATACATCTTTGTTAGAAAGTTTTCATGGGATCTTTTACGAATTTGTAACAGCTTTATAGGAAACTCATCTTTTAAGTCCTCTACATCAGCTAGATCAACATCCTTGATTGCTATGAAGAATAGTCCCTTGAATAGTTTTTCATCACTCTTAACCAAGTTTACCCCATTTTGAAAGCGTTGAAACACGTTTTCTGTCTCCTTGTCAAGATGAAATTCCTGAGATGTAACATATCAGATTTCCAGTTAATCTCAAGTATCTACACTAGTTTAAAAGGTAACAAAGCCAAGTAAAACATGCAAATCAAACACCTTCCAGTAGATGCATAATGTGCTCAATGATCTGCAATGTTCCAAGCCTTGTATTTTCTCAACTTTACCACAGTCTTCCATCTTAAAGTCTTTCAGGCAACTTAACCTTTCGAAACTTGGAAGCACTTCCAGCTCTGGACAGGCAAATATTTTGAGCTTTTGAAGGTTCGCCAGATCACGAATACCCTTTATGTTCTTCAGCACTTTACAGGAGTACACCTTCAAAAACTTCACTGATGTAGGTAGAGTTTCGATCTCAGTTAAATGGTGATTAAACATAAAATCAAGAGTTTCAATGCTGGGACAACAATCTTCAGAAATTGATATCTTGTACACATTTGTGTTACGTAGGTTTATCATCTTCAGCTTCTGCAATGAAGAATGAGAAGAGGAGCCCGACCCTAAACCCAATTCTCTGATTGGGCACCAACTAATGTCCAGTGTTTCAAGATTTGTCATGTCCCTAAATGTTTCTGGTAAATATTCTAACTCTGTAAATCTAGAACTAAAAAGATCCCTTAAGCAGGATAAGTTCCCAATAGAGGTTGGCAAGCTTGTCAATAAACCGTTCTCTGGTGATAAAATCGGGCAGCCTATTTTCAGTCGTTCCAATTTGCTGAGTTGACCGATATTACTCGGTAAATCTTTTAATCTGGTTCCTTGCAGATGAAGCTCTTTTAAGAACGCTTGATTTGTAATATGAGATGGTAACTCTTGCAGTTGATGGCACCCATAAAAATTCAAATACTCGAGCTTCCTCATGTTTTCCAGAATGTTGATGGTAAATCTTTTAATCTGGTTCCTTGCAGATGAAGCTCTTTTAAGAACGCTTGATTTGTAATATTGAGATGGTAACTCTTGCAGTTGACGGTAACTCTTGCAGAATGTTTTTCAGAATGTTTTCCAGAATGTTTGCCACACTCGTATAACTCTAAATGTTGCAGTAGTGTCAGATGCTTAAAAGAAACTGGCAAATACCTCAGCTCCTTACACTGTCTCAAAACTAAATGCCTCAGGCGTTTCAAATGACCAAAATGGCTAGGTAGTTCTGATAGATTTTCACATTTTAACTCCAGGTGCTCTAGAGACTGCAGAAAACAAAAATAATGAGGAAGACTAATTAAAGCTTCTTTGGAGACGGAGCTGTAAGAAGCTCCGACTATTATCTTTTTCAAATTAATCAGATGTCTAAATGAGCTTGGAAACTTCTGAAAATTCCTGCTGCCAATAATAAGCTCTCTCAACTCCAAAGGGGGCTGCATACAATTTCCAGTTCCATTAGATAGGAAACATTACAATACGGGATTGCAAACATAATTTTAAAACGTAAAAACAAAGATACTCACATCCACATAAGCCTCCCACAATTCTACTAAATCATCACACTCGTACAACTCTAAAATTCTCAAGTTTTTCAATGAGAGCCGCGAGGGAAGATTTCTCTGCCCATGTTTATACCAGCAAAGCCAGACCAACCCTATTGATAGATCGGCAATTTCTTGCTCACAATAATGTCCCCAAGCATCAAAATAAATTAATCCAAGCGAGGAGGGTGTGAGGCCACAGTTTCCCCTGCTTGTGTTTATGACAACCTTACCATCGGAGGAATGTAGAGGAAACCTGTCATACCCACTTTTCCATTGAGGTCTGGGGCGTGTTATTCCTCGAATCCGAATTCTCTCCTGAAAATAAAGAGAAGTTATGTAAAACACATGAAAGGAATTAGACAAATCTGAGTCATGATCAAATATGTTCCAGCAGGTTGCCCTGCATATCACAATGACAAAGCATAGGCTGGAAACATCAGTTGGAATAGCTATACTGTAGGTGCCAAATATGTCTAATTCCTTAAATAATAACACCCCATTTGGCTTGTCTCCATGATGAAGCACATTTTCTGTGTTTATCAATATGTATATATTGCTTGGCAGGTGCCAATGACAACAATAGGTGCATTGCTGATGGACAAATCTGGTAGACAACCACTTCTTATGGTATGAACTTAGGCTTTGATAAAACGCTGTTATAAGGATTTTCATTGCTTATTTACATGAATATTAAGAGAAAATTTTCTTTAGATTGCTACTGGAGGAACGAGCGTCAGTTGCTTTGTGGTTGGATTGTCCTTTTACATACTGGTAATTACACTTATCACATCTTTATATCCACCCATCTTTATTGTTGGGATTTATTTTCATTTAATTAAATTGTTCACTACAATTAGGATACTGATATGCAGATGCAAATGAAGTAGTAATTCTCTTTTTAATCATTTTCATGCATGTAGTGTAGAATATCCACTAAAGAAAAAATAGATGAATAATGGCTTCTTTTTTGTTTTTCTGTACAGGGTTATATCGGAACATTTTCACTAGGCATGTGTGGAATTCTAGGGATTTTAATGTCTGAGGTTAGTCCTTGGTATAATTTATGAAAATGGATTGATAGTAATGAGTTAGTGATAACTAATTTTTTATAACAAAATGTAAAGATCAAGTCGATTTAGTAAAAACTAATTATTGTCCTAATTTAAATGCAATTTGTGAATACTTTTGGCAGAATTGGAGTAAAATATGTGATCATAATTTCTTAGAATCCAATGCACCTTCGTTGCTAACGATAAGTAGAGAACTGCATCAAAGTTGAGACAATCAAAGCGAAGAACATGAAGATGATTGCTGTCGATGGAGAGACAATTGCTCAAAAAGGAAGTTGCTCAAAATCGAAGTTAAGAAAAATAACTTCAAAGTAGCACTAGGGAATCATATGGATCACTTGAAGTTTGGTGGAGAGAAGGTGCTAGTATTGTATATCAAGGGTTAACGGAATTCAGACATTGTATTTTATCATTGTATTTCAAGGGTTAACGGAATTCAGACACCCTTTTGTATCTTATCTTATTTGATATTAATAAAATATTTGTGGACCCATTATTGGGCACAATATTTAAATCAAATTGTTGTTAATTTATTATATTAATTACCAGACCACTTCGACATCATAGATGATATGTAACTTCGTTGATATTTGGTTATTATGTAGTTTTAAAATTCATATTTTTCATTCTTTAAATTCGTATCGTCTCTAGAGAGACAATAAAAATTGAAATTAGTATTGTCTCCAGAGAGACGAAATGTTAGTATTCGGTATTGTCTCTAAGGAGACAATAATGATATTGTCTCTAGAGAGATGAAAATGATATTGTCTCTCAAGAGACAAAATATGTATCAATCATTATTGTCTCTTGAGAGACAATAATTAGAGACAATATTAGAGACACCCGCTTTGAGACAATAATAGAGACGATATGCAACTTTTTTATTGTCTCTATTTGAGACAATTTAGTCAAATTTTGTCTCTATTAATATTTTCGTTTCAAAAGTTTTTAATATATTTAATTTAAATGTTTTACTTCCTCTCATTGTGTAGAATCTTTTGATAAACAATACCCAAGCGTCACTCCAATCCATTGACATATATATATATATATATATATATATATATATTATATATATATATATATATATAGTTCTTGCCTTAGGCACCACGATTCTTATACCTTTCACTTTGTTTAATTAATTTTGTTTCTTCAAATATTTTAGTTTTTTTAGATTCTTCAAATTTCTAATCTTCAATATATTATTTGAAATTTATAAATTTATTTTATCTCTTTTTTTATTGGTTAAATGTGACTTGAAATGACTAATTTACCTCTTATTAGTTCCTGCTAAAGGTAGGATATTATTGTTAGCCAATCACATGGTAGAATTTTTTGTGATGTCAATATTTTAAATGCTTGAACAATAATTTGGCATATTGACATAATAAAAAATATGAAATAATTTATTTTTAGTTGTTGTGACTTTGCAACATCCCTTATTTGACTATTTTTGTGCCGTATTGAGCTACAATTCTCTATATTTTATCAAAAATAAACAAATAAATAACCAAATGTCCTGCCATAATTAATGTTGTAATTGTAAATACATTTATTTGCAGCTGTCTATATCCTTATGTTTATTGATATGAATTAAATGCATGTCAAATCTGCCTTCTAGATTTTTCTATTTTTAGGGGGGTTAGTAGAGCTTGGCTTTTATGATAGATTGAGGCATGTTGAAATTCACGCAAGAAACAAAAGTTTGGTTGCTCGAAGCAGCGACAACCAGTCTGAAGAAAAATAGAAAGCATTGGTGCTTCCTCCCATTTTTGTTTAAGTTGGTCCTGTAACACTCAAGCAAATATTACCAGACCTGAAATTTCATGAAGCTACTGAGGTAGTGCATCCAGAAATTTCAAAGGCCTGTACTTGTATCGTTGTTGGAGGTTATGCTTTTCTCATCTTTGGTTTCTGACATTGCTATAATTTCTTAAGAGTAATGTATGTATCTGTAGTGCCTCTCCATTTCAATCCTTGAGTTGCACCCCTATTAGATAACAGAGCATGAAATAACACATCCTAGAACCCTTCCAGACCTATCATTTTCTTGCATAATAATCCAAGCACATTATTTGAGGTCCAAAGGTGGCAACCACGGGAAGCCTCTGTCAACATTGTAGATTTAGCAGTAATTGGATAGTCACAGCTAGTGCAGAAGACGGAGCTTTGTTTACTAACCATGGAAAAGCATATATTTGTACTATCATAATTAAATGAGCAGAACTTTATGGGAACTTTGCTTAAAATAAATCCAACCGCCTTTCAAACAGTTCCATTATGAGTTAATCCTGGACGCAAAAAAAAAAAAAATCTAAACCTATTTCCTCCTCTTTTTACTATATAGAAATTTATTGAACCGAATTTGTATCTATTTTGAAGTGGTTCAATGGTTTTTGAGAGGGAAGAAAACTTCTACCTGCTGCTATGTTGGTGTCATTTGTAGAAGAAGGAAAAAGATTCGATTTTGTGAGGTGTTTCTCTCAAGTGTAATGTATAGGCATATTGATTTTGCTTCTACTTCTGAGCAATAGTGCTATGTGCAGAGTAACCTTTGCAGCCTCATTATTGGGGAGATGAAAGCCACCAGTTCATTTTTCGTGCTCTTTTTCTTTATTTTGAGTAGTTAAATGGGTTAAGACTTTGAAAGCGTCTTTTTTTTGCTATCCCCAATTAAGTCTCTCCAAGATTTATCTCTTTCACTCTTCCCTCTTCATGAAATGCCAAATCAGATACACCCCCTTGGAGTGCCGACAGTTGCAAGATTTTAATACAAAAGTGGGCTCATTGTGTTCAAGTCTGGGCGCATTCAATGATTCAACCAGCTCACTTGTGGTGTTAAATTGGCTCTCTTTTCAAAACTCACTGTGCATTGAGGTTAGATCGATCGGTATTGCAAATTGCTAGCTCTACAACTCCGCCCTATTAAAGACCCAGTTTGTGTCTTGCTTTGTATGTTCTTTGCAACTCACCAATGAGGTCAAGCTATGTTGTGGCTTGGTCTAATTCTTCATCCATTCAGATATCAACAAACTTCTTGCATAACTTGGTATGGGTTGTGATTTTACAATTGGCTTATCTAATTTTTAGGTTTTTTACATAGTGTGGACGCATAGGAAAGGCACATCAACTGTTTCATAAAATTCCTTAAAGAATGGTTGTCGCACAGGACTCCCATGGGTACTACATATACACTGAAAAATGGGTTTGTTAAAAAGACTCTGGAAATGCTGGACTCCTTGACCAACCTTCCTTGCAACATAATCCTAGATGGAGTATTTAGAGAAAGGAACTGTCATCCATCAAATCATAATGAACATTGAGTTTTGCGAGCAAACCTATAGCTTGAGGTAAAAGGGAAAACACATCTAAGAGGGAGGTAATAGTTGATTTGTGTAAAAAATGCAGAAACACAGACTTAGTAAGTGAACTATTGACAAAATTCCTGAAAGCATTGTTGTCTCTTAGACTTAAATGATCACAATATATGAAGAGGATGTTTCGTTTAACAGGGCTTTGAAGTGTCAAGCCAAAAGTAATTATTGGAGAAAAAACAAAAAACAAAAAAAATGGTTTCGTGGAATGTCAATGCACAAATGGATTTGCAGAAAGGATACTCGGAACTCGCGAGTGAATAAAATTTACCTCTCTGAATCCAAGATGAAAATCCCCATGTTGGTTTCCTCTTGCAAACATCGAATATGGGTATGTTATTTCAAGATTTTTCAAAATTAAAGGTTGAATGATATGGAGAATAATTCCAACAATGACAAAAATATCTCCTTGACGTGAACTCTTTAAAACATCAACAAAAAAAAAAAAGAAAAAAAAAGAAAAAAGAAAACTCTGATCTTGAAAGTTATGCACATGGAGTTCCACACGCACGTATACTGCAAACTCAAAACTCCTAGCATGACCCTAGTAACATATGACACCATGGGGCTATTAGCCAAGTCGTTTGAATGTATTTAGTGTCTTTGCAATTTGAATTTCTAAGCCACTTAGCTTAATAGTCCACTTGTGTGGCGTGTTCGTTCTTAATAAAACACAATCGGTTTCATCTTATGGTTTCCGCTTAGTTGGAGAAAATTTGAAAACCCTTACCACCTACCTCTAGACTAACAACAAGAGAATCACAACCAAAATTCATTCCATTGAAAATGCCTTCGGAAACTTGTTTTGGAAAGTGGGTATTGGGGCGCACTAGTTGCTATGCAACAAGAGTTGTTGATGGAATTATAATAGCTAGCCCCCAAGAGCCTCGCACTTGCAACTTGAGCCTTGCTCGTCGTCACAATCAACGTCCGTCAGACACAAAAATTTCTTTGTATATGGGAGAATAAGTAGGAATTGTCAAACTTCGTGATCAAACTTAATCAAACCAAGTGTTTTCAAGACCTTGTTTGTAGGCACTTTTCATGTTTTGGCCAGCTTGCACCAAAATTACAACTTTAGCTAAACACACCTTCTAAGGGTTCTGTTGACTCCTAACTAACCATGGAACCTTGTACATATCATTTTCACACTTTATAGAGTATGAATAGGTCAAATTATTATATGATTTATTTTTGGGAAACTATGATGTTTCTCTCTCTTCCTTTTTTTCTTTCTTTCTAGAAGTAACTCTGATATTTTGAATGGATCTAAAAATGTAAATGAGTTATAAATTTTCATGGATTAGAAATGAAATGAAAAATTTGATAATGTGTGCGATTATGATATGAATAATAGAAAGAAAAATGAAAGTCATACTTTCTCTCTCTTTCCCTTTTCTCTCTCTAGAGGTAATTATGAAAATATTGATTTGTGTTTTGAAAATACAAATGGTTCAAAATGTATATGAGTTTAAATGAAATGAAAAATTGGATATGGGATGTTATGGTGATTTGAAAATAAAATGAATCCTAGATTTTTATTCCTCCTTCCCTTACTCTCTTTCTCTCTCTCCCTATTGCTATCTCTCTCTAGTGTCTGTTTTGATTGTTTTGAAATGATGGATGCATGGAATTTATGCTTGAGTGTAGGGTATTTCCATACTCACTCCTAAGACTGACACAATGTTGGTTGCAGGTACTCTGAACAAGAGGAATTTTTTGGATGTGATATGTTGTAATTAATGAGTTGTCATTGTAAACTTGTATTCATCTTGCAATTCATGTATTACCATAGAAAAATGATATGTATTATAGATTCAAAGAATTGTTCTTGGTATATTTTGAAAAGGGAATACCAGTGTGGTTATATTTTATTGTGTCAAATAGGATGTGAAGTTTTACTCAATGTTGCACCTATATTATAAAGATATTAATTTTTTTTTTGATATGTTTAATATTGGTTTACTAACTCAACACCCACAATGCTAGGTAGAATCTCCTCTCATAAAAACTAACGAAATTAAAAGAACAAGCTATGATTACTATTTTTACTTCCTCCTCCCATTTGAGTCTTTTTCCCAAGTTATAAAACACTAATCATGTTAATAAAATAATCTAACCTCAATAATCATCTTCTTGTTTCGCACCTAAAGCATCTTATTAAAGACCTTTTTCCTGAATATTTTTAGAGGTGGTGTTTTAATGTTGTGAAACCTATCATATTGGGATGAGTGAGGTGATCATGTCTAGGTGTTTTACGTCTAACCATATCATGAACAAGGTAACCCCCTTGTGTGTAGTTTCCCTTGGTACACTAGTGGGTGGCCAAAGCCTTGCAGGATAAGTGGTGGTTGTACCTATGAATGATCTCTTGTGAGATCTAGATTATGTGAGTGGAGACTACATTTCAAATTTACTTGCATATTTACCCAACAATTGAAATAGGCCTTTACGAGGCTTTTGAAATGCATGAAATTGTTTGGGTTATTTCTCTTTCAATATACACTTATACTTCCATGTCCAAGATTATTGAAATGAGTTGTCTTGTGTAACGCCCACTTAAACAACGTTCAAGAACACATTAAAAACCTAACACTTGACCTGAAAATTGTGGCTAGATTTTTTTTAAAGTTAAAAGGGTTGTAAGGGTGTTAATCCCTAATGAGCATTAAAATTAATTTTCACCAAAACAAATCTCGACTGTACAATTGGTTGACATGTTTTAGTTAAATGATTTTATATTATTAATTTATCTCTAGAGTCAAATAACTAACA
The DNA here is from genome assembly GCA_019776745.2 of Taxus chinensis. Taxonomy (NCBI): domain Eukaryota; kingdom Viridiplantae; phylum Streptophyta; class Pinopsida; order Cupressales; family Taxaceae; genus Taxus; species Taxus chinensis. Next base: position 651,463,110 of record CM034154.1, on the reverse strand, counting down.
TTCCTGGCACCCTAATACTATACCTTAAAAACATAGTTACTATAATTCCATTGCCTAAATAACAAAAATTCCATTCCATTACTTTTCTAAAACATACTAGGAACTAGCTTAGTGTCCTTTGCACACCAAGGTAATCAAATGGCCCCACTCACCCATCTACACATACCCTCAAGGATTTAATTTAAAATCACATAAAAAAATTCTCAAGGACGTCATTTAAATTAATTATCTTAACCATATTTAAATATTCTCCTAACAAGTAATTACTACATAACTCTCTTTATTTTAATGTTTTTTTTTGTCAAAATATGATAGTTTAATGGGCTTAAAATTCCATAAATCTTCTCTTAAATATTTTCTGAAAAATTTACACAAATATTTTACTGTGTTAAATGTGACGGCCAAATGACCATCATAGCAGTCCTAGAACAGGGTAGGATGACAACCATATGAACGCCAAATTTAAGCTGGCCATAACTGCTTTTGTGGATAGAATTTTTGGATTTTTAAAATTGTTGTGCATTTATGAGGGTTTAATCTTTGTATTTCCAAAGCCATATAATTTTTATTTTATGATTAGCATATTAAATTTTTCATGTAAAATATGAGTTTAAACATGCCTATAGGTTAATTTTCTTATAAAAAAATCATTCATTCGATCGTTTCAAGTTTCCGATGAAACAAAAGACTCACCATAAAAATCAAAATGATCTCATTTCCATATTTATCATTCAATTACAAGTACATTATTTTAAAATTAAGTAAATAAATACTAGTGTTACAAACATTCATTCATGATAGGAAAAATATGATAAAAAAACAGCTATAACAACTTTAATCACATTCAAGTTTGCCATGCATACTCTTTTAGCATATTACAACTTCGATATTTCTTCTTTCTCATTTACAATAATATAACTTCAACAATGAAAGTAAACTTCCTCTCCCTTAGCATAGATCATTTCTTTTAAAACAAGGACTTCTTCTCTCACAACTAAACTAAACTAAAATTTTAACACATGATTTCCATTTGATTCATTTCTTTACATAATACACTTTAAAGACAAAGAAAATCTTATAATTCTTCAATGAGCTTCCTTCAAATACTATTACAACTTACAATACAACATTTTCTTTAAAACAAACATACAATGTTATAATATTCCACCTTGAGTGGGAATAAAAAGAAGGATTTATAACAAGTAAAATATTCTCAAGGGCTCCAAAAATGCTCCAAGCTTCACATCACCAACAAGAGAGCTCCATCACACTTCATTTGATCACAACAAAAAGGAGGGAGAGACAACGCTCTCCACCCAACCAAGAATTCCAATGAGGAGGAGAAGTCATCCTCCTCATTGGCCCCCGAGCCCCAACCACATTGCAATGAAAAGTGGCTCCAACACATGGCAACAAACAAGATTCCAAAAAATAAAACCAAGTATTTCACAACCATTCCAAACACAACCAACTCAAACTACAACACAATGAGGAACACAACAAAAATATACAAGGCTTCAAAATGGAAGCCAAAGGCTTCAAAATGGAAGCCAGAGGAGTAAGAACCTATGAGGGAAGCTACTTATACCTCCTAATGGGAAATGGGTTTCCACCTTAAAACCCTCCAATTAAAATCATCTCAAGACCCCCTATATACTCTTATGTTTCCCTTAAGTACCTCTTATACCTCCTACATTCTCTTATGTCTCCCTCCTCTTATGACTCCGTCATAAGTAGGAAATGCAAGCTATTTCTTGTCCTAGGTGGAACACCCATCCCAAACTCCCTCCACAAAATAACTCTTATGCCTCCCTACATTATCTTATGCCTCCCCACAAGGAATATCCCCATAGTCTCCTCCCTACACCACACTTAGGCAATCTACCCAAGCACCCAACAAGCATAACAAATATTCAAAACAACACATACACACAATTAAAAGAAGAACATTGATCAAGAGTGAAGGTCTTACCTTTCCATAGTAAATATTGATCCAAGATCCAATCTCTAAGCTTTTTCCCAACTCAAGAAAACACCAAAAAGCTCCAACAAACACTCCAAGTACTCCAAAATCCTCTCACTGTTAAAATGCAAGAGCGTCCAAAATCAAAACAAGTAACCCCTCAACAAGTAAAAGAACTTGAACAAAATAGGAAAGAGAGAGAGGAGGGTGAGGTGGCTCCATGTAGGATGCCACTTCACCTTTTAAAATTCCACATCCCTTCCCACATGCCAACCCAAAAACCACTAACTTAAGGAAATAATAAAAAAAATGCTCACACATTCTCCACTTGCACATTTTAAATTTTTATTCCAATGTGAGTGCACCACCAACCCCTTTTAAATAATTTATCATGTCTAGGGGTCCAATCATGACCCCTAAAGTAGTAGGCATGGGTGGGGGAGTGTTTTAAGGAGTGGGAAATAAGTTATTCCTTCCTCACATGCCTTTTGCACATGGCTCAAGGCCCAAATTCGAATTTTGGGTTATGGGTGGCCCATTGCACATGTAACTTAATTATTAAACATGAAAAAGGAAAAGGAATAAGGTATATTCCATGAGCCACTTTTCCCTTAAATATCTCAACAAGGTTAAGAATAATTAATCTATTTTAGGTACTAATTGAGCATCTTAACTAACACTAACAAAAATAGTGAGTCACAAAGCACTTTTAATTTCAAAAATTTACAAAGCAAAATTTTTAATTTAGAAATACTCACAAAACAAAAGACAACAATGAAATCAAAAAATAATCCCAAGGTCACAATTAGAGGTGAACCCCCCATGGGAATCCCCTTAACAACACTTCACACACACACACACACACACACAAACACACACACACACACACACACACACACACACACACACACACACACACACACACAACAAAATACATGTTTCCATGGTGACCCTTATTGAGTTCATTTAGCATTCCAATGTGGTTCGTCTACAATCCTCCCATTGTTTGTTGTGAATATATTTACGTGCAAAATACATTATACCTCCTTCGGCCTCGTGGCTGCATTAAAACATCAAAGATAAAATATGAAATTTAAATGATCCACAATCATCTATATATGAAACAAAACAACATTATTTAGGCAATTACGATATCATTTACAATTTCTAACAACATCTCTCTCCTACATTTCATCCATGTCAAAATGATCACGACATTTGTTCAATCATCAAGGTCTATTCAATATGACGAAATATCACATGTCTAAAACATACATATATATATAACCATGTCGACAGTATATCAACATCAATATAAAAATTCTCTAACAATCCATGCACATCATATATAAATCGAAATCAACAATAGTCCAGTATCTCTAACATCTAACCATTATGCTAAATCAAAACTATAATAATGCCCCTAAGTATATTCGACAGTATCATAATCAAAACAAAAAGGTGTCGAAGGGAAGTGACACTACATCCCCCTCCCCTTAGACTCGACTTCCTCTGGAAGTCACTGGAATAGGTGTGAAAATTGAACTCGTAGTAATGTAGCATCCTCCCATGTAGCCACAGTCTCATCATATCTGTCCCACTGGACTCAAACCTGGTCAATCTCTCTTCCTCGAAGGCCTAGGGTCCTGCACTCTAAAATGTGGATGGGCTCTAATATCACCTGCCCCTGATCCTGCACCTGCAAAGAGGTCCAATCTAGCACATGAGAAGGATTTGCAATATATCTTCTAAGTACTGAAACATGAAACACGTCATGGATGCAAGACATGCTAAGTGGCAACGCTAGATGGTAGGCCAAAGGACCGATACGCTCTAAGATCTCAAAGGGGCCCACAAACCTAGGAGCAAGCTTAGGACCTTTTCCGTAATGGATTGGGCTCTTATGTGGCCTAACATGAAGAAACACATTCATGCCCACCTCATAACTATGATTTGTCCTATGCTGATCCGCATACTTCTTCTACCTTTTCTGTGCCTCCTGCAATCTCTGACTGATCATAACAACCTATTGCTCCATATCCAGTAATAAAGCTGGTCCAAGAGAAACCATGTCTTCTAATCTATCTTAACTAAGAGGTGTCCTGCACTCTCTACCATATAGTGCCTGAAAAGGATCCATGCCTATCAAACTCTGGAAACTATTATTGTAGGAAAACTCCACCAAGTAAAAATATTCCTCCCATTTCGACGGATGATCCATAATGTACATCCTAAGCATGTCCTCCAAGATTTGATTCACCCATTCAGTCTGTCCATCTGTCGTAGGGTGATATGTTGTACTGAAATTGATCTTCATTCCAAGGGCATGCTGCATGGTAGTCCAGAAGTGGGAAGTGTATAGAGGGTCGTGGTCACAAATGATCTTCCGTGGAATCCCATGCAACCTGAAAATCTCATCTAGATATACCTGTGCCACTGCACTAGTTGTGTAGGTGGTCTTTACCAGAGAAAAATGAGCCACTTTCGTCAATTTATCTACCGTGACCATGATAGTGTCATGGTGTTATCTCGACATTAGTAGCCCAACAATGAAGTCCATGGAAATAGTGTCCTATTTCCACTCTAGTATAGCATGTGGGAAGAGAAGGCCAGTTGGATGTTGATGCTCCGACCTTCACCTTTTGACACTCTAAAAAGCGTGACACAAACTGAGCCACATCTCTATGAAGTCCTGTCCAAAGATACAACTATCTCAAAGTGGCATGCATCTTCTTCACCCCGGGATGGTCTGAATAAGGTGCACAGTGAGCCTCTGTCAAAATGTCGTGCCTCAAGCCTCCCTCTTTGGGAACATAAATCCGGCCTCTGTGCCTAAGAAGGCCATCTGCCTCTAATGAAAAATAATCAAACTTCCCTTCAAGGGGTGTCTGAGACTCGATCTTCACTCTAGCTGCAATGTAGAAGTTGTCATGAGGAAGTTGCTATAATATCCTGCTCTGTAAATCTATGCTCACAGAAGTGGCCATAACCACATGTCTACATCTACTAAGAGCATCTGTAACCATGTTCTCCTTCCCCTTCACATGTTCTATTTCCATGTCGTACTCACAAAACAACTCCATCCAACGCCACTGATGAGCATTGAGATTAGGCTGTGTGAAGAGGTGGCGAAGACTCAAGTGATCAGTCTTGAGCGTAAATCTCCTGCCAAGAATGAAGTGTCTCCATCAAACCAAGGCATGAACAACCGCCGCAAGCTCAAGATCATGATTCAAATAATTAAGCTCATAATGTTTGAGTTTTCGAGATTCAAAAGCAATTACTCTGCCCTCCTGCATCAACACACCTCCAAGCCCTGCCAGAGAGGCATCTGTGCATACAAAAAACTCACCCTAAGGATCTGGCACTGTAAGAATAGGAACTGTCATGAGACATTCCTTCAGTGGCCTAAAAGCTTGCTCACATTTGTCTTACCAAACATACTTCTTCCCTTTCCGCTGAAGGGAAGTGATGGGGTGCATAATCCAAGAAAAATCCTGTATAAATCTCCTGTAGTAACCTACCAACCCCATGAAACTGTGCACCTCGGTCACACTAGTTGGCGTGGGCCAATCCATAATAGCTCTAATCTTGGAAGGATCAATAGCGATACCTTCCCTAGAAATGATGTGACCCAATTACTGCACCTCTGACTGGAAAAATGCACAATTCCCTAGGTTCCCGTAAATATGTTGCTCATGCAGACACTGCAAAACATGTCGAAGGTGCTCCTCGTGCTCCTCACACATACACGAGTAGATCAAAATGTCTTCAAGTAAAATGAGCAAGAAGCGATCGAAGAAGGTCCTGAACACCCCATTCATCAAGGTCATAAAAACTATGGGGGCATTCTTCAAACCAAAAGGAACTACTGTGAACTCATAATGGCCATGTCTCATATGGAAGGTGGTCTTATGAATATCTACCTCTGTAATCCTTAGCTGATGATAACTTGACTTGAGATCTATCTTGGAGAAAACTACGGAGCCCTTCATCTGATCAAATAAATCATCAATGCGTGGAAGGGAGTAACGATTCTTGATCGTTACTTTGTTCAGATGGCGGTAATCAATACACAACCTCAAATATATGTCCTTCTTCTTTACAAAACTAACCGGTGCACCCCAAGGGGATACACTAGGACGGATTAGGCCTTTCTCCAGAAGGACCTGTTATCCAAAATTTTCTCCTCAAGATAATTCTAATAACATACATCAAATTATTCAGTCTCGAGCAAGTAGATTGATTCAAGGCCCAAAATCATTTTTTTGGGGCCCCCTAGGCTTCTCTCTAACTCTCCCATCTAAGAAGAAACCCCAACGAGTTAGAAAAAATGGAAAAAATGCAAAAAATAAGGTTGCAGGATTGTTTTAAAGCATTTCAGGTCTGAAAGGTTCGGGTGGTACTAGTGCGGGTCGTACCAAGGTTCGTCGTATCAAGTTTGGGGGCAAAATACAAAGAAAATCAGCTAAGTCGGACAATTTTGTCCCAGGCGGTTCATGAGATAGTTGGGACAAAAGTACGCGCAGGACGCGAAAAGGCGAAACGGCCGAAAGCAAGAAAAATGGTCAAGTTTTTTGTTTCGCGTACTTTGGGATAGTTGGGACAAAAGTACGCACGGGGTGCAAATCGGCAGATTTGCTGCAAGACGGTCCATTTTGGGCAGTTCAGAGATTTTCGTCTGGGACAGCCGGGACAAAAGTACACGAGGGACGCACAGGACATGAAAAGGTGAAAAAGCCGAAAAAGAGACAAGGAAGCCCGAATTGGCTGATGCGGGAAAATGTGTCTGGGACAGTTGGCACAAAATTACACGTGGGATGCGAAAAGCCGAAACGGCCGAAGGCAAAGAAGAAAAGTCAACGTTTGACCCGTGAACTTCAAACGGCCATATCTTTTGACTCTGAGCCGATTTTCACAAAATTGGACTTTCTGGAACGAGCATGACATCCTCTACGCCACAAAAATATCACATTATTATTGTTATTATAATTGCAAGGAAGTAAAACTCGAAATAAATATACCAAGAACCTCCTATATCACACCTTTTTTGAAGAAGGTAAATAAATATAAGACAACCAAATGTATCCCTCTCTTTCTGGAACGAGCACGACGTCCTCTACACCATAAAAAATAGATTTCTTATTTTTAATGAGGGTAGATATATTTAAATAAAAGAAACACAGTCGGCTCCAGTCAGTTAATGCTCATTCCCATCAAATGACAGAAAACGTTTGCCAGACCCAAAATAGCTACCCACACTCAGAAGGCCATAACTTTTACATTTCTCAACGGAATCGCACAAAATTGGTACTGTTGGAATCATGGCTCCAAGACCGATGTACAGAAATCAAGAAATTCTAGATTTGAGGAGATATTGATGGAGATTTATTATAAAACATGGCCGGGTCCATAACAGTGTTTTATTTGGTAGTTGGGAGTGCAGTTAAGAGGCATGGTCACCATTCTTTATCTGCTGCAGCACCTGGAACAGTATGGGGAGCCTTTTGCAAGTAATATACAATCATTTTACTCCATTTAATGCCTCTTACAAGTGGTGGAATGACAGATTTCAGGATTTTTATTTTTCCCTCTCTCTCTCTTCTTATTTTTTATATAAATTGGAGTGTTGGGCTCATTGTAAAGGGGGGTAGTTTTTATAGCAAAGCTCTGCCAAAATTTCTTTGTGAAGCCAATGTGCTATAGGCCATTATTGTGGACTCCTTGCATGGTGATCCAGGCCCTTATCTTGTAACCGATTGAACTGTGCATATCAAGAAGCAATAAATATAAGTTTGTGGATGCATCTTCCCCTGCTGTGTTTTCTTGCATTCTTCTTTCCCCTTCAACCTTGATTACATGAATATTGTGTCTATTATTATGTTCTTGCAGGGATCCATTATCATAATGAAATATTTGTGTGAATGCATTTTTCTAGATTATGGAGAACTGTCATCACCCCTTCTAGTGTGCCCTTTGCTTCTGTATCTCACACATTTGAAGACTACTCTCACACCCTCCTTTTCTGGTGTATCACCGCTGTAGTGTAGGCTTTCATTTTATGCATTCTCTCTCCCTGGTCCCTTGGAAATTTAGATTAGAATAGTTAGTTTCCCCTACATTAGAGTAAATCATGGCAGGTAGTTTAGGAGTAAGAACCAGCTTTCTCTGGAGGTTTATCTCAAGTAGCAAGTCCCACAACTTGGAGATAATACCCATGTTATCCAATCACACCGTGAGTTCAAGTATATGTGCTTGTATAAACAATAGGGGTGTTTTGATTCAGTGATAACAGGACCTCAAGTTGTAACTTGAGCTCACAGAGCTCAGGGGTAGTCATCTGATAAGGTGCTCGTGAGATAGGCTTTGCTCCTGGAACCAGATCTATGTGGAAATCTATCTCATGTGGGGGAGGTAGCCCCGGTAGCTCCCCTGGAAAAACATTAGCAAACTCTCTCAAGATGAAATGGTCATCAAGGGATGGTCCACTAGACTTATCCTCATATCTATCACTAACAGTAACAACATACATCTAATAACCTCATAGTACAAAATGCTTAAGTTGTATAGCGGAGATGGTGCGAATGGAAATGGTTATGCTAACCCCTACTATCACTGACCCAACTCCTAGATCATTTGTACATGATATAGCCTTATGGTAACAATCCACTCTTGCTCTATGTGTAGACAACTAGTCCATACCTAAGATGACTCCATATGAACCCAACAGAAGGATACGAAGATCCGAGGAAGTAGTGAAGGATCCCAAATCCACTACACACTCCTTAACTAAGGAGTCTATAGAAATTTTGGCTTCAAAAGCCATCTCGACATCCCAACTAAGACCCTACCTAACTGCCACCAGCCTACATTGCTCCACTAAAGATGGTTCAATAAAAGAATCAGATGAACCAGAATCAAATAGAATGGAGTTAGGTATACCACCAATGCTACCTGTCATCTAAATCACGGTACTCGGGTGCTCAGCCTAGAGGTTCTCGACCGCTACATAGATCCAATGACTACGCCCCTTATCGCCAACAATAGGCTCTGAGATATGTGCCTTACCCTTGTTACTAGGGTTATGTGGGCAGTCTCTCCAAATATGACTAGCGACACCACAACCATAACAACTTCCTGGCCCTCTCTAATGAGAAGAAGCTCCAGCCGGTACTCTAGAGGTCTATGTTGTGGATCCTAATGATTCGGCTATAGACTAATGAGGTCGAGCTGCTGGTGAGCTCCTACTGACTAATCTCTCAGTGCACCCTGTGTCCTAATGGGACCCCTAGGAGGAGGCCCCATACTCTGCCCTCTTTGTGCGTCAAATATTTGTGGAGGTATGTAAGGTGGGCGGATCTGCTGCTACTGAGCTGGCTGTTGTGGTGGTCTGAACGAGGACTGTACAAAACCCTGTCTACCACAAGGAGGAGGAGCTGACTCCCTGACCTGCTATCCTGCATCTGCTGGAAATGGCTCCAAACTCTATCCCTGGCCTGTTGTTTCTTTCCCTTAGTATCCTCAGCTATGTAGGCCTTCTCCACAGCCTCTACTAAGGTCTGCGGATAGTGGATGTGCACTGCACCTCCCAAATCTAAATTCAGGCCCCTGATGAACCTGTGAATTCGTACCTGCTCATTCTGCATATAGTCAACATACTGGAGTAGGTCCAGAAATCAACTCTCGTACTCAGCTACAATCATGGATGCCTGACGGAGGTTGTGAAACTCATCTATCCTCTGCTGAATGAATCTCTGAAGTAAGTACCTACTCCTGAAAAAATCCTCAAAGAGCTGCCAAGTAACCGTCTCTGAGTCAACGTGGAGCTTCTACTCCTCGGTCCTCCACCAAACACCTGCTCGATCCTTCAGAAGATGGATCGTAACATGAGCTTTCATGTTGCTAGTACAAGGGCAGAGCTTGAAGCACCCACTCAAGCTCACCAACCAGGCCTCTACATGAAACCCGTCTGTATCTCCAGAATAATGTGATGGTCGTAGCTTCAGGATCTCCCTGATATGGTCTACAGTTGTCGACTGGCGACCCTTAGGCCTCTTTGCATGCTTATCTCTAAGCCTAGGGCTCCGAGACCTATCCCTGTGTCCTGAAATCTTGTCTCTCTGTCCCCTTTGCAGTGACTCTACTCTGGCTGATTCCACGTGAGATTTCTCTACCCTATGCTCCTCGCTGAGTTGAGGAGATCCACGAGCCTCGATGGATGGCTCCCTATCATGTCTGGCTGGTTGTCCTACAACAGACACTCTGCATAAAACAACATTGACGTCCTAAAGCGTCTGTAAAATTTGAGGTAGAATGGATGCTACAACATGATCTCGAGGTGGAAAATCTAGGTCTATGTGAAAAGACCCCTCGTTTAGTCTGCGCCTCCTGCACAGACCAAGAGGAGAGTTAGTTCATTATTCTAGGTTTCATTCGGTTTTTTTTTTATGTTTACTAAAATAAGTAATTTTCAAACAATTTTTTTTTCTAGGTTTAAAAGTGTACTAGGTGTTATATTGCACTAGGTTTAATGTTTACATCTCTAGTTTTCTAGTGTGCCCAATGGTCCAAGCATTGAACCCACGGCTCTGATACCAAGTGTAACGCCCACTTAAATGATGTTCAAGAACACATTAAAATCCTAACACTTGACCCAAAAATTGCGGCTAGATTTTTTTTTAAAGTTAAAAGGGTTGTAAGGGTATTAATCGCTAGTGAGCATTAAAATTAATTTTCACCAAAACTAATCTCGATTGTACAATTGGTTGACATGTTTCAGTTAAATGATTTTATATTATTAATTTATCTTTAGAGTCAAATAACTAACATTCCCAGCCTAATACTATAACTTAAACATACTTACTATACTTCCATTGCCTAAATAACTAAAAAGTCCATTCCATTACTTTTCTAAAACATACTAGGAACTAGCTTAGTTTCCTTTGCACACCAAGGTAATCAAATGGCCTGACTCACACATCTACACATATCGTCAAGGATTTAAGCTAAAATCACATAAAAACTTTCTCAAGGACGTCATTTAAATTAATTTTAAACCATATTTAAATATTATCGTAACAAGTAATTACTACATAACTCTCTTTATTTTAATGTTTTTTTTTTTGTCAAAATATGATAGTGTAATGGGCTTAAAATTCCTTACATCTTCACTTAAATACGTTCTGGAAAATTTACAAAGAGATTTTAGTGTGTTAAATTTGACAGCCAAATGACCGTCACAACAGTCCTAGAACAGGGCAGGATGACGGCCATATGAACGTCAACTTTAAGCTGGCCACAACTTTTTTGTCGAGAGAATTGTCATATTTTTAAAATTTTTTTGCATTTACGAGGGTTTAATCTTTGCGTTTCCAAAGCCATATAATTTTTATTTTATGATTTAGTGTATTAAATGCTTCATGTAAAATATGAGTTTAAACATGCCTATAGGCTAATTTTCTTATAAAAAATCATTCTTTTGATCATTTCAAGTTTCCGATGGAAAAAAATACTCACCATAAAAATCAAAATGATCTATTTTCCATATTTATCATTCAATTACAAGTACATTATTTTACAATTAAGTAAATAAATACAAGTGTTACAATCATTCATTCACGATAGAAAAAATACAGCTATAACAACTTTAATCCACATTCAAGTTTTCCATGCATACTCTTTTAGCATATTACAACTTCTATATTTCTTCTTTCTCATTTACAATAATATAACTTCAACAATGAAAGTAAACTTCCTCTCCCTTAGCATAGCTCATTTCTTTTAAAACAAGGACTTCTTCTCTCACAACTAAACTAAACTAAAATTTTAACAAATGATTTCCATTTGGTTCATTTTTGTACATAATACACTTTAAAGACAAAGAAAATCTTATAATTCTTCAATGAGCTTCCTTCAAATACTATTACAACTTACAATACAACATTTCCTTTAAAACAAACATACAATGTTACAATATTCCACCTTGAGTGGGAATAAAAAGAAGGATTTATAACAAGTAAAATATTCTCAAGGGCTCCAACAATGCTCCAAGCTTCACATCACCAACAAGAGAGCTCCATCACACTTTGTTTGATCATAACAAAAAAGGAGGGAGAGGAAACGCTCTCCACCCAACCAAGAATTCTAATGAGGAGGAGAAGTCGTCCTTCTCATTGGCCCCCGAGCCCCAACCACATTGCAATGAAAGGTGGATCCAACACATGGCAACAAACAAGATTCCACAAAACAAAACCAAGTATTTCACAACAATTCCAAACACAACCAACTCAAACTACAACACAATGAGGAACACAACAAAAATATACAAGGCTTCAAAATGGAATCCAGAGGAGTAAGAACCTATGGGGGAAGCTACTTATACCTCCCAATGGGAAATGGGTTTCCACCTTAAAACCAGCCAATTAAAATCATCTCAAGACCCCTATATACTCTTATGCCTCCCTCAAGTACCTCTTATACCTCCCACATTCTCTTATGCCTCCCTCCTCTTATGACTCCCTCATAAGTAAGAAATTCAAGCTATTTCTTGTCCTAGGTGGAACACCCATCCCAAACTCCCTCCAAAAAATAACTCTTATGCCTCCCCACAAGGAATATCCCCATAGTCTCCTCCTACACCACACTTAGGCAATCTACCCAAGCACCCAACAAGCATAACAAATATTCAAAACAACACATACACACAAGTAAACGAAGAACATTGATCACGAGTGAAGATCCTACCTTTCCATAGTAAAGCTTAATCAAAGATCCAATCTCTAAGCTTTTTCCCAACTCAAGAAAACACCAAAAAGCTCCAACAAACACTCCAAGCACTCCAAAATCCTCTAACTGTTAAAAATGCAGGAGCCTCCAAAATCAAAACAAGTAACCCCTCAACAAATAAAAGAACTTGAACCAAATAGGAAAGAGAGAGAGGAGGGTGAGCTGGCTCCATGTAGGATACCACTTCACCTTTTAAAATTCCACATCCCTTCCCACATGCCAACCCAAAAACCACTAACTTAAGGAAATAATAAAAAACATGCTCACACATTCTCCACTTGTACATTTTAAATTTTTATTCCAATGTGAGTGCACCACCAACCCCTTTTAAATAATTTATCATCTCTAGGGGTCCAATCATGACCCCTAAAGTAATAGGCATGGGTGGGGGAGTGTTTTAAGGAGTGGGAAATAAGTTATTCCTTCCTCACATGCTTTTTGCACATGGCTGAAGGCCCAAATTCGAAATTTGGGTTATAGGTGGCCCATTGCACATGCAACTTAATTATTAAACATGAAAAAGGAAAAGGAATAAGGTATATTCCATGAGCCACTTATCCCTTAAAGATCTAAACAAGGTTAAGCATAATTAATCTATTTTAGGTACTAATTGAGCATCTTAGCTAACACTAACAAAAAAAGTGAATCACAAAGCACTTTTAATTTCAAAAATTTAGAAAGAAAAATTTTAAATTTAGAAATACTCACAAAACAAAAGACAAAAATGAAATCCCAAAATAATCCCAAGGTCACAATTAGAGGTGAACCGCCCATGGGAATCCCCTTAGCAACACTTCAAACACACACACACACACACACACACAATAAAATACCTGTTTTCATGATGACCCTTGTTGAATTCATCTAACATTCCAATGTGGTTGGTCTCCAATACCCCCGTTATTTTTTGTCAATATATTTACCTGTAAAACAGATAATACCTCCTTCGGCCTCATGGACACATTAAAACATCAAAGATAAAATATGAAATTTAAATCCACAATCATCTATATATGAAACAAAACAACATTATCTAGGCAATTACGATATCATTTACAATTTCTAACAACATCTCTCTCTTACATTTCATCCATGTCAAAATGATCACATCATTTGTTCAATTATCATGGTCTACTCAATATGACAAAATACCACATGTCCGAAACACATATATATATATATGTATGTATGTATGTATGTATGTATGTATGTATGTATGTATGTATGTATGTATGTATGTATGTATGTATGTAACCATGTCGGCAACATATCAACATCAATATAAAAAGTCTCTAATAATCCACACGCATCATATATGAATCGAAATCAACAACAGTCCAGTATTTCTAACATCTAACCATTATGCTAAATCAAAACTATAATAATGTCCATAAGTATATTCGACAGTATCATAATCAAAACAAAAAGGTGTCAAAGGGAAGTGGCACTACATCTTGTGTGAGGTCACACTCCTTGTACTCTTAAATCCCTAAGTGTTACGTAAGTGTTATAGAAATTACATTTGTTCTAAAATGATGATAATACAGAACCAAAGTAACTATGCAAATGTAGTTGGTAAAAAGGGTATATAAGATTAAACTAAGGAATGAATGCTACAAAATTGGTACCGTTAGGTTGTGGAGCGTGTTTTCAAGTGAGAAAGTGTTGAAGACTGTACACTAAGAGTACTTTACACTTTCCACAGTTGTCTCACCAGGTTAATTTCTCATACTTCATGTCACCTAGATACATCTCATCAAAACCAAGAGCTCCAAATCGGGGCCCTCTACGAAATCCTCTCATTGTTTTATCCATCTCCATCCGATTCTCTCGCTGTGCTATTGTTTGCAAACACGCAAAATAGTGCAATATCAGTCAGTGTAGGGCTACCAGAGGCTGTAGTTTGCAAACAGAAGCTTATGGGACAAAAAAAACTATTCCAAAACATCTAAATGGCCTGGTGAACACTACTGGAGGCTTTTTCTTGGTTCCCTATGCTCCCTGTGCTCTCGGGCTACTCCATCTCAGGTGTAGCCGCTTAAGAGCCGTGAGGCCCAAACACGCCATATCTTCGATGGGAGATTTCTTAGACTCCTTGGCACCTAAATATATCTCGTTAGATCCAAGAGCTTCATGTCAAGGCCCTCTATGAAAGCCTCTTGGGGTTTTCTCCCTCTCCATCCGGTTCTCTCGATGTCCTATTGTTTGTAAACGTGAGAATTACTGCAGTCTCAGTCAATGTAGGGCTGCCAGAGGTTGTACTTTGCAAATGGAAGCTTGTGGGAAAAAACTAACTACGCCAACATGTCCAAATGGCCTAGTGAAAGCTAGTGGAGGCTTCATTTTGGTTCCCTACATTCCCCGTGCTCTCGGGCTACCTCGAATGGGCGTAGTCGCTTAAGAGCCCTGAGACCCAAACACGCCATATCTTCGACAGGTGATTTCTTGGACTCTGTGGCACCTAGAGATGTCTCCTCAAAACTGAGATCTCCATGTCAGGGCCCTATATAAAATCCTCTCACGATTTTCTCCATCTCCATCCGGTTCTCTCGATGTCCTATTGTTTGTAAACGTGAGAAATATTACAGTCTAAGTTAGTGTATGGCTGCCAGATGTTGTACTACTACAAACAGAAGCTCGTGGGACTAAAAAAACTACGCCAACATGTCCAAATGGCTTATTGAATGCTATTGGAGGCTTCGTTTTGGTTCCCTACGCTCCCTGTGCTCTCGGGATACCCCGTCTAGGCGTAGTCGCTTAAGAGCCCTACGGCCCAAACACGCCATATCTTTGACGGGTGATTTATCGGAATCCGTGGCACCTAGAGATGTCTCATAAAATCCAAGAGCTCCATGTCGAGGCCCTCTACAAAAGCCTCTCATGGTTTTCTCCCTTTCCATCTAGTTCTCTTGCTGTCTTATTGTTTGTAAAAACTACAAATAGTGCAGTCTGAGTCAGTGTAGGGCTGCTAAAGGCTATACTACTACAAACGGAAGCTCATGGGACTGAACCAAATACGACAACATTTCCAATTGGCCTAGTGAACACTAGTGGAGGCTTCATTTTTGTTCCCTATGCTCCCCGTGCTCTCGGGCTACCCCGTCCGGGCGTAGTCGCTTAAGAGCCTTGAGGCCCATACACGCCCATATCTTCAACGGGTGATTTCTTAGACTCTATGGCACCTAGAGACATATCCTCAAAACAAAAAGCTCCATGTTAGGGCCCTCTATGAAATCCTCTCGTGGTTTTCTTCCTCTCCATCTGGTTCTCTCTCTGTCCTATTCTTTGCAAACGCAAGAAATAATGTAGTCTAAGTCAGTGTAGGGCTGCCAGATGTTGTACTATTACAAACAGAACTCGTGGGACCGAACCAACTATGCCAACATGTCCAAATGGCCTGTGAACACTAGTGGAGGCTTCATTTTTGTTCCCTATGCTCCTTTTGCTCTCGGGCTACCTCGTACAAGCATAGTCTCTTAAGAGCCCTAAGGCCCAAACACACCATATCTTCGACGGGTGATTTCTAGGACTCCGTGGCACCTAGAGACATCTTGTCAGATCTGAGAGCTCCATGTTGGGGTCATATACAAAATTATCTCATGGTTTTCTCCCTTTCTATCAGGTTCTCTCACATTCCTATTGTTTGCAAACGTAAGAAATAGTGCAGTCTGAGTCATCGTAGGGCTGCCAAAGCCTGTACTACTGCAAACAGAAGCTCGTGAGACCGAACCAACTACGACAACACATCCAAATGGCCTAATGAATGCTATTAGAGGCTTTGTTTTTGTTCCCTACACTCCTCGTGCTCTCGGGCTACCCCGTCCGGGCGTAGTAGCTTAAGAGCCATGAGGCCCAAACAAGCATATCTTCGACGGGTGCTTTATCGAACTTCGTGGCACCTAGAGACATCTCATCAGATCTGTGAGCTCCATGTCAGGGCCCTCTATGAAATTATATAGCATTTTTCTTCGTATCCATCCAGTTCTCTCATTGTCCTATTGTTTGTAAACACAAGAAATAGTGTAGTCTAAGTCAGTGTAGGGCTGCAAGAATTTGTACTACTACAAATGGAATCTCGTGGGACCAAACCAACTACCCCAACATGTCCAAATGGCCTAGTGAATGCTATTGGAGACTTCGTTTTGGTTCCCTAGCTCCCCGTGCTCTCAGGCTACCCATCTGGGTGTAGTTGCTTAAGAGCAATGATGCCCAAACATTCCATATCTTCGACGGGTGATTTCTAGGACTCCGTGGAACCTAGAGATGTCTTGTCAGATCCAATAGCCCCACATCGGGGCCCTCTACGAAATCCTCTTGTGGTTTTCTCCCTCTCCATCTGGTTCTCTCGCTGTCCTATTGTTTGCAAACGCGAGAAATAGTGTAGTTTGAGTCAGTGTAGGGATACCCCATCCAGGCGTAGTCGCTTAAGAGCCCTGAATGACTAGATTGGCTTAAGAATGAATTTTATAGTGGTATGTCTAAGAACACATGGGAGTTATCAATCGCCTAGTAAATATTTCTTGTTTAGTTTTGGAAGGGAGTCAACTAGGTTATGGCTTAGTGACCTTCCATTCATTGATAATTTATGTTATGATAAACCCATGGATGCTTTCAAAAGTGCCTTAAAAAGGATATGGCTAGTCCTCAAGCCTAGTGAAGGGTGTGATGTGATTTCCAAATAAGTTGAAATGCCTATAGATTTAAAGGTAGTAACAAGAATTGGATAGGATTAGACAATCAAGAATCATTGAGTGTCTGAATCAAAATGTCATTGCATCTGGAGACATTCTCAAGAATTAGAGTAATGTATATGGAGAGACATTCTCAAAATATCAATAGATGAAAGGCATCAAATTGTGATGATTGTCGGGTGTTTTAACAGGGGAGAAGACTATGAAGCATAGAAGAATGTAGTAAGTGCATGATAAGATAAGAACCAGTACAAAGAGACCATGAGCAAGAAGAAGCGCAAGTAAGGTAAATACACATATACACATTGATAAATTGAATGAATAATTACTTAGATTAGGTAACTCTTTATATACATACATTATATAAATATTAATTTCTAAAGTTTGATGCATATTATACATTGAAAATGATAGTACATGTGCATCACCAATAAATGAAAAAATAATCCATAATGTCTTAAATATTGTCAAGTGCACATCATATTAGATTCATGCTAAAATAATCTTAGAAATGTAAGGTCTCATACAAAAATATCAAGTTCCAAATAGTATTTTAATGTGCATAATAAATACAAAAATGCCCAAACAGGTCATATACCATCAAGTTCAAATGCCATATAGGCGTACATACAATGCCATGCACATAGGCATACCAAAAAAATGTCAGGTAAGACATATATATTTCCTACTCATCAAAATATATCCCTCTCTTGGCCTGTCTTGAAGAAGGCCCTCCCTTAGGCGAAGATGGAGATCCATGAGATGACTTTGGATCTCCCGAGCCCATGCTTCGAGTCCTCTTCTACTGAATACTCACCTGTAGATGAACCTGTAAATGCAAACAATGGTTTTTTCTCAAAACTTAATTTATATATGTTTTCAACATGTATTTAAGACAATGCTAGAATGAAAGTATTTACATAAATACACAAACTTACCGCAAGCTGTCGATCACACCGAATTTGCATCTCACGCTCAAATGAGTCATCGGGAGCTCCTACAGTACGAACGGGGGTATGAAGACAACGAGATGGAGGATTCTGTGCCCTCGAATTCAAAATGGAGGGGTTGACATTTCCTACATACACATAAGAATAGAAAATCTAACATCAGAATTAGTGAAAATAGAGCTAAGTACATGTATCTACATAATGACAATATTTTAACTAATTTTATCAATATAGAACTACTGTTTTTACCCCGTCACGCCTGTGAATCAAATGAAGAGGGCTACGCCCTATCATAGGTAACTCCTGCATACACATAATGAAGGAAATTATTAACATAATTTAATAATTCTACAATGAAAGACATTACTAACATGTAATTTAACATAATATGAATTACACGAGAAATTTAACAAAATTTACATGTTGTTTGAATACCTCAGTGAGTTGTTGCGCTGATGAAATTGCAGCAGCAACACCTTTATCTACTTGTTGCAGAGATGGTGGGGTGTCTAGTGAAGTCAACATCTTTATCAAATACGTATATCACGTGAGTTAGATGGACATACAAGAACATACATATATTTGACTTCAAAAATTATATATATATATATATATATATATATATATATATATAT
Organism: Taxus chinensis; assembly: GCA_019776745.2. Lineage (NCBI taxonomy): Eukaryota > Viridiplantae > Streptophyta > Pinopsida > Cupressales > Taxaceae > Taxus > Taxus chinensis. The sequence continues at coordinate 651,444,086 of CM034154.1, read as the reverse complement.
ATATATATATATATACACACACACACACACACATGTATGTGAAAATTTTACATAATTAACATTCTAAATTACCTCTATGAATGTATGCATATGCATGGTGCTCGCCGCCTATGGTCGGGATGAAGATGTGTGTAACACACCAAAAATACCAACACAAGGACAACACAGTGAAATACAGGATAATTTTTTTTGACTTGCTTGACACATACGCAACATGTCATCACCAAGGATACAACTAACACTGTGAACAACTTAATACAAGGATGGCCCTAAAGGCAGCACGGAAAAACGTTCACACCTTTCAAGGACAATTTACTATTCACTTGCGAAAGGACATGGCAAAAGACCAACCACATGACACACTTACAGCTAGGGCAAGCCACAGTAAGAAATGATTGGAGGTTATTTATTTTGATAAGACACCCTTTAGCTCATGACTTAAGTTTTCAGAAGGATTCAACATATGATTCGTACAAATTCATCTTACCAAGTGAGTTAATTTCTTATACACTGTAGAGAAGTTCGCTTAAAATCTTCACTTTACGACAATAGAATTGCTTAGTTCCATTAATTTAATCAAGGGAATAATTAAATTCCACAAGGCTATCTGTCCATTACTTACGCTACTAGACTTGTTCATTACCTTGCTACAACAAGAATTCGTGTTCAACCAAAATCAAGAGGAACTTACAAAGTATCCTAGGAAAGAGATAAGGAGATTAGGTCGAGTTAAATTCCTCTTTAAGACGTCATTAGTTATTACTAAGGTTTAATTGGAGCTTGGGGTTTTATACGTAATTTTTAACGCTTTTACTTAGGTTTAGCTGAAAGAGTTTATCAAAAGGATACTACTTACTTTCAAATAGGCTGAGAGATAAATTGTGTGGTTTCAAAATTTTCTTCTCTTACTTGTTAAATCTTATTAGAAACTAACCATTGTTTTCCTTTAAGCTTGTTTTAAGCGTTCACCAAAGAGTAATGTTTACTAGTTCAGTTAGGGATAACACGTTATATGAAATCACTTTGCAAGGATAGTCTCACTCTTGATTACTTAAGGTATTGTTTGTTTTCGAGTGGATCTCCTCTACAACAGATTTATTTGAATAAAACTTTAGGTAACTTCTGTAAGAAAAAGCCACCCCAATAAAAACTTACATATAACCCATCAATACAAAGTCTTAGAAGGATTTAATATAACACCTAATTCTCAAGGTCAAAGTTTTACAATGTTTATGCCAATGAAAGGATTGAATAAAATTTTTCTCTAAGAAGAGTTACAAGCCAAATTACAAAAAAGGACAAAACTACTACTCACGTAAATCTCCGAACAATTCCAGGCAAGAGGTCATATAAACTCTCTTTACAAGAAATGCTACACAATTTACAATGCATTGGACATTTTTACAAGGAACTTCATAATGGTACAGATGAAACTTTTACACTCTTTTCTTCTAGTCTACTCGCATAATCCATCTGCACAAATATTAACTAGAGTCAGTTCGCTAGAACTGAGCATGTTAAGTCTATGCATTGAAATAATAAGCTAACATTTAACAATAGACATGAAAGGAATGTTCTACTTCATGAAAGGATCAAAGCACAAACCACTAATCTACTTTTCACACGAGGTAAGGATCTACACCAGCCAACAATGAGGAAGTCAAACATTCCAACAAGCAGTATATCACAAGACAAAGAAACAATCCAAGAACTTGTGGGATAGGAATGAAAGGTCAATAGTATAGAGAATTTTGATCATGCAACCGTATGGATTACGTGACTTAAATCTAATATTCAAACCATCCATCTTAAAAGGAAAAACTTGAGAGTCAAAGACATACTAGTTACGATCAAGACGCGAAACAAAACATAGTTACCCAGTCCTTCCAGGAGGATGTTTCATAGAAATAAAGGGATACATGACCCCGAAGGAAACATTCCATCGTTACAATCTAAACAAGAGGTCTACCACCTCTTCCTTTTAAGGTCTTTTAAAAGTAATAAACGTTAACAACTAGGATTCTCTCTTCCTAGAAATTTCTATTGCTAAAGGTTGTATCCTTAATCCCATTGATCTACTTTCGGGCATTGAGGACAATAATGAAATTTCCTCCTTTCCTTCCTAATGTCTGATACCAGAATAGATTATTGAAGAAACCACAAGCCGCAAGCCTTATTAGGAAAAGAGTAATTAAAAAAAAACTAGCTCACAAGTAAGCTACACTCTAGGTAGGTAAGCATGACAACTTTTAAATGGAAATCCTAAACAAACTTCATCCGTAATCTTCATAAATAGCATACATACTATTATCCAAGACAATATAGCACTATGTGTAAAATGTTGTACAATATCAATTCATTCCAACAGGACTCTCGCTTACGCAACAAATTACATTCAATAGAAAGGTAATCAAGGAGTAGTGTTACAACTAATAAAACGAGAGCCACTCTAGCTAAGGACCCAGATTTCCATATTTTTTGATATTCCTTATCAATGATGATAAAACACCGCAAAAGAAATATACATGCATTTGTGTTTTATCCAGCGGTAAATCTACATTCAGTAGATCTGAAAGGTGATAACTATCTTGTCAGCACAAGCAAGGGAATAAGCCAAAGAGGAAAGAAGCATTCGAGTGGGGCAGAAGTACTAATGAAGGCAACCCCCCTAAGGGAGCAAAAAGCAAGAAGTATCTACTATCGAGCAGAAATCAGACCCAAGCATTTATGAGCTTTTATTGATTTGATATCGCTTAGGGTAGCCATAACCAAGCATTTTGAAAGGTAACATTTTTCTCTCTTTTTATTTTTATTGATAGCTTCCATGTTTCATAAGAATGTCCCTTTCCCATTTCAGATGGTTTGATCCAAAACAAACAAAAGCAAGTAAAACATTGTTCTCAGCCATATAATTATAACAGAGTAAGGATAATAACAATTTTTCCCTATGCAAACCAATCATGAAAGGAACATCGATTCAGGAGAAGGAACAGAAAAAAAAAAGAAACCAATGCACTCAAGGACCATCGATAAAATCAAACACAATATTCCATCTTAAGGCGTCATTTCACGTAGTAGATCATTTATTTCATGAAGTTGAAAAAGGACAGCAAAATATTTCAGGGGCTAGTCTTAACATGCCTGGTTTAGAACGCCATCTCCATATGTAAAAGATTTGTCTCAAAGCCGCTGCTTGCCCTTAACCCAAAGTGCTCTACGAGCTCGTGCTAGCGCCACATTCATGCGGTGGAAAAATAGCTACAAACCAACCCCATGATTTGAAGCTCGGAACGAGACATACTGATTACACCATGCTCCTGGCTCTGGTAGGCATCTACCGTGATGATCAATAAACCTTTTCCTTCATTAGATTGAGGACAACATCAAACACTCGGTGCAAACGTTTCAGCTGCAGCCTTTAAGGTGTGATTAGTCCAACATAAAACTTTATGCCTGCCAACTTGGTGACTCGTTGAAGGAGCTCACATACTAGCAAATCAAAAGGTGCTTCATAAATACTCTGATATGAAACAGATCTGCCCCTATGAGATTCTCTTCCATGAGTTACATCCTACAAAAAGTAAGATCTCAATAGAGACTCTTTGCAAATAAATTTCATTAGTTCTGCTGGTAACACCCTCACTGTCTAAGGTCAATTTTGAAGAACAACTCAGTACAAGATCTGGATGGATCTGAAAAGAAAATATCCTACTACCTTCATCTCCTAAGACATTTTCTCCAACATTACATAGATCTCCTGTGCCCGCAGGTGTGATCTGTCTCCTTGAAGGAGAATCCCGAATTTTAGGGTGTAATCAATGTTGAACAGATAACAACAAGGTTGGACCACCTGCTTGTTGGAGCACTCAAACAGGCTTCTACTACTACAACATGCCTGCTTCCTAGCTAATTATTGTTGTAGGCAGTTGCTATGGATCCCCAACAAGAACACACCATACAGCACCCAATGAACATGGAGGGTAACATGCCTACTTCCCTATCTTGCAGCTTCAACTGTAACCACTATATCAAACCCACTTAGAGCAACATAACTATCACCAATAAGCAAAGACATTGGCCTGCAGCCTGGCTGGAAGCGACTTTCCAAAAAAAAAAAAAGGTAAGACAGCTCAACTAAAACTTTATCTCGTTCTCCTACTACAACTATGAGATTGTGCAACAGCTAATCATGGCTGTGGTCACGTGCAACCAGAACAGTAGGATCAACACCAACGGCTCCCTGGGATCGCCCTGCAGCAGCTTTCGTACTTACTCACTCTGAATCTCACGAGCAGGGAGGAAGGAACAGGCGGCTCATTCCATCGCTCGACTCCCATCCCAGAAAATGATGCTACTCGCAATAATGTAGAGGGAACCCTTTACTACAACATTATACACTGTCTCGCCTAAACCGAATCCCAGCGCTATTCTTCAGCATCGCATAAAATTACTTCGATTGTAACACACAAAAATATACAGAAGAGACGGACAATACATACAAAGACAAAAGTGACAGAAAGACGCATGGCCATGCTATGCAGACATCAAAGCTAAACAAAACGAAGGCATTCAATAAAAAAAGGGAGGGCAGAAGGTGGTCTACGGAGATGAGACTCTCCAAAAGCCACAGCTGAAAATCAAAATAAACAAAGACAGAATGTAAACCAAACCTCCTTGTTCACCCGCGGCCACAACATTTCAAACGGAGCAGGTAGCATGGGGCGCAAGGAAATTACAAGTCAACAGAATTAAAGGAGGGGTGGGGGCGGCTGGCAGAGGTAAGGCCAGTGGGGGATGGCCACGTGCCAGGTATAGAAGGGCAGGAAAAGGAGGGAGGGGGGGACAGTAGGTCCTCATGTGATCATAGAGAATTCATGTCCGATATACACATACAAATAAAAAGTGAAAAAAATTGAGTCTTCTTAGTATCAACGACATGGAAAGTAATTTATTCATTGCATCTTCATAGCGCATTAGTTCGTGTACACGGCAATGGAAATCACTTTGGGTGGGTTTTCTATGGTAAAGCTTGATAACTATATAGCCACCCGCTCCTGCCATAATTGACACAGATGCGTGGCCTAAAACATTGAGGTTAAATGAATGTAATCATGAAAGAGACTCATTACAAAAACTTTATGTCGGAATCTCTAACATTCCTGATGTAATTATGAACAACAAAAATAGAACAATTCAGTCATGAATCAAAGCATAGTTGATATTCATTTAATGGTAAAGCTTTTTAGTTTGTATTTTTACACAAGGTGACACATGAGAGATGTGGCTTTTCTCAAGTTAATGAATTACATAATTTTGTATGTAGGTTGCAGAGGAGATGTTTCATCTGGTGGTTTTTTCGGGGCACACGAGAAAGATAGCTCAGGAAAATGATCAAATATATGAGGATTACAATTGAGAATCTAAAGCGAAATCACGTGGACATTCCAAAAATAATGTCAATGAATGCTATCACAATTTTAGTGGGGCAATGGATAACATGCATTCTATCGTAAGTGTGAACAGGGAAGATAAGAGTTATGTGGATAGGAAAAAAATATAGAATTATATGAAAGAGGTTTAACTCCAAAATAAAAATTATGACTCTTTTAGAGATAGTATGTGTGAAGGTGGTTCAAAAGGAAAGAATCTGGAATCAAGACCTAATTTTGACACATGATGTAGCTTAATAGGGGTTCAGACTAATGAAACTAACGTCTGAATTCATCAACCCTTGTCGATGGGTTAAATTCCTTGGCTCGACAACGAACAAGAGCAGGATGTCGAAAAGGGTTTACCGCCAAACGGGGCATTACAATGTGCCTCCCGCGCGCTGTAATATCAATGCATGTACATGTACAAATATAATTATTTCAAAAATTTAACATATATAAGTAAATCATGTGCTCCAAATTTTTTGTAACACACATAACAAAACATAACAAATTTACCTGTGAAGGTGACGCTGATGAATGCAATCTAAATGTCTCACTCAAAAGGACATATGACATAAGTGACATTATCGTGTTCATACCTGGCACTAGGTGCACCAAAATCAGTACGTATGAAAGTATCATCATCCTTGGGCCCCAAACATATGCTACCAAATGACGAGAAAAAATGTGGCCTCATGCTAGTACTCCCTGAGGGAATACTCTGTGTACCTCCACGAACATCTAGCTCAGAAATATCCCTCATATGTCAAACAAGGGTAGTAGATAGCCCCTAAAGCACGTGGAGTGTATTAATCTCTACTGTCTCCCTTCACTGCTTGAGGGAAAATATTAGGGTGAGGGGGGCTTCTTTGCGGGAAATCTACCCTGTTGAATAGGTGCACATTGTGCACTTGGTCGATCCTGTGTAGATCCTTTTCCTTGGCCCTGGAAATATTGGAAATAAAAATAATTTGGGATCTCATTAAGGATAAACTCGCAATAGTGTTTCCTCAGAAAGTATAGTGGCACCTCATTGTTATTACAAGGTGGAAAATCAAACACCATCCACCATCGGTCCCAAAAATTATTTCTAATCAAATTATTACTACACCAATGGATGGGAATGGTCTACATGTCAACGAAACAGTAAGATTAGTGCGTGGATCCGTGAATAAGGCGCATATGAGTTCTTTTGAAATTTCTTTTTTCTTTACATTCACATATGACAATTTTTTGGAATAATAAACCCTACAACCCTCTCTGTAAGTTGTCCAACGATCAAATTTTCACCGTTTCCCACATCAATTTGAACAAGTAATGCCTCCAATGTGTTTACAAGAGAGACACGGTGGGGGTTTGTAGATTGTGCATCCCTCATTGTTTTGATTAAATCCTCAATTTCAATTTTGTTTTCAACTATTTGGGATGCTAAATCTTCTTGACTGCCCGAGGGATGTTGAGCAATTGTGGGAGTGTCGGGATGGATGTTAGGAATAACAGGGTTTGGTTGTGGTTGATTCCCTCGACGTCTAACTATAACAATAAAAAATATGTACTCAATTCAAATTGTAATCTATAATTATCATATTTCAATGCAATTTTGAGTAAAACAAATGTGCTTACCTCTTCTCCATGGCTCCATCGTCGATTCAGATCTTCCTGGCGATCTAGAAATGATCCTTTGAGCTTGAGATCCAATTGAATGGAAAAGAACGCGAGTGGGCACGAACAAGCTCTAAAACTCATGTTTGAGGGAGGAAAAATGATAGAGGCTCGGGCCTCTTTTTTTTTTTTATACTCAACATAACGCGTACGCGTTATGCTCTGGTGATTCTTGAGCCAAACAAACTAAAACGCGAGAGTGTTTTAACAAAACGCATACACATTTTTCTTTTTCTCACATTCTTTTCCAATTTTTTTGCCCCCCAATTTCGTTGCACTTACCCGCATATCAATTAAAAGATGGAAAATAATCTAAGAGGTACGAGCTTGTTAGAAAAAAATTACCTATATCATAATATATGGTCAAATTTTAGAGAGGATATTTTTTATGAGTATGCAAGGCACACACATAGAGCTCGATGGTTGGATGAACAATTCAAGTTAAGTAAGGAAACATTCCCACTTGGTACTATTGTTTCAGTAGTTGAATTTGTAGATAATTACACATTGAAGCCACAAATGAAGGTTCAGTCTCAATATTATAACTCAGTGTAAGTTTCTATTTTCATGCATATAACATTCATGCACTCTCCTGAAAGCACTAAGCAAGATTGAAAAATATTAAGAGAGTATCATTTCTACATCACTAATGATCAAACACACTCTACAAAATATGTACAAGGGTGTTTCCAGGTGTTTTATGTGAACTTGAATGAGAGGAACATTAGTTTCGATCAACATTAAATTTAGTCAGACAACTGCACATCAAAATTCAAGAATGCACGGATGTTTTATTGACTAAGCAAGATGCACAAAGAAACAAATGTACAACATATCTAGAGTTTTACTGAGGCAGGGCATGGAAAAGGAGAGCATGATGGTGCATGAGCATGTGTGAAAAGAGCACTTACAAGAGAAGAGTTAAAGTTCAAGAATGGTGCTAAATTTATAGATGCAAAAAACATTATTAATTGATGTGTTAAGAATATGGGCCATGAATCTCAAGAGAGATCAATGGTTTGTAGATATTTTTGGTTTATAAAGGAACAACATCTGGAAAAAATTGAAGATTGTATGATAGTTGCAGGATCAAGTGATATGCACTCATTTCATAGTTCAGATGTAAATGCTTGGACTATTTATACTAGGTACATGACATGTTTTTGTATATCATGCATTGATTTTACATGGAATGAATGTGAGTCACAACAGTCGGTGGATGAATGGACTTGTAGGCATCTAATTCTACTCGACACACATCAATTTCCATGAGTATTACAACTTACAGGGTCTTCAAATCAAATGACAACATCACCTGACTTTGACCAAGTCTTTGATTTAGTGCAACAAGGTACATACATATATGTACATGCCATGTTTTAGATTTATAAATTATTAAATGGTCAAATCTTAATGTATTTATAAATTGATTGAAATTTTTTACTTTTTGATACATAGGGCACATTTTTGTAGTTATGCGACAGAATTTAATGAAGAGGGAACATACTACTTCTTATCTCGTTGTGTATAGGGCCTTAGTCCTCTTAAGTGACTACGCCCAGACGGGGTAGCCCGAAAGCGCAGGGAGTGTGGGGAACCAAAACGAAGCCTTCAATAGCATTCACTAGGCCACCCCAATGTGTTTTTTTAGTTGGTTCAGTCCCACGAGCTTCTATTTGTAAACTACAGCCTCTAGCGGCCCTACACTAACTCAAATTGCACTATTTCGCGCGTTTGCAAATAATAGCACAACACAAGAACCAGATGGAGATGGAGAAAAAAGTGAGAGGCTTTCGTAGAGGGCCTCAAAGTGGAGGTCTCAGATGTGATGAGACATCTCCAGGTGCCACAGAGTCTGAGAAATCACCCGTCGAAGATATGGCGTGTTTGGGCCTCAGGGCTCTTAAGTGACTACACCTAGATGGGGTAGCCTGAAATCACGGGGAGCGTACGGAACAAAAAAATCCTCCACTAGCACTCATTAGGCCACTCTAACATGTTGGCGTAGTTGGTTTGGTCCCACGAGCTTTCATTTGCAAACTACAGCCTCTGACAGCCCTACAATGACTCAGACTGCACTATTTCATGTGTTTGCAAAAAATAGCACATCGAGAGAACCAGATGGAAATGGATAAAAATCAAGATGATTTCATAGAGGGTCCTGACATGGAGGTGTCCAATCTGACGAGACATCTCTAGGTGGCACGGAGTCTGAGAAATCACACGTCGAAGATATGGCATGTTTGGGCCTCAGGGCTCTTAAGCAACTACGCCCAGACGGGGAGCACGGGGAATAAAAACGAAGCCTCCAATAGTGTTCACCAGGCCACCATGACATGCTGACGTAGTTGGTTCGGTCTCATGAGCTTCCGTTTGCAAACTAAAGCCTCTTGCAGCCTTACACTGACTCAGACTACACTATTTCACACGTTTCCAAACAATAGCACATCAAGAGAACCAGAAGGAGATGGATAAAACCATGTGAGGCTTTTGTACAGAGCCGCAACATGGAGGTATTGGATCTAATGAGAAGTCTCTAGGTGCCACAGAGTCTGATAAATCACCCGTCGAACATATGGCATGTTTGGGCCTCAGGGCTCTTAAGCGACTATGCCTGGATGGGGTAGCCTGAAAGCACGGGGAGCGTGGGGAACCAAAAAAAATCCTCCACTAGCATTCACCAGGCCACCCTGACATGTTGGCATAGTTAGTTTAGTCCCATGAGCTTCCATTTGCAAACTACAGCCTCTGGTACCCCTATACTGACTTAGACTACACTATTTCACATGTTTGCAAACAATAGCACAACGAGAGAACCGGATGGAGATGGATAAAACTGTGAGAGGATTTTGTAGAGGGCCCACACTTGGAGGTATCGAATATAATGAGACATCTCTAGGTTCCATGGATTCTGAGAAATCACCCATCAAAGATATGGCGTGTTTCAGCCTCAGGGATCTTAAGCAACTACGCCCAGATGAGGAAGCCCGAAAGCACAGGGAGCATGGGGAACAAAAAAGAAGCCTCCAATAGCATTCACCCAGGACACCCCGACATGTTGGCATAGTTGGTATGGTCCCATGATCTTCCGTTTGCAAACTAGAGCCTCTGGTAGCCCTACATTGACTTAGACTTCACTATTTTACGAGTTTGTAATCAATAACACAGCAAGAGAACCAGATGGATATGGATAAAACCATGAGAGAATTTCATAGAGGGTCCTAACATGGAGGTCTCGAATCTAACAAGACATCTCTAGGTGCCAGGGAGTCTAAGAAATCACCCGTCGAAGATATGACATGTTTGGGCCATAGGGCTCTTAGGTGACTATGCCCAGAACGAGGTAGCCCGAAAGCATGGGGAGCGTGGGGAACCAAAACAAAACCTCCACTAGCATGCATAAGGCCGCCATGATGTTTTTGCATAGTTGGTTTGGTCCCATGCATTTCCATTTACAAATTATAGCCTCTGGCAACCCTACACTGACTCAAACTACACTATTTCACACATTTGTAAAGAATAGCACAACGAGAGAAGCATATGGAGATAGATAAAACATGAGAGGATTTCGTAGAGGGCCCCAACATGGAGGTATTTCAACCAATGAGATATCTCTAGGTGCCATGGAGTCTGAGAAACCACCCATCGAAGATATGGCGTGTTTTGGCCTCAGGGCTCTTAAGTGACTACGCGCGGACGAGGTAGCCCGAAAGCATGGGGAGCATGCAGAACCAAAAAAAAACCCTCCACTAGCGTTCACCAAGCCACTTGACATGTTGTCATAGTTGGTTTGGTCCCATGAGCTTTCGTTTGCAAACTACAGCCTTTGGTAGCCCTACATTGACTCAGACAACACTATTTCATGTGTTTGCAAACAATAGTATAGCAAGAGAACCGGATAGAGATGGATAAAACCCCAAGATTATTTCGTAGAGAGCCCCAACATGGAGGTCTCGAATCTAATGAGACATCTCTAGGTGCCATGGAGTCCGAGAAATCACCCGTCGAAGATATGGCATGCTATGGCCTCAGGGTTCTTAAGCAACTACGCCCACACGAGGAAGCCCAGAAGCACGGGGAGCGTGGGGAACAAAAAAAAAGCCTCCACTAGCATTCACCAGGACACCCCGACATGTTGGCGTAGTTGGTTCAGTCCCACGAGATTTCATTTCTAAACTACAGCCTCTGGCAGCCCTACAATGACCTAGACTGCAATATTTCATGCGTTTGTAAACAATAGCACAACGAGAGAACCAAATGGAGATGGATAAAACCATGGGAGGATTTCGTAGAGGGTCCTAACATAGAGGTCTTGGATCTGATGAGATGTCTCTAGGTACCATGGAGTCTAAGAAATCATCCGTCGAAGATATGACGTGTTTGGGCCTCAGGGCTCTTAAGCGACTACGCCGGGATGAGGTAGCCCAAAAGCACGGGTAGCATGGGGAACAAAAAAAAATCCTCCACTAGCATGCATAAGGCCACCCCAACTTGTTGGTGTAGTTGGTTCGGTCCCACGAGCTTCCATTTGTAAACTCTAACCTCTGGCATCCGTATACTAACTCAAACTACACTATTGTGCACGTTTACAAACAATAGCACAACGAGAGAACCGGATGGAGATAGATAAAACCGTGAGAGGATTTCGTAGTGGGCCCTAACATGGAGGTCTTGCATCTGATGAGACATCTCTAGGTGCCACGGAGTCTAAGAAATCACCCGTCAAATATATGGCGTGTTTGGGCCTCAGGGCTCTTAAGCGACTATGCCCGGATGAGGTAGCCCGAAAGCACGAGGAGCATGGGGAACCAAAAAAAAATCCTCCACTAGTGTTCACCAAGCCACCCGATGTGTTGGCGTAGTTGGTTTGGTCCCACGAGCTTCTGTTTACAAACTACAGCCTCTGGTAGCCCTACATTGACTCAGACTGCACTATTTCACATTTTTACAAACAATTACACAACGAGAGAACCAGATGGAGATGGATAAAACCGCGAGAGTATTTCATAGAGGGCCCTAACATGGAGGTCTTGAATCTAATGAGACATATCTAGGTGCCACGAAGTCAGAGAAACCACCTGTCGAAGATATGGCGTGTTTGGTCCTCAGGGCTCTTAAGAAACTACGCCCAGATAAGGAAGCCCGAAAGCACGAGGAGCATGGGGAACAATAAAAAATCCTCCACTAGAGTTCACCAGGACACCCCGACATGTTGGCATAGTTGGTTCGGTCCCACGAGCTCCCGTTTGCAAACTACAACCTCTGGTAGCCCTATACTGTCTTAGACTGCACTATTTCATGTGTTTGTAAACAATAGCACAGCGAGAGAACCAGATGGAGATGGATAAAACCGTGAGAGGATTTCATAGAGGGTCTTAACATGGAGGTCTCAGATTTGGCAAGATGTCTCTAGGTGCCATGGAGTCTAAGAAATCATCCGTCGAAGATATGATGTGTTTGGGCCTCAGGGATCTTAAGCAACTACGCCCGGACGAGGTAGCCCGAAAGCACAGGGAGAGTGGGGAACCAAAACAAAGCCTCCATTAGCATGCATAAGGCCACCCTGACGTGTTGGCATAGTTGGTTCGGTCCCACGAGCTTCCGTTTGCAAAATACAGCCTCTGGAAACCCTAAACTTACTTAGACTACACTATTTCACATGTTTGCAATCATGTTATCTCGTAAAATTGGCAAGGACAATTTTACAGATAACCATACCGAAATTTTGTTCCGATCCCTCGTCGGGGATTTCTTGCGTTCGGAACGTTGCTAAATCCCTTCCCGGGAAATCTAGTTTTCCGAACTTATCCTTTTTTGGTCCTTTTTGGCTGGCGCATATATTGACCATGCAACATCAAATGTTCATGCACCCCCTTTAAAGCCTTTGGCACATATTTTCTTGTTTCAACAAGCATTTTGATGCGCCTCTCTATGTTGAGTCTTCCTTGCGTGCGCCAAGGCGCATGCTCCTTCCTGTCAACAGAACTTTTGTTGCACCTCTTTTTGGTGCGCTCAAGGCGCACATATTCCTCTGTCAACACCACTTTCGGTGCGCCAAGGGTGCACATATATTTGTGTTGACAATCATTTTGGTGCGCCAAAGGGCGCATATTTTCTTGTGTCGACAGCTCCTTTGGTGCGCCACTTGAAAAGTTGGTGGTGCAATTTATTGCTACCTCGCATATATATAGGCGTGTCTGCGCTGTCATTATCACATGAGCAAATCACGTGATTATTTTTATTGTTTTCTCTGAGCCTGTCAGCGCACCTGCCCTGTCGTTTTCAAGCACGTAGTGGACCCGTTTACACGTTCTTCGCTATTTATCCGGGTAAGAGGTCCTTATCTCTTTTGTGTGTTTTGCGCTTTGGTTTTGTTTGCTTGTTAGTCTGGATCTGGATTTGAAAGAATGAAATCATGAACTCATTCCCTTCCTGCTGCCTTTCCACATATTCCTCCCCCTCTTTCCAGATCTACTAGTAGAGGAAGCTCTGTCTTGAAATAAAAGCTTTGAACCCTTTGTTTGAAGCCATTTCTATCACCCCAAGGTACCCTGCAGAAGAAGTTTGAAAGAATGAAACCCCTCTAAGATGAATCAAAGCTTTAAAAAAGAACTGTATTTTTTCTCCAATGGCGCATCTATCACCCCTGTTACACAAAGAACAGTCGCGCCAATGGCGCACATTCCTTGCCTGCTGCATCGTGAAAAGTTACGCCCTCAAGGTGCACTACCTTAGTTTGTTGTAAACACCTTCTCTGCGCTCCCTCATGGCGCACCAAACCCATTTGTTGCATCGCTAAAACCTGCGCCCTTTAGCGCACCCTGTGTATGTGCAACACCAGTTAAAACTGTGCCAAGTGCAAAGCTATGAACAGCGAAGGCGCATCCATCATTGCAATAACATTATGTCATGCAAACTATTCATGCGCCACGCCAAGTTCCCTTAAGCACACAAAAATCATATGTTACACAAACCTTCTATGCGCCTTTGGCGCACCAAAGTTCCATGCAATATCAAAGATATATGTGCCAAGGGCGCATCCTGTTCCCGTGCAACATAAAGAATCCATGCGCCCTTCATAAAACACATACATATGGCGCAGGCGCATCCATGCTTTATAGCAAAAAAAAATGCATCATGCAGTATCCATGCGCCATGCGCCCTTCGGCGCTGATTTATCCCCAGCAACATCCCTTTCCTGTGCGCCTTACCTATTTGTCCCTGTAGCCTGTAGTGTTCATCGCGCCTTGCACCCTAAAGCCTTTAAATTGCTAACTCTTTCTTCTGTCAGCATTTCAATGGAAAACCAGACAGCTGACATGACTTTCTTGCATTGGGTCTCACTTCTTATTGTTTCAGATCAACAACTAAGTTCAGAAGAACATATGTCAACATCAAGCAGGAACCCCTGTCAAAGCTAAAGGCAAGGCCAAGCTCACAGAAGAAGAAATGAATTATAAGTATCAGAGGGTCAGAATGCCCGAGTCCCAAGCAGAGTGTGAATTAGACGTCAGAGACTCAGAACTGGGTCATATTGATATGGAGGAATTCTGGGCCAGAACTCAGAAGGTCACAAGAAGTCCATGGATGGACAAGCTGATAGGCACTGCCCTGCGCCTTTTTGGTGGAATCCCAGTTAGTGCCGTAAACAATGAATTTATGATGGTGGTAGCCCGATGCGCTACAACAAGGACACAAGATGTGTTCATGGGGAGAAGGGTGAAGTTGTAATTAATCTCACTGCCCGCCACTTTGAGATCATGCTCGGCATTCCTCATCACTGGAACTTTGTGGCCGTCATCCAAAAAGATTGCATTAAGGCCCGGGATGAAAATGAAGATTAGTGCATGCAGCTGATGAATGAAGTCTATCTCAAAAACAAAAAAGTAGTGACTCGGTGGCCTTAAGTCATTCATCACAGTGACTTTTCAGAGGAGCTCAGTGACACGATCACATTCCTAAGCAGAGTGTTTGGGCTTCCTGACGCCCATTATTTTCACAAGTGGATGCTTTGGTACCTTGAGACAATGAACAAAAATGTGCCCGATCAACGCTTCGAATGGGGAGAAATCATAAGCAGCACAATCTCTGAGCAGCTACAACAACTCAACACAATAGGGAAGGTCTACATGAATTCCTACGTTGTTTACCGCTGCAGCTTCAGAGAGAGACTATCCAGTTCTGATGCGGAGTGGGGTATGGCCCCAAGTTAAAATTTATGAATATTATCTAGAATTGAAGCTGGAGAATAGCATCCCCCAATTTACAAAGATAAATGATGCATTCCTTCTACTTCATCATCTGCCTGTTGAGGCCAAATATGACTCAACGGTCGCACGACCAAGAGCATAGTAGCAGCCACAGAGAAGTAAGGGACCCTATTCACTCAGGTTCCCCACATTCACCTATCTGACGGTAGTTAATTTCTTGGGGGAGCCGACTAGACTGCCAAGCTATGCCGGGCCCAAATTGATCCTGTTAGAGCTATCGAGGCAGCTTGTCACTTACCATGAAAAGTGCCTAAAGAGAAAGAAGGGTGGAACTCCTTTCCCCCTCACAGTGGGTAGATATACATGTCTCACTCACCACAAAGAAAAAGACATGCTTGCAGAACTGGAGCTGCTAAATCTAAAACATGACTTCCTGGCAAGGCCCACTTTTAATCCAAGAAATTGTTTACCTAGGGCCAGGTTTGACCCGATCCACATCCCTCAGATCGAAGACATCTACATCGACATATATCATGAGGTTGAGCTCAGGAGGAAGGATCATTCTCGCTTGGCCTTAGCAGAAATCATCCAGTACGGGGTAGCCATCATCCCCAAAGGATACCAAAATACCGAGAAAGAAGTGGATCAAGTATATCTTGACACAGGTGGGGACGATTGGCCTTTCGCAGCAATTGATAGAAGTAAAGCACCCCTAACAATTGAGGAGAGAGTAAAAGAAACTCTGCACAGAACAGAGCATTGATGCCGAATGAACGGGCTCATCTACCTCAAACTCGATTTCACGACATCTCAGTTGGGCAACGCACCTCCTCGGGCTAAACAGTAGCCAAAAGGCAAAGGAAAGGGCAAAGAGGGTGAATCCAGCTCCACCCAAGAGGAAGCTCCTGAAAGTCCTCTTTCCGCTGCCCCCGAACAAGTTGTAACTCTGGCTTCCCTAGAGAAAGAAACAACGGAAGATGTTCCAATAGGCCCATCCACTCAGGATGTCGCCACTGCTACAACAATTGAGGTCCTTTCTGTCTCTTCTCCCTCTCCTCTTTCCCCTCCTCGAGTGACCCAAGCAACCATTCCTTTGGTCGTGTCCTCTCCCCCTTCTTCCACTATTCCTCCCACTTCCTCGTCCATCTTCTCCTTTCTCGCATAGTTGTCCCCCTCCATTTCTTCCCTCATCTCTGAGCTCCCTTCCCTTCCTATGTCTTCCTCTCCTACAGTATCCCTTCCTCCCGTGGCCACTTCTTTGGTTGTTCTCTCTATGCCACCGCCACGTGTCTCCACGTTTTTCCCTTCTACTACTGCAGCTGCCCCCTTCTCTGTTTCTGGCCCTTCTCCCATAAGTCCATCCTGGATCTCCGAGCACTTAAGTCAGCAGAAGAGGAAAGTTCCCATCGCTCTAATGGACTTCTCCGTAATCCCGTCAAAAGGGGCAAAGAAGCAGAAGCCCATCACACGCTTCTCTCAAAGTGCTTCGGGAGAAAGGGTAATGGAGATCGCATGCCCCAATCCTATGAAGGATAAAAAAGATCTGTCTCCGACAGATTATACAGTGACTCAAGTCACAATGGGGACGTCTTCTAAAAGCCTTCAGGGAGAGGCCCTATCTGTAGTTGACGCCCTTTGTAAGAAGCTTCAAGAAGCAAAAGAAGAGAAAAGGCTGTTGAAAGAGTAAAATAAACATCTGCTCCACGCCTTACAGAAGATGGGCAGTGCACCTCCCACAACTACCACAAAGACTCCTAAGCCTCTGAGCCAGGATAAAATCAATGAATATGCAAAGATCGGCGAGTAGGGTATGGCAGTTTCCACCTGGAGGAGCCAAATTCTCAAAGATAGTGAAAAAGTGATCGCCAAGTTCACCAATTTGTACTTGAACATCAACAAGGCAAACAAAGAGCTCCAAGCATTAGCAGGACCCATATCAAAAGAGCTAGACCATGCTAGGCTGCAGCGTGAAACCTTTCAAAGAATGTTTGACTGTTCAGTCAAAGATCTGGTTAAGTTCGGCATTTTCGGTCATCCAAGGGCCCTCAATAAGGTCCTTTCCACTCTGGACTACGGGATGGATCAACTAGAATTTGTCCTTGAAAAGATCGATAAGGTAAAGGAAGAAGCCCTGGACGCGATGCACCAAATGGAACAAATCGTTCTCCACATGTCTCCAGGGTTGCTTACTCCTTCCTTCATCTTAAGAAAAGTTGATGAAACCATCCAGATCTTCAAGGAGATCGTTTCGAAAGGGCTGGGGCCAGAGGTCACTTTTGACACAGAATCTATCGATAACCTACTGGCCTGTCGGGACTTCATCGGTTTCCTCATAGAAGCAGAGAGTGAATATTCCAAACTCCCAGAGAAGCTCGTAGACGAGCGGGAGACTTGCGAGGCGATCAGTGAGCGACATAAGGATCCTTCCCAGGATCAACTAGAGCCCATGATCAGCAAGTTCATGGAATACCATGCCCAGTTTCACATCTTCTCTTCTCTCTCTCTTCTTCGACTTTCTTTTTGTAAATGTCTGAAGTATGTTGGCACAAATGATGACATCATCCATGTTGCACCATGGGATGATGTCATCCATCAAGTTGTCAAAAGTCAACATGGATTTGAGATATTTTTGTAGATATTTTGTAAATAGGTGGTTGGTTCCTTTTTGCCTCCTTCTTCTCCTTCTTCTATAAATACTCAAATACCTATTGTATTTGGGGGTGGATATCTTTCAGATGAAAAATAGAAGTGAGAAGAAGAGGCTTTGTACTTTTTGTAACAGAAGAAGATATTAATGCAAATATTAAGACTTTGTGCTGAATATGTGTGTTATGGGCATCTGATCTTTCTTATGTCAGATCTATGCGTTTATTCTGTTGGATCTACTTATGTTTTATTGTCACTTATTCATCAGTATTGCTTTGTTTGTTTATGCAAGTAGGTTTGGCTCTGTTTACTACCAATCCCAAAACATAAACCCTTTGACCTTTCTGCTTTGGAATTCATTTCTTTTCTTTCTTCAGATCTTATCTTTCTTCATCCTCTCTTTCATTCCTTTCTTTCCGCAGTCGGAAACAACCCTACTGGGATGAGATCCCAAACCCCCGAAGGCAGAATATTGTAAGACTTGCACAGATTCCTACTGGTAGAATAGCAATAAACCAGTTTCGCTTTGCTGACTCAAAGAGGGGCTATGCCCTGCACACTGTTGGCCCGTTTATCCATAAATCTACCCATTCGATAGATTTTCGCACCAACAGTTTTTGGCGACTCTGCTGGGGAACGAACAGATCTATCAGATCTATGATAGTGGTAGGATAGAAAATTGGAAAAATTTGAAAAATCACTATCTGTTTGCAAACTTTAAACTTTTTGTTAAAAATCCAAAATTTTGCAAAAGTAACCCGAATTGAAAATTTTCTTCTGAGATACATAGATCTGGCCTAGTTGGAGATCTTTAGTTCGCTGAGTTTTTATAAAAATCTGTATCTTTTCGTAGATCTGAGTTTTTGACTGTTTACCAAAAATTTCAAACTCTTTGAAAAAAAGTCAAATTTAGATCTGAAAATCGGCTTACTAATATTCACTATCATTTTATCCTCGTTGTTATTTTTCATTAAACCGCAATCAGTTTTCAGAAAAGGATAAGTTTTAAATATTTAGAAAAGTACATGCTGCTGGTTTTTGTCAAAAAAACTAGAAAATCAGGAAGTACAACCAAAAAGAAATTTTAAATCTACTCCACAACGTCGTAGATCTGGAAGGTACGTTGGCGGGTGAACCTTTTACGCATAGCAGGAGAGCTCGTGGAGAAACCGATCCTACTTTCGATCTGCTTCAAAGGCACAATTTTAGTGTAACACCGGCACGCTTCTCATCACTGAGCTCGGCTGACCGGTCATCCAGGAGTGTCTCACCTCCACAGAGAAAGAACCTCTCACAAGGGGCATCCACATCCCTTTGCAGTGCTTTACTGCTCAGCGGAACCGCACTTCCAGCCCGTGTTCTTTTTCCAGCCTTTCAAATGGCAGTGCCATGGGGAAATGCTATGGGCCCCCTGGCTTTACCACATCCAGTTCATGCGCTCCCTCATGGAAACCGAAAGAATTTTCCCAAATTTGACGGGAGCAGGAACCAAAGCATAGATTCACACATATCTGCATTCATCATGTCATGCAGTATCTTGGATGTAACTCATGAAGATGTGTCGGTTCACCTTTTTCTGGAAACTCTGCAAGGGCCTGCAGCAGAATGGTTTCAGCATTTACCGGCCGGATCTATTACCAGTTGGGCCACCTTACGGGATGCTTTCGAAGATAGGTACAAGCCTTCAGAAGATGCATTCACATTACTATCATAGATCACTCACTTGAAGAAGGAGGCCAATGAGACCATGCGTGATTTCATCTCCAGGTTCAATGCATTAATCAACCATGTTCCTGTTGCCATGCTTCCAACACCAGAAAATCATAAGTGTTTCTTCATGAACGCTATGAGTTTGAAAGTAAGTTTCTTGCTTCTGCAAGAACAAGTGGCTACCTTGATTCTCACCCAGGCCGCTACCATCCGAATTGAAAATAATTTGATAATATCTGGAGAATTAAAAAGGGACTCCTCCAAACCTAAATCTTCGGGCCCTCCACTCACTACTTCGTCTGATCTAGCATTTCAAAAGATGGAGAACAACTTGCTTGCATTAAAGAAGCAGTTAGCCAAATCTTCTCCCAGTTCTTCATACCGGGATATCCCACGGAGGAATTTTGCTTCCAACAATATTCCTCAAAGGCCGCGCCTACCTATAACTACTCCACGGTTAGCACTTGAGGCTCCTCCGGTTAACTCCTTAGCCGAAATTGAAGAAGAGGAACAAGATTACGAAGAACCTTCGTCTCAAGGCGAGGATGATCAAGATGTCAGTGAGCCGACTAGCGACTCTACTATCGGGTATATGGAATTTGAGGAGGAAGAATCTGATGAAGAGAAGGGTACACAAGGATATGCAAGCGGACAATCATATGTCATTTTTACCCGCTCACAAGGAAAAGAAGCAGAATTTTCTGCCCATGTGCAGAAGGAGAAGGTCGTTTCAAACACGCCTCCAATCATTGCTAAAAGAGGTAATCCTCTTCCTACTCAACTCCCTGTTAAGTCTTTTACAAAGAAATCTTTTCCCCCAATTTCTCCTCCAAATCAGCCTTCTTCTATTTCCATAAAGTACAGTAATCCTACCCTACCATCACAAAGTGAGGGACTCATTCCTTCACCAACGCAACCCTTGGCCGCATTTGACATAATTGACCATGCTAAAAAGACCAAGATCCAAATGTCTGAGGCTGAGTATCTTCAGTCAAATCCTGAACAGCTTGTAAGATTGACCAAGTATATTCAAAGTCAAGCTGTCATAACTAATCAGGTTTCCCCAAAAGGAATCTTTTCCACTCCTCCTACATCCCACATAAATGTTGCCTCAACGTCTGCATCAGGCAAGATAGAGCCCTTCTTTCTCTCCCTCCTAATCAACGGTCACAAGTTAAGTAACTGCATAATTGATTCTGGGGCTTCTGATAACGTCATGCCAGTAAAAGTTGCCCATGCTTTGGGCCTCACCCTTACCAAACCTTTTGGCCAATGTTATTCCTTGGAAACCAAGTAAGTTCCGTTGATTGGACAAATCAAAGACACGCAGTTTGCATTTGCGGCGTTCCCAGAGAAAAGAGTAATGATGACCGTCCTCGTTTCCGACATTCTAGCGGCCTATGGAATCCTGCTAGGAAGAAGTTTTTACAGTGAAGTTGGTGGGGAGATTCACATGGATTTTTCTAAGGCTAGAATCCCCATCAAAGGTGTAATGCAGACATTGGAGCTAGAATCACAAAAGAAGTACTTGGTCACTAACTCTGAGGACCCCAAAGCTCAAATTCTTTTTGAATCATCAGGGATGGGGAACTATTTCTCATCTACCGAATCTGAAAAAATGGTTGTTCTCGTCCAAGAAGAAGATCTTAATAAGATCTAGACTTTGCAGTTCGATGGCAGCTGCGCAACCAGCGGATGTGGCACTGGAGCCATGTTAATATCTCCCGAAGGGGAAGTTATTCCTCTCTCTTTCAAGTTGTAGTTCTTCAATACAAATAATACTGCTGAATATGAATCTCTGCTACTTGGCATGTGTTGTCCTCTCAAAACTCCCTGCTCTGATAAAATGTAAAATTTCAAAATTTTGAGTTATGAGTGTGTTCCTCTAAAGTGCCTAAGTCATGAAAATTGAGAAAATCTAAGTTCTGGGTCATTCTGTAAGTATTTCGGGCCTGTCAGACATTTTTGTCCCAACTGTCCCAAGTGCAAATGGGTCTTCTGTTCTCCGATCGGCCGAAACCTCCGAATTTGTCCCATTTTCGGGCCTGTCGGAAGTTTGTCCCAAGTGTCCCAAACTTATTGTGTGAGTTATTCCTTTTTCGGCCGATTCGCCCAATTTTGTCCCAAGTGTCCCAAAACTCAAAGTGCACTCTGTTCCCTGATCGGCCGAACCACCCGAACCGCGTGCTTCGGAAGTTTTCGTCCCAACTGTCCCGAAGTCAAAAGTGCGAGCTGTCCCATTTTCGGCCGAAATGCTCGAGTCGCGCACTTCGCTCTTGCATGTCCCAAATAGCCCAAGTCAAAAAGTGCGAGTCATTCCATTTTCGCCCGAGCCGGCCGAACTGCGTACTCCGGAACCTTTTGTCCCAAATGTCCCAAGTTCGAACGGACCTGTTGTTCCATTTTCAGCCGATTCACCCAATTTTGTCCCAACTGTCCCGAGTTCCAAATTGCTAACTCTTCCATTTTCTGCCGGTTCGCCCAGACCCGCGTCCTTCGCCCATTTTTCGTCCCAAATGTCCCAAAATGCATTTGTGCGTCTTCTCCCTGTTTCGCCCGAATTGGCCGAGCCTCGTGTTTCGCGCATTCGCGTCTCACACGTCCCAAGTGAACCTAATGAAATTCACACTTAGTTTTTCCCGCTCAACCCGAATGTGCTAAATTTGAATTTAAGTTACGGCTCTGATGTTATCAATCCGAAGATCAAATTTCAAGAAGCAAGTTACGAAGGACGAAACTTTCAAGACGTCGGTTACATCAGTTTTTCAAAGATATCCATTGACATCTTCAAGATGAAACGTCTGGTGTGTCCCTCGTGGCAAAGACGTGGCTGAGACGTGGAGGAAAACTCAAATCGGCGGTTTCTGAAGATAGTGGGTCCTTCTCAGAACTGGACACCTGTCCCCCTCCCCATTCTTTTCTATTCCTTTCGTATTCCTTGTAATTAGTTAAGGGATTCCGATTAGCATTCCTTAACTCTTCTTTAGTTAAAAGAAACGGTTACGAGGAGTAACTGAATGGTAATCTATATAATGGTTTTTTCTACGCCATTCAAAGGAGGGAGGAAGAACTTGGGATATTTGCTGAAAGTGTAAATAGATCTTAAAGAAATCAATACAAAAGGGCTTTCCATTCTTTGTCTATCTAATTCTTGTTATCTCTTTGTTTTCCTTTAATATTGTGAAGATCATTTTGTTCCTAATTCGTTAGTCTCTCTGATTGCATACTGTTCAGTTTTGCAAATCTAGTGATCTTGTATGACCAAGAAGGAACTTTGTGTCCTTGATGAATGAATCTGAAGAAGGTTATTTATGGAACTTTGTGTCTTTAAATTTAATCTCATTCAACCAATGCAAATGATCTTGTCTTAAATTCTTTGAAGCTTCGCATACAGGAAGAATTATTCTGCTACCTATAATTCTGAATGTTGCTATTCTGCTCATCTTCTTATTCCCTTTCCTCAGTCCTTGTGTAACTGATGATCCTTGTGGAAAACACTTTCGTAATATCCAAGTGTGACCATAAAACAATGTTCTGTACATTTGTAAATAAGTTCGTTTCTGAATAAGGGAACCTCTCCCATTAAAGAGGAGGGACTTTTTGTCCCCTGACTGTTGCTCTTCTAAAAAGTCCTATTTGACGACCAACAGTTTTTTGGCGACTCCGCTGGAGAAAATCGCATTCCAGTACTGCAATTTTTCCGATCATCCCTTTGATCTAGCGACTCCGCGTTTCACTCGAGGGAGAAGGACCCTTGGTATCGAAGATTCTCAGTTTCAGCTTTTGGAGCAACAGGGTTTTCCTTTCCCTTCAAATAGAAGAACTCGTTCGACGAGCACTCCGCCTGTTCAAGATAGAAGTCCTACGGGTGGTATTCCTTCAGAACCTGCTAGTCCCAATCTACGAGCTTTGATCCTAGCTGGTGCTACAGTTCCCTTCCAAGCCGTATTTCCAAGAATGGCGGCACAATTGCCATGGGGTCAACGTGTCGGGCCCCTGGCCCTTACTCAGCCTTTGCATGAGTTACCTAGAGGTAACCGAAAGAACTTCCCCAAGTTTAGAGGAGATGGCAAAGTACACCCTGATGAACACATTGCAGCCTTCATAGTTGCATGTGGAGTCTTGGGAGTTGGACATGAAGACGTCTCAGTAAGGCTGTTCATTGAGACGTTACAGGATAATGCTGCTGACTGGTTCTATCACCTTCTGGCTGGTGCCATCACCGACTGGAATATAATGAGAACTCAGTTCGAAAGCCGTTTCAAGCCGGCAAAAGATGTGCATGCCCTGCTTGCCCAAATTTCTCAGATAAAGAAAGATCCATCAGAACCCATGAGAGAATTTGTGGCTTGGTTCAACAGACTGATCAACAAAATTCCTGTAAATACTCGACCGGTTGATCAAATTCAAAAATGTTTCTTTCTAAATGCTCAAATGCCCAAAGTTAGTTATGCTCTAAGAAGGGCTAATCTCGGAACGTTAGTTCTGGATCAAGAGCTGGCTGTTAGTGTCGAGGATGACTTGATCATGTCAGGTAAGTTGAGAAGAGACACTTCCAAATCTAAGTCTGCTGCTTCTTCCTCCTCCACTCCTGGACCTAACATTGATCCATTAGTTCAGAAACTTGCAAATGATCTTCTTGCTATAAATAAAACAACTGGCTCAGCACGCTCCTTATGCAGATGTTCCAAGAAGAAATTCCCAGCCCAGGAATCGTTTGCCTACTTCTCAAATGAGATTAGAACTTGAAGGACCTCCTGTTAGGGTTCCCGTGAACGCAACCTGTGAAGTTGAAGAGGCCAGATGATGATGAAGATTCAGAAGCTTGCGAAGAGGTTTGCGAGAGAATTTGATGATGAGGCAGAGGAACTTGAGGGATCTCGAGTGAATTTCTTTACCACTGAGGGCATTGATGATTATGATGAAGTGGTAGCAGACATGAACAATGAATATTTTGCTGTCATGACTCGAGAACAGACAAAGCAGAGGGAGAAGGTGACCCAGCCACCCAAGAAATCCAAGGAGCAGTCGGCAACTATCCCCTGTAATTGCAAGAAGAGGATCTCCTATCCCTACTTCGTCTACACAGAAGGTGAGTCCCTATCAATCCAATTACCAAAGTTGCTTCTTCTTTTTCTCCTAAAGTTGATAAGCCTAGAATTCCAAATGATGATGGCCCGTCCACTTCTGGATCCTTTGATATTGTTGATCACCTGAGAAAGACCAAGGTACAAATCTCAGAAGCTGAGTACTATCAAACCCATCCCAAAGCCTTTGCCAAAATGATCCACTTTGTTAATTCCAACTCTAAGACCACGTCTAAAGGCCTTTTGCCCACTCCTCCTTCTGCACCACAGCCAAGTCTGGTAGCTGCTGTCACCTCACCTGGTGACAAAATTAAACCGTTTTACGTAACACTACTAATAGCTGGCCACAAGCTCAGTAATTGTGTCATAGACTCTGGAGCCTCAGATAATGTAATGCCTGCTAAAGTAGCTCATGCTTTAGGCCTGACCCTCACTCGCACTTATGGATCCTGTTACTCCATGGAAAGTAAGCAAGTGCCTTTGGTTGGAAGGATTAAAGATGCACAAGTGGCTTTTGCTGCTTTACCTGAAAAGAAAGTCTTTGGCTACCATCCTAGTAGCAGACATTCCTCCTTCTTACGGAATGTTGCTAAGTCAGAACTTCTGTAAAGATGTGGGTGGAGAGATTCAAATGGATTGGTCACACGCCCTCATACCTGTCAATGGAAAAATGAAGAAGTTACTCCTTGAGAAACAGTCTGAGTATATTGTGCAGAAAACGGATGATCCTAAGGCACAAATACTCTATGAAGACATAGGTCATGGTAATTACATGATTCTGTCCCCTGATGAAATCCAACCCTCCAAAGTATCACCTAAAGATCCTAATGGTATTTGGATTCTAGAATTTGATGGAAGTTGCTCCTCAGCTGGTTCTGGAGCTGGTGTTCTACTGGTGTCACCGGAAGGTGTCCTCCATCCTTTTTCATTTAAGTTACAGTTTGAGAATACTAACAACACAACAGAATATGAGGCTCTCATTCTTGGACTGTAAGTGGCCAAAGAACGAGGTGTAAAAAATCTTCTAGCTCGTGGTGATGCAGAGCTGATTGTGAAACAAGTCAGAAGCATTTTTCAGGTAAAAAATGGAAGGCTGAAGCATTACTGGAATCAGGTTTGGGATTCAATTGAATTCCTTGACGCTTTCTCTATTGAAGCAATACCTAGAGAAAAGAACAGCAGGGCTGATTCACTGGCTGTCTCAGGGTCACTACTGATTCCCCCATCCTGAATTCTCTCAGGATAAGTTCACTATTGAAATGGTCCACCGGCCTAGTGTACCTGACAATACCAATAATTGGCAAGTTTTCAACGATGAACAGCATTTGCTTTCCTTCCTGGAACTCAAGGGGAATTTCGAGCAACTGTATTTTGAGGGAAGTGACAACCTGCCTCGTGAGAGTGTGTCCTCTGACCAAGCTGTCACCCAAGGAGAAGAAACAGATCAGGAAGGGTGCATTAAACTCAAAGGAAACAAGGTTCCCAAAGGTTTGGTGAGTTTGGAGGAGTTGTTTGATAAACATGACAGATATGTGAAATCTAAAGCTTCTACTGGACCTCAGCAATCAGCTGAGTATGATAAGATTGATATAGGGAGTTCTACTGATCCCAAGCTGGTAAATATTAGAAAATGTTGCACAACCGATGAGAGGAGAAGAGCAATTGATCTTCTAAGGAAGTATAAGGATGTTCTTGCATATTCTTATGAAGATCTAAAAGCCTTCAAGCCAAAGGACATGCAGCACTCTATCCCTCTCAAGCCAGTTGTGATCGAGGAACCATTTCAACAATGGGGTCTAGACTTCATTGGTACACTGAATCCTGTTTCTAGTGCTGGTCACACGCATGTGCTAACTGCCACTGACTACTTCACCAAATGGGTGGAAGCTATTCCAGTCAAGAGCACTACTTCTGAAGTTGTATGCAACTTCATCAAGGAGAACATCTTGGTAAGGTATGGTGTACCTAACAAGATTGTAACAGATAATGCTTCGAACTTCTCCTCAACTGAGATAATGGATTTCTGCTACGGTTATGGCATCTCTCTGGCTCATTCTTCAAATTATTATCCCCAGGGAAATGGGCAAACAGAATCCACCAACAAAAATCTAGTGACTATCATAAGGAAGTTGGTCAATGAGTCTCAGCGAAACTGGCATAAGAAGCTTTATGATGCTCTTTGGGCAGACAGGATCACACCTAAAAGAGCCATTGGAATGTCTCCTTTTCAAGTGGTGTATGGAGTAGAAGCTCAGTTACCAGTGACAGTGGAGCTACCAGCCTTGCACTTAATGAAGGCCATTGAGGATACTAGTTTCAAAGGTGCCCTGGACAAGAGAATTATGTACCTGCACAAGCTGAATGAAGACAGATTGGTGGTTGCTGATAGGATATCTATTCACCAACAGAAGGTAAAGGCTCTGTTTGACAAGAAAGCTAGGTTCAGAGAGTTCCAAGTCGGAGACATCGTACTGTTATGGGACAAAAGACATGAACCTCGTGGCAGCCATGGAAAGTTTGATTCCCTGTGGCTTGGGCCTTTTAAGATCAGACACTTTGCCGGTAAGAATTCTTTCTATCTTGATTACATGGATGGTTCCCCTCTCCCACTTCCTTATAGTGGGCAGTATCTCAAGTTGTTCAAGTCCTAGGTGATTAGGGAGTCCCTTGTATATTCTGTGCAGTGTTTTCCTTCTGTTGTTTTGGTGTGTTTCCCTTCTATTGTTTTTGTGTGTTGCCCTCTGTGTTGGTCTGTTTTTGACTCCGTGGCCCAATGGATAAGGCACTGGTCTGCTTCCCCTGAGTTTGTCTAAGTTCTTGCCTTGCCTCATTCCTTGAATTATGCCAAGTCATCCCCAAAAGGAGCCAGCTGTTGTCCTCTCAAAACTCCCTGCTCTGATAAAATGTAAAATTTCAAAATTTTGAGTTATGAGTGTGTTCCTCTAAAGTGCCTAAGTCGTGAAAATTGAGAAAATCTAAGTTCTGGGTCATTCTGTAAGTATTTCGGGCCTGTCGGACATTTTTGTCCCAACTGTCCCAAGTGCAAACGGGTCTTCTATTCTCCGATTGGCCGAAACCTCCGAATTTGTCCCATTTTCGGGCCTGTCGGAAGTTTGTCCCAAGTGTCCCAAACTTATTGTGCGAGTTATTCCCTTTTCGGCCAATTCGCCCGATTTTGTCCCAAGTGTCCCAAAACTCAAAGTGCACTCTGTTCCCCGATCGGCCGAACCACCCGAACCGCGTGCTTCGGAAGTTTTCATCCCAACTGTCCCGAAGTCAAAAGTGCGAGCTGTCCCATTTTCGGCCGAAACGCCTAAGTCGCGCACTTCACTCTTGCATGTCCCAAATAGCCCAAGTCAAAAAGTGCGAGTCGTTCCATTTTCGCCCGAGCCGGCTGAACCGCGTACTCCAGAACCTTTTGTCCCAAATGTCCCAAGTTCGAATGGACCTGTTGTTCCATTTTCGGCCGATTCACCCAATTTTGTCCCAACTGTCCCGAGTTCCAAATTGCTAACTGTTCCATTTTCGGCCGGTTCACCCGGACCGCGTCCTTCGCGCATTTTCGTCCCAAATGTCCCAAAATGCATTTGTGCGTCTTCTCCCTGTTTCACCCGAATCGGCCGAGCCTCGTGTTTCGCGCATTCGCGTCTCACACGTCCCAAGTGAACCTAATGAAATTCACACTTAGTTTTTCCCGCTCAACCCGAATGTGCTAAATTTGAATTTAAGTTACGGCTCTGATGTTATCAATCCGAAGATCAAATTTCAAGAAGCAGTTACGAAGGACGAAACTTTCAAGACGTCGGTTACATCAGCTTTCAAAGATATCCATTGACATCTTCAAGATGAAACGTCTGGTGTGTCCCTCGTGGCAAAGACGTGGCTGAGACGTGGAGGAAAACTCAATCGGCGGTTTCTGAAGACAGTGGGTCCTTCTCAGAACTGGACACCTGTCCCCCTCCCCATTCTTTTCTATTCCTTTCGTATTCCTTGTAATTAGTTAAGGGATTCCGATTAGCATTCCTTAACTCTTCTTTAGTTAAAAGAAACGGTTACGAGGAGTAACCGAATGGTAATCTATATAATGGTTTTTTCTACGCCATTCAAAGGAGGGAGGAAGAACTTGGGATATTTGCTGAAAGTGTAAATAGATCTTAAAGAAATCAATACAAAAGGGCTTTCCATTCTTTGTCTATCTAATTCTTGTTATCTCTGTGTTTTCCTTTAATATTGTGAAGATCATTTTGTTCCTAATTCGTTAGTCTCTCTGATTGCATACTGTTCAGTTTTGCAAATCTAGTGATCTTGTATGACCAAGAAGGAACTTTGTGTCCTTGATGAATGAATCTGAAGAAGGTTATTTATGGAACTTTGTGTCTTTAAATTTAATCTCATTCAACCAATGCAAATGATCTTGTCTTAAATTATTTGAAGCTTCGCATACAGGAAGAATTATTTTGCTACCTATAATTCTGAATGTTGCTATTCTGCTCATCTTCTTATTCCCTTTCCTCAGTCCTTGTGTACCTGATGATCCTTGTGGAAAACACTTTCGTAATATCCAAGTTTGACCATAAAACAATGTTCTGTACATTTGTAAATAAGTTCGTTTCTGAATAAGGGAACCTCTCCCATTAAAGAGGAGGGACTTTTTGTCCCCTGACTGTTGCTCTTCTAAAAAGTCCTATTTGACGACCAACAGCATGCAAGCCGCAAAGGAAAGAGGGATCAAAAATCTAAAACTACAAGGTGAGGCAGAGCTAGTCATGAATCAAGTTAAGAGGATATATCAAGTAAAGAATGAGAGGCTCAGGCATTACCGCAATGCAGTGTGGAACAACATCGAGGAATTTGACACCTTTTCGATAGAATCAATTCCAAGAGCTCAAAATGACATGGCTGATTCTTTGGCCATTTCAGTGTCCCTCATGCTCCCTCACCCAGGTTTGAAAACAGACAAATACACCATTGAGGTGGTTTTCCGCCCTAGCGTGCCAGACAATTCCCAGCATTGGCAAGTATTCAATGATGACAATCAACTCATTGCCTTTCTAGAGAAGGTGGAAAATTTCAAAGAACTTCATTTTGAAGGATCCACTTCTACATGCCGTGAATCAATCACCGATCAAAATGATGAATCAAAAGGAAATGACGACATATGTCAGGTCAAAGGAAATAAAATTCCGAAGGGCCTAGTTTCTCTGGAACGGTTGTTCGATAGGCATTACCGTTTTGTAAAAAATAAAAGGCAAGATGATGTTGGATCATCCCCAAAAACCGAACCGGTTAATTTAGGTTCGGAGGAACATCCGCAATTCGTGAACATTGGAAAATGTTGCACGCCTGAAGAGAAGTGGAAGTTTGTCAAACTGCTAAAGAAATACATGGACGTATTGGCATGGTCCTATGCTGATCTAAAATCTTTTAAGCCAAAGGACGTCCAGCATGACATCCCGTTGAAAGAAGATGTCAAGCCCTTTCGCCAAAAGCAGAGGCATTATAACCCTAAGATCTCAGGTACCATCCAGGCTGAAATTCAGAAAATGCTGGATGAGAGAATCATTTTTCCTATCCATCACAATACTTGGTTGGCGAATATTGTGCCAGTATGCAAGAAGAACGGGGAAATACGCATATGCGTAGATTTTTGAAATTTAAATCAGGCTTCCTTAAAAGACAACTACCCACTTCCTATAATGGATCAAGTTTTGCAAGCAGTAACTGGATCAGAGATGTTGTTTATGCTTGATGGTTTTTCAGGCTACAATCAGATTGAAGTTTCACCTGAAGATCAATTTAAAATAGCATTCACTACTCCCTGGGGCACGTTTTCCTACAGCAGGATGCCTTTTGGCCTAACTAATGCTGGCGCCACTTTTCAGCGGGCCATGGACCTGGCATTCAAAGGTATGATGGGGAAGGTCATTGTCATCTATCTGGATGACTTAATTGTGTTCTCTAAATGACGAAGTGATCATTGTGATCATCTGGAGAAAGTATTGGCCAGATGCCGAGAGCATGGGATTTCCCTGAACCCGAAAAAGTCTGTTTTTGGAGTCATAGAAGGAAAGTTGCTAGGGCATGTGGTTAGCAAAGAAGGAACGAAGATAGATACCGAAAGAGTTAAGGCTATTCAGAGCCTTACTTTACCTATAAGCAAAAATAGCGTCCAATCTTTCTTCGGAAAGGTGAACTTTCTCAGGCGTTTTGTTCCCAACTTTGCTGAAAAGACTCGTCATATATTGGACATGATGAAAGGGTCACCAACTTTCCGTTGGAGCAAGGAAGGAAAAAGATCGTTCAAGGAAATAAAAGCTTTCATCGCTCACGCGCCAGTCCTGGTATGCCCCGATTTCTCCAAAGATTTTATCATGTATAGTTATGCATCTGAGCATACTGTGTCTGCCATCTTGATGCAAAATAATTCGGAGGATGTTGAATCTCTGATTGCATTCATGAGCTCTCCCCTCAAGCCTCACGAACTAAAAATGTCTCAATTGGAAAATCATGCCTCGCTGTTGTCAAAGTAGTCAAGAACTTCAGGTATTACATTTTAAACTCTCATACAGTAGTACTGGTTCCTGACACGGAAGTCAAATCAATTCTAACTCAACAGGAGTTAGGAAGCTTGCTAGGAAATTGGATTGCAAAGGTCTAGGAGTATGACCTGGATATAAAACCAACCAAGCTGGTAAGAGGCAAGGGCCTATGTCAGCTTATGGCTGAAAAAAAAGATTCAGAAAACCCTGAGGAAAAGGATGATTGTACCAACGAAGCGCGAAGCTGGCTGGAGAAATCCCATTCTCTACCTCTGGTCCTATTTGTCGCAACCAGCGATGAGTGGTATTCTGACATTGCTTTCTTCCTCACATATGGTGAATGCCCAGCTCACTTAACTGTAAAGGAGAATCACAATGTAAAGCTCAAAGCAGCCAAATATGTCATCTGGGATGATGGTTTATACAAATGCGGGATAGACGGTGTCTTCTTGTGATGTGTAGACAAGCCACAACAGGTAAAGTTACTTGAAAGTTTTCATAATTCAGCCTGTGGAGGCAATTTCTCCTCTTCCATGATAGCACACAAGATCATCCGGGCCAGGTACTATTGGTCGATGCTCTTTCAAGATACAACCATCTGGGTAGCAAAGTGTGAACCTTGCCAGCAGTTTGTCGGCAAGCCCAAGTTGGCTACTTTTCCCCTCAGGCTGGTCATTGTCAACGAACCATTCAAGTAGTGGGGAATTGATTTTATTAGTGCACTCAATCCCCAATCGAGTGCCGGACATAGTTATGTCCTTATAGCAACAGATTACTTCACGAAGTGGGTGGAAGCCATACCTGTCAAACATGCCACTTCTGAATTTGTTTGCAGTTTCATCAAAGAAAATATCATTGTCAAGTTTGGTGTTCCTGATAAGATTGTTGCTGATAATGCTTCTAACTTTTCTTCACGGGAAGTTATTAGTTTTTGCTATGAATACGGAATAACTTTGGCTCACGCCTCAGATTATTACCCTCAGGGAAATGGTCAGGCAGAATCCAGTAACAAAAACTTGGTGACCATCATACGAAAGATGGTGGACGAGAAACAACGAATGTGGCACAAGTCCTTATACGACACATTGTGGGTAGACCGCATTACTCCAAAGAGGTCTCTCGGTATGTCACCTTTTCAAGTGTTATATGGCACTGATGCCGAGCTTCCCATTTCTGCCGAAATCCCTGCTCTGCGCTTGGCACGGGCAATTGAAGATGAAACCTTCCAAAATTCTCTTGAAAAGAGGATCATGTATCTGACAGAGCTCGAAGAAAAGAGAGTAAGAGTGATCGACAAGATCACCGAGCATCAGAATCAAGTCAAGAGACTGTTCGATAAAAAAGCTAAGAAAAGAAATTTCCAAGTGGGAGACCTTGTCCTTTTGTGGGACAAATGAAGAGAGCCAAAAGGCATGCACGGAAAGTTTGATTCCCTGTGGAGAGGGCCTTTCAAGATCAAACAGATCAACGAAGAGAATAGTTTCTATCTCTCGTATCTGGATGGAACCGAGCTCCCGCTTCCCTATAGCGGGCAACATATGAAGATCTTCAGGAAGTAGAGCTTGCTCTCTTCTTTGTACAGTTTGCTTTAGTTGTGTGTTTGTTTTTGTCGTGTGTTTACTTTCTATTTATTGTGTGCTTCCCTTTCCGGTCACCCTTGTTTTTTACTCTGTTACCCAATGGATAGGCACATGAGATCTAGGATTCTCTACCCCTGA
Organism: Taxus chinensis; assembly: GCA_019776745.2. Lineage (NCBI taxonomy): Eukaryota > Viridiplantae > Streptophyta > Pinopsida > Cupressales > Taxaceae > Taxus > Taxus chinensis. The sequence continues at coordinate 651,411,082 of CM034154.1, read as the reverse complement.
GGTTTGCTCAGGGATAGTCCCTAGAAAGAGCCAACTATTATCCCGTAAAATTGGCAAGGACAATTTTACAGATAACCATACCGAAATTTTGTTCTGATCCCTCGTCAGGGATTTCTTGTGTTCAGAATGTTGCTAAATCGCTTCCCAGGAAATCTAGTTTTCCGAACTTAGCCTTTTTTGGTCCTTTTTGCCTGGGCGCATATATTGACCATGCAACATCAAATGTTCATGCGCCCCCGTTAAAGCCTTTGGCGCATATTTTCTTGTGTCAATAGGTGTTTTGATGTGCCTCTCTATGTTGAGTCTTCCTTGCGTGCGCCAAGGCGCATGCGCCTTCCTGTCAACAGAACTTTTGTTGCGCCTCTTTTTGGTGCGCTCAAGGCACACATATTCCTCTGTCAACACCACTTTCGATGTGCCAAGGGCGCACATATATTTGTGTTGACAATCGTTTTGGTGCGCCAAAGGGCGCATATTTTCTTGTGTCGACAGCTCCTTTGGTGCGCCACTTGAAAAGTTGGTGGCGCATTTATTGCTACCTCGCATATATATAGGCGCATCTGCCCTATCATTATCACCTGAGAAAATCACGTGATTATTTTTATTGTTTTCTTTGAGCCTGTCAGCGTACCTGCCCTGTCGTTTTCAAGCACGTAGTGGACCCGTTTGCACGTTCTTCGCTATTTATCTGGGTAAGAGGTCCTTATCTCTTTTGTGTGTTTTGTGCTTTGGTTTTGTTTGCTTGTTGGTCTGGAACTGGATTTGAAAGAATGAAATCATGAACTCATTCCCTGCCTGCTGCCTTTCCACATATTCCTCCCCCTCTTTCCAGATCTGCTGGTAGAGGAAGCTCTGTCCTGAAATAAAAGCTTGGAACCCTTTGTTTGAAGCCATTTCTATCACCCCAAGGTACCCTGCATAAGAAGTTTGAAAGAATGAAACCCCTCTAAGATGAATCAAAGCTTTAAAAAAGAACTGTATTTTTTCTCCAATGGCGCATCTATCACCCCTGTTACACAAAGAACAGTCACGCTAATGGCGCACATTCCCTGCCTGCTGCATCGTGAAAAGTTGCGCCCTCAAGGTGCACTACCTTAGTTTGTTGCAAACACCTTTTCTGTGCTCCCTCATGGCACACCAAACCCATTTGTTGCATCGCTAAAACCTGCGCCCTTTGGCGCACCCTGTGTATGTGCAACACCAGTTAGAACTGCGCCAAGTGCAAAGCTATGAACGGCGAAGGCGCATCCGTCATTGCAATAACATTATGTCATGCACCGCGCCAAGTTCCCTTAAGCGCAAAAAAAACATATGTTACACAAACCTTCTATGCGCCTTTGGTGCACCAAAGTTCCATGCAACATGAAAGATATATGCGCCAAGGGCGCATCCTGTTCCCGTGCAACATAAAGAATCCATGCGCCCTTCATAAAACACATACATATGGCACAGGCGCACCCATGCTTACAGCAACAAAAAATGCATCATGCAGTATCCATGCGCCATGCACCCTTCGGCGCTGTTTTATCCCCTGCAACATCCCTTTCCTGTGCGCCTTACCTATTTGGCCCTATAGCCTACAGTGTTCATGCACCTTGCGCCCTAAAGCCTTTAAATTGCTAACTCTTTCTTCTGTCAGCATTTCAATGGAAAACCAGACAGCTGACATGACTTTCTTGCATTGGGTCTCACTTCTTATTGTTGCAGATCAACAACTAAGTTCAGAAGAACATATGTCAACATCAAGCAGGAAACCTATCAAAGCTAAAGGCAAGGCCAAGCTCACAGAAGAAGAAATGAAGTATAAGTATCAGAGGGTCAGAATTCCCGAGTCCCAAGAAAAGTGTGACCTAGATGCCAGAGACTCAGAACTAGGTCATATTGATATGGAGGAATTCTGGGCCAGAACCCAGAAGGTCACAAGAAGTCCATGGATGGACAAGCTAATAAGCACTGCCCTGCACCTTGCTGGTGGAATCCCAGTTAGTGTCGTAAACAATGAATTTATGATGGTGGTAGCCCGATGCTACAACAAGGACACAAGATGTGTTCATGGGGAGAAGGGCGAAGTTGTAATTAATCTCACTGCCCGCCACTTTGAGATCATGCTCGGCATTACTCATCACTGGCACTTTGTGGCCGTCAGCCAAGAATATTGCATTAAGGCTTGGGACGACAATGAAGATCAGTGCATGCAGCTGATGAATGAAGTCTATCTCAAAAGTAAAAAAGTAGTGACTCGGTGGCCACAAGTCATTCATCGCAGTGACTTTTCAGAGGATCTCAGTGACACGATCACATTCCTAGGCAGCGTGTTTGGGCTTCCTGATGCCCATTATTTTCACAAGTGGATCCTGCGGTACCTTGAGACAATGAAAAAAAATGTACCTGATCAACGCTTCGAATAGGCAGAAATCATAAGTAGCACAATCTCTTAGCAGCTACAACAACTCAACACAACAGGGAAGCTCTACACGAATTCCTACATTGTTTACACTGCAGCTTCAGAGAGAGACTATCCAGCTCTGATGCGGAGTGGGATATGGCCCCAAGTTAAAATTTATGAAATTATCCAGAATTGAAGTTCGAGAATAGCATCCCCCAATTTACAAAGATAAATGATGCATTCTTCTACTTCATCATCTACCTGTTGAGGCCAAATATGACTCACGGTCGCACGACCAAGAGCATAGTAGCAGCCACAGAGAAGTGGGGGGTCCTTTTCACTTAGTTCCCCACATTCACCTATCTGAGGGCAGTTAATTTCTTGGGGGAACCGACTAGACTGCCAAGGTATGCCGGGCCCAAATTGATCCTGTTAGAGCTGTCGAGGTAGCTTGTCACTTACCATGAAAAGTGCCTAAAGAGAAAGAAGGGTGGAACTCCTTTCCCCCTCACAGTGGGTAGATATACATGTCTCACTCACCACAAGGCAAACGACATGTTTGTAAAACTGGAGCTACTAAATCTGAAACATGACTTCCCGACAAGGCCCCACTTTTGATCCAAGAAATTGTTTGCCTAGGGCGAGGCTCGACCCGATCCACATCCCTCAGATCGAAGACATCTACATCGACATATATCATGAGGTTGAGATCAGGAGGAAGGATCATTCTCGCTTTGCCTTAGCAGAAATCATCCAGTACGGGGTGGCCATCATCCCCAAAGGTTACCAAACTACCGAGCAAGAAGTGGATCAAGTATATCTTGACACAGGTGGGGATGATTGGCCTTTCGCAGCAATTGATAGAAGTAAAGCACCCCAAACAATTGAGGAGAGAGTAAAAGAAACTCTGCGCAGAACAAAGCATTGGTGGCTGAATGAACGGGCTCATCTACCTTAGAGTCGATTTCATGACCTCTCCGTTGGGCAACGCACCTCCTAGAGCTAAACAACAGCCAAAAGGCAAAGGAAATGGCAAAGAGGGTGAATCCAGCTCCACCCAAGAGGAAGCTCCTGAAAGTCCTCTTTCCGCTGCCCCCCGAACAAGTTGTAACTATGGCTTCCCCAGAGAAAGAAACAGTAAAAGATGTTCCAATAGGCCCATCCACTCAGGATGTCGCCACTCGCCTACAACAATTGAGGTCCTTTCTGTCTCTTCTCCCTCTCCTATTTCCCCTCCTCAAGTGACCCAAGCGACCATTCCTTTGGTCGTGTCCTCTCCCCCTTCTTCCACTGTTCCTCCCGATTCCTCGTTCACCTTCTCCTCTCTCGCGGAGTTGTCCCCCTCCATTTCTTCCCTCATTTCTGAGCTCCCTTCCCTTCCTATGTCTTCCTCTCCTGCAGTATCCCTTCCTGCAGTATCCCTTCCTTCCGGGCGTAGTCCTTTAAGAGCGTTGAGGGCCAAACACGCCATATATTCGACAGGTGATTTCTCAAAATCCGTGGAACCTAGGGACTTCTCGTTAGATTTGATACCTCCACGTCATGTCCCTCTACAAAATCCTCTCGTGGTTTTCTCCATCTCCATCCGGTTCTCTCGTTGTGCTATTGTTTGTAAACGAATGAAATAGTGCAGTCTGAGTCAGTGTAAGGCTGCCAGAGGCTGTAGTTTATAGACAAAATCTCGTGGGATGGAACCAAACTATGCAAACACGTCGGGGTGGCTAGGGGCATGCTAGTGGAGGATTTCTTTTGGCTCCCTACGCTGCCCATGCTTTTGTACTACCTCGTCCGGGCGTAGTCGCTTAAGAGCCCTGAGGCCCAAACACGCCATATATTCGACAGGTGATTTCTCAGACTCCGTGGTAGCTAAATACATCTAGTCAGATCCAATACCTCCACATCGGGGCCCTCTATGAAATCCTCTCACGGTTTTATCCATCTCCATCGGGTTCTCTCGTTGTTTTATTGTTTGCAAACGCGTAAAATAGTATAGTCATAATCAGTGTAGGGTTGTCAGAGGCTGTGTAGTTTGCAAACGAAAGCTTGTGGAGACGAAAAAACTACGTCAACATGTCAGGGTGGCCTCTTGAATGCTATTAGAGGCTTCGTTTTGGTTCCCTATGCTCCTTGTGCTTTCAGGCTACCCCATCCGGGCGTAGTCCCTTAAGAGCCCTGAGGCCTAAACACGCCATATCTTCGATGGGTGACATCTCAAAATCCATGGCACCTAGAGAGATTTCATTAGATTCGAGACCTCCATGTCAAGGCCCTCTGAAAAATTCTCTCGCTGTTTTCTCCATCTCCATCAGGTTCTCTCGTTGTGCTATTGTTTGCAAATGTGCGAAATAGTGCGGTCTGAGTCAGTGTAGGGCTGTTAGAGGCTGTAGTTTGTAAACAGAAGCTCATGGGACCGAACCAACTATGTCAAAATGTTAGGGTGGCCAAGTGGAATGCTAGTCGAATCTTCATTTTGGTTCCCCATTGCTCCTCGTGCTTTTGGGCTACCTCATCCAGTCGTAGTCGCTTAAGAGCCCCGAATGACTAGATTGGCTTAAGAATGAATTTGATAGGGGTATGTCTAAGAACACACAGAAGTTCTCAATCACCTAGTAAATCTATCTTGTTTAGTTTTTGGATGGGAGTCATCTGGCCTACGGCTTAGTGACCTTCCATTTTATTGATAATTTATGCTATGATAAACCCATGGATGCTTTCAAAAGTGCCTTAAAAAGGATAGGGGTAGTCATCGAGCCTAGTGAAGGGTGTGATGTGATTTCCAAATAAGTTTAAATACCTACAGATTTAAAGGTAATAACACGAATTGGACAGAATTAGACAATCAAGAATCATTAAGTGTCTTTATCAGAATGTCATTACATCTAGAGACATTCTCAAGCATTGGAGTAATGTATATGGATAGACATTCTCAAAATATCAACAAATGAAAGGCTTTAAATTGTGACGACTCTCGGGTTTTTTAATAGGGGAGAATACTACGAAGCATAGAAGAATGTAGTAAGTGCATGATAAGATAGGAACTAGTACAAAAGAGACCATGAGCAAGAACAAGCACAATTAAGGTAAATACACATATACACATTGATAAATTGAATGAATAATTACTCAGATTAGGTAACTCTTTATATACATACATTATATAAATATTGATTTCCAAATTTTGATGCATATTATACATTGAAAATGCTAATACATGTACATCACAAATAAATGAAAAAATAATCCATAATGTCTTAAATATTGTCAAGTGCACATCATATTAGTTTCATGCGAAAATAATCTTCATACAAAATTATCAAGTTCCAAATAGTATTTTAATGTGCATATTAAATACAAAAATGCCCAAATAGGTCATATACCATCAAGTTCAAATGCCATATAGGCATACATATAATGACATGCACATAGGCATACAAAAATAAGTCATGTAAGACATATATATTTCCTACTCATCAAAATCTATCCCTCTCTTGGCCTTCCTCGAAGAAGGCCCTCCCTTAGATGAAGATAGAGATCCATGAGATGACTTTGGATTGTCCAAGCCCATGCTTTGAGTCCTCTTCTGCTGAATACTCGCCTGTAGATGAGCCTGTAGATGAGCCTATAAATGTAAATAATGTTTTTTCATCAAAACTTAATTTATATATGTTTTCAACATGTATTTATGACCATGCTAGAATGAAAGTAATTACATACATACACAAACTTAACGCAGGTTGTGAATCAAACTGAATTTGCATCTCACGCTCATATGAGTCATCAGGAGCTCCTGTAGTACGAATGGGGGTGCAAAGATGAAGAGATGGAGGAGTCCATGCCCTCAAAAGTCAAAATGGAGGGGGTTGAAGTTCCCTACATACACATAACATCAGAATTTGAAAAAATAGAACTAAGTACATGTATATACATAATGACAATATTTTAACTACTTTTATCAATATAGCCACTATCGTTTTTACCCCACCACGCCTGTGAATCAAATGAACAGGGTTGCTACTTGTCACAGGTAACTCCTGGCATATACACAATGCAGGACATTATTAACATAATTTAATAATTCTACAATGAAAGACATTACTAACATGTAATTTAACATAATATGAATTACACGAGAAATTTAAACAAAATTTACGTGTTATTTGAATACCTCAGTGAGTTACTGTGTAGATGAAATCGCAGCGGCAACACCTTTATGTACTTGTCGCAGAGATGGTGGGGGTGTCTAGTGAAGTCAGCATCTTTATCAAACATGTATATCATGTGACTTAGATGGACATACAAGAACATACATATATTTGACTTCAAAACTAATATATATATATATATATATATATATATATATATATATATATAATATATATATATATACATGCAAATACACACACACACACATGTATGTGAAAATTTTACATAATTAACATTCTAAATTACCTCTGTGAATGTATATGTATGTATGGTGCTCGCCGCCTATGGTCAGGATGAAGATGCACCTCCCACATGGTGTAATATCAATGCACATACATGTACAAATACAATTATTTCAAAAATTTAACATATATAAGCAAATCAAGTACTCCAAAAAATTTTGTAACACACATAACAAAACATAACAAATTTACCTGCGAAGGTGACGCCGATGAATGTAATCCAAATGTCTCACTTGAAAAGACATTTGACAGAGTGAAATTATCGTGTTCAACCCTAGCACTAAGTGCACCAAAATTAGTACGCATGAAAGTATCATCCTCTTCGAGCCCCAAACATATGCTACCACATGACGATCAAATATGTAGCCTCATGCTAGTACTCCCTGAGTGAATACTCTGTGTACCTCATGTTATCCAAAATTCAACCCCTCAAGGTAATTTTGATAACATGCATCAAATTCTTTAGTCCCCAAGCAATTATATTGAGTCCGGGCAAAAGGTCATGTTTCTAGGGTCCCCTCATATTTTTCTAACTCCCCTGTCTAAGTAGAAGAGAGAAAGTTCCGAGAAAATGTAAAAAATTGCAAAAACAAGCTCGGGCCAGGAAAAATCACGGAAAATGGCTAAGTCCTAGTCCAGGCGGTCCTTGGGACAGTTTGGGACAAAAGTACGCGAACCCGGCCGAACCGGGTGAAATGAGTCAAGGCACACCCCGAAATAGTCTGGGGACGTGCGGGACAAAAGTACGCGAACCATACGAACCGGGCGAAATGAGTCAAGGGCAGCCTAGAATAGTTGGGCCGAAAATACGCGAAGTACACGAACCGGCCGGATCGGCTGAAATGAGAACTTTCAGTCAGGGACGTGCGGGACAAAAGTATGCGAACCGGCCAAACCGGGCGAATCGGGAAAATTTGTCCCCAACGGTCTGAAAGCAAATGGGACATCTGGGCCGCGAGTGGGATGCGAAAAGCCGAAACGGCCGAAGGTAAAGAAGAAAAGTCAACGTTTGACCCGTGAACTTCAAACGGCCATATCTTTTGACTCTGAGCCGATTTTCACAAAATTGGACTTTCTGGAACGAGCATGACATCCTCTATGCCACAAAAATATCACATTATTATTGTTATTATAATTGCAAGGAAGTAAAACTCGAAATAAATATACCAAGAACCTCCTATATCACACCTTTTTTGAAGAAGGTAAATAAATATAAGACAACCAAATGTATCCCTCTCTTTCTGGAACGAGCACGACGTCCTCTACACCATAAAAAATAGATTTCTTAATTTTAATGAGGGTAGATATATTTAAATAAAAGAAAACATATTCGGCTCCAGTCTGTTAATGCTCATTCCCGTCAAATGACAGAAAAACGCCTGCCAGGCCCAAAATAGCTGCCCGCACTCAGAAGGCCATAACTTTTGCATTTCTCAACGAAATCGCACAAAATTTGTACCGTTGCTAGAACCGTGGTTCCAAGCCCGATGTACAGAAATCAAGAAATTCTGGATTTTATTAGAAATTGATTGAGTTTTTTAACAAAACGTGGCCGGGTTCAGAACAGTGTTTTATTTGGTAGCTGGGAGTGCAATTAAGAGGCATGGTCATCCTTCTTGAAGTCTGCTGCAGCACATGGGGATAGTATGGGGGAGCCTTTTGCAAGTAATGTATAACCATTTCACTCAATTTAATGCCTCTTACAGGTGGTTGAAGGACAGATTTCGGGATTTCCATTTTCCCTTCTCTTCTCCTTCTCATTTTTTTCTATAAATTGGAGTGTTGGGCTCATTGTAAAAAAGAGAGTTTTTTGGGTAGCAATGCTCTACCAAAATTGCTTTGTGAAGCCAGTGTGTTGCAGGCCCTTGTAGTGGACTCCTTGCATGGTGATCCAGGCCCTTATCTTGTAATAGACTGAACTGTGCATACCAGGAAGCAATAAAATACAAGTTTGTGGATGTATCTTTCCCTGCTGTGTTTTTTTTTTTTGCATTCTTCTTGCCCCTTTTATCTTTCTACAAGAATATTGTGTCTATTATTATGTTCTTGCAAGAAATTCATTATCATTGTGTGTGCTTGGAATATTGCTGTGTAATGCATTTTTGCTAGATTATGGAGAACTGTCATCACCTCTTCTAGTGTGCACTTTGCCTCTGTATTTCACACATTTGGAGACTACTCTTACATCCTCCTTTTCTGGTGTATCACCGCTTTAGTGTAGGCTTTCATTTTATGCATTCTCTTTCCCTGGTCCATTGGAAATTTAGATTAGAATCAGTTAACTTATCCTGGATTAGAGTAGATTGTGGCAGGTAGTTTAGGAGACAAGAACCAGCTTTCTCTGGAGATCTATCTCAAGTAGCAAGTCCCACAACTTGGAGATAGTACCCATGTTATCCAATCCACACCATGAGTTCAAGTATATCTCCAGGGGTGCTGTGATTCGGTGATAACACCTCCAAGAGCATCTGGCTCAAAAATCTCCCTCGTATGTCAAACAAGGGTCGCAGATAGCCCCTGAAGTCCGTAGAGTGTATCAATATCTACTGTCTCCTTCATTTCTTGAGGGACAATCTTAGGGTGACGGGGCTTCTGTGCGGGGAATCTACCCTGCTAAATAGGTGCACATTATGCACCTTGTCGATCCTGTGTAGATCCTTTTCCTCAACCCTGGAAATCTTGGAAATAAAACTAATTTGGGATCTTGTTGAGGATAAACTCGTACTACTAGAGTTTCCTCAAAAAGTATAGTGGCACCTCGTTGTTATTACAAGGTACAAAATCAAACACCCATCCACCATCGGTCCCAAAAATTATTTTTAATCAAATTATTATTGCACCAATGGATGGGAAATCATTTACATGACAACGAAACAGGAAAATTAGTGTGGGGGGTTCGTGAATAAGGTGCATATGAGGTCTTTTTAAATTTATTTTTTCTTTACATCCACATATGATGATTTATTGGAATAATAAACAATACAATTGTCTCTGTAAGTTGTCCAAACGATCAATTTTCCTCCTCGTTGCCTTCGCGTCAATTTTGAACAAGTTAATGCCTCCTATGTGTTTGGAAGAGAGGTGTTGTGGGGGTATGAAGATTGTGAATCCCTCATTGTTTTGATTAAATCCTCAATTTCAATTCTGTTTTCAACTATTTGGGGCTGATAGCAATCTTCTTGACTACCCGAGTGATGTTGACCAATTGTGGGAGTGTCAGGAGGGGATGACAAGAATAACAGGGTTTGGTTGTGGTTGATTCCCTTGACCTCTAACTATAACAATAAAAAATATGTATTCAATTCAAATTTTAATCTATAATTATCATATTTCAATGCAATTTTGAGAAAAGAATTGTGCTTACCTCTTCTCTGTGGCACCATCATCGATTCATATCTTCCCAGAGATCTAGAAACGATCCTTTGAGCTTTAGATCCAGCTGAATGAAAAAATGCAAGGGCACGATTAAGCTTTGAAACTCGCATTTGAGGGAGATAAAATGATAGAGGCTCGGGCCTCTTTTTTTTGTTTATAGTATGCATAACGCGTACATGTTATGCTTCGGTGATTCCCAAGCCAAAAAAAGTAAAACTCGAGCGTGTTTTAGAAAAACGCATATGCGTTTTGCTTTTTTTCAGATTCTTGTCCACTTTTTGGTCCCCCAACTTCGCGCACTTACCCGAATTTCCATGGAGATCTTAAACACCACCACTTCCCTACGCTGCATGTTATTCCTATTTTGATTGTGATTTACCCATTTTGTTGCTGTCGAACTTTCTCTGCCTCCCTTTATTTTCCTTAACTTTCTAGTCTTTCCTCTGAGGAAATTGTCTCTAATGTTGAAACAAGTCCATCTAGGGACACACTTGGGATTTGGAGGGAGCTTCCCATCAACCAAACAAAATGAATCCTCATCTTCCTCATCAAATGTAAAATAAAAAATAGATTACTCCTACCCATTCCTTTTTTATTTACAAATTTCAATGTTTTACTTCTATCATGAAACTAATTTTGTATTTGACTAAAGGCTTCATGTTTGATTTTAATGAAGAAATCCTTTGGCACCCCCATAATGGAGCAATGAAATCACACAAAGTGAAAGGCATGTCGGACTCATCTTGTGGCTTGTTGTGAAATTTTCTATCGAATTGAATGTTTTGTAACGAACAAGGTTTATATCTTGTAAAACTTTAATCATAGAATCATGAACATGTATTGATTTATAAGAAAACTTTCTATTAACAAGCAATGTTCTATTGACCTCATAGCCTTAGTAAAAAATCCAACATTGAATTAGCAAGGGAAAAACCTTGGAATCTTCATTATATTTATTTCCTTTGTATATATTCATTGGACACTACAAATCCAAATCTTCTAATATGGTCCCAGTGTCATTAGTTTGTATCGAAGGTTCCATATTAACGTCTCAAACTTCTTTGTTTGCGTCATCCATACAAACCATGTATTTAATATATTTAATCTCTACATTTGAGATATTGCCTTTGAAGTCATGCCATATATTTCTTCAAACTTGGCATAGTATGTGCATTCATAAACATGCTTCATGCTTCATGTATGGATTTGTTAAAAAAATGTAGGAATTATTTGTATCTAACTTTATAACTAACTTGGTACAAACCAAGTAATATTTAACCGATAATTGCATGGGATTTTTCTTGTTCTCCCTTCCTTTATCCTTGAAAAAAAAAATTCTAACGCCGTAAGCCCACAAAAATGCCTTCTTTGTCCATTTTCTAAAATCGTTTTGTTTGAACCTCATTTGGTTTGGATTGTCCACGTTATATTTTTTCCATTTGACTCTAGTTGTCCTGAAATTAGTCCGTGAGAAAAGTGTATTTGCAAAACATTTGAATCACCCACAACTCTTTGTGAATGATGTGTTTTCTTCATGAAAAATGGGCACTTAAATGTGCAATTACCCTCACAATTGGTATTTTTGTGTTTTAGTATGGTTCCACTCAGATCTCATTCAAAACCAAAATTGGGATTTTCTTTCATGACGACTTCTTACCTAGGTTAAGAGTCAACATCAACAATTTGCAATCCCTGCAGATTGTGTAAATCTTGAATATATAACACCTCTTCCCATAATAACCTGAAGTTATTAGTTGAAAAATTTCCCGAGATATTTCCAAAATGATTGGAATATTGATTGGCCAAAATGATATTCCATTTCCCCCGAGCTTCTCTACTAACTTACAATGATCCATTCCTCTTGAAGCAAGAAGCTAGCAACAAGTTAAGACCGAATTTCATTGAGGATTTTTTCAAACATTTGCATGAAGTCTTTTAATACGCCATATGAGAGAGAACCACCATCCAATATATAGGACATTAGATTCATCAATCATTTATAGTCACACTTTTCTTAAATAAACAATCAAGATGAATGTATAAACCAAATGTATATATTATTACATGATTTAATCTTAGCAATAATTGTATTCCAATATTAGGCTCAAGCTACATTCCTGAAATTTTTTATTCTTTTGTTTGTTGAATCAACCGATTGGAGTATCCCATAACTTGAATGTTGACATCCAGTGTCGATTTCTTCTTGACATGGTTGGGGTAACTCTACTACAGAGAAAAATGGATATCCTCTATTAAAAAGTGGCAAAGTTTTAGTGTGAGGATAGACTCTACAACCTTTTCCCAGCATCCTCTAGGCCTATTCCAAAATAGGAGATCTAGAGAAGAGCATAGACATCCTTTGAAGCATAACATAAGTAAGTTTATTGTTAGATGTACTTGCAAGTTTCATAGATGTACTTGCAAGTGTACTAGTTGCATTCCATGAGAACACATCTCTTCAAGGCTCTATCAAATAGTTCATGTGCCTTGTCTATCCTTCCAACATTTTACATAAATATCTACTAGAGTGGGTGAAAATTTTATCTCAAATTTTTCCTCTATCCTTTATGGTTTGATGGATGTCCATACCTTGTTCCAAAGCCCCCATTTTTTCACAAGAAGGTAGCATGCTGGAAAATGGTTGTTGAATTTAGCTTTAAAACTATGAATTACATTTTTATTGAAAGTTTCTAAAGCCTTTTCAATGAATCCATTTTGTGCATAGCTTGTAATCAATTATATCCATGAGAATGAATTTCTTTAAGGAATTGTGCATTGTGTTAAATAGCTCATGTGATTTTTTCTATGCTTCCACATTTTGCATACATGTCTACTAGGGAAGTTCTAAACTACAACATCTGCCAACAACTATCCATCCTTTATGTTTTTATGGATTTCCATACCTTTTTCCACATCTCACATTTTTTCCCATAAGGTGGGAGGACAACGGGAAAATGTATAATTGAGGGTTAGAGACCTAGTTTTTGCATATAGTGAAAGCATACAAAAGAGAGAAATTTGTTATTGTCGATATCAATATTTTGTATACCATCACCTATTTGGAAATTGTAACTCGACATTATTGACTTATAAGTTTAGATTTTATGTAACAATGTTGAAATCGTTATGTAATATGTAATGATGCATGTTAACAAAACCAAATGTATTGAGTGTGATAAATTGGGAGGTATAGAGTAATGTTTTGTATATTCAAGAAAGTCTTTTCTTACACTAAAGATTGATATGTCAATTGTTTAATGTTATAGTTCCATTTAGTTCACGGTATATAAAAAATGTATATTAAGTATACTACTGTGTATTTTGAAGGTACAATTATCAGAGTTAGATTTAAAAAGAACCTTGTCAAAGAGTCGTCAATTGTTATTACCTTAACATTGACACTTACATCACCAAATTGAAATTTTTTTGAAGGTTAGTGCTCTCACATGACATAGTTTATTGCATTTGAGTCTTACAAAAAAAATAAATTTCATTTCTATTTAATTTCATGATTTACATTATACATTTCTCTAACATCTCGAGAAAGAATATCATTCCATTTACGTTGACATCACAAGAAGACATATATCCATCAATCCAACAACATGATGTTGACAAATGACAATCCAGTCTACAAGCTATAATAGACTATATAAACACTGAGTTAAACTGAATGGATGAATTTGATGATGGGAAGCTTATGAAACTAAATATATAAAAATATGTTAATAATCTGTTAGGAATTTATAAATGTTATTGTGAACATTATAGTTTTGAAAAATAATTTAATATATTATAAGTGAGAAATAATTTAATATAGTGTAAGTGAGTTGTGTTATCTTGGGATTTGTGAGAGATATGTGGATCATGGAGAGATAAGGCTGATTCATGATTGGAGTTGACTCCTCATTTGTAGGAGTTTCCACCTCTTTATATGTAACCTTTTTCTATGAATCAATTAATCCCGTATGAATAAAGAAGAAGCTTTATAATATTATTTTCTGCGTCATTTGATTAGATTTGTGTGCATGCAAACTGAACCAAAATTATATAATCAATGACAGTGCTTTACCAAATTAGGTGTATAAACTTCAAGCGTGTAATTTTCATAACTCCAGGCATGAAATCCAATGGTTAGGGAAACACCTTCTCTATGCTTCTAAAATCCTATTGTCTAAGTAGTTTAATGTAGATTATTCTATATAACCCCAACATGAAATTATTCCTATAACACAATAATTCTAGTCGAAAGATCTGTTGAGCATACTTATCTTATCAAACTCACCCCTTTAACTATAATAGGAAATAAAAGAGATGAGACCGAACCCAACCTAACAACCTTTTATTATTAAAGGATATTTAGTCAATGCAGTTTATAAACAATCAATTTATAAATTTTTTTATAATCTCGGTGCTTTATGCTTGCTCTTTGTTAAAGTAACACATTCATATTGAATAAATTTTAGATAATTTTTCTTTTTTTAAGCAGTTCCATGTATCCTCTGAGATACTGCTACGAGAACAAGGGATTATCCACTTTCATTTATCAAGCCTCATAAACACAAAGTATAAAAAATCAGGAATCTCTGCTTAAGACACATGAAAAACCATTTAAATCCTAAAACAACATTATATCATTATGGAAAAGCACATTTAATGAAAAACAATAAGCTAGAAAGATACACGTACAATATTTTTTAGAATGGGTTATAAGTTAGATCAAGATAATTTTTTTATAAATATGGTTTTATCTACAACATTTGAAAAAATTTCTCTATCCTTTATGTTTTTATGGATGTCCATACCTTGTTCCCTTCCATTTTTGCAAAGGAAGGTAGGATGCTGGAAAACATTGTAGAATTGTGGCATTTTATCGAAAGTTTCTAAATCCTTTTCAACAAATCCAATTTATGCATAGCCTAAAATCAAGATGTCCTTACAAACACATCTCGTTGAGGTATTCTGTCAAATGATTCACTTTCCTTGTCCATGATTCCACATTTTTCATTCATGTCTGCCATGGTAGTTGCAACTACAACATCTGACATATTTCCGCTATCCTTTATAGTTTGATGGTTGTCCACACCCTGTTCCAATGCCCCCATATTGGCATAGACAGGTAGGATGTTGGAAAAGGTTTTGGAATTTAGATTTAAATATGCCAAATGTATTTTCTCAAAATTTTCTAAAGCCTCTTCAATGAATATCTTTTTTCCATAGAAAATCCTACGAGGAAGTGGTATACTCTCTTTAGTACTTCTCCTATCTTTCGTGGCTAATGAACCACAAAAGACAGAAGGAAGGATATGGTAGTACATGCATGGGCCTAATTTATGCTTTTAGTACAAGTAACTAAATTATTTTTACTATGGATATAAGCATATACGTTATGCCTGATTTGTTAATATGAGGACTGTGGTAATCTGTGGCAGGATGGCACCACACAAAGAGTGATACAATCTCACAGATATATCACTGTCACCGTGTTAAAATTTGGATAACCAAAGGGCGTTTGAAGGAAAATTTAATCAGCCGAGAATCCCTAGAAGTCCCAGGAAAATCTATATTTCTAAAAATGACAACTTCCATCCCTAGTACTTAAATACTAGGTGTGCATAGTCAAATTGTTGGTGTATAATCCAATTATGTAATCATGATAAATTGATTGTGTCATGAATGATGTATTACAAGGAGACCGTGTATGAGTTTACAGAGAAAATGGGTGGGTTGGCAGATAGAATCTTAAAGATAATGTGTGAAAATATAGGACTAGAGAAAGGCTACTAAGAGATGCCTTAGCAGGGAATGATGGACCTTTATTTGGTACTAAAATCTACCATTATCCTCAATGCCCAAGGCCAGACCTCATAGATGACCTAGTTCGATTTCCAACCAATGAGCCATGTAATTATTATAGACATTGGAGATCAATTGGAGGTAACATCAATTTTTTTTAAAAAATCTTCCCAAAATTAGGTAGTTTTTTCACTGTTAATTCTAACATACATATTGGCACTCTGATTCTTGAATATGTGTAAATTTGGTGGGCTTTACGATGGATCTTTATTTTTTCAAATCGTTGATTTTATGTAATGTTTAAATGGCATTGTATCCTATTTTAAAACACAAAAGTTGTAACCTTAAATGGATGAATCTGTGGCAGTATCTACATAATTCTTGTATGTTATTGCAAGTGCGAAATATATATATATATATATATATAAATTTTTTTTAATATCTCTAAGACCAAATAAGGTTTCCTTTCAGATGAATCCTTTCTAGTTTTTACCAAATGTTTTTAAGATTCATTTGTTTTGAATCCAATGTATTGCAGGTTATTACCAATGGAAAATACAAAAGCATGTGCCATTGAGTGTTGGCCAAAACTGATGGTAATAAGATGTAACCATACAAAGTTAATAGTTTTTGTCTTTTTTGTTGTAAGGTTTGCATGTTGCAAATGATTACGTTGCAAATGATTATGTGTTATTTTGTATATGTAGAACTTCTCATGCTTTTTTGTTTTCATTTTTATTAGATTAAATTTCTTTACATTTACATGCGAAGAAAAACAAAACATAAATAGGATATGTTTAAGCAATTGTATATATAAGCACTTCACTATGAATATTGGGCATGCCAAAAGCTACTACTACATTGTTGATACAGGATATAAGCAACAATGAAATATGAAAGAGAAGTTTGGGCATTGCAAAATACAATCTAAATAACAATTTTGTAAAAAAGTTTCCAAATTTCGTTGTTGTCAAGTCTTACAAGTGACTTCTCCATAGTCTCTAGCGTCTCCAAGATGTGACTAAAACATGTTAATAAAACTCTGATATATTTTATTGCATCTTTATGTATTTTGCAAATCTCATTCAAGCAA
This sequence comes from Taxus chinensis, assembly GCA_019776745.2. Taxonomy (NCBI): domain Eukaryota; kingdom Viridiplantae; phylum Streptophyta; class Pinopsida; order Cupressales; family Taxaceae; genus Taxus; species Taxus chinensis. Next base: position 651,393,987 of record CM034154.1, on the reverse strand, counting down.
TTTTTTCTCAAGGAATACTTACATGCATGGAAGCACAACAAGAGGAATAACGTGAAATAAAAACCCCAACCAACATCCGAGGGATAATGGGACAATACAGTCAAGACCAAGAGTTTCCACCGAGAAGCAAAAGTACTAACCTTGTGCCGCCTGGTTCTACCGTCACAAAGAAAAACAAGGCACCAAAAAGCCATTGAAGCATATTAACAAAAATTCAAAAAAAAATTGTCAACAAACTCTTAGAACTCAAAGAGTCAGCAAACTCTTGGAACATGGAAAAGCTTAGATCATCCTCTATTCTAGAGTTTCTATCTATGAATTTAGAAACTTGTGTTAGTTCATTAATAATACAAAGCTGATATGAAAGATAGTTAGAATTCAATAAGGGCTAGTATGTGAAAAGAATGCATGTAAAGGAAAAACTTAATAAATAAAAGTAGTGATGTTTACCTTTGACAGTTCGAAATAGAAATGAGTTAATTGAATTATTATGCAATGTTGTTGTGCCCCAACATCTATAATTGTAAAAGATCTCTTATGTAATAACAATGTAGCAAATATATTAGTAAATAATAGGCTTACATTTTTTCTGTTTTTTTTACATGTCTTATATCTTTGCGCTGACCTTGGTCTGTTTCGGTTTCCTTATTCACCTACTGAATCTATTTATTTTAGATTTCATAAGGGCAGTAAGGAATATGACCAACCTTTCTTCTTAATATAGGTCATCTGGTGATATGGTCTCCCCAAGTAGGCTGATAACTCAGATGAGTTTTATGAAGCAAGGTAGTTCTACTGCAGGGCTTACATCTCAGCTGGGTGATATGAGCATGCCAGAAGTTGTTGACAAGCTCAGAATGCCTGCGGGATCTTCTGCTGAGAGATTGCGTAGGAGTAGCTCAGATGATGGTAATTTAGGCAACGACAGTGGAGTTCATCCTTATATCCCATATTTTCAAGTTGGGTCCTGGGACGAAGCAACAATCATTTCTGAGAGCTTTGTAGAAGCTATACTAAATATTTTGATTTTTGATTCATGTCACTTTAGGTTCGAAGGATGCAGAATACTGAAAGAATGAGAAAATTGTCAGGAACTTGTGCTCAACATGGACAAGGTAGATAATTTTCAAATATTTTAAAGATGTGTTAAGACATAGGATTTGAGAAATTTATATTCAATAAAGGCTCTCTGGTTACTAATGCTTTATGTTGTTTCTCTGTTAACAATAAAGGATGGATATTGTTTCTCTTTTTTCTGATATCTGATACCACTGTATGTTATTCTGTCCCTTATGAGAAACGTTATTGTCATCAAGTGGTATAAAACAGACCTCTTGCTTAACGAGGTTTTCAGGATCTCTGGTTAATAATGCTTGATTTTATATTCCAACAAGTTGCACTGACCTTTTTTTGGTCCTACAATGTTTACCACATGCAGCAAACAAACACTGCAGACATGCTAGACGAGGAAGTTGAATAGATCAAGCTCCTTCAGCGACAGGCTTAGGTGATGCAGAATGCAATGTTGCAATTGGTTCTTGATTTTCATAGGCTCAAATTCCTCATGGTTCAATTCAACATGCATGACGCCCACACAACATGATAACAACTCTGATAAAGTTGGCTTGATCTGTTGTAGGATCTTTCTGAAATTCATTCCAATTGCACCTGTTCAAGTAAACAAGCCCCAGAAAATAATTAGCTTAGGGAGGGTGGTAAATTTGTGCATTTGAGAATTTTGAGCTAACAACTAACAATGTCATTGCTAAGATGGAAACAATAACTACACTGTATTTGTATCTTCCCGTGCTAAATTATATTTTTTATCTCTGTCATGGAATTTTTGAATCTACATCAATGTTTACAGTTGAATGTTTTGAATCAAACTGCAGGATTGAGGACAAGTTACATGCAGCTTACATTTGGCACTGTTTCCTTTAGCTTTATCTGTGTTATCTATATCTCTACGTGTGATCCGTTGGAATATGAGATTGATTTTCCCCTCTTTTTAGGATAAAACAGGAAAAAATAAGTGAATGGAATGAATATTGATTCTTCTATCAAAAGTGCTTATCCACGGAAAAAATCACAAATATAAACACGAACCTTATAAAAAAGAATGTGAAATCATAAATACAAACACAAAACTTCAAATAAATAGAAACTGTGGGAAATGAAAAATGACCTGAAGGTTGTTCTCATTGCCAATCAAAAAGCTCAGAATGGGATTCCGTTCATAATAAATAACAGATGAAGATAAAATTTGAAACGTGTTCCAAATTTCATGGCAATTCAAGTATAGAAATAACTATGATACAACCAACCTTGAGAAGAAAGATTTGAAACGTTTACATAATGTCTGTATGCTTCAATTGAGGGCGAGAAGAAAAGATCCCAAATACAGAATCACCAATGCAGGACGATTATGAAATGAATTTGAAGGAACTGTACAGGATGAGCCAGCTCCCACGAGATTCCATGGGCCCCATGTACGCAGCAATCCAATTCAATTGCCGCACGAATCACCTTACAACCACATAACCTGTGAGGCAACCATGGTTAAGCGCTGAACCGTGGTTGGATCAATTTTTGGAACCGACAGTTGCCAGTAAAGAGTTCATGTTGAGGACCAGAGTATCATGGCGCCCTCACAAATAATGCTCTGTAGTACAGAGGCAAATCCGATTTGTCAGATTAATGGTTAAAATTGGAATTTGTAGGATTAATTGAGAAAAATGGACATTAATTAGGGCTAACACCCATTGAGATTTCTGCTGGAATTCAAATGTGAATCGATTGGATTACTTACCGGTATTGTTTCCGTGCTTCCCGTGTTTCATTTTCGCCAACTCCAGCTGCATCTGCATGAAGAGATACATTCTCTGAATCTCCATTTCCCTCATGAATTCCATGCGTTGTTTTTCCAGATTGATGAAGTTTTGGAGCTTTTAACTCTCAACCCGTTTGTACACTTCACCGAAATGCATGAGAGGACTAACACGACCCTGAGCAGGGAAAGACACCACGACCGCATGTGGTGGAGATGTCACCTAACCATAAACTATCTACTTCCTCCGTTGGATTTCAACAACGCTCTAAGGATTAATGTTATCCATTCAATTTCTGACATTTGTCAAAATAAAAGGGTTCAACTTCACTACAAGAACGCCTAACGGCGTAACGAGAGCACACCTCATAGACTTGTTTTTGAATTCCATTGCTTGTGATGCCACTTTCCTGATGCAAGTTGTTTATCAATCTTCCCAAAGCGGGGTACAATAAGACCTGAGTTAGGCATTCCTGAAGCTAGGAAAATAGATCTTGACAGTGGGTCAACATGCTAGCTACTTACACTTATCAGAAAATGAACCCAACCTGATGAAAAACAACAAAATGTATAACCTGACGAAAAAGCACAGAATTGCGGAAAACTCCGTTTTAGAATTTTTAATGTTTCCAACAAACTATTCGGCTTACCGGATTGGTCTGCTTCATTAACCCTGAATAAACAAGGATCTGAACCAAAACCTCTGACCAATTTCTATTTATTTGAAATGCAGGGGATTCAAGTGTCAACTACACCAGCAATAAGATAGAACTCTATGCTGCGAACTCACAAATTCTGCCCAATGCTTTTCTAGATTACTGTCCCCTCGGCCGGATATTTACAAAACCATACAAAGATTTGATTGATTTTGACTGTATTTTTTGTACCCAAAATTTCTGTAACAGTTTTACGTCATGTTGATCAGGATCACCTCCCAACAGCCGAACGATGTGTATGCACTGTAGGAGATCTTTTTCAGGGCCTGGGAAGCTAACAAGCACCCACATGCGTTTGATCCCTTCGTCTCAACAGCTTAAAATCTAGAAACGCACCAGTATGTTTGATCCCAAGGCCTCAAATAGCTAATAAAAACTTGCTAGAAATTGCAATGTGCTGCGTAATCTTCTTCTACCCTCCACTTATTAACATGAAATGCTAATAAACACTCTAGCTCATATCCTTTTTTCCATCAAATTCAGGTGCAACAGGCCATATTCTTTCACCCAAACCAATCAGGCTGCAAAGATATGAAACAAAAAAAATTAGGTCTGGATATTTTCTTACCTTTTTAATCAGCAGAATAAGATTCAATGCCTCAGACCTTGGGACCAAAATAGATAAATTCTGACCTGTAAAATGTACGTATCATAACCTCTAGAGCAGCTGTAACGATAATAACCGTGAACCTTCTCACCTTTAAGCCCCAATTTTTCAAATCCAAAACAAAAAAGCACTGAATACAAAATCAATCGCTCGCAGCCCAGCCTGAAGGACACAAATTTCCAAATTACCCTCCTGACTGAACCGTCAAGCACAATCAATAATGTCGTATCAACCCCTTAAATATCAAAAAAGACTTAAAATGCAACCGTAAATACAAATCTGAACCTCTGAAGACCGGAAAATAACCTAAAATGCCGCAGAAAATACAATTCTGAACCTCCGGAAACCCGGCAATAGCCTAAAATGATGCACTCCAAAACTCTGAAGCTGCGGGAATTCCCGTTAGACTGTTGAACGGTACTAATTTGTTCAGAAAAGCAATCAGAAACTTTCACAGCCAACAAAAATCTTCAAATAAGTCGCTCCAGCGCTAAAATTACGGAAAAAGAGCTTCAAATCCGAGCCTCCGAGACTTTTGACACTTCATATTGCGTCAGGGTTACAAACTCGCCGGAAAATTTAGCTCCGAGTCAAGTAAAAACAAAATCCCGGATTTAAACGCAAATCCTCGAAGCTCAAAATTCAACAAATCAAAATATCAATTATGCTCGACATCTTAAACCAGAACAACAGATTACTACACACTGAGCAGGGAAAGACACCACGACCGCATGCGGTGGACATGTCACCTAACCATAAACTATCTACTTCCTTCGTTGGATTTCAACGACGCTCTAATGATTAATGTTATCCATTCGAATTCTGACATTTGTTAGAATAAAAGGGTTCAACTTCACTACAAGAACGCCTTACGGCGTAATTAAATTGCTTTGTCTCATCTCATTTCTTTTTCCTTTCTATTTTTTCTAAGTCATCTTGTTTCTTATTGCTCCATTGGGTGTGGAGTGGCTTCAATTCAAGAAAGTAAGATGAGTTCAACCTCCATTATTGGTGGTATGTTACGTTTTATCTCTCCAAATATATTCCTTAAGTCATTATGCTTGAATCTGAAATATACCATGTTGCCTCCATCTCCCAAGCCAATTTATCCAACTTTTCATAACTCTCTTGTGTATATGGATGTGATATGTGTCCTCCATAAAAAACATGTATCATTTTTTGGTCTTCAATCCAACTACACCTAGAGATATTTTTTATTCCTCTATTTTTCATCATTCTCCTCACCATTTGAACCTCATTGCACCTTCCCACTTTTCCATAGATGTTTGAGAGAAGAAAAGTTACAACATGACTGAATTTTTATGTTCCAAAGCCCCCACTTTGGTACAAGAAGGTAGGATTCTTGAAAAGGATGTTGAATTTGGTTTTAAATCTACTAATTACATTTTCTTGAAAGTTTCTAAATCCTTTTTAATATAACCATTTTTTGTATAGCTTGTGATCAATGCAGCCTACACAAACACATATCTTCTCATTATTTAGTCAAACAATTTATTTTCCTTGTCTATGCTTACACATTTTTCATGCATGTCTACCAGGGAAGTTGTAACCACAACATCTGACAAACTTCCTCTATCCTTCATGCTTTTATGGATATTTGTACCCTATTCCAAAGACCCCATATTGTAATAGGTTGGTAGGATGATGGAAAATATTGTGGAATTGGGATTTAAATCTTCCAGTCACATTTTCTTGAAATTTTCTAAATCATTTTTCAATATATCAATTTTGTGCATAGCATGCGATCAATGTCATCCACGTGAACACATCTCTTCTCAACATTCTGTCAAACAATTCACTTTCCTTGTTTATGCTTCCACATTTTTCATGCATGTCTACTAGTAAATTCACAAACACAACATCTGACAAAATTCCTTTATCCTTTATATTTTATGGATATCCATACCTTGTTCCAAAGCCCCCATTTTGGCATAGGTAGGCAGAATGCTAGCAAAGGTTGTAGAATTTTTCTTTAAATATGCCAATTACATTTTCTTGAAAGTTTCTAAATATTTTTCATCAAATCCATTTTTTTCATCTCCTAAAATTAATGTTATCCATGCAAACACTTGTATTTGAGGCATTTTATAAAACATTTCACTTGTCTTGTCTATGCTTCCACATTTTGCATGCATGTCTACAAGGGTTGTTAAAACTACAACATCTAAATTGAGTTGCAAATTATGTTTTGATTTATTTCTTAAAGTTCATAATATTAGCTTAATTATGCTTCAAATTATTAAGGGTATGAGGAATTTTTTTACCAACATGTTCTTATTTTGATATTAACTCGGGGGTTTCATGTTGTTTTTCAGTTCTTGCTATTACAAATAGCCAACAAACATGACAGCTTCTATATGATCTAATTGACCATTTTTATATTATTTTAAAAGAGGTAGTCATACCTTATTTTCAAGGGATTGATCTACTATGCAAGTTGACCGCGAGTCACCAAATTCATAGAAATATTTCTCGTATTTAAGTGAGTTTTATAATTAAACTACCATCTATTTCAATTGAAGATCAATATAATGATGTCTTATAATTATAGTACTTAATGATGTAATGATAATGATGGTGATTCTTCTTGTTCACAGTGATGTTAGCACATGATTCTACGGTTATTGTTACAAAATTCCTCTCATAGGGAGTTTTTTATTTCATTGTAAAACTAGTTATAAAGAATCAGCTCAAGAATCTATGACATCATGTTTGAAGGAGGTGTCACGTTGTCTTATAAAACTAGTTAGAAAGCATTAGTTATAATTTATACTATTTGATAATATGTTTGGAGGAGGTGCCACAGGGAAATTTTAACTCAATAAATAAGGGTATCATTCTATGTCAAAGGTTAACAACATTTATGAACCCTTTTATATTCTCTTCCTTTGGTATTAATAATTTTTTTATGGATCCATTTGTGAGCACAAAATTCAACCCAAATTGTTTTTTATAATATTTATCACCAACTCACTCTGGTGTCATTAATGATGTGTATCTAATTTAAAAAAATTAAATTAAATGTGATTACATAGTAACTATTGTAATGAATAATGTACAAATGCTAATATACATTAAGACACAAGCAACAAATTATATGCAATATAAAACCCTAAGAAAGAGAGGGAAATGTAGGGACTTAGCTAATTTTTGAGTAAACGGGAAGTGATTTGGGAAAGCGGCTAGTTAAAACAAACTGAGGAGAGAATCACCAATGCTCATTGGAGGATCTGGAACTCAGAACGATGTAGCACAGGGGTACCCATAGGAGGAAAAGAGCACCTGGGCATTGGTGACTGGATTTGGGCGTTGGTGGCCGCATAAACAATCAAAATCTGATTTATTCTATGTCAGAATAGGTTTGTTGTTGATTCTCATTTTTCTCTTGAGATTCATTCCTTGATTGCCTAAGGTACCGATAACTTACAAGAAATAATTTCACCTACACCTATCCATAAGCCACATAAAATCTAAAAAGTAAAATTCAGAATGGGGAGTAGACTGACCCTAACGGTCACCCCAAGAGTGAACTTATGACCAAGCATTGTACTACATCTCAGACTACATGTATTGTTTGTGTTTGTGTGTAGAAATGATTCCTTGGAATGCCCTTGTGCAAGTTACATAGTGATAACAAAATGGATCTAAAATGTACAAGATGTATAGAATGTGTGGGATGGAATAGAATAAACTTTTGTCCCTATATTGTGCATGTAGAAGTGATACAACCCTTGTCCATTGTATGAGTGCTAGATGTATGTCTTTTATGCTCTTGTGACTTTGGATGCAAGCTTAGGTGATAGTATGTGATTTAATAAATATGAAATTTTTGAAATACCAATTGCAGACTAACATGTGATAAATAATAAGCAATAAAAAAATAATACGATACAAGCAATAAGAAAATGGAAATTTAAACCTTAGGTGCAAGAGATTGAATAGAAGACTTAGATGATGTTGTGATTGATCATAAAGCATGCTAGACTAGAAGAATGATGAACATGATGAGGAAACTATGTCACCCACACACAAAAAATTGTGGAACTGTCTAAATAAGCTGGACTAAGACGGCTGGGCTAGGTTAAGAGTGCGTAGGCATCAGATACATTTTCTAGGATCCCGTGATTGCGAAAATGGTTAAAAAATGATTCTTCTTGCTTTGCACCAATGTTGCTAACCTTCGTTGTTTTTTGAGCTTGTATGTTGCACAATGTTTACAGAATTCTCATGTAACCTATAAAACAAACGATCTCCTACAAAACCCCAAACATATCAAATCCTAAAAATAAATGGATGCAAATAGGGTGTCTAGCTTACCCAAGCGATCACCCAATAGAGTGAACTTATGGCTGAGTATTGCACTACATCTCAGACTCCATGTAGTTCTATGCATGTGTGTAGAATTCATGCCCTAGGAATCTCTTGTGAAATATTCACTTGATTGAAAGGAACAATAAGAATATTGTTCCAAGCCACGATCTCAGATGATAATAACACACCACATTAGATTTGTAAAAAAAAATAGCTAAAATACCATATATGGAAATCCATCATAATCCATAATACTCAATACATTTCAATACAATGACTTGAATTATTCAATAAGAAAGATGTACATATAGGAGGAGGGAAGTGCAACTACTACCTAAATCAGTGGTGTAGAACTAGCACTAATAGATACTGGTAGTTAACTCAACTCTATAAGACTAGTAAGTTAAATCCACATAACTAAGAAGCTAACTCAACAAAACTAGTAAGCTAACTTCACACAACTAGTACACCTAAGCAAGCTAACCCAACAAGTGTAGGGATAACACAAGTGTAATAATTGTCCTAATAAATAAATTAAAGGATAAATAATAACCTACACTAACACCCTCCTGTAAGCATAGCTTAGGTGGGTGAAAAAGAAGGTGGGTCCCAACAACAAGGCCTGATGAGGTACCCACATACAATAACTGGAAAAATTGGACACCACAAGGTACCCAGAACTAGTAATAACAAAGTAGAGAGAGAAAAATCCCACTACAAGATATCCTTAGAAGCGCAGCTATAATAACTTGTACAATGCTGAAGAAGTGTGGTGCGCACTGTGGTCTGAATCCACTACTTGATCATAGAACTAAAAAACAACTGACACTAAGCTTCACAAAAATAGCTCCATGTAAGGAGACTATCAATGTAGTGATGTTGAAAATGCAAAAAAAACACCAAACATAATTTGATCAACTGCTACAAATAGGTGTGCCACGATCCAAGAACAACCAAGGCAAAAAGGAAAGGACATGAGATCCAAATAAATAGGAGTGCCATGATCCAAGAAAATCCAAGGTAACAAGGAAAGGACACAAAATCTTAAGATGTAAGATCAATTGCTACAAATAGGTGTGTCGCAATCCAAGAATAATAACCAAGGCAACAAGGCAAGGACACGAGATCTAATTAAATATGAGTTCCACGATCCAAGAAAAACCAAGGTAACAAGGCAAGGAAAAGAAACCTGAAGAAGCAGTATCAACACCACACCCTCCCATACTACTGAATGGGTAGAGTGATACCATAGATCTGTATGAGTTTCCAAAATCAACTACTCAAACAATGAACAAACTAACACTGAGGCTTCACCAGAATAGCTCCCTCACAAGAGAGACTGTCATCTTGCCAAAAAAAGTGTCGAAAATAAAGATCCAAAATATCTAAACAAACAAGAGAGATATAAATGTATACACCCATAGATACAAGAATGCAACACCCAAAAGTTTAGGACGTCGGGCTCAACCGAAATTGTGTCCACAAGTGATTTCAACACCCTCCCAAATTTGGCACTTTATAATTGAGTGCATATAAGCATTACAATGAGTAACAATACCTTTTACATTTGAAATATGCGTATAAAAATGTCACCAATGCGTAGATCTAAAAAAAAATACATTATTTCAAAAAAAATATCACCTTAATTTGAGCTAGGAATCAAAAGTTATGAGCTCTAGAAGGTTTTTCTATTAAAATAATATTTTAATGCTGATGTTTTTTTTAAAAGGTACACATGACACCCAAATGTCCAAAGGGTAAAAGAGTGCATCCAAACGATACATGCTTACGACCAAAGGATAAAAGTCATGTGCCCAAAACCTAAAATGTCCAGAGAGTAAATTATTGCATCTAGAGGGTACACATCAATATCCAATGGATAAAAGAATGCACCTAGACGGTATAGATCTACGTCCAATGGATAAAAGACTGCATCTAAAACAAAAATATCAAGAGGGTAAAAGAATGCATTCGAAAGGTACACGCTTATATCCAATGGATAAAATAATACGCACCCAGAGGGTACATATCTATGTTCTAGTGGATAAAAGACTGCATCCAAAACTAGAAATATCCAGAGGGTAAAAGAATGCATCTGGAAGGTACACACTTATATCCAATGGATAAAAGAATGCACCCAGAGGGTACATATTTGTGTCAAATGGATAAAATAATGCATCCAAAACTCAAATATCGAGAGGGTAAAAGAATGCATCTAGAAGGTACACTCTTATATCCAATGGATAAAAGAATACACCCAAAAAGTACAATTGTTAATACAAACTTTGATTGCAAATATCTCTTTTTTCTAGCACTTGTATAAAAAAATAGAGAGAAACCCAAAAATTTTATCAAAAAACTAGAAAGTTGATCTAATTTTTTATTAAAAAATATGTCTGTACATAATTGTATAAATTTTTAGATAAATGTGCAAAATACCCTTTAAAATGTCCATATTTGACTTTCTCAAAACATGGCCCAGTTTACAATCAATTCTAGGGTTTTGGCACCTTTCAAATCTAATGGCACATTCCATTTTACATAAAAATGCATGTTGTAGAAAATTTCTAACAAATTTCAAATACATGAAAATAATAAACCCTTATTTGTAAAGAAAAACTTACAGATGGATGTCTACATCATCTATAGCTCTGATACCATGAAAGGAACGATAACAAGATTGTTCCAAGCCATGATCTCAGATGATAATAGCACACCACATTAGATTTACAAAACAGAAGAGCTAAAATACCATATATGGAAATCCATCATAATCCATAATGCTCAATACATTACAATACAATGACTTGAATTATTCAATAAGAAAGATGTACATATATGAGGAGGGAAGTGCAACTACTACCTAAATCAGTGGTGAAGAACTACCACTAAAATATACTGGCAGTTAAGTTAACTCCAGAAGACTAGTAAGTTAACTCCACATAACTGAGAAGCTAACTCAACACAACTAGTAAGCTAACTCCACACAACTAGTACACCTAAGAAATCTAACCCAATAAGTGTAGGGCTAAGACAAGTGTAAGAATTATCCTAATAAATAAATAAAAGGATAAATAATAACCTACACTTACATTGATAGCGAGCAATAGCTAGATGTAGAAATGTAAGTAGATGTGTGGATGTCAAAAGGAACTTCCCCTCCTATGAAGTGTATGCAAAAAATGCATTCCCTTGTCCCTTGAGTGAAAACTAGATTGATGTTTTGATGCTCTTAAAATGCCTTTCGATGCAGCCTTAGGTGGTGATAGTAGATGCTTAGAGCTTGGTCCTTTATTATGACCACATAAATTTGTATTTATATGATTCCCTTGTTTGAATTTTGTAATTAACAAATAAAAGGTACAACTATAAGAAAACAATATGCGTACATAATAAAAGAGACCCAAAAGGGGCGAGTAAGATATAAATAGGTTGGGGGTGCCTAGAGGGGATGAGGGTTCCTAGGAGCTGGTGTCTAGAGTCTCATAAAAATAAACAAGTAAAACATCGATTGGGCTGTAGGGTGTGTAAGACCAGAAAGACAGCAAGAAAAACAAAAAAAGAGGCCAAATATAGTAGTGTAATTGCTAGTTTTCTCACTTAGGAATCATATGAATAGTGGTATGTGATTAGGACCTAGAAATGTACCCAAGTGGGTGATTTGGTGTCTATATTTTCCCCTACTTTATGTTGATGAGTGAATAATCTATAACATAAAGTAGAAAATAGATGCGTACTCAATAACCATGTAGATCAATCACGAAAGTCTGACAAGGAAACATGAAAAAGCGTGGAGTGATAAAGATGAAGTGTGGATGATAAGGAATAGGAAGTGACCCTAGAGGTGAATTGTATGAACTTTTTCATCTTATACCTGTTATCGTTGTCACTTGTGCTTGTCGTTGTGAGGTTACTTCTTGTTGTGTATTAAGGAAGGACCTACAAAAGAAGAGAAGAAGAGTAGATCCAAGAATGTTAAAACATGTAAAAGCATGTAAAAATTTGAAAAATTAATAAAAGGAACATGTGCACCTAATCCATGACAAATGAAAAGGATAGAAAGTGTCCTAAAAATGTTATAGAAGAATGATTTTTTGGGCTATCTCATGCCGAGAACAAGTTGTTTTTGGGCGATCTCACACCACAAAAGAAGAAGTGCTGGGGAGAAAGGTCTAGTGTTATTATCCAACCCTGAATAATTCTCGAAATTATACACCTCTACAGATGGTGTGATCATTCTTTGTTCAAGTTCGATCCATTTTGATCCAGTTCGAGCCAAGTAGAAAAAGAAGAAAACAAAGATAGAATGCACTCTAATTGATGGAGGATTGTGCCTGTAGTATATAACTACTCTGTGAAATCTTGAAAAACTATGTTGATCTGAGTGCAAATGACTGTAACTTTCCCTTGTTCATAGGTTCCCAGGAATAGTCTGGGGCACCTAGGCACTCATTTCTATCTAGGCACTAATGTTTGTTTTGTGCTAAGTACCCAAGTCAAAATCTAGACAATCCTTGTGTTGTGTAGGTCTGAACTGTGACTATGTACTGTTCAATGGAGTGACTAATTCACCTAATGTATGTCCCCCCTCATTGGGGTGCATGCGACGTCCGTTAGGAGGATATGTCCCAAAAGAGAGGACCCGACTTGCTGCATCCTGAAACTAATTCCCTGCAGGGGGGAATGTGCTTGGTAGAAACCAAGGAACATTCAAGCAAATTTGTTAGAAACATATGTTAGTGTAAACAAGAAAAATACACATATATAAGACAGTGTAATATAGCAATCAAGAAGACAATGTAGACCACAAAAAAGTGGGTTATAACAATGGGACATTGATTGGGATTAGTGGATCTTATGCAAAGATTTATTTCATGCAATGGAACTGAACAAAAAATAAACTAATTTTAATCATACAAATAATAATTAGCTTCTCTATTGATTCATTCGGTTCCATACAAATAAATAGGCCAAATATATCCTATATTTTAGGAGTTTGGCTCAACCACTAAACCCATAATATAATCCACCAAACTATCTACGTAAGTTGTTGAAACAACTTACTTATAATAGATTTTACCACTCATCCATACATTGTAATATTAATTTTACTCTTGAAATAATAATGTGAACACTAAATTAATTATTTCCCAACTTTCTCCCCCTAGCTATGAACATGGGAGAAAAACAATTGCACTTCCTTCATAGCTTACCTCCCGTGCATGCTCATGATCTGGATGTTTTTTTAGGACATCCAACAACCTACAAGGATGGTTTTATAGGACAACCAACAACCCAAAACATACAAATGGTTTTACAGGACAACCAACAACCCAAAACATATAGATGGTTTTAATAAGACAACCATTTGCAACCCGAATATCATGACGCTACTTTTTCTTGTGCTTTTATTAGTCCACTATGTTTTTCCTTCAAACATGTCGCAAAAAATAATTGGACACTAGAAAAAGGAACACACTGTAAAATAGGTACTATGAAAATGAAGCACACAACTGAAAGCAAACTCACGTGACAAGATGCCACCAGAGCTTCATGCGGCCTCGTTGTCATCAATTATGACGCTCACTAACCTCAGCGGAATGTGATCATGATGCTCAAAATGATTTCCACATTATTTATTATTTCCCCCACAATCTAAAATCATTTATTTTCTAGACATCGAGTAACACCAAAAATACGTCCATGAGGATTTTATTTTATTTTTTTAAAACAAACTTTTGACTTCAACTCACAATGACATGACTTTTACAAAGACATTGAAAATGATTCAATTTGACAATGAGTCACGGTAAAATTTTAACAAGACGATGACATAATGAAATTTTTTGAATAACACTATCTCTATATTTTGAAAACTTTTGCTAAATTTCACACTAACCCTAAACCATAACAATAATTACGTTGGAATTGAAAGTGCAGCAATGAATTTATATAGAAAATAACACACAATAATATTATATTTTCTATATATTTCACACAATACAATAGCCTAATATATAGGCTGGAGTTTTCCTAGAATATAGGAAACTAACTCAACTACAAAATCTCAACCAAGCCTAATTATGTGGGGTGAGAATAACTCACGTAACCCACACATAACAATAATAATATATTGTTGAAACAATATATTATAACAGCTCTTAACAATATTCTCTCAACCATAATAATTACACACATAATTATTATTCACACACATAAATATGTGAAGCACTATATAAATATTGATTTCCTAACATTCCCCCCCTTAGTGCGAACATGGGGAAAACCTGCCTTATACTTGCACCTGCTCATGATCGGGTGATTTTCACAGGATGATCACAAACCTCATGGATGGTTTTGCAAACGGTTGACCACAAACCGAGAATGGTGGTTTTGTAATTGGTTTACCACAAACCACAAAGTGATGGTTTTGCAAATGGATTACCAACAACCAAGAATGGTGGTTTTGCTATTGGTTTACCACAAACCACAAATGAAGGTTTTCAAGTGGTTTACCTACAACCACATCATGATGTATCAAGTAATATCATCGGCCCTCATCACATTTCACTGTAGGGAATAACATAGGAAATTCTGCTGACATCTGTTGCTCATACATACATAGAAAAAGCTGACATACTGGAAATGGAACATTGGATCATGTTCCCCCCCTCAATGTGAAATTTCCACTTATTCAATCACGAACACTGTAAATAGGAACACTGATACTAGAACTCTGAAAAAAAACATGACAAGAAGCACACGACACAAGTCACCAATGCTGATATGCGGCCCCGTCGTTGGCAACTGACGAGAGGTCGCTGAATGACCTCCAACCTCCGATGCCTCCTGCCTCCGGTATGACGCTGCTAGTTCAGCGAAATGTGAATTTGAAGCTCTATTTCCACATTGAGATTATTCTTTTCTTCCTTCCCGCAATGTGAAATACTTTATTTCCAGACATCGGGTAACACCAAAAATGTGTCTGTGAGGCAATTTTTTTTTTCCAATATTTTTACAATTATACGACTTTGACTCATGATAACAACTTACAAAATGAGAGTAAACAAATATCCTAAAATCACCTATTTGACTAACTTGACAACACAATGACGTTAATGATTATGTTACAACAAGACATCTAACAATGACACACTCTTCTTTATTTTTTAATGGAATGACTAGACAAAATAAAAAAGGAGCATTTGACATTTAACAATATAAAGGCACGAAAATTAATAATATGACATGACTCATTCAATTTTGAAGACCCACACGAGACAATACTACTTATTCTCGAGACCACCTAATTGAGTTTGTAGAATTGACCGAATTTTACTTGTACACACTTTAGAGAGACTAGACCAAATAAAACGTGTATTATATAAACGACTACCATCAACTTTAGTGTACCAAAATATCTAAAGACTGCTACAAAAAACAAGAATAGACCCATACAACTTTTAATTGATCCGAGAGATACTAGCTGAGTATGCACGAACAACTAGATGGCAATTTGAACTGAGCATAGATGTTTGAAAAACACATACATACCACGAAAATATGCCACAACACACAATCATCAATTTGCGCAGACCAGTTTGCGAATGACCCGTGGTTGTATTTAGATCAAATGAAGATGGATCAGCTGTACGAATCCGCTTCCCAAGGTTCTTTGGTTGTTGAATGCAACGTGGGTTATTCAAACTTTTAATCTCGCTAATAGAGGTGCGCAGTGTTGAAACCACGACTCAGGTATGTGGACATTGAGGAGACCGACTAAATTCCAAATAGATAATACACATTATCAAATCATTTTTATTAATACCTTTTATCAGTCCATTGCAGCGTCTCAACAATGTTCACGTTTTTATCAATGTGCAAGTACTTCACAATGGTCGACCAAAAACAACAACTGATATCTTCCAACCGGCACGGTTATTTGTGACAGATCGAAGCAATCACTCAAGTTTTTATTCGAATGGATACATAAAAAGAAATCAAATGCCATATACTATTAAAAACCATCGCCAATCTGTGCCAAAACTCTGATGTTATTTTAATTCGGATATCTTGCTGAGAGAGACGTCTTGACAATACACGCAATCTACCTGACTGAATATGTAATTGCAATGAACTTGTCTAATCGAAAGAGGAAATGAAAACGAACTTGCAAAATATTGGAACCTCCAATGTACATACAAGATGTGCCACGAAGGAGATGCTATTGATAGTTCATGGAGCAGTCCAATGATGAGTGTCCTCTTAGATTCTTCGACCACAACTATGATCTTTAATCACTCGGAGCAATTCAAATTTCATGTCATTGCTCCTTTTTAATTCTCAAACAACCATCATTCTCAGGAAAAATGTCGCTCTGGTACCAAATGAAAGTGCAGCAATGAATTTACACAGAAAATAACACACAATAATATTATATTTTCTATATATTTCACACAATACAATAGCCTAATATATAGGCTGGAGTTTCCCTAGAATATAGGAAACTAACTCAACTACAAAATCTCAACCAAGCCTAATTATGTGGGGTGAGAATAACTCACGTAACCCACACATAACAATAATAATATATTGTTGAAACAATATATTATAACAGCTCTTAACAATATTCTCTCAACAATAATAATTACACACGTAATTATTATTCACACACATAAATATGTGAAGCACTATATAAATATTGATTTCCTAACAGGAATATGGTAAAATTACAATCTCACTAGACTTGAATCACCAATTGTAAACAGCTTAAGACAAGACTAAAAAAATGAATTAATTGACTAAATGTATATGAAATTGATAAACTTTAGATTTAAGACTTATAACCGATAAGTTCTTATCAAATTTTGGTAATAGACTTTTAAAATAACTAAAGAGAATCTTAACGTACTTTATATTTTAAATTTGAATGTCATGGGGATGAAGTTGCGCGTGGCTGTGTCGACTGAGACTTAGACCTGAAGCAAGATGGAAGATGTGAATCCAAAGCATCCAAGATATCATGACTTGCACAATTCGTTTGGAAATAGGTAGATATTATTTTTTTTCATTCAGATATGGAGCAGCGAGGTTCCAAAATTTATTTGAAGCTCAAGGAACTCAGAATAAATTTATGATTAATTCATAATAAAGTGTCTTTATGGGTTGAACGCATCTAGGTACAGGATTGGAAATTTTGAATACGCCGCGTGCAATGAGACACTTGAATTCACACAATCCAATGAATATTTTTACCATGAATGAACTGCATAAGACTGATCTACAAGTGAATAAACAACAGTATAAAATAAGAATCATAATGAACCTCCTTTACACATGTGGGGCCGTGTATGGAGACATGAAATCTGGTAAGCTACGCGTTTGTTGTAGACAGATCTTCATACAGTGTTTAATCCAATGAGAATATAGTTGTGCAAAGTAATTGGTTTGATCTATCTCTACGCTTCTCTTGAACTATTTGAGTGGAACTTTCCTACCGACGTAGAATAATGCCAAGAAAGATAGTACCACAGTAAATTACTAGGGAGATCTGCTACATGTAGTTATATATCATGGGATGCTTAAAACAAACTAAAAAAGTTGAGAACACAATCAAACTAAATCATGAATATCATTACTTAGGACAATAGCATAATGGAAACGCTCTTTGAAAGATAATTAAAAACTACTATCCATGTGATACCACTGATCTGGATAAGTGGATCTTATGCAAAGATTTATCTCATGCAATGGAGCCGAACAAATAGTAAACTAATTTTAATCACAAAAATAATAATCAGCTTCTCTATTGATTCATTCAGGTTCATAAAAACAAATAGTTCAAGTATCTCCTAAGTTTTAGGAGCTTGGCTCAACCACTAAACCCATAATATACTCCACCAAACTATCTATGTAAGTTGTTAAAACAACTTACTTACAATAGATTTTACCACTCACCCATACATTGTAATATTAATTTAACTCTTGAAATGATAATGTGAGCACTAAATTAATTATTTATTAATAGACATTTCTCACAATATTGCAAGACAATCACAGCCGAAGTGGCTGAATGCATACAAGAAGTGATCAAACAAAACATAAGGAAAAAGCCCTTAAATAATGAATTATAATGGAAAACAATATCAAGCAAATTATCAGACAACCATGGTAGAAAATAGTCCTGCAAAGAAGATGTTACACATGAAGCACCCATTAGCATGTTAGAAAGATAAAAAATATGTGAAAGCATGTATGATCCGATATAGTTTAGTGTGCTAGTAAGAATAAGTAGTATAAAATGAAACAATAACACTTGTAGTGTGTACAAAATTAGATGCCCCGAGGAGCCTCAGTGGGAATGGTAAGAGGTACATTGCCAAGCATCCATGTTGTGTGTAAATATCTATGTAAAGTATAAATTCAACACTAGAGAACAAGTAAATGCGCATGTGTATATAGAAAAGATAATGACATACAAAGTATTTGTCTATCATGTGAAACAAAGTGTACAGGTAACAAATATAAGTAAGAAAGAGTATGTGCAACCAAGATATACAGTATGGTGTGAGTTTGAATGTGAATGGAATGATATGAAATGTGAATGTGATAAGAGCAGCATGCCCCCTCAGCGGATGTGTATGATCATGAGATGAGGCTCATTTATAAATTCCTCCTCAGTAGTCAAGAATGAACCATAGAACAAGAGTGCGTCATCGGGATATGGTTTGAAATGTGCGGTAGATAGATAGATCAATGAAGCATAGAGCATAAATAGTGTGAATATGGTGAGGTTCATTTAAGATTTAGACCCTTAGCAGTCAAGTATGAACTGTTGAACTAGAGTGAGTCATAAGGTAGTACGATGAGTGAGAATCAAATGATAGAAAGATGTATCGAGAAGCACAGAGTTTGAAATGTGTAGTGTGTGAGGTTCATGAATGTAGTGAGCCCTCAATGGTCAATTTTAAACCATAGCACGAGAGTGCATCATATGGTAGTGTGATGTGCAAGAAGAAAATGCGAGTGCTTGAAAGATGTACCGTGAAGCAGGAAGTGTGAAATGTGCAATGTGTGAGGTTCATGTATGTAGTAAGAACTCAACAGTCAAGTGTGAATTGTAGCACAATATTTCATGATAGGGTGATGATGATACAATTTGTCTGTATTAATGCACGTAGAATGAACGATAAAGAATAAATATGAAGCACAAAGCATTATAGTAGAAATGCAAGACACTTGATAAATAATGTTAAGAAGGGGAAGAAGTTAAGCATGATTCCCCCATGTGTATGATGATCAAGATCTATGTGATGACGCAAGAGATACCAATATATTATGGGAGAGCATTTTCTATGTCATGATAAGAAAGAGAGCTAGCACAATTATAGGAAGAAGCAAAAGTAGGACCATGCGATGGTGGCAGAGTTTTAAATGTTTCCTGGCCATTAGTAGAAGGATAAGTTGCTTTGAAAAAATGAATCAAGAATGAAAATAGAGTAGAATGGGGAGGAATATTGAATGGTGGTAGCTTGTGTGGGATTGATAATGTTATAGAAGTTTCAAAAGGAGAAGAGGATGGACTAATGTTGAGTAAAAGTTACTGAGGAGAATCTTGACTTTCTATAGAGGGAACATTAGTAACGATGGCATGATGCTCATTAGACATAGATGAATCAAATTTAGGAATCCAATGAGATTTAGAAATTAGAGATGGACATGTATTAAAATGTTGTGCAGCAAATGAGATAAAACCATGGCCATAAATGTGCTTCATTATTTTTTGTAGATAAGGAGGATAACATTGAATAGATGGAAAGTTGATCAATTGATGAGTGAGGAGTTATTGAAAAATAACATGTTTCTTAGTATTGTGATCAAACTTGAGAGGTGCAGGGAGTACCAAGATTTGAGGTTCACTTATATGAGCATATGTAAAAGGAATAGAATGAGGATGAGGAGTAGAAGAAGAACTAGCATGAACTTGAGAGGCGCAATTAGGATGTTGAATTTCATATTTCAAATATGTAATCGTTTATTCCAAAGTCTAAAATTTATCTTGAAATAAGGACTGTGAAGCTTGAATACACTCACAGATTGATTGATTGGCATTAGAACTAACATATTCATCGGAGATACGATCGAATATGGAACTAACTTGTGAAGGTAGCATGTTGACATGGAGATACATAGTGTCTAGGGTTTTGTGGAGATCATCTTTACAAAATGGGTGCATTTGAAGAAATTAAAGCAAGTAGACTTGAGAGACCTTATGAGCCATGAGAGAATAAAAATGAGGATCCAAGAGTGTTCGTGAGATGGGTTCACCAAATGATTTAATAAATATGGAATTTTTCAAATCCTAATTACAGAGAAACATATGATAAATAATAATCAATAAAGTGTAGATATGACACAAGAAATAAGCAAATAGAAATTGAAACCCTAGGTGCAAGAGAGGGAATATAAGACTTATCTGATTTTATGATTGATCCTAAAGTATGTTGGATTGGAAGACTGATGAATAGGTGGAGGAAATTGTCGCAAATGGACAGATAAAATTGTGGAACTATTGGAATAATATGGATCAGGGCTTCTGGGCCATGTACAGAGCTCTTAGGCATTGGAGACCTCTACTAGGAGCATGTGAATGTGAAAATGGTTAGAAAGTGATTCTTCTTGTGTTACACCAATGTATCTAACCTTCGCTATTTTTTACTTGTATATCACACTATGTCTACTAAATTCTACTATAACCTAGACAACAAATGATCTCCTACAAAACCCTAGAACACATCAAAACCTAAAAAGAAAAATATGAAAATGGGGAGTCATATTAACCCTGACGGTCATCTAATAGAGTGAACTTATGATTGAATGATGCACTACATCTCTCACTCCATGTACTTGTGTGCATGTGTGCAGAATTTTTTCCCTCTAAAGCTCTTCTGTAAGATGCACTTGATAGTGAGAAATAGATAGATGTATCAGTGTAAGTAGATGTGTGGATGTCAAAATGAACTTCCCCTTCTATGAAATGTATGATGAAAATGCAGTCCCTTGTCCCTTGAGAGATAGCTAGATGGATTATTTGATGCTCTTAGAATGCCTTTGGATGCAACCTTAGGTGGTGATAGTAGTTTCTTAGAGGTTGGTTCTTTATTATGATCACATAGCTTTGTATTTAGATTAATCCCTTGTTTAAATTTCTTAATTGACATCTAAAAGGTCGACCCATAAGAAAATAAGATGCCAAAGAGATAAAAGAGGACAAAATGGGGTTATTAAGATAAAAAGAGGACAGAGGCGCCTAAAGGGTACGAGGGCACCTAGGTGCTGGCATCCTAGCTAAAAGATAGTGTCTAGAGTTAATAAAAATAAACAAGTAAAACATCAATTGGGATGTAGGGTGTGTAATACAAGAAAGAAAAGAAAGAGGCCAAACATAGTAGTCAATTACTAGTTTTCTTACTTATGGATCATATGAATAGTGGTATGTGATTATGACCTAGAAATGTACCCAAGTGCATGATTTAGTGTCTACAGTATGTAATGCTTGGTTCTTGATCCCTTATTTTGAAAACATAATTGGGTATTTATATGATTCCCTATTTTTAATTTCATAATTTACAACTGAAAGGCCAACCCAAAGTAATAAAAATTAATTAGGAAGTGAAAGGGTCCCAAAAGGATAAGAAATATGTAAAGAGGGACATGAGCGCCTAGGAGGATAAGATCCCCTAGCACTATTGTCCTTACTGGGTGCTAGTATCTAAGGCCATAAAAAGATAAAATAGTTAAGTGCAGGAAAGAGTGCAAAATTTATAAGGTTAATAAAAGTGCAGAAGACAAAGCAAAAGGTTGAAAGGAGTTCTCAATTACTAGTTTTATTTCTTAGGAATCATGTAAATGCTAGCATGATTTTAGGACCTAGAAATGTACCCAAGTGAATAGACATTGTGTCTACATTCCCCCCGCGCCCCCCCCCCCCCCCCCCCCACCACTTTATTTTGTTGAGGTAATACTTGATAGCATAAATTAGTAAGAAAGATGCATACCTTATGATCCTATAGAGAATGTTGTGAATAACGTACTGAGTGGGGAATTTAAGCGCAAAGTGACTATGATGTGAAGCATGAAGACTATGAAAGTGAAGTGGACCCTAGGGGTGAAGCATATATGTAGCTTGTATTTATTGTTGTAAGCTTGTATTTTCTGATGTAGATTTATTCTTATTTTTTACTAAATTCAAACCTACAAAAGAGAAGCGAGAAAGTATTCAAAGTCATGTATATAAGAAATCGAAGTAACATGTTGTATGAGTGTGATGGTTGAGTATCTAAGATGTGAATATGGGAGGATATTTTTTTACCCCCAACGGATGTGTATAACATGAGGTTAAATTTTAAAATCCCCCTCAAAAGTCAAGAATTAACCATAGAACAAGAGTGCGTCATCAAGAAATAGGTATTTTACGTGTGAGTAGATGCTATAAAATTTATGTCATGGAGCACATAACATGAAGTGTGTAATGTGTATTTCATTGTTGTAGTATGCCCTCAACATTCAAGTGTGAACTTTATCACAAGAGTGCATCGTAGGGTAATGATGGTACAATTTGTGTGTACCAGCGAAGGTAATATGTTTAGAAAATGTAGACTAGGAGCATTGAGAATGAGGTGTAAGAGTATACATTAGAGATAGTTGATGGTGCTAGAAACGGGGTGATGTTCGAATCACCCCTAGTGTGTAAATGATGGATATCTATGGTGCAGTTTGAAATGTGTCATAAGAAAACATATGGTCATCACAATGGTAGGTAGGAGTAAGTGTATGACAAATATTGTGGTCTTAATGGAGGAAATTCAAGTAGGTGACTTATTGCATCTTGTTTAAGGTGAATTGGTTTATTTTCTTTGGATGGTGGCTTCTTATGTGGAATTGGTAATTTTTTAGAGGACTTGATAGGAGGAGGTGATGGGGAACGTGTTTTTACAGGTGGCTTCTTGGTTGGGATTGGTAACGTTGTAGTGGAACTGATAGGAGGAGGTGACGGGGTATGGATTTTGAGAGGTGGTATGACATTGGGTTGGATAAGTGGCTCTTGACTTACTAAAGAAGGAATATTAGTACTTATGGCATGATGCTCATTAGACATAGAGGGATCAAATTTTGGAACCCAATGGGATTTAGCAATTGAAGATGAACATTTAATAGAATGTTGTGTAGTAAATGAAATAAAACCCTTATGCTCAAGATGCTTAATTATTCATTGTAAAACATATAAATCATTCTCATTATGCCCATTAATTATATGATAATTACAAAATGGGATACCTATGTATTTGGTCATCCGATATTGATGGTAGCGATGAATATTTGAAAAGTTGATCAACTAGTGAGTGAGAAGATTAGGAATAATATCACATTTCTTACTATTTAAATTAAACTCGAGAGGAGCGAGGAGTTGTAAGACTTGTGCTTCACTTATATGAGCACATGTAGTAGACATGGGATTAGAAGGAAGTGGAGAAGAATAACTGTTATGGGCTTTAGAAGAAGCCTTGAGATGTGGAATTTCAGTTGTGATGGATGTAGTCATGGATTCCATGCCCTAAATTTTATCTTGAAATAAACAATGTAAAGCTTTAATTGACTTGAAAATGGATTGATTTGTTGTGACATTAGGACTAAAAGATTCATCAGAGAGTTGATTGAATATGGCACTTACTTGTGTAGGTGGCATATTACTAGCGAGATACATAGTGTCTAGGGATTTTTGGACCGCATATTTTCAAGGTGGGTGATTTTAAAGCAATTGAGACAAGGATACTTTAGGAATCAGAGGAGGCATGAAAGAAAATTTGATAGAATAAAGATCTGAATGATCGATCATGAGTGGGCTTCACCAAGATGATTGAATAAAAATTAAATTAAATCTAATTACAGAGCAACTACTGTAAAAAATATTGTTAAAACGATAGTTTACAGTAATAAAAAAATAACAAAGCATATGCAATATGAAACCCTAATCAAGAGATGGTAATGTAGGGAATTAGCTGATTTCTAAGTAAACAAGAAGTGATTTGGGAAATTCAGTAGTTGAAACAAACTAAGGAGAGCATCTCCAATGCTTGTTGGAGGTTATGGAACTTAGAACGATGTAGGATATGGGTTCCTACAGGAGGGAAAGAGCACCTACAGATCGGTGACTGCATTTGGGTGATGGTGGCTGCATAAATAATTAGAATCTCATTTCTTTTTTTTTGGAAGAGATTCGTTGTTAATTCTTGTTTTTCTCTTGATATTTTCTCCTTGATCGCCAAAGGTACCTGTAACCTGAAAGAAATAAGTTCATCTACACATATCCACAAACAATATCAGATTCAAAAAATAAAATGCATAATGGGGATTCAGATTGATCCAGGTGGTCACCCAAAGAGTGAACTTATGACCAAGCGCTACACTACATCTAAAACTCCATGTAGTTCTTGTGTGTGTAGAAATGATGCCCTGGGATTCCCTTGTGCAAGTTGCACAATAATAGCAAGCTAGACCTAGAATGTACTAGATGTATATAATGTGTGGGATGGAATAGAATAAACTTCCCATGTCCCTTGTATGAGTGCTAGATGGATACCTTCAATGCTCTTGTGCCTTTAAATGCAAGCTTAGGTGATATTATGTAATGCTTAGTGTTTTCTCCCCTATTTTGAAAACATAAATGTGTATTTGTATGATTCCCTTATTTGAATTTCGTAATTGACAACTGAAAGGCCAACCCAAAGAAGTAAAAAGTAAATAATATGTGAAAAGGAATCTAACTGTTTAGAAAGATGTAGAGAGGTAAATGAACACCCAAGAGGACAAGAACGTCTGGTGCTAGTGTCCTCACTGGGTGCTAGTGTCTGAGGCCATAAAAGATAAAACAGTCAAGTGCCAGCAAGAGTGGAAAATGTATAAGTTCAATAAAAGTGTAGAAGACAAAGCAAAAGGCTAATGGGAGTTGTCAATTACTATTTTGATTTCTTAGGAATCATGTAAATGCTAGCATGCTTTTAGGACCTAGAAATGTACCAAAGTGCATATATTTTGTGTCTACAATATCCATTCATTGTACTAAAAGACATTTGGTTATTTATTACTCATGAAATTCAATTTTTAATTCTTAAAATTCATATTGTCTCTAGAAAGAAGAAAAATAAAATTTGTATTGTCTCTAGAGAGACAAAAAAAAAATTCCTATTGTTGTTAAAGAGAAAAAAATGATATTTCATCTAGAGAGACAAAAATGACATTCTCTCAAGAGATAAAATATGTATTAAGCTATAGTGTGCTTAGGAGGGACAATAATTAGAGACACCCTCTTTGAGACAGTATAAAACTTTTTAATTATCTCTATTTGAGATGATTTGGTTAAGTATTGTCTCTAATATTTTATCAAAACACCCCCTTTTGTAGTAATGAGCCAAGATTTAACATTCAAAGGTTTGAACTTAGGATACAAATCATTTTTTGTATGGATAATTCAAAAGATGACAACTATATATAAAATGTGTTCAATTTCCCTCGCCAGGTTTATTACAAACTGACATTACGATAAAATCGATCAGCATTTGTTGAGTGTTTGTGGTCAACAGATAAATTGATATGTGTTGAGTGTTTCTAATCAAAAAATATATCAATATATGTTGAGTCTTTGTGGTTAGTATATTGATTGACATATGTTGAGTATTGATGGTTATTAAATTGATTGGTTGAGTATTTTTTAGTATGAGTTTTAATCATCCAATACTTATATTATTATAAGTACATGCGACAAGTAGATCAATTGATGTCCGTTGAGTGTTTATTAGTTTTAATTTCCATAGTTCAAATCTTACATTCTCAAACTTTTTTTTGTTCTAAATCAAGCACACGAAAAAGGAGAAGAAAACGTTGGTTGAAAATAATCAAACCTAAAACTAGTGACAAGATAAAAGTGGTGGCATTGCCGAAAAACAAAGATAATGCTTTAACCAAACATGTAACTAAAAACAACTAGCGTTATTATCATAATGGGCATGCCGAAAGGATAATATCTTTTGTAGTATGGTGCATATGAGAAATTATGAGAAGTCTTCTCAAAATTCATATACTTTAAATATTTGGAAATTGAACCTAATAAGAATGTTGGGCAACAACTATACTATCAAAAAAATGCATCTATGGGAATACTAAACATGTATACACCCATGCATTGAGTAATAAATTATGTTTAATACTTATTTTTTTTCAACCATTTTTTGCTAAACTAATAGTTTTTGGCATAATTTTGCGGGTAAGCATTATTTGTTCATTAGAACAAAACATTATGTCAGTCACCACGGTGTATAATGCAACTTGAACCCACAACTTGTCACGTATCACTGTTGGCACCTAGTCAACTACTATAGAGAGTCACAATTGAATACAACTTGTTACACATTTTTGATTTAGTGTAATTTAAATCTTAATTAGAGGACTAAGATCAAATAGATAATATAAGGAATATATAAGATCTAACATGCAGTAGCAAGTAAGTACAAGTAACAAAGGAGTAAGAGTGACTTAGCTAATAACTTTTTGTTTACGTCTAACCTAGGTTGTACATGCTCTGTATTGAAAATTGTGATATGAAAGTGTGATAGAGAATACCGGCCAACAGAGTATAGTACTGGCCTAGGCGATAGTATCTGAACTTGTTGGTAAGGTCCTAGTAGTGAATGTGGACCTAGTTCTTTTAGGGTCTATCAATGTATCTTTCACTTTAATTTTTGTCACCTTGAACTCACTATATGGTTTCTCTATCACACATGTACCTAAAAAACCAACCAGGTAGCTATCGGTACAATGTTCAAGCACACATAAGATTGAATAAAAGATGTATATGCTTGAGTCGAAGTAACCTTGGTGGTCATCCCAATGTGATTGTCATTGATTGCTGCACTAAATTTTTAACTCAATTTAGTTATGGTGTGTGTGTGATAGAATCACATCCCTTGAAACTAGGACTCCATAGTGGCAATCACACTAAGATAGAAAACTACAACTACTTTTCCCCCAAGATGAATGTGTGTGATAGAATTCATAATTTTTCCTTCTAATGAATTTTTTTCATCCCCATTTTCCATGTGGTCTAGGACAATATGTGCACAAAAATTCACATTATCCCTTTTTTGACAAGTGACATACATGCAGGAGTAGGTGAGGGGGCTAGTCAAACTAGTCAAAGGTGCTGAAATGAGTTGTTGGGGTCATATGGTGTGACCAACATGCTAAAAGGGGGGATGACACACTTTTTATCCCTCTTTCCCCCATGTAAAGTGACATTGAGGTCACAAGAAGGTGCCTTAGCCTGATGTCAACACATGTCCATGACGAAATTTGACTATGTACCAAACATCATACCTTAAGAGACAACATGAAAAGACCATACCTTGAGCTCCCTAATGAATTTTCCCATTCTTCTTTATATAAATTTGTATGAAAAATGAATTTTGAGAAGTATGAGATGGGTTCCATGCCTTGTTTCAGCTTTAAAGACCCTCAAAATCCTCTTTTTTCTTAGGACCGCCAGTTGTTCTTGGGAAGAATGAGCTACCTAGAAAAATGCATATGGTTTATGATGAATCTAATTTTTCCACCATGTATAGGACTGAAAAAAAAATTCATGTATATTTTTTTGGCACACAATTAATTATGGATCTCCTGGAATCACCTATTGAAGTTTAAGTACTCTTTTGCGATGCAAGCTCCTTCGGCCTCAAAAACCCGCTTTTGATAAACTAGCTCCTAAACCTTTGAATCTTTCAAGAATCTTCCTAAATCAGTTGTACAATGACCCTAGCTCTTGAATACACATCCATGATTAAATTGGGCCCTCAACACTACTCCAATAATTGTACACTTGCCTTCGGAAGGATGATGATAACCCTCCTAAGATTGCTTAAAACCCCACTTTTTGCGATATTGCTCCTGAAGTACTTGAATGATAATTTTATTCCTAAATCACCTATAGGGAAGGATGAAACACACTTATGGACCACTAGAAGGAAAAGATAGGACTGATATGGGCAATAGGATGACCTGGGGGATGTCTAAAAAGGAATACAATAGAATTTTTTTGACACTAGGGTATAGTTGTCTTGTATTCATAGTGACAGGTTGGACAAATGGTTAGTAACTGGACAGGTTACATGTTAGAACTTGGTTAAGTGCATGTATCAATAAATATCTTGTATTATAAGTTTCTACCCTTGAAGGCTTTATGTTGTATCTTGTAAGCATAAGCCAAGTTAATAACAATAAGCAAAAACTGTTTTTGATATGATATCCACTATGTAACTCGAAAGGAATAACTCATTCCAAGGCATAGAAGTATTGTCTTTTTTTCTTTGAACTACTACCTATTTACTTTAATTAGATATCTACTTGAATTCCGCAGTGCTCTATTCATGCATTTCATTGCATATTCCCTTGCTGAAATTCCCAATTTCATGTATTAAGTTTGGATAAACCAAGTCCTTGGTTTAATTGAAGTATTTTCCTATTTTTAATCCTTACTTTACAAAGTAAATGAGGACATATATGAATATCAATCACATTTTATTTTTTTTTCAAGGTGGATGTAAATAGCTTGAATGCAGTTTTGCAACATCCTCTGTTAGTAATGTGTACTTTATCAAATCAATGGCCATGTCATGGTAAACCTATATGGATCAGCTTGTTTATGTGGAGGGCTCCTTATGAGTGCACAATTTTTTTTTATCATCCCCACATTCTTTTCTTTCGCGCGTGCTTAATGATCACAATGATCTTTAACTTTATTCTCCTTTTGAAAATGCACACAAAATGGGAATGATGCAACAACATAGGATTTTAGACATAATTTTCAACAATATTTTTGTGGTTAAGGGGTATTATAAAAATATAAAATGTGGCATTGGAGTTCGATTCAATCCACTATTTGATAGTTTTTTGTATTTTTTTAACAATTTGTTAGATCATGGATAACCCACATTTTATGAAATTTATAGCTAATTTACATTTTTATTGTATATCCTCCACAATATTTCATGTTTGTAATTTTTTTACAATTTTGTGTTTTTGTCAATTTTTCACAATTTCTTAAATATTGTAGTTTGTTTATAAATTTCGTGTTTGTAAATATTCCACAATATAAAAGTTTGTATACCTCCTTAGTGTGATATTTGTGGCACTTTCAACATTTTTTCCTACCATTGAATTTACCACAACAAACTTGTAAGTGGAAGCTACAATTTGATTTCAACAATATTTATTTGTAAAATATCTTGAAAAATTGTAGAAATATTACAATCAACCTCTTTGACATTTCACATTCCTTTAATTCTTTATTTATGTAGGTTGTCTACATTTATATAACACACAATATTGAATATATTATAAGTTTATTACTAATTTTTCATTTAAAACTATATATATAGAAGGAACATTGGCTCTACAAAGAAGGAAAGGGTTGCAATTGCATCATAACAAATAAGGAATCAACATTTAAATCGAACGTTTAAGATGTTAAAATCATTTTCAATCCCAATCATGTACTATGCCAAAATTAAATCACAACACTGTCCCAGTCTCATTCCAGTTTCACACCTCACCAAGTCACACAAACAAATTCCCATTAGAAGTGTTGCTTGTGCTCCCTGTAACATCTTTGTGCTTACCATCTACATATTCATCCAAATACCTCCTTTAATTATTACTAGGGGTCAGTTGGTTTGTTTGAATACTAGGAACTTGCTTTGGAGCAGGTATTGGCAACATCGACTTTAGAACTCTGAAAACTTCATACATGGTAGATCGATCAGAGGGTCATTTCTTAGTGCAAATCAAGGTCAACTGGAAGATTTTTCTTACAATCCCAAACTTGCATTATTGTCTACTTTTGATAGAATCTATGTTCACATGCTGGCAAACTATCTTGAATTAACATCAAGTAAGATCATATTGATATAATTTTTACTTCATTAGATGGAGAGCATCGTGTGTATGGGATTGAAGTGAAATTTGTAACCAATTTTGTAAAATTGTTAGTACTTGAACGGAAGTGCAATTACATGCACTCAAAACTACTCAAATATACACAAAATAATAAGACCTATTTTTTACTCCATTTTTGTTCTTTTAGCAAGGCTTCAAATTTGGCACATGCTAGGATCATATTAGGAAAGGCTTCTCTCTTTACACGAGTTGATTGCATAAAAATGCTTATGAACAAGCTATGAATTATTACAGTCCATAAAACAAAACTCACTAAGGCATTTTGTAAAACACCAACAAGCACCATAAAAATATAGGTTATGTTTGAAATAATGGAAATGTTTTCATGTTTCATAACATTTTCTCAAGAAAATCCTAAACTTTTGCAACACTCTGCTTTCCATTTTCTGAAATCTACAACACTCTCACATACCAACCTTGCTTCGATTCCTTGTACATGTACAACCAGTTCCTCCTCTCTTTCTAACTGCTTTCCACCTTGCAATCCACCATCCACTCCAACAGAACACCCCGCCTGTCTTCATGTATTCATGTTTAGTTTAAATAAACTACTCCACAAAACACTACCACTCATGACATAAGATTTGCAAATGTATATGTACAAATTTGTAACAAGTTTTAAATGTAGAGATGGAATCGCACCCCTTATTAACTTCAACTACAAAAGTAATAACTATCCCTCTAAATCAAATAACATATACCATTCGGCGTTCACATTGCATTGAACACATGTAATTGCTAGTTTTATTATTTAAGGAAAAAAGTAAATTTACAAACAAAACCTCCAATATTCTCCTTTCCTTACAACGTAATGCAAACTTTTAGTTTTGCTACCAAATTGGAACCAAAATTCATATCAGGCCCACACTGTCATGAGTTCGATTTGATCTATTGAAATGGATGGATCTCCATTGTTCAAGTATTCATACCTATCATCTCCATACACACAAGCTCAAACAACTTGGATGGGGGCTATGTTTATCTAAAAATTGACTGCAGCGCATTGGTGGGGCATGTTCCTGTTTTGCAGGCCACCCAGGTTGAACGTCACCATAGACACAAGCACCTGCAGACTCGACTACCACTTGAATTTTCTTCCAATGTGCAGGGATATGGCAAAGAAAAGTCACACTATTCAGTTGTATCTGTAAATCAAGAAGAAATATATTAATACATCTCTATCTTCACGGAACATAGAGGACAATGACACTCATAATAATTTCATGGGAATTATTAATCTGCATAGTCCATGCTGATGCACGTTGCTGCCATCTCACCCTAAAAATGTATGGAGTGAATGTGGTCTTTGGATCTTCGCAAAAAAAATTATTTCTTCTCCTAGGCCTCAGCTTGTGCACCCGTGAGATCCAATTTGAATTCTGAAGTCAGCTCAATGTCTCACCATTGGGCCATCATGCATTCTCAAGGAAATTATTGCTTGGCGTGCATGCATGTGTACCGAGCTCATTCCACGCTTTCACCATATCTAGCTTATCACATTCATAATATATTTCAATTGTTAACTTCACAACAATTTAAAATACAGGTTTTATGGTGAATGGTATTTGGTCAAAACGTAAATCAGCAATTTGTATGTGGTAGAAAGAATTAACATGTCACATAGCGAGGTAATCAATTAGGGTTTTAGGAAGTATTGGTCACATTCTAAATTTAAACTTATGTACCGAAAGTCTAGGAATTGTATGTGATTTGTAAAGATTGTAATTATTTTGAGAAAAATATAACTCTCTAATTCAAGCTATTGTATTTCCACAATATTATACATTTAGTTTTTAAGAATTCTTTTTTTAAAAATATTGTAAATAATTTGGAATAATTTTTTGTAAATTTTTGTAAAAAAATAAATTTTG
The DNA here is from genome assembly GCA_019776745.2 of Taxus chinensis. NCBI lineage: Eukaryota > Viridiplantae > Streptophyta > Pinopsida > Cupressales > Taxaceae > Taxus > Taxus chinensis. Next base: position 651,361,572 of record CM034154.1, on the reverse strand, counting down.
AATAATGTGTTATTGGATGTGAACTATGAATGATAATTTATTTATTTATTAAATATTTTTTCTGGATAAGAATGTGGATTTTTAATGAGAAAGGATTAGAGATGTGAATTTTCTAGAAACTTTTAACAACTATTTAAATTTTGGAACATCAACAATTCTTAAAAAATAAAAAATTTGAATTATCGTAGAGATGCCATAAATATTCTACAATTATCTCAAATTGTAGAAAGTTTGTGGAATAATTATGGTAAAAAGAACTTATTTATTGTAGTGAATGTTCTCATGAACCAAAATTGTAACAAGTTTGTGGTGGAAATCTTCTTTCTCCCCATCCATCTCATCCACGACCACTTCATCCTCATGTGTGTTTGTTGCATTCTTCATTGTTATTGCACACATTTTTTTTGGAATGCCAAGTGATTAGGATTTGTGTACTAATAAATTATGCGAAAATCCTTTTTATAATGGGTATGCACATCACAAATCTTACAATAGAGAGATTTTTTTTTCTAGAACGCTTACTAAAGTAATGTGAAACTACTTACATCGTGGTTCCCTTCACATATCTCACATGCTTGTAGGATGGATTTTACACTATGACATGGGTAAGTTACCTTTATATGATGTGTCACTTCACAATCTATGCAAAAAAGTATACTACACGTTTCCTTGGCATTATTTGCAGTAATTATTTCTATTTGAATTTCCATAAACATGATTTTTACTTCCATGAATAGGTTGAAGCTAATATATATGCTTCCAGCTACTTCTACATGAAAAGCCACCTCTACTGCCTCTCTTATATCTATGAGGATATTATGGGAGAGGGTACATCTTCATGGCATAAGAAATCCTCCAAAAAACCATTTTTCATGTTGAGTATAGTGGATATCATAAGAAATCTTTGAGATCAAAGCTTTGAATTGAGTTTCGTATGTGTGAATGATTTATGTTAAATATTTCTTGATTTCCTTGAGTGTGAATATAATTTACATCGCTCAAACTCTTGAATATCAAACTCTTCTAGAAATTTCGGCTTGATTTTATCCTAGTCCAAAACAAATTGTTTCAATTCATACTTCTTATATCAGGCGTGTTTTGATCTAGCGATGTATTAAAAAACTAACTCGCCTTACACTCATGAATGGTGAATCCCTTTGCACACCAAATTAACTCAAATTTGTGAACATTATTGGAAAAAAAAATTCCCCAATACTTATAAATGTGCGGAGACATCTTATAAAAAATATTTTGTGCTAGCATTTTTGGTGTTCCATCTATTACTCTTCAATGGGATGTCATGTTTTTCATAGGTGTTGTAAAAACTCTATTAATTCTTATGTCTATAGTTGGTACAATATTAATTAGTAATATGTGCATTACTATCCCACCTGATTGATTTTTTTGTACTTTTTGAACTTTTTTTATGCTTCGAGTTCCTCTTCCCTTTGTGATGCCATCCACTTGAATTTTTTGACTACTACTCATCATCCCAATTCAACATGATTTAGAAGTTATTGACTTCTAAGAGAATTATATTCTTTTGGGCATTGGTGTTACTTGTTGTATCATGAAAGGAAAAATAATATCCATTCCTTCATTTCCCTACTCTTTTTATAACTCTTCTTCGCTATAAGTATTTATAAATACTTGGTCTTCAATAACTCAAGGTCCTATTGTATGAGCATCCATTGGAATTTGAAAAAGGATGACATCTACATTTTACTATGCACCATCTTCTTCTTGATTAATTTTTTTTGTTTTTACATGCACATAATCTCTTTCTTCTCCTTACATGTCACTCCTATCTCCCACTTCCATAACCAATGCTTTGGGTTTACCTTAGCGATTCCCAAGGTTGATTATTTCCTTTAAAGTAGACCTTTCTCATGTATTTCCTTCCATTTGGATTTTTCATAAATAATTGTCCTCAATATTTTCTCATCCGATAAATCTAGGGTGCAGCCAATTTTTTCATTCTTTCTCTAAAACTTTCCACTTCTCATAAAAATACGAGGTTTATCCATTCATAGAGAAGTTTTGAATTCTCAAATCCATCATTAGCTTCTTTATCTGCAAGGGATACTACTTCATATAAGCTCCTCACGAATCATGGAAGAAAATTATTTTTTCTTTGTTGACGTTGGAGAATGTTAATACCACGTATTCATGGAAGTATCAAAGAAGTGTAACTTCCACAATAAATCAATAATGTTATCCAAGTTGTGGCATGCTTCACTAGCTTCTTAGTGCACTCGTAGTTCTACTTGTGCTTCCTTCCTAGATTCAATCTTTTGTTCATATAATATTTTACTAACCAAGCATAGAGATATACTAGAAGTTCAATTATGAAGGTCTCGTATAGAGGATCGTATAGATTCTTTTACGCCCAATCCCGAGGGGAATGATTTGTAGAACAATTCTTTTAACTAGGACGTTTCTATGTGAAATATTTTTCAAATTTATTCTCCAAAGTCTCAATGATATCTATTTTATTCTAAGCATATTTTAGCCACTTCATCATCTTTTCATTCATACTAAAATCATTAGTTCATACATTCCTTGTATACCGAATCTCATATAAGCTCCCTCTACATCTATATTTTTTCATTAATCCCTCAAGAGAGTATATGTACGAACAGGTACTTACCCTTTATTAATTAAAAAAAGCTATAATTATCCATTTATTTCAGTCTACATAAGTTAAATATTACAGTGGGGTGGTGTATATGCGACATATCACTATATCTTATCTTACATGGAAACTTCGTATATTGTGTTGCATGGAATTATCGATCCTTTACATGGATAATTTTTATTTCCTCAAAGAAATTCAAATTGGTAGTTATATTAAACTTGTTTTCCTACTAGCACATCATTAGTGTTCTTTAGATGTACGTGTACTTTTAATTACATTAGTGTTAGTTTGATTGTTAGTTCCTCTTGCACTATTGATCTTATCCTTCATGTTATTTTGCATCATTTGCATGTGCTTCCCAATTTACCGCATCCACTACTTATTTTCCTTATCATCTATTGTTGTGTGTGTGGACTTATCTCCATGTTTCACTATAAGGGTGGATGGAATAATTACCATGTTTGAAAATGGGCACATCAAATTTATTTCAAAAGTACTTAGAAAAAATAAATTAGTAAATAGCCTTGTACAAAATTGGGCTCAACAAAAGGTCATGTTAGTGGATATTTTTTTATGTCAAATGTTTATATAGTTTGTCAAAATCAAAAGTTAATGGACTCAATTTTTTGCAGAACCTACATCTATTTGGAATATAAATGTGTAAGTATTGTGGGGGTTTAATTATTAAGTGCATCATATATTTGTGCCTCAAAATAAAAGCTTGCTAAAAATCAATTTGTTTTTGGATGTAAGATAAAAAAGAGGAATGGGACCAAAAAAATGTCTCTCATTCATCGTTAATGATGGGGCCCCATTAGACAACAATGAAACTATAATCTAAAAAAATGACTAGCATTAATGATAGTTCCTAATGGTAGGTGGATAATTTATGTTTTGCAGTGTGAAATGGTAGTAATTGTTTGTAGTGGTTTAAAATGAGACAAGGAAAAAAACCTCAAATTTTGAATGTTTTTATTCATGTAATTTGAGTGAATAAGTGCACATGTTCCCATATAATAGTTTCAATTTCCCAAACAATATGTTTAATTTTAATCCTAGTGTATGTTAACATATGATTGAAGATTGAACATAAGTATATATCCCTACTAATAGTTTCTACCACTAGATTAGTTTGATGTGTTCCCATAAGTAATGACTGATGAGAGATCGATCAGTTCCATATCTACCCTCATCTAGTAATTTAGACACATCTTCTAGTATTCATATTAAGTGAATGTTGGGAATATCATGCTAGTACACACATTAATATATGCGAGTTAGTAGAAACTATGTTAATGCATGAGATAATGTTTTACTTTAATTTGTAAGTGTGGGATGGTAAATATATGAGTTGTAATAATAACTAAATAGGAATAGGGATGGGAGATTATGGGTTAGAGATATTTTTGGGATTGTGAGGATATTTAGGAGAGAATAATATGGCATATATGAGTCAATACATAATTTATAGGATTAAACATTTTTATAAGAATCCAGTTTTCCATGAAAGAACCAAGCACATTGAGGTGGAATGTCATTACATTAAAGAACAAGTCTTAAACCACCACATCCATCTTCAGTATTGCTCAACAAATTCTCATAGAGTTGATATACTCAGCAAGTCTCTTGGCAAGGTGAAATTTGAACTATTTTGAGGGTACAATTATAAAAACAATGTAATAAAGGAGGGAATTTTATCTTAATTTATAGTTATTACATTGTTTATTTTGTTTTCTCCATGAAGTTATGGTAGTTTTTGGTTTTAGTTACTGAACCGGTCTTGGTTCACCTATAACCTTTTTTTTCTTGTATTTATATTTACTGCTACATTAAATAAAATTGTCTTAGTAAATTTATAGGAATTTGAGGATAAAATCCTCAAAGGTAACTACGACAATTTGTGAGAAAATTGATAGCACTTTATTGAACCCAAAGGGAATTACCGTGTATCAAAATGATCTTCATTATGTCATAAAGGTTTTTTTTACCATTCTTCCTCTATGATCTAAACCTTACATATCTAAAATATCCATTACTTAAAGCGTATATTTCTTATCCCATGACTCGTTCAATAATCTCTTCTATAAAGGGTGTTGTTTTAACTTTAGATAGTCCACATATATTTCGATACTCTCATCCTTTTCTATATGGATAACCATAAACCTACATTCAAACTCCTTTGTTGGTATAATAAATCCTGCATCTAACATATTATCAATCTATTATTTCACTTTGTAGTACAAGTTTGGATTCATCCTATATGTTCTCTTTCACAAAAGTTTTGTACTCTCAAGTTATTCAAGATCTACATTATCCCTAGAATGAAGGATGCATTCCTTTCATTTCTTGATAGCTCTATGGGAAAAATTCATAATAGTAATGTAAAAGTTCAGTAATCTTGGCGGCCTTTTCTTCTAATATGTAATCTCTTATTATCATAGTTCAAGACACCTCATATATTCCTATATTCACCTTTAGAGATTTAAATATTTCATGATAGGGAATTTTTCTTAACTCATTATCAATAACTTCCCTTGTTCCAAAAGAAATTTATATGTTCAAGTGATTTTTTAACCCCCTAATCAACTTATTGCACCATATTTAATTTTCCCTTGCATCTTCAATTGTGTTCTAGCCAAATTACTTCGAATTCTTTTATTGAATAGCTCTTTTTACTTCATTCCTCAAAATTCTTGGGCAACCCTAACCCCTTTTCTTTGTGAAGTTCAAAAATGTGTTATTCTATGATTGCATCATTCACAAAAATAGTCTTCTTTATGCATTGGAGTGAGTAATCCACCTTAGGAAATGCTGAAGTAAATGATAAAGTATATATAAGATTAAATTTTAGCACCTCCCACTAAGAAGTAACTGGGAGTGATTTGTTACCAACGTGCCAAGTACACACCCAAATATACAAGGTGTGATAAAATACATGGTTCCATAGTTCTAGTTTGATTAGATGCATTTTTGTTTTCCATACTAAGCTCACATGAAAAAAAAATTTGATTTTCCTCATTTACCAATGCCTCATGTTGATAGGCACTTCCAAATGGGATTCCATGTGCTTGTCCCAAACACACATCAAGGAAATGTAAGGATGATATTTTTTTGTCATTGATCATTGATGGAAGACATCATCATGACTAATTTTCCTCTTTTTCCAATGTCTCACATTAAGAGTCATCGCCAAATGAGATTCTCTACGGTTGTCCCTAACACGTAGCCATGAAATGGAAAAAAGAGATTTTGTGTCAGTGATCTTGATGGAATACATCATAATAATTATTTTCCCTCTTTTTCCAATGCCACATACTAATGGCGTAGTCTCAGCGGTAGTTCCTAACACACATCAAGGAAATGGAGTGTTGAGGTTTTATATAAGCAATCATTGGTGTATGACATCATCATGCTTATTAATGAGGGGAATTCCTAATCACTGCCTAAATCGCTAAAGAGAAACCCTACTCACAAATGTGCATGAAATCAACAACATAAGGTACCCTCGACACAAAGTTTTTGTATCTAATATATGAGAGTATGGGATTGAAACAAGAAAGTTTCCTATGAACTATTCATTGACCACACCTTGCTTTATGTGGTATCTCAAAATTATGATGCATCGACAACCTTTAAACATTGGAACCCCTCTCTACTTCAAATAGCTAAGGAAAACAGTAAGTTGTTCATATGTGACTCATTGTAAGAAAATGAGTTTCATATTCATTCTCCCCTAGCACTTCCCCAACCCCAGGACTTCTTCTACCTCAAATCTCTTCTTTAACTCCTATCTTCCTCTCTTGTGGTTTCACTTTCTCAAGTTTTATTTCTTCAACATTTCCCCTTTGACATTTCGAACGCACATTTCACATGTGATTGCTATTATTATATTAATTTAAAACATTTATGTTGATGGTTATAAGGATCTGATATGCATAACAATTGCTAATGTTGGCAGGTAGTTGAAACCGTCAATGAACGTCTTAAATGCCAATAATATTAAGTAGCGTTTCCTTGCCACGTTTTCTCATCTATCTTGATACTCTCTTATTTGTGAACACATTAAAAAAAAAGCAAAAACTCCGTGCTTTCCAAGTTTCTATATAACAATAAGTTTTGAATGTTCAACTTGATTTGGATTCTATTTTGGAAGTTTATTTTTAATGTGCATTATTGTGTATAGATTTGGTAAAAGATTTTTATTCTCTGTTTTTTAAGCAGTGGTAAACTGTGTATAGACAGCAAATTTTGTTTAGATGCATGTTTTAAACATTGCGATTGCGACTTCGCTTGCAATCAAATTATCAATCAAACACCAAACAGATCTCAACAAATCTCAATCTCTCTCTTGTTATACGTTTCTGAATTACTGGCTCAATGGCTATCTCAGTTTGACTATTCAATTTCTGCAATCAGATACGCATTCTTCTTAACGTGATAGTTTCGATCTTCTATTTTCCACGTTCTCATGTATTTCCATCTGAATATGTAAATCTACCCACGCGCACAAATTGAAAAGTTAGTACAGTTGTTGTTTGTGGGAATTGCCAAACTGTTTTATGACGGAAGGCCTTATCTTGCCGGTTCCGGGTTTTGATGACGTGGCTGCTCGGACTCACTGAATGGTCAAAAGACAACGATTGTCTACTCCGTTTATTAGCCTCTTATGCCGTCACCGCTGAAATATCCATCATTTGGGTTTTAAGACTACTCCATCAATAAGCAGCCATTTATAATGTAATAAACGAGGGCCTTTAAAACGAGCATGCATGACATGCGTACGATGAAGGAATAAGATGGATGTTTAAAGTTGTATTAATTTTTCGTTTCATATTTCAATTTTTCATTATCTGAACTTCGAAGAGACCCGACTCTTAATATGTGTGGGTGGAGAAATGTAGGGCGAGGGCTATCCTGCACGCAAAAGGCGCCATGTCGCAAGCATCATGTGGACCATGCCGACCATGATGTCATTCACTGCCACATGGCACAATATTTTATACTTCCCGTGATTTACCTATTCCCAGTGCACTATCCTCACTAGCCCACCTACTACCTGCTGCATGCTTCAATATGATTTGATATCACTTTATTAAAAAAACAACATACCACTGATGTGACCGCTAATGCGCGGGACCCACCAGGGCATGTGCAGGTACGAGGATTTAGGTTTCAACATCTACACATATGGGTTTATCCATTAAGGTATGATACTCTTTTCTAGCAGGTACAAGTAAGCATGTGGGATACCATTTTACATCTCCCAATTGAGAACCCAACCAAGGGTTTATTTACATGCAATGATTTACGTTGGAAAAACTTTCCCGACATCAACAGAGATTATATGTGGGTTGCGTGGATTGAGACTGATAGAGTGGAGGACTTCGTGAAAGGAGAGTCAAATAGTAAGTTGTACCCAACCAAATATCATATTTCCCATTAGAAAAAAAAGTCCATCACCTATTCCTGGAAAGAAGACAAGAATCAATAGCACTTTGGAATATGTGATGTGTGTGGGCTTTCATTTTAAATATCGTGTACATGGATGCTTTTGTATTTCGTGTTTCGATGTGAAGGTGCTAATTAGTTTCATATTAATGTGTACACATTAGTGTTCGTATGGGCCTAAGGACTACCGGAAAATTGATGCCTTGCCACAAGACAAGTTCTTATTGCCAAAGAAGGGAAAAGGCAACCGACCAGGCCGAAATCATATTAGTTGTGGTTGTCAATGTCATTTCACCACTTGGAGAATGGTCAATAGCCCTGATCAAATATTACTCATCTACAATCATGTAGAACATGTTGATAGCGAAGGAAATCATTGCCATGGTCAAGAATATGAACAGTTCAAAGCGAAATAATGTTTTTTTCGCCCCTTTTATTAGCCCACGGCTTAATGAGTGGATTCATAAGTTGTTTTGTTTAGGAATGTATTCCGATACTATCCACCTTAAGCACAGTGAGATGGTGCATGAGAAGCTCACATTGTTGAATGGTAAAACCGAACGGGATGATTTCTTAAGTAGGGATGACATATTTAATAGAAAACGCCAAATTAAGGAGCTATAATATGTGCTTAACCCCAATGATGCAGAAAGTGATCGAGATTGGACTCTAACAAATCATGGGAAGTGGTTTTTCTATTAGGAATCTAATAATGAAGGCACTAATGAGGATGGGAAAATCTCATTCATATTGGGCATCCAACTCCCACTTCAGTTGGATTGGTTGTTGAGATATGGAAATGATAGTTTAGTGGCCATGAATTCAACGTTTGGAACAAATGGAATGAAGGTATGATTTGAATACTAGCAATACTACTAGTTGATGCTTCATTTATTTAACATAGAAGTTTATTTTTGTAATATATTTTCATACAGTTTCAATTGTACACGTTGCTGGTGTTTGATTCCAAACACCATGGGCTTCTCGTGGCATGGTTAATTATGTCTAGGTCATGTGCTAGTGACATCACCCAATGGATGCAGTTACCTCGGAATAGAGTACACTTGAAACATATCGAATGGAAAATAAATGCCTTCATGGTAAATGACGTGGACGTGGAGATCAAAGCAATAAGGTATGTGTTGATTACGTTGCATATGTACAACACAATTATAATGATTATGTTGCAAAGTCTTACTAGCTTGTCCTATGCAGGGAAACATTTGATTGCGAGGTGTACATATGTAGCTGACATGTATGACGTGCATGGTTGAATAATTTGATAGCCAAAGTAAGAGAAGATTATGTGAGGCGAGAGACATTCAATGAACTTGGATATATTATGCACAAATGTATTGATGAAGGGAGGGCTAATAGGGAGGCCATAAAGTTCATAGAGAAGTATTATTGCACGTAGCCCAAATTTTTCAAATATTGGGAGGAGTGTTGGCTCCACATGGTTGCAATGTGGTAGAGGTGTTGTCATAACCTCAAACATGTCGGGAAAGAAACCAACGCAGCCATAGTATCCTATCATTCACATCTAAAAAACCATTTCTTGCGTACAATTCACATTACTGCACATCAAAGGGCGGATTGGTTAGTACACCAACTAACAACAAGTGTTTACATATACTACTAGTGGCTGCAAATGAGCAAAGATAGTGGTTTTTAAAAGAACCATAAAGTTGAAATTTTTTAAAATATAGCATGGGTTAAGGCTTTGCAAATTCCAGACTATAATGACACATTTCACACAATGGACAGTCGTTTCTCATGGGTGCAAAACCAAAAAGATGATACATTGTATTATCAGGTGTATAGCGCAATGCCAATGATGTCAATATGCAGTTGTCCATTTTCAGTCCAAGCCTACACATGTAAACATGTAATTAAGGTGGAGATGACACGAGAGAGACGAGGATTCATTGGTATTCATGAAATAGGGGGTGGCGTTAGCTACTCCATCAACAACAATTTAGATGTGAATGTATAGATGTTTCACTTTTCAATTTTCTTCTTGTTTTTTCTAAATCCCCAATATCAAATAGTTGATTTATTTTTCAATACAGAAGCTTTGCATGGTAGTCAAAAAAATGAAAATGAATCTGATGATGGTATGGACAATGAAGGCTTGTTGGATGCTAATAATGTAAGGAAGAACTCTAGTCACAAGTAGTTTCATTTATAATTTGATCATTGTTGCTGGAATATGGCATCATTTCTTTTAATAATGTAGAGCATGGAAAATGGACCAGAAAATACAAATGAAAGCAAAGCTCGAATAGATATCGGAGACTCGTCGGATGTACGTATAGATGATAATGTAAGTCATCATTCCACTTGTAATCATTTTCCATTTTACTTGTGAGGTCATTTGTAACATGATGTTTGTCTTGTATAAATAGCTCATGCATGAAGAGATAGAGGATGAACTAGAAGCATGTAGAATGAGAGCTCATGAAGTATATGAGAATTTTCTCACATCAACAAACAACAACGAGACACTATATTTCTTGGAGAAGTATATGGCAGATGTTTACAACAAGGTCAAGAATAGGGAATTATCAAATACACTTGGGTTACAACTCGCAATGGCTCAACTATTCCAAAAATTGCAAGATGGCCATGGAAATACCCTTCGTAGAGAAAAGAACATCAAATTGATGAATCTAAGAGGAAAACGTACCATGTCACAAGAGGAAGCCTTGTTTCCAAATCCCCATAAGAATCACAAATGGCAAATGTGGAATGAGGATCTAAATAGGGAAGTCAAACATGACAGAGACATAAATAATCGAGATAATGAATCTTAAATGTGTCATTCTAGGTTAGATATAGAAATAATGAAGTTTAGCACGATTCATAAGATGTGTTCGAGTGTAATTATAGGTTAGATAGTAGTTGGATATTGTAAATCTTTCGGGTAAGTGCACCAAGTTGGGGGGCCAAAAGGGGGTCTTAAGTGGACGTATTTTTCTGAAAAAAAAAACTTCAACTTGTACGAGTTTTTCGACATAGTTACACTCAAAATTGGAAGATGTTGTAGAAATATAAATTGTAGCATTTTGAGTCTAGTTTCTAAGCTACTAAATTTTATTGAAAAGGATACGTTTAAGTGGGTTAAACAACTAAAATACCAACAAATGCTTCTATTTTTGTTAAAAAACATAATAGAGTGACTTTTGTGCCCCCCACCATTTTTTAGCACCATTTAGTATTTTTGAAAACCCTTTGGTATAAAGATAGCTAGGAGCATCTAGTTTGGGCTCCATTTTTTAAGATTTTTTTAGGGAATATTTTTTTATTTATGAGTTTTATAATACATAAATTTTATTTTTTGAAAAAAAAACGGAACTTTTACCGTGCCCCCCTCCCTAACTACCTCAAAAAATATTGAAAATTAGAATTTTTTTTGAATATGTATAGAATTATGCCTAGTTTGGGCTAGTATAATTTTTATAAAATTTTGATTGCCCAAAAAAAAAGATACACTATGAAAGATAGACATATTTACACTTCAAAAATAGCTATAAAAAGGCATAGTTAGAAAATAAATAATATGGAAACCCTATATTAGTCAAAAAATTTGAAAAATTATATTTTTAGAAAGAAGAGACTCTGCTCTATGTCATGGTATAATGTTTTAAAAATGGATCGATTATTTTATTTTGATTTATCATAGAGGAAGTGACATTTTTACATTTTCTTGTAAAAACACGTTGTTTGCTGTGTTTGTGTAGGTTTACGCCGCAGGCTTGGGGATCAAAACCGGATCCCAAGCCTTGAGGCATGGCTTGGGAAAATAGAAAACACAAAATGTGTACGCATTCTAATGCGTGCGCGTTCTAATGCATGCACGTTATATGTAGTATAAAAATTATGCATGCTTTTGACATGCTTCTATTTACATAAATAAATTTTTAAATTTATTTATGTAAATATAAGAAATTAAGGTCACTCTCTACCTTATGGAATTAGTCTCACAACTTCATGAGTCATGGTTTATGAGATAGTTTTTAAAAGTATAATCTAGTTAGTACATAGGTAATTTTTCAGAATTTCAGCATTCAGCCTAAATCTTTTAGCATTTAACTTCTACAATCAAAACCCTAAACCATAGGCCATAAACCTAAACACTAAACTGTAGAACCTGGAGCCCTAAACCCTAAATATGCTAAGGAATTAACCATGATCCCTAAGACCCTAGTCAAGGTCTTAAACCCTAAACCTTAAACCTTAGAAACATTCAGACCTTAAACATGAGCCCTAGAACCCTGAGCCTTAAGGCCCTAGACCCCTAGGAGAGAACTAAACCTTAAATATCTAATCCTAATACAATAAACCCTAAGCCTTGAACCCTAGTCACCCTACCATCCCTCAAGCCCTAAGAATCTAAACCCTAACACCCTAGACCATATACTCCTAAGCCCTAAGCCCTAAGACCTAGACCATAATACCCTAAACACCTAAGTGGGTGACCATGAACCCTAAAACCTAAACCATAAACCCTAAAGTACCTATGTGAATATGAGCTAAACATTAAATACTTGAACTATTGACACCTTGAACTCAAGTGAAGCTAGGGGCCTAAAACCTAGAACCGTAAACCTGTAAATACCTATGAGTCCCAGAAACACTAAATCCTTAACCCGAGGTACCCATAAACCCTAAACCTAGGAAATCCTTAGGGACGACCTGCAGGGTACCCTAACCCAATAACAACAAAGTAAAGAGAGTAAAATCCCTCTCCAAGGCATCCTAAAAAGCTCAGCTCAAATCATAAACCGTACAATGCTGAAGAACCTTGGTGTGCACTATGGTCTAAATCCACTGAACTCATGAGCACTAGAACCCTAAACCCCACAACTGATACTGGGCTTCATCAATATTTCCTAGTCATACATGCCTAGAACTATCATTAGAGTGATGCTCTATAGTGTACTAAAATACCAAACATGAGAGGTGGGATGAACTACTGCAAATAAATGTGCCATGATCCAAGATCAATAACCTTGTGTAACTTGGCAATGACATATATTACACAGTCTCACGATCCAAGACTTGTTTATGTTAACAAGTGCAAGAATCATGAACACCCCCAAATGAAGTAGGATCAACACCATGCTTTTCCATAGGCTGCTGATCATGGGTAGAGTGATTCTCTATAAATTTGTATGGGTCTACCTTAAAGTGTGGGACTTCTCGTAAGATTGAGGAAACTAACTCTTCAGAATGCACTAGGCTAGTTCTTATTCATTTATTTAGGTGCATACATAGTCAACTTGCCAGAGGGTCTGTCAAAAATACCTAGATACTAAACTATCACCAAGGAGACAGAGAGATACACTACACCTGCTAATACAAAAATACTCAAAACAAGAAGCATCACAACTACAAAAGGTGTTGCAAGTGAAGGAATGATGGCCAAACTTGTTTTGCTGAGGAGACATGACTGTAGAGTCCAAATAAAATGAATGCCTATAATTGCCTCCTCGTGATAACCAAATTTATCCACCCAAAATCAACTACGGATGGATGAAGAAAATTCCTACATATGACTAAGTGTAAAGGATGCTATAATTGATGCATACAAAAGACAAATTTATTTACTGTGTGTCAGGTTGATACAATACATTAATAAACGACCAAGAGGTTAGAAAGCATATTACAGGTTTCTCAAGCCTAAGTGAAGATCTAGAACTCCACGAGTTGCTCATGATCCTAAAAGGAGATTGGGAGTGAACAAAAGACAAGAGAACTCTCTCCAACCTGTGTGATCCGAATGAAGTCTCGAGCTTGTATTTACCAGATTTGATACATGACGAGAGATTTCACTTAAGATGTGGAGATAGCGGTAAACAATACAACCTATGAATGTCTGTTAACCAGTCAGCTATTTAATGTCTCCCATAGAAATCTGTCATGTGAGAATCTAAATGTCAGTGGTATGCTTATCAAACCATGATTCGATGTAGCTTAGCAGAAGGAGGATACACAACATGATTGTAGGGTAATAGGTATCCGATCTGGTAGAGCATGGAAGTAACAAGATCTTACATTGAAGGCCCGTAGTAATTTCATCCATTTTTCTCCCACAGACTCCTCCCAAAGGACTGACACATTCAAACCTCTAGTGGTGTATACATGAGCTCAAGATAGTTTTCCAAGTGGATTAGTAGCATGGATATGGTTGTCCACAATATGATCGAGACATGTTGTAGGCTAGCAAGTTATGCCCCTGAAGGAAGTGTATTATCAGGTGTATACAAATCATGAATGAGTGAAAACAGTTCGAATAGAATGGGTCTACTTTTTCTGTTTCATTCTACACTTTACTCCACAAAAGGTCAAAAAATCCTCTTTTTCCTCCAAAGGCACGCATCCCCTCATTATAATTTTGATGGGGCTGAAAGTTTGTATTTTAAATATTTCCAATGGATAGAACATGAAGAAAAGGAAGCACTTTACTTTTTTTCCCAAATGCTCCGCAGGTCAAAACCAAGTTATTGATCTTGAAAGTTACAAGGTTTTTAATACACTTGACTCTGTTCTTTATTTTGAGCGGCCACCAAAACAACCCAAATTGTTGTTGCCTTCACCACAAAAATAAAATTAATATGGGACACTGAAGTTAGCGCCCCTATGGTTTTAGGGGGGATGCGCTTAAATTTTCATCTTTTTTTCTCATTATGACCAAGGGCTAAGGATTTTCACCTGGTCTTCCGACTCCCCGGATTTGACCGAAATAGTAGAAAATGTGCACAACATCCGTGGACCCCTGCCAAAACACTAGACAAAGATCCGAAAAAATTCATGCATGCAAACCGAGATAGATACGGCCCATTTTAGAACTATTTACCCTGTTGTAGATCTCCAGAAATCCAATAGACCCAATAAATAAACTCACGTTTTCTTTTCTTCCCGGCATGGCCTGCCTGAGGCAAACCGGTGTAGCTTCCCTATAAGCAATGCCACAAAAACCCATAAAAACTAATTGCCTCTAGAAATGGTCGAGTTTACAGTCAATCGTTAGGGTTTGGCCCAGTCTTCCGGATCCAATGAAAGCGGGGCTGTATTTGGATAGAAATGAATGCACACGCGGCAAATCTGGCAACTCAAATGAAAAATCTCTGAATATTCAATCCTTGATATTTATTTGCAAAAGTTAAACACTTGGCAGCCTGGATGTCAACAACAATCTCCAGCTCTGATACCATGAAAGGAACAATAACTAGATCGTACCAAGCGAAGAAAACATATGCTAATCAAACACCATGATCAATAAGATGAGAGCAATTTGCCTGGAGAATAACTTTACATAAAACGCTTTGCAAACAAATGATTCAAACATTTTTCTTTGAAGGATTGTCTATGGAACTCAATGCAATACATTGCAGAATGGGCCTCCACGGGTCTAAATAGGCAAGGAATAACAATCTAAGAATCTCTCTTAGTCCTAGATCAATCCATAAATCTGGAAAATAACTAGTGGCAGCTCAAAGCTCATTTCAAGACCATTCTACCTTTAGGAGATAACTAGACATTGGAAGGATGCACCAGTCTAACATGATGGCACTCTCAAGGAACTTGCAATTAGTCAATACCATAGATCAATTTTGAGGCCCAGAACCCTGTTTGCCTAACAACTTTGTTTGACCATTTGATCCTAATCTCCATTTCAAGCCTGGGACACGTGGAGATGCACACACATAAGTAGTTTGAACCTAAATACAATTTTTGGATAAATCAAGTACTTTGGAGAAGCATGAGCCGTTAGGTACATACGTCGCTACTCTCTGCTGGCTCCTCCATATTTTAGTCAATTTTGGACTTTTCCTAACGGATTGTTCTTGAGCCATGCCCCCCTAACTACCTCAAAACTTCATCAAAAATTAGATCCTTTTTTGAATATGTATAGAATTATTCCTTTACTTTGTGCTAGTATGCATTTTTCTTCAATCTGACAATGACCCAAAGAAAAGATAATGATTAAATATAGACATGTAACTTGTTAATGGATTTAGTAAATGGAATACGGCTATACAGAGTCGTTTCTTTTGCATAGGGTTAGTTTAATCCTTCTAATATGAAGCCACACCTTATATTAGTTAGAAAATCTGAAGCAAATTATATTTTTACAAAGATCTGAAACGTGATGCTCTACATCGTGGTATTGTTACTTTATAAATGGGGTCAATTGTTTTATTTTGAATATTTCATAGAGGAAGTGGCATTTTTATATTTTCCTGCAAATGGATACACGTAGTTTTATATGTTTGTGAGGTCCTTGTGTCAGGGTTGGGGATCCTGAATGTAGATCCTAAGCCTTGAGGCACTGGCTTGAAAAAAGAGGAAACACAAAATGCGTACATGTTATCCATGCATATGCGTATTATGTATGCCAGTATAACCCATTGTATATTATTTTGACAAATAACCATCTATTTACAATAATAAATTAATCTTAAAGTATAGATATAAGAAACATAGGGAATCACTATGCACCTTATAGAACTAGGTGTCACATTTCTATTAGTCACAGTTGAGGAGATAGTTTTTTATAGTATCCTCTCCGGTCAGTACATAGGTAATTTTCAGGCTGTTCAACATTCAACCTAAATCTTTTAGCATTTAAATTCTACAATCAAAACCTTAAACCCTAAACTGTTCAAAACCCTAAACCATGATCCCTAAATAGGGGAACCTAAACCATAAACCTTGAACCCTAAGGGGTTAAGCCCTAAACCCTAATTCTTAAATCTTTAGCCCTTACACATCAACCCTAAATCCTAGACCTTGGAGCCTTAATCCCTAAACACTATGACTCTAGTGACCATAAACCATGAACCATTGAGCCTTAAATCCTTAAACCATAAACCCTAAACCTTGAAAACTAAATCCTAAACCTTCAACCCTAACCCATACACCCTAAACCCTAAACCATAAGCCCTAGGGGTAGTAAACACTAAACCCTAAACCCCAAGGTTCTGATGTGATTTCCTAGAAACTTTAACCCTTAACCATGAGACCTAAACCCTAAACCCTAAAAAAAAGTAATAAATCTAAACCCTAAAACTCTAAACAATAAACCCTAAACCCTTGAAGCCTAGACCCTAATAGTGTCTAAACCCTAAATACTAAATCCAGAGCCCCGAGGACTACTAGGGTCTTTGGAAGGATTAGACAGTCAGGAATATGACATTTCCCTCCTTCAAAATATCAATAGATGAAAAACATCAAATTTTGATGAATCTTTTTGAATGTTCTGTCCGAACCTACAAATTCGATGAGCCCTAAACCCTGTGACCTTAAATCCTGAGCCCTAAACCCTAAGGCCTAGAGCCCTAAGCTCTGACCCCTAAAACCTTAAAACCAAAATAACTAACCCCTAAACCCTCAAACCCGTAAATCTAAACCCCGAACCCTAAGTATTACACCCTAAACCCTTGTACCCTAACCCCTAAACCCTGAGCCCTGAGCCCTAAGTCCATGAACCCTAAATGTTAAATCCTAAAGGTCCCCGTGCCCTAAACCATAAACCCTAAACTACTATATCATATGAAGCTTAAACCCTAAACTCATAAACCCTCAACCACTAAATCCTAAACCCTAAACCTTAAGCCCTAAGCCCTAAGCCCTAAACCCTAAGCACTTGAAGCCCTAAACACTAAATCGTAAAGCCCTAAATGCTGCAACCTACACCCTTAAACCCTGAGACCTAAAACCTAAATCTAGAGCCCTGATCTATAACTCCTAAACCTTAAACCCCTAACTTTGAACCTCGAACCTCTGAAACAAAATAATAAACATAAAACCCTAAACCATGCACCCTAAAGTCCCTAAACCCTAAACCTTGAGCTCTAACCCCTAAACCTCATATATTTCCAGTAGGTCTTATGAGTGAGTTCATATTTTGAATATCTTAAAGGACCATATTTCCTTAGTCTTGTGTCTAGAACCATCATTAACCAAATCTTTTACAACTACCTTGTTCATGAGAGGTGGGAATATCCCTCCTTCAAAATATCAATAGATGAAAGCACATCAAATTTTGATGAATCTCTTTGAATTTTGTTCATACGAAGTCGATGAACCCTTTTTCCCTTGAATAATCTTTGTCAATACTAATAAGAATGGGTAAGAAACAAAACATTGAACAATTACACCCTAAAATAGTTCGCATGCAATGGGCATTTCCCTCCTTTAAAATATCGAGTAGATGAAAGGCATCAAATTGTGATGAATCCCTTAAACCCTTCTTCCTGCGAAGTAGATGAACCCTGACCTAGTTGAATACTCTTTGTCAATACTTATAAAAATGGGTAAGACCCTAGAATCGTAAACCGTGACTAAATGAGTGAGCATAATCCTTGAGCCTTAAAGCCTGAACTCTAAACCCTAACCATAAACCCTAACCCCTAAACCCTAAACTCTAAGCCCTAAACCTTAAGCCTTAAACCCTAAACCCTAAACCCTAAACCATGAACCATGACCTTTAAACCTTAAATCCTGACCCCTAAATGCTAAACCTATGAGCCCTAAACCCTCAACCCTATGCGTTAAACCCTAAACCCTATACCATAAGCCATAATCCGAAAAGCCCTAAACTCTGAGCCTTTAAATCCTAAACACTTAAGCCTAAACCCTAAAAACTAAATCATGAGCCCTAAACCCTAAAGCCTTATCCCTTTGCTCTAAACCCTAAGCCTTGAACCCTACGCCCCAAGCCTTAAGACCCTAACTCCTAAAACCATGAACCGTGAACCCTACAACCTCAAATCTCAACCTTAAACCCTAACTCCTAAACCCTTCACCCTAAACCTTGAACCCTTAACCCTAAACCCTAAACCCTAAACCCTCAACCGTGATCCCTAAACTCTTAGACCCTAAATCCTGATCCATAAAGCCATAAACCCTGAACCTTTAGTCCTAAACCCGTAAACCCTAAACCTTGAGCCCTAAACCCTAAACCCTAAACCATTAACCCTGAACCATAAACCCTAAACTCTAAACCCTAAAACCATAAACCCTAAACCATGAACTCTAAGTCCTCATCCCTAAACCCTAAACCCTGAAATCTAAACTATGAGACTTAAAAACTAAACCTTAAATCCTAAACTCTAAACCTTAATTCCTAAACCCTAATCCCTATACACTAAACCCTGAGCCCTAAACCCTAAGCCCTAAGTCATAAACCCTCACACAAAGGAAAGTCATAAAGATATCATTCAACATGTTTCAATGTGTAGGGAATAGTGTTTACAGGTGATCGATCGACTCATTTAGTTTTGATGAGAGACTACTTCCTTTGAAGGCCTAAAAAGGCATTTTTTTCCATTCTGTAGTTAATTGAAAAGCCCTTCAGAATAAGTTAAATTGAGCCACTCATGTCACTGAGCTATCAAGGACCATTATTTGTGAAGTATTAAGGCATTGTTTGTCTCCATAAGAGACATATGATCAAAAACATGTATGAGAATAATGAATTTGATTCCATGAAAGGATTATTTTAGAGGTAGGAAAGGTGAGTGGATGATGTTTATATGGAGCACCATATTTCTAAGAATGCGAAATGATCTGAGTTCACTTGATGCAATTCACTTGGTACTATTCGTAGCAATTCATTAAACACCTAGTAGTGTTATCACACCTTAAGGAGGAGGCACATTACAATCACCTCATTTTGGCTATAGGATAGGAATCCCATTCTAGGGAACAATCCTCTATCTACAACGTGAGGATCTCTTTTTAGTAAGAAGTAGACAAACATCATCAGAGTTGATTCATGGTCATTAACGTGGATTATGGACCAAATTGACAAATTAGAACCAATTCAAATAGTGGTAGTGCCAAAATTTATTTTAAAAGGTCAAAAAACCTAAAAAATGACTATATGCTTTCCCCAAAACAAATAACGACTAAAATATATATGCCATGAAAGTTCTAGGTTGTTTGCTTGAAATCTTGAAAATGAGTAAGTACTGACTCATATTCGATTTTTAAAAACTATCTTCTAGATCATATTTGTTGGAGCTACGGGACCACTTCCATAAAGTGTAGTGTGGCCCTAAGTTATTATATTTACAAAAATAAATTTAAAGTATAAGAAATAATAAAAGAAATATTATACTTATACATGGTCCATAATATTATTGAACATTTATTTTTGTAAGTATAAACCACCAAAACACATATGCCTGGTCCATACTACACGCATATGCATTTCAACTTGTTTGAAATGTGTACGAATTATAACAAGTACGCATTATAGGTTCGGTGATTCCCAAGCCAAAAAAATTAAAACATGAGTGTGTTTTAGCAAAACATGTACGTGTTTTGATTTTTCCATATTCTTGTCAGCTTTTTGGCCCCCCAACTTCGTGTATCTTGCATTGTATAATAAAATATTATTAAACTACAAACTGAATTCATTATGAGGAAAATTGTATGTACACAGTTAATCTCTAACTGAGAATGGATTTGATATAAAGTTGTGAATGTATGTATGGTTTGAAGGGCAGTGTGATAACTTAAAGAATTTCTATGGGGTAGTAAGGATTATGTTTGTTATGGAAGTGAGAATTTGTTATCTAATATGCATTGGGAATTCTCAAGCATTCTCTCATATCCCATACTAGAGTGAGTCAAAATTTTATATTAACAAGTTGAATGATGAAAATTTTATGTATGTAAAAGTTCACATTTAATGAATTCAAGAGCATATCTACATAAAAGTGGATATACTTCCAGGAACAAAAATTAATATGTAGTACATAAGGTAAAACCATTGGAATCTCAATATATGCACAAGTTATTGTAAATGAATTGTTTCTAGCATACGTCAACATTTCATCACTTACAAAATGAAAGAAGTTAGACATGAAAGCTCAACACATGCACTAATTTATTCATCCCCAATTCTGATTTTTCAGGGGTTACTTCAAATTTATATTATTAGTGTCACTATGTTTTGGCTACTTTTGATCTTATTATCTGGAAAATGTTCTAACGAAAGGATAGATATGGGACATCTACATTTTTAATATACACCTAATAATACCAATAATTACCATCACCTCTACATACAATCTGTTGATAATATTTTTCATGTTTGATTTTTGAGGAAAAATCCCAAAAACTATCGAAAAGTGTGCACAGAAGTTGTTGTAGTCTGGGAACTATCTTATGAAGCATATAACATGAATCAATTGGGAATAGTAATTCATGATGGTATTCAATAGATAACTCTGTGACCTTATATGGAACTATCTTACAAAACATATAACATGCACCAAATGGAAATAGTAATTCATGATGGTAGTCAATAAATAACTTTGTCACCTCAGATATGGACTAGAAATATTTGGTAGTATTCCTAAGTGTTATTTTTGAAAGTACACAATTATTCTATTTTCATAGGAGACATTTACATTGAAGTATATTAGCTATGGAATATTACACTCATGAAATGATGGGAGATGGAATTTTGACTTTATTGTTGTCTCTATCATTCCATATGTCCACATGATATATTATATTATCATCAAGGAATCATGTAATCTTGTGCTTACATTTAACACTCTTTACTCCCAGCTGGGGCACATCCTGAAGTTATAAACTATTTTTTTATTGCAAATTGTGTAAACATCTATTTTGTTTTTATGTTTCATGTTGAGCTCCATTCATTCTATTATAGGACATTCAAATATATTATGCCTAGTAGATAATATATTATTTGTGACACATTGGTTATGAATTTTAAAGCTATATGAAGTTGTAAAAACTAGAGCATAAAATAATATACCAGTGCAAAAACTGTTGTATACTTGAGATTTTTGTCTTCTTACCTTTCTGCATCTGGTAATATTTATGCAAGCCTTAAGTTTATATAAGAAAGAGAGATGAATTTTCATTCCATTTAGGTCCAATTGGTATTTTGAAAAACGACATTTTCTCAAATCATGTCATAACTAAAGGATGCATGACCAATAATTTTGATAATGGTATTAGGCAACATGGATCTAAAATAAATGGAACTGATAGAGTGGTTTTCTAAGCATGAATTCAGCTATAAAGTCTTCATTGACAATATAACACCCTATGGAAATAACCATCACATTATATATCTTGTATGCAGACTTCCAACTACTCCTTGGAAAAATTCCTTCAGTTTCAATCTTCTAGTTTCTTGACTGGGTTTTTAGGTACAATGCAAGGATTCTTGGTGGATTGTTACTAGTAACTCTTGATTGTAGCCCTATTTTTCTTTGATTCCCCTTAAATAAGCTATAGGAACTTGTGAGCAAGCTTTATGCCGACTCCTTCACTTGATTCAACCTCTAAGCCTTTTATCTCACTTCCTTAGTCTTCTCCAAACTACATTGTAATGTACAGTCTATTAAACACTAATTGTTAAGAATCAAATAAAACAAATGCTCAATTGACCCCTCAAAAATCTCAATATTTATTTTCTAGGTAAATTCAAACCCTCCTAATGAGTTCCAACATATGTCTCATCCTTATTAGGATTATTTTTTTTAGAGTAATAGTTTCTTGGCTCTTGTTGGCTAATGATCACTGACATGTTTCAAGTCTGACCATCACATTTTTTACATTTCTTAAGTGCTTCGTATTTATATACTTTTCATGAACTTGGGTCTCGTATGTCATAGTAATTATTTATTGTAATTGAATCTCCTCAATTCATATTGATTTACTTTTGTTCTTTTGTGGATACAAAACATTAATACGATTTCTTTCAATTTCCCACTTTATAGCAATATTATATATTATTACAAAATCTTATGGAGACACCTGTGTTCCAAACAATCCATATGATTGAATGTTTTGTATCCAAATGCATGACCCATCATCGGGAGGGGAGACTGTGTCTCAAGAAAAGAAAATATTTTGTTTGACAAGATGACATACCCTCCTTTTCTTAGCAAAATTGATTAGGATATAAGATTAATACTTGAACTATCACGTTTCTTAGTGCATTTATTTATCATTTTATTGAATATGTAGAATTAATCTATCGACAATTGAACTTCATTGTTGTATTGAGGTAGAACTTTGTCTTTTAGAAACTCGAGGTTATAAAAGTGTGTAGCTATGTGTGTGAGATTTGTAAACCCTTGGTCTATTACTAATAATCACATCACATTCACTAGCAGATCATATATCTAATATTACTGGAAATCAATGCTAAACTACTGAATTTTAATGACCAGCTACTGCAAATCAATATATACAAACTGAAAATTATATGTTTATATATGTTTATGTGCTCGATCAGGACACTCACATTATGTACAACAATGATGGAAAGAAGGATGCCAAACGAGTATGTAGACGCTTACACACTATTAATGAACATTGATTTATTGTGAATAAATATCTTGTTGGGGTATTAAAAACTCAGCACAGCAAAAAGACAAGGCATTCTTGTTGTTCCCAATGGAGTACTAGTATACATACATCATGTGACGAATCACACATGGAGCATAGAATTTCCTTTGTTTAGTTTTTCTCTAAAAATATCCACATCTGGCACTCACAACTCCATAAACATGACCAAAAGAACTCTCCCATTTTTGGAAATGTATCAAGTTGATTTTCTGGATTCCAACAGTTATAAATTCAAATGTCCAGACTTCCTTGAAGATGCCTTGATATGGATGCCAAATGACTTCCTCAGCCTTGGGAATCTTGCCAAAAAAGAGAAAAAGGAATATCCAGGCATGTAATATTATTTCACATTTTAGCAGGCCAAATGACTGAATTTTGGGCTTTTCCATGGGTATCTGGGCTGGGGTGTCTTGATTTCATATATCAAATTGCAGCCCAATCTGATATGACATGACTTGACTTAGTAATAGCCAAAATACAGTCTTCTGACGTCTTGCGTATTTGGGGGTAGAAAACAAACAATTCTTGACTATGTTTGGTGGTTGTCTGGACCAGGGTGTCTAGATGCTGCATAATGAATTTCAGCCCAATCTGACATCATGCATGCCTTTCTGCCATATTCTGGCCGTCACTTGCTAAATGTGAGTTGAATCCTTCCTTTTTTGGTCTGAACTGGAGGGGATGGTTCCCAGACATGTAAGTACACAAATCCATGAGATATCATGGTCACACTATATTTGAAAGAGGGTTTAAAAACCTGCAAACAAGGATCATGAGGGATGACGTGCACATCAATGGACGTGCAAACTGCAGCGTGAAGAGATCTCGGGAGGAGCGAGCATAACTGAATGTGCATACAAAGATTCGAAAAACGGGAAAAACTTGGTTAAGCCATAAAACTCTCCTCTATCTCATAGATCAAATGGGGTGTACATATAGGAGGTGTTGAGTAACCCCTAGTGCTGCGATCATGAAAACTTGAGTAGAGAGGGGGAGTTACATTCCTAGAATAGAAGTGTAACTCCCAATGATGCATATGACGCACTGTCGTGCTGATGTACTGACTCGCTGACACACTTACGCGTAAGGGAATCTCATAATGACCCCTAAATGACACATGGACCTAAAATCTCATCTAAGTGAGATCACTCACCTAATGATGTGGAAAATAACACACACCAACACCCCCCCTTCATCGTAACTTAGGATGAGGTGACAAGTCAGAAATGAGAAATGGGTCCTGGCACAAAGCCTGATGAGGTACCCATGCACAAGAAAAAGGTCCCAAGCAATGAAGGAAAACCCAGTGGGAAAAACATCCACCATAAGAGAACAACACACTCTCTAATCTAAGAAAGATGCCGAAAATGGGTCCTGGCCATAGACGAGCCTGAAAAGGTACCCATGTATAAAGAGGCAATCTCTCATAAAGAAGAAGAAGAGAGAAGAAGAGGGAGACAAGAGGAATGTAGAAGATGTCATGGATGGATCTGAAATTTGAAAACTCTATTAAGTCTCCCATAAGAATGTCGATGATGAGATCCTCTACCTCTGGACTGAAGAAGAGCCACCCACAATGAACTGTGTGCCTGCCCTTAGGAAGGACAAAAATGACATGCTGGAAGTCTGCCCACTCCACAAAGGAAACGAAAGGCAGAAACATGAATAACTCTGAGTCTGGTGCACGAAAGTGTGACATAGGTCTAGCAAGTGAGTGCCAAGGAACCGAAGGCAATGCCATGTGCGTAGAACTGTCAGAGTGAAAAAGAGGAACACCAGCAGAAAGGATGTCCAAGTGATGTGAAGGGAACAAAACATCCTCCACAACAAAAAAGGGATCCACAGCTGAGGGTGGATCAATGAAGGTCTCTGGAAATGTGGAAGTGACATGTTTCCCAGAAAGGGCACTCCCAACAACAGAGATGCTGAGCTCCTCTGAAACACCTGTAGATGGATGATGGACCTATAGTGCATCACAAGTGACTCTGCAAAAAGACGACTAAGGTTGGGTAGATACTTGTCCCAATGAGGGGGCTCAACAAATAGAATAGTGATGTCAAATAAGTATGAGTCATCCAATGAAGGTAGCGGAGTGAAAGGGGCCTCGCACACTGGAAGTGGAAAGGAGGTGGGTGTGATGATTGTGTGAGACTGAGTAGGAGACTGCTCGATATCTGATGAGATGTGGGAAGTGTCAACACTCTTTGGAATAGTGAGAGAAAGAGGAGAAGAGTCCTTTGTAGTACTCTCGACATCAGAACTAGATGCACAATCCTCATCATCAGAAGTAGAACCAAACAAGCCTATGTCAGTGGAACTGCCATCACATGAAGAAATGGAGGAGACAACTGAATCAACAACAGCAACAACGGCGGTAGTATGTGAAGGGTCTCCATAGAGGGACTGAAGAATGCTCCAGACACGGTGAAGTGGATATGAGTGTGCCACGTGAAACTGGAGAGAATGAGATACATGCATCATCATGTGACCATAGATGTGGTCACAAGTGTCAAGGAAGTCCTCTAGATGACGACGATAAGTGGGTGCAGGAACTGGCCCAAGCAAGAAGGGTAAAAGACCCTCATGGGCGAAGTAACGTTCCATAGAAGCACGCAAAGCTGAATAGTTCCCTCTCCCAGTGAGAAGTGGTGGAGGTTGTAAGATGATCCTACAATGCTCATGTCTGGAAAGATAAATCTCCATGATGTAAAATGAAAGATGCACAAAAGCAAGACGTCGGACTCTGTTGATAATGCGTCTATGTGTGTAGGCCAAAGAGTACAATCAACCCCCCAAGAATGTGGCACTTTATAAAGTAGTGCGTTTACAAAATTGACAATGCCATCACGTAGTGTGTGAGAAATCATGAAACTTTGACCAAGGAAGTGCTCAAAAACGAGCAACGAGTCAAAAGTTATGGCATAAATACAATTCCCACAACTAATGGAAAAAGTCAATAAATGCTACAATCTGATTAAAAAAGTGCTCAAAACAAGTGCAAAGGGTATCATGTGACTTCTCGTTGGAAATGGCATGGAATTATAGCAGGGGTTTGTTTTGACTTTGAGGGGGGATTAGCCTCTTGCCAACCCTAGATGTCACCCTCCGTCTTCGACACTCGTAGGAGGGTGAACAATACAAGCCAAAAACCCAAATTACAATGCCAATACGGTATGTTTTTTTAACACCTTAAAACATTAAAAGAAGAAGCTAGAAAGGAGGGGGCCCATGTTGAGGTGTCATGTGGATGTACCGACCTGCTGTTGAGGACCACATGCCACGTTCCACATGCAGAGTGAAACAATTTTCCTCACAGGTTGACCGAGCTAAGGGTGGATGAACCGTTGATGCCATGTGGGTTGAGCCAGGTGCAGGTTGTAACCACTAAGGCTGAGCTGTGCAAGTATGTGCAGGCCTAAGAAAATGGTGAGGCAGTAGGTGGAAGGGTGAGTTGAGCCCAAGTGTCGAGGAAACACACCACGTCGGTTTAGCACAGGTCCAAGTGTTTTCTAGCTGAGCTGAGGGTGAGCCATGTGAGGTTGGTGGGAAGTCTAAAACTAGCATCAGATTCTGAGTTCCATGTTTGGAGTTTTAACATGTTCAAAACAATCTCCTCACAATGTAAGCCACGTACAGGGTGTAACCGTCCATTGCAAGATTGCAGTGCAAGTAGAGCTAAATGCATGGAGTAAAGGTGTGTTTAAAGAGACTGGTCTAGGAATGTTGATTGGGTTGGGTGTGTAGGGATTCCACAGCTCAGAGGAGACAAGGAGTTGTAGCGGCATTGGAGGCAGGAAAAGGAAGTGCGAGCATAGAGAACCAAATGACCATGAACGTGGAGCACGAGCAGGAGACACATAGTCTTCACCGAGCCAACCATAGTGCACACTGAGATAACGTTAAACTCCAACTTCAACTATTTAACGAGCTAGTGGGAAGAGACTGAGGTAAGTGCTATAAATGCAGAGGGCCAAGAAACCAAAATGGCAAGGCTAGCACTCGGGAAGAATCTCGACACTAAGTGGAAGTGCGTTGCAGAGTAACCAACGTGAAATCGGAACAGGAGGGTGAGTGGATGCACAGTCAACCTTGGAGTGAGTGAAATAACCCAGCACCAATCAAGCCCAACGAGGAAGCCACAAAACCCACACGAAAAACAATGATGCAAACATTAGTGATGCAAATGCTGTGATTTGCAGAGGTAAAAAGAGTTTCAGTTGAGCTGAGATGTTATATGAGGTGGCGAGTTGGCCCAGGGAGCACTTCAATAACACCATAAACACAAAAACCCAGCAAGTAGTATGGAAATGAAAGCCTTGAAACTACATGCAAATCTGGAAAACCACGAACACCTAAAAACTAGAAAAACATCCAAAATCAATGCAATAAATGCACAGTAGGAATAACCATTATGACACATGTAAAGATATTTGTATATGAAGCTGGAAGCCGGAAAACACATGAGCAATGTCGAAGAGTGCACGAATCAACAAGATCCACTCTGATACCATGAAAGAGGGTTTAAAAACCCACAAGCGAGGATCATGAGGGATGACGTGCACATCAACGGACATGCAGACGACAGCGTGAAGAGATCTTGGGAGGAGCGAGCATCAACCGAATGTACATGCAAAGATTCGACAAATGGGCAGAACCTGGTTAAGCCACAAAACTCTCCTCTATCTCGTAGATCAAATGGGGTGTATAAAGAGGAGGTGCTGAGTAACCCCCAGTGCTGCAATCTTTACAACTTGAGTAGAGAGGGGGAGTTACATTCCCAGAATAGAAGTGTAACTCCCAATGACGCATATGATGCACTGACGCATTGACGTGCTGACGTACTGACATGCTGAGGCACTGACGCGTAAGGGAATCTCATAATGACCCCTAAATGACACGTGGACCTACGATCTCACCTAAGTGAGATAACTCACCTAATGATGTGGAAAATAACACACAGCAACAATACTGTTATTGGCAACTTATGTTCACTTACAAAAGTCCATTTTGAATCAGTGGGTGTGTGGTAAGTGTGTATTTTTCAATCATAGAGTGTGCAAGATGTCCAAATAAACAAGGGCTTGAAATAATTATATCAACCGGTTGTGCACAATTTGTAATTTGTAATTACATGGTTCCTTATCACCTTTGTATCTTGTTAATTAGTATTTAACACTTACAACATTACAGACTCATAGTCAAGGCTAGTTTTTGCAAGGTTGCAGGTAAGGTAATTGGGATTTTGTATTTGATATGATTATAGGTAGAGTATTGCAAGATAAACATGGACATAAGCTATAATGAATGTTTTGCAAAGTTGCATATAAGATAGTAAATCCTAAATATTTCTATTAACATGTTTCAAGTCTAATTGTCATGTTTTTCCTTACGGCTTAGAAGATATGGCACTTCAAATTAACTCACGACCTCTCCAAATTGTAAGAAAGGTTTCAAATCTTGAATTGGATCTTAAATCCTGTCATAATTCTGACATTTTGACAACCATATGCTTCCTGCAGGCATCTGCATGTCACTAGAGACTGTCAAAAATCCCTAATTCTTAGGGGAAGTTCAAATATTTTATCGTTATACCTAGATTGGGCTTCTATTATGAATGTTCTCACAACATTAATGGCTCTGTCTCATTTGTATCAGGTATTCTTGGTCTTTAACAGTGCCAAAATATAAATGCTCCTTTTTTGCCTTATAACAATTTGAATTGAATACAAAAGACTTGAGGAATCCACCATACTTCCCTTGGTTCTATCCACTCACTTCTTAACCAAGATTCTTACATTAATAATGACTAACTTGACCTTAAGGCCTCCTCTTTGATTGTCATAAATTTTAAAGGTTGCATACAAGCTTGTTTGCACATTTACAAGCATAAATCTCTTCAATCAATAAAAATACATAAGAAAAAGGATTCCTATCCTATATATACTACTTTTAGATTGCATGCAATAAACTTATTGATCTTCAAAATATACAAAAATCAATGAATTTCCACTTCAAAACTATGTACATAGAAAATTCTCTCTACTTACCCCTTGGAGATTTTTCCTTCTTACATGACCATTCGAATGTTGAGACAAAATAGTTACATGGAGGTCTATTTAAGTTTTTGAAGGCCTTTCCTAACCGAATTTTCCATTAGACCCCTTCGTAAGCCATGATTTGGCACATAAAATTCTTGATGTTCAATTACTTCTAAGTTGGTACAAGAATCTTGTGCAGAGGACTTGTCAAATAATAATTTTGTGTGTTATGATAAGATGTCAGAAATTACAGATGGTGTAGCTTACAATGGGTGCAACATTAGCAAATTTGGTGATACTTCTCTGGCCCTGGGAAACAGACAACTTGCTAGTGGGAATCATAATAAGCTAATACATGGACCCATTATACCCTGAAACATGCTAATACTTTTATCTTGTAGTCATCATAACCTTCAAAAGAATCATCCTCAACTTAATACTTCAAAAAAAATTTGGCACCCATTCCTAGATGGCATAGATGCTGATGACAAAGACTACTCATGAACCAATGGTATCTTCAACCAACAATAGGCCTATTTTCATAACCATATTAATGAAATCAACCTTCATATACCATTCTCAGAAACTGGATCTTGTTCATAGACCTCAGACTACACTACTTCAGTGATTATACATAGACTTGTAGACATGACCACATGACTACACATCTCATGACATGTGATTAACAATGTTGCAACCTTAAATGAATTATAGACCTTTAAACACTATAGCACATCTTGAAATTCTTTCTAATCTGACCTCTGCATAGATTCTTGGAACTTATTGCCTTTGGTACCACTTAACTCGGGCTTAATTCTTTCTAAACTAATTCAAATAAAACTTCCAGCCAATGTCATTATAATATTGATAAAATTCTTGGTGAAAATAACTCCCAACATAGTATTGTTGTCCATTTTTTTCCCCCTCGGAAAAAATTGATCAACATGACCTTGCATGCAGAGGGAATGATGTATGGAAATCAAGGAAAATTGAAATCCTTCATTTCGGGTTTTGAAAGTGCATTGCATGGTTGAAAACCTGACATTTATTGTGTCACCAACTGCCCCTGGGGAAGATCAAAAGGTGTCAACATGGAAAAAATTTCACCCCTGGCGTAGATTAGAAGGTTTCGACATGGAAAAATTTGTGCCATGGCGCAGGTTGGAGGGCGCAGATCAGAAGGTGTCAACATGGAAAAATTTACACCCCTGGCCCAAATCAGAAGGTGTCGACATGTAAAAGTTTCACCCTGGCCACAGGTTAGAGGGCGGGTTGAAGGTGTTGAAAGAGGTTGGAGGGCGTAGGTTGAAAGGTGTCGACATGGAAAAAATTTGCGCCCCCGGCGCAGATCAAAAAGGTGCGACATGTAAAAGGTTTCACCCTGGCACAGGTTAGAGGGCGTAGGTTGAAAGGTGTTGACATGGAAAAAGTACCGCCCCTGGCACAGATCAGAAGGTGTCGACATGTAAAAGGTTGCACCCTGGCGCAGGTTGGAGGGCGCAGGTTGAAAGGTGTCGACATGGAAAAATTTGCACCCCTAGCGCAGATCGGAAGGTTTCAACATGGAAAAAAAAGGGAAAAAAAAAAAAAAAAAAAAAAAAAACAAAAAATCACACCCTGACACAGGTTGGAGGGCGTAGGTTGAAAGGTGTCGACATGGAAAAATTTGCGCCCCCGGCGCAGATCAAAAGGTGTCGACATGTAAAAGGTTGCGCTCTAGCGTAGGTTGGAGGGTGCAGATCAGAAGGCATTGGCACCACATTTTCAGTGCCTATGGTGCACTTAAAAGTATTTCGACATGAGTATGGATGCTCTGAGGCACACCTTCAGGAGGTGCAACATTTTGAGCATTGACACCCCGAACCCGATAGAAAGCAAACCCTGACCCAGATATTCAAATGGCCATAACTTTTCACAGGGATCTCGTATTCATGCAAGGTTGGAATTTTCAGAAATCTTACAATGTCCTCTATCGAACTACAACTGGAAATCTTTAATTAGGTGAGAACGATTTCTTAAAAAATGTAAAATAAAGTTCACCAATTTTTGGGTTTGCTAGGGTTCTCACCTACCGCCATAATGAGATGAATTAAATACAATCTGGAGGTGGTTGGGGTAGATTTGGAATTCCTCCCTCTTCCCTCTCTCATTATTTCTATAAATTGTAAGGAGGGGTTTCTTTCTAAAGGTTGGACATTCTTGTTTTGCCCCTCCCTTCTTCTCTTTGGCAGGTGAATTTGTGGAGTTCAAACCTCCCATCTAAAACTGTAATGCAACTTTGCCTCTTGGCATTTTGTAGTGTATTGTATCAATATTTGGAGAAAATAATGCATGTTTGTGGATGATTCTCAACCCTCTCTATCTTCATTTGCATCCTCCTGATCTTTCACTGCAAATTTTGTTATTTGTGCATGATCTTGCATTGCATTTTAATGGTTTGTGTTTATTGGAAAGACATGTGTTCTTCATTCCTCGGTACATCACCTTTGTTATTTTAGGTTTGTTTTTATGCATCTTCTTACCCTGTCTCCTTGGAAAGTTAGATTAGGTTTTTGAGTAAACCCTTTGCATTTTTATGTGTGCATCTGAACAGAGGAATAGGAACCGGCCTTCATCCGAAGAGCTTTCCCGATTCGCGAGGTCCCACACTTGGGAAAAGCTCCATGTTATGCAATCGCACTGAGAGTCTCAACCCATCGAGTTGTAGACATTCATGGGTGATATGATTCGCCATCAACAAGTA
Organism: Taxus chinensis; assembly: GCA_019776745.2. NCBI lineage: Eukaryota > Viridiplantae > Streptophyta > Pinopsida > Cupressales > Taxaceae > Taxus > Taxus chinensis. Next base: position 651,329,291 of record CM034154.1, on the reverse strand, counting down.
CTACTCTTCAAGATCACAAATCTGAGACATCTACCATAATCCACTATAGGGAACATTTCATACATTCAAGAACATGCATCAAACTTCATTAGAGATTATGAACTACTCCATCACACTAAAAAAATAGTGTCTTATTACTCTTGTAACTGTAACTGTATGCATGTAAAGGAACATTCATGAAGGAAATATCTTTTATTCATCTAGCAATCAATCAAAACTTAATTAAATGCAACAATCAAGTAACCCATATTAAGGCAAGCTAGTAACCAGAAAAATAGATGCAATCACATAGAAATAAAACAAACATTTAGTCCACCGCTTTATTTTTATTGAAAATAGAAGCAAACACATATAAGTATAGCAAATTGTGTTATGTTTTATATTACATGATTTCATCAAATCATATATACTTTATTATGATCCATAAATATAAACAAGATGTGTCCTTATTATTATTTTATAGATTGTTGGTTTCATTTCAACCAACTAAACATGGTGTGTTCTATCAGAAATGCCACATCCACGCATACTCAGCGCAACAGACTTTCCCACTCAGCTTGTCAAACTCTGTGATCCAATTTTTGCAAATATTCTTCATATATTTTACTCATGCCATTATACCTAACATTTAGGGCCTTCACTATGTCTTACTTGTAGTCACGGAGTGCTTTTGCATGCGCTAGGGAAGTATACTTGTTTTCAAGTTTCAATTTCTCACCCCTAATTACACGAATTATATTTTGTAACTCATTGTTCTCCATAGTGAGAGTCTCCAAGAAATTTCTCTTCTTTAGATTTGACACTTTCCAATATATCACTTGGTTTCCTTGTAATTTCAAAAATGTTTGACAAAATCTACTTCTCCCTAGTGAGTGACTGCAATTTTGAAATGTGCTGATAAGAGTCTCACAACACGATGTCAAAGCAATAAACCAGTTTTGCACAGAGAAAAATACACCGAATAATGATATTATAGATTCAAATGATTCAGGATAGATTACACTGGAGGGATTACATACATATATAGGTAAATGACATCCTTAAACTAAGGAGTCAACTTCTATCCCTCATATCTCTCTCATGATCACTCAACATCCCACAAATCTCTCCCAACTTATCTCATCCCTATAAGATCTCTCACACTCCTATCAACGTGAGTTGTTCTCACAACTTCACAATTATTCTAAACTATATTATTAATAATGTTACACAATATATTCATAACAAGATGTTCCTCCTTTGGCACATTGTGATCAAATCTCATCTTCGCAAAAGCTATCTTCCATTTCAGATATTCTTTCACCAATTTCCTTCTCATCAACCATCCAAACTCATCCTTGAAAATGTAAAAGGGAAAGTGAAATATGAGACAATGAACTATTGCATAATCCATGCATTCAAATGATAATAATATATGTACAACATGTAGAAGAATAAGACACAAAAGAATGACTCCCTACCTCCTCCTCCATCATTCTCCACTGGGTTTGTGGACTTGTGGCCAACCTCTTCAACCACCCTCTTCTTTTTTCTCAACAAATGGATAGTAGCCATTGTTGATCATTTGAAGTGAAGAGTGAGCTTCCTAAATACAAAAAGACAACAAATTGAGAGAAGTGGAGGCAAAAAAAACTAGTCATGTGATGCACCATTCCCCATGAAATATTATTACAAAAAAAGGAACATGTGAACATGATCACTGTGAATTTGTAATATGTAATAAATAAAAACATAAATATTTCAATATAAGTGATTGCATGTGGAAACAAATAAATTTTTTCATAACATCTCATATATTGCATCATAAAAAACAAAGACATGTCAACATCTAAACATCATGTAATCATCAAAAGCTGTAAGGAAACCTCATTAATTGCAAGGGAATGAACACTGCAACACTTACTTACAATGTGCATAAATAACATAATTGTTAAGAATACACTGTGTAAATGAACCACATACATGGGAACATAAATTACAAGTTATCATTACACAAATATATATTAAACCATCATATGAAAATAATTTGTATCATTACATATAATCAAATATGCGATGTCACATTTTATATCAAAAATTCAATGCCCAACTACATATTATAATATCCATGCTCAAGCTATGGCAATGAAAATCCATATGAAGGAGAAAAACACTGAATTTGACTAAGATATGAGCCTCGACATTCCTTTCGATCCCATGAAGACATCTACATTTGAAAATTTTCAATGTCAATAAAGTGGTAAAATGATAAAAGTATGACACATACATCAATAAAGTATGTTTTCCTTCGTAATATACAAAGTACCTCATACCGCCAAGATATAATTCAAACCTCTTTCGATGTCACCTCTTCTTCATCCTGATCCTAAAAGGAAATTACAAAATATATAACATAATCAAATGAAAATACACAAGCATTTACGAAATATGAAGCTACATAAAAAAAATAATAAGATGAATGGTGTACATTTGTTGCAGAGGAATCTACACTCATATACTCCATGACCTAGAATTTATATTTATTTATATGTCTTTGTAGTGTACCTTACTCAGTCTTGTTAAAGGGAAGCCTCTCTCGATAATTTCGATAATCAGCCCTCCGAATGGTCACGACGCAACAATTTTTAGGGTTGGCTCACCGTTGAAAATGTATCCATGCTTGGTAGAGACAATGCATTCCTTTGGAAAGCCATATAACCATTGGCATACAACATACCATTAGTCACCGGCATGAAAATCATAGTCCTATGTGGATTGAGAATAATAATTGTTGTTAGACACCGGTGCATCACCATCACTTCCATCATCATCAAAAATCTCTACAACAACAACTTGTTGTGGTGCTTCATGCACAACATTCCCCTACATAGTAACAGATAACCTATGTTAAAACTATGTAGGTGCTAATTATAAGTAAATTAGTTGTATGCTTGGGAAAATTAATTAAGCATACTTACCTAAAGCATCTCATCCACGACTTTTATTTTTATTATCCCCACAAAAAACCCTATTCAATTTCCATGAAAGGTAAACATTCAATGTTACATTTTTCGTTCTCACTACAATGGGTGTTCTAGATCGGGTATATCGGTTTCCGATGAGGCCTTCTATGGATAAAATTAGGTTAGTCATTGAAAAAACACCTTATCTTTTAGGATATGTAAAAAATTCAACAGTTTACATCTCACGTGATGTTCGTAGTTTCCTATACCACCTCGTTCCACCCTCCTCCTTTCCTCCGCCAATTTCCAGTAATATGCTCACCTCTGTTATTGACAATTCCCTTATTCGGAAAATATTATGATGGTGAATCATATTCACACATCTGTTGATTTATATCCTTTAAGGCACTTTCTTACTCTAAGTTTAAAAACTTCCAAGAAATTTTCTTTGGCCATCCATGTTGCTTTTAGTCTATACCTCTTGCTACAACTCTGAGTTTTTACAAGTTGGTCTTATTGACCTCTGTTGTTTTTTCTTCAATGTGTAGGCCCTTACTCTTATCTTTCTTTTCCCACTACATGGCCAACATGGAGGTATTCTTGGAATAGGAAGTCTATCATGAATCTTATTTTGATGATTTTTGAGCCTGTTGAAGTGACCCAAATGGATGGCTATCATCATCAGAAAATGTGGTGCATGGGTGAAGAAAATAATTGTGTGTATCTCATTTACAAATACCCATGTCGAAAATATTGTACTCACCACGTAACTGTCATCAAAGAAGGAATCACGTGGTTATAATTCTTACAAATGTTATCAAATCAACTAGAATACACAATCATCCTTGAAAATATCAAAGTGTGCTTACCGATTTTCGTACCTCCTCCTTGGGATCGGAAAGCGAGGAATATGGAAGCCAATCAACATCATCTTCATCATCCATGTCAATGTCAACATCATTAGAAAGATTATTAATGTCTTCCTCATCCTTTTCATCATCTTGACCAACATTACCACCCTCCTCAGCCTTGTTTGGCTCTTCCACATCCTACCAAAGTGGTCATCAAACACATGACAACCAAAAACAAATATACAACAAATACAAATAATGAGTTTTTTTGAAGCTTACTTGTGTTTCCTCCTCTCGTGTTACCATGTTTGGGAAATAATCAAATTCCCACCCACATTCCCTTATGGGATGTCGGGAAATTAACGGTGGCACCATAGAGCATTGTTTATCCTAAAATAATCAATGTAAGAAAGCGTAAGTAGTTTGTAGACACATTCAAAAAATTATATAAACATATTTTGTAATATATTGAGTTTAGAAGTAAATTCATCTTGTGTGAAGGTGAAGGATTAAGACCTATGTGGATAAAAGATTAAGACACCTACAAACAATAATCTCGATATGACATGGTTTTGAAACATGGATAGACAAATTATAACTTGTTTCATCAGGGAGAAAAAGAGATGCATTTTCTTCAATCCATGAAGGTGAGTTTTTAATCACTAATTAGCCTTCTAGAGGTGCAAATCATGGGAATGCAGGATCAAGAACTCAAAAAACAAATGGAAGTTGTCTTTAAAATCTATGTAAGGATTTTCTTTTTATTGAAATGGGAGATTTTGAGTAATCTTATGTCTGATCATGTTGCTAGAGGATTGCAATGGTATGAGGTGTACTAGAATGAGGGAATAGTGATTAGTCCCAGTGTTACCATACGAATGATTAGTGCTAGATAAAAATACTCAAGAAGCATAGGACTGATTAGTGATGAGAGTGAGAAACATGAGAAATGTCAAAGAAAACTTTAAGTGTCAATTCGAGATGGTGCAATACTTTTGAGAAGCCAAAAAGACCAAAGGTTCGAAAATGGGCAATATAGTGATGGGGAGGTGAATGAGTGTTGACAAAGTCACCCAATAACATTACATGTCTAGAACCAATGTGAATCGCAACCCCACTGGTGGATGCACCTTATGATAGCCTCTTAGGACCTTTGTTACAATGATGAACACATCAAAACGCAGGGTACACACGTAATGATGATTGGATACCAATTTATTTCTCCTATAAAAATTGAAAAAAAAGCATTAGTAGAAAACAAATTGAATTAATCTATGAAATTAATATTTCCAAAAAATTGATATTGCTTACAATGCACTCTAGCTGCGGAAATTATTTCTTCTAAGACTCCTTCTGAAACAGAAAAACATGTTACTGACACCAAGAAAAATATGTTACTAGTGTTTTATGTGTAGCAGATATAAATAAATCTCCTAGAGTTGCAACTACCTACTTTTTTCAGTGGATAGCTTGTTCATCCAATGGGCAAACATCAAGTTCTTGTTTCTATGTAAGAATTATAGGTGGCATCTTTCACATTCTAATTGGCCTGGTGTACCTACTTTGTATTTTCTTTGAGATCTCTTGAATTACATAGATTTCATATGCCAAATATATTCTTGTGTCGTGTATTATTTCAGAGAACATAATTAAGGAGACATCCAGATTCAATTCACTTCTTACACAATCACATGGCAACATCCAAATTCCAGACACAACAGAACTCTTGTCACTCTAGTTGTTTTTATTTTAAGTCGTCACCCAAAACAACAGTTCTAAAGAAACTCATAGATATATATCAGACTTAAATTTAACACCTATTAATAGAAAAAATGCTAAGTAAAGAAATTTTTGTAGAAATTTCAACAATATACCCACAAACTTGATATCTATAATGTGAAAAAGCTATTACAGTTACTGATTATTAACCTCCTATCTTGTAAGATTATTTGATCAACAAATATTGGAAAATAACACAACTGTAACTTCAAAAATACAAACACATAAAAAATACCCAATAAGGTGAACACAATATTTTCAGACAATTGTCCCTAGAAAAACCCCGTAGGGAAAACCGAGTACTACAAATGAGAAATATATTAAAATTCAGAAAATCAAGAGATACAAATACTGCTTGCCTCTTACTGGTAGAGCTCCGACAATCTCCTAATCCTCCTGCTGATATTCCTCCACTGCTATCTCCAACGCTATCACTGCGCCCTTGCTAACACTGCAAGACTACTTGCTAACACTACAAGTTTCTCTAAAAACTTCCCTATTACAAATGACCCAATGACCCCCTTATATACTACTCTTGTTGAAAATCAATGACCGAGATTAATACAAGTGAACGGATGAGATTGAGACAACTCAATAACCATTAACAACCTTGGTTATGAGGTGTCACCTAAAAGGAGTCAATATTAAATAACAATTGTTTTTATCCTAACAACTATTTTTCTAAATTCTAGGCTAGAACGAACAGCTGTCCAAACTACCCATAAATAATGTTTCTATATTAGGGTGAGGACAAACAGCTGTCCAAGCTACTAATATTAACACTCCCTCTTAGCGAGGAAGTTGTTCTGCATGACACCCAACATCTCTCTGAAGAAGATGAATTTTGCCTTCCCCAATGCCTTTGTCAAAATGTCTGCTACCTGCTGATCTATAGGTACAAACTATAGCTTAACAACCCCGCATTGTACACAATCTCTGATGAAGTGATACTTGATATCTATATGTTTTGACCTATCATGAAACACCAGATTCTCAGTAAACTTGATGCAAATCTAATTGTCGCAGTGTATCACCGTAGTCTCAACCTTCTGACCAAACAAAGCTACTAGCAACTTCCGAAGCCATATAGCTTCACATGTTGCCATGCTAGCTACTATGTACTCTGACTCTTCTGAACTCAGAGCCACAGACTTTTGCTTCCTGTTGAACTAAGATACAACTCCTGATCCCATAATGAAACAACACCCTAAAGTGCTCCTCTTGTCTATTGTACTACCTGCCCAATCTGCGTCAGTATAGCCCATCATCCTAATTCCTTCACCTCGAGCATATCTAATTCCATACTCAATTGTACCTCGCAAATAACGTAGCACATGCTTTGCCACAGTCCAATGCACTCTCTTTAGCTCAACCATGAACTGACTAAGAGAGTTAACTGCAAAAGCTATATCTGGCCTCGTATTGACCAAATACATGAGAGAACCAATCAACTACCTGTATAAGGTGGGGTCTACATCCTTCTCCCTGGATGTGTCTACCTTCCTCCAATTCATGATCATGGGAGTAGACATGACTTTGCAATCTTCCATCCTGAACCTTTTCAAGATTTCCATGCAATGTTTCCCTTGCCCAAGGAAAATCTCTCCATCTTTCTGCCATACCTCCATGCCTAGAAAGTAGTGCATAAGTCCCAAATCCTTCATCTCGAACTCCGCTGCAAGATCCCTCTTGCATTCTTCTATGAGCCCCAGTGAACCTGTAAGAAACAATTCATCTACATATAGGACAAGAATGAGAATCTCACCTCCAACTACCAAGTAGTAGAGATTAGCATCTGCCTCACTCTTCACAAAGCCCATTTCTTGCAAGTAACTATCAATGCGCTCATACCATGCTCTGGGAGCCTGCTTGAGTCTGTACAACTCTCTCTTCAATCTACACACGTGGGTCTCTTTGCTATGTGCTACAAAGCCTTCTGGTTGTTCTATGTATACCTCCTCTTTCAACTCACCATTAAGAAATGTTGTCTTGACATCCATTTGATGGATCTGCCATCTCATTTGTGCTGAAATTGAGATTACAACTCGTATAGAAGTATATCTGGCAACTGGAGCAAATGTCTCCTCGTTGTCTATTCCCTCTTTCTGAGAGAACCCCTTTGCCACGAACCTTGCCTTATATTTCTCGATGCTACCATATACACCGTGCTTGATCTTATAGATCCAGCATGATCCAACCACTGCCCTATCTGTTGGTCTAGGCACTACCTCCCACACATCATTTTGCATAATTGAAGTATACTCCTCAACCATTGCTTCTTGCCACACTTGATTTTGTGTATCCTCCTGATAGCTAGAAGGTTCACTATCTACCAACATACTAACTAAAGCAACATAGTCATCATACCTAGCTGGCGGTTTCCCTTGTCTATTACTCCTCCTAGGACTACCCACTAACTCCTGAGTATTCTTCTATGTCTGTTGAACCTCACGGTTCTTGCTGCCAACTGTAGAGGATGAAATATCAACCTCCATGTCTTCTTGATGCATCTCTTCTTGCACCTGTTGCTCCATATTTTGAAAACTCTCTCCTCCTGAGTCTATGCTTGTACTAGTAACTGTACTCAAGCTTTTCTGCCCTTGACTCGATTGAGTGATCCTTGGAGCTTCTGTTGGCTGCTCACTCTGATCATCTACTGGTAAATCTCTAGACCTTCTAAATGCCTTGTCCTCCATGAACTTGACATCATGTCGAACAATAATCCTCCTGGTCCCCGGAATGAATATCTGATATGCCTTTGAGGTTTCACTTTACCCCACAAAGTACCCTTTCTCCGCAGTCTGATCTAACTTGGTACGTGTATCCTTAGGAATGTGACAATATGCCAAAATCCCAAAGATCCTAAAGTGACTGACATCTGGCTTCTTCCCAGTGAATGCTTCCTCTGGTGTCATCTTCCCTAGTACCTTATGTGGAACTCTATTCTGTATGTATACTGCTATACTACATGCCTCTGCCCACAAATAACAGGGTATATCCTGGTCATGCAACATAGCCCTTGATGCCTCCGTTATAGACTGATTCTTCCTCTCAGCAACTCCATTCTATTACAGATTGTAAGGAACAGTCCACTCTCTCTTGATTCCTTCTCTGGTATAGAACTCCTAGAACTCATTTCTTTTGTACTCGCCTCCATTGTCTACCCAAAGAAACTTTATCTTCCTTCCTTTCGAATTCTCCACAAGAGCTTTCAACTCTTGGAAGTGACTGAAAACCTCATCCTTGGTCTTCAAGAAGTATATCCATGTCTTCCTGGAGAAATCATCAATAAAAGTAACAAAGTACTCATACCCTCTGAGAGACTTCATTGACATTGGTCCACATACATCTGAATGTACTAGATCAAGAATGCCCTTGGATCTGGTGTCACTCCTTGGAAAAGATGCTTTAGCAAACTTCCCCAACACGCATCCCTTACATACATCATCATGCTCTGTGCTCACCTCAGGAACACCTGTCACTGTCTCATGAAGCAATTTAAGGGCTCCATGATGGATATGGCCCATCCTTCTATGCCATAGCTCTCACTGATCTCTAAGATTACTGTTGCTCATGAGTGTCTTAGGAATATCAAACTGTAGCCTATAAAGCCGACCACTCCTAACTCCAATAGCTATGGGTGATTTCCAATCCTTGTGCTTGATCAACACATGTGCCCCTCTAAAGAGTACATTGTACCCTTTGTCTTGAAGGACAAATACAGAAATCAAATTCATCCCTAAGCCTGGAACATGCAACACATCATGAAGGAGAATCATCCTACCACTCTCCCTCTGAAACTGAACAATCCCTTTCCCAACTGAGTTGAGTTTGGACATGTTCCCCATAGAGATCTGGATTCTGGTGCTCGCTTCCTTATAACTGGAGAAGTATTCTCTAACTCTTATCATATGATAAGACGCCCCACTATCTATGTACCAAACACTATGTGAGGTTGAGCTAACCATACATGCTATGAGTGCAAACTCATCTTCCATTCTACTAGAGAGCTCATCTGCACTTGCTGAAGCCGCAACTTGTTTCTTGCCTTTCTTCTCATTCTTCTTCCTTTCTGGGCAATCACTGATATAGTGGCCAAACTCGTGACAGCCATAGCACTTGATCTTCGAAAAATCTTTCTTCTTCTTTTCACTTTGTGAATTTGATCTTTTACTAGACCCCTTCTTTGCTTTCCCTTTACCCGCTAGGGAAACATTTTCCTGTTCCACCTCACTTTTCTGACTCTTATTGTTGGCTCTATTGAAAAGACTTAGTCTAAGCTCCTCCTGAGTGAAATCATTCCATAGTCGATCCCAACTCGGTAAGGTGTCTCGTCCATTGATGACTTGAACAAAGACATCCCACTGCTTAGTAAACCCATTTAGGGCTATTCTCACTAGCTCGTCATCATTTGGTTTGTCTCCAACAGCTGTCAATTCATCCTTGACAAGTCTAAGTCTGGTGAGGTAACTCGTGACGTCTTCTCCCTTATTCATCCGGGTATTCCTCAACTTTTCTTTGAGAATCAGCTTCTGGTTAGTGGTAGCATCCTGGTACAGATTCATAATGGCATCCCAAATCATCTTCGCTGTATCTAACTCTGCAATATGCAGAACAATATGATCCTTGACACCGTCAAGAATCAGCCTCCTCGCCTTGGCATCTTCCTTCTTATATGCTAAGAGTTGTGTTGCATCTATAGGTACAGGTACACCAGTGGTCACATATTCTTTGATACCATTCTCTTCCAGCAATAGAGAAATTCTGGCTTTCCAGGCACCAAAATTCGAGGCTCCATCCAATCTGTCCTGATCTCTTAAACCTGCTGAGGCCATCTTAAAAGAAAATAATAATAATAATTTTGAAGAGGTTAAACTGGGTTTTATAAACCGTCACTTTCTTTCACCTAGGGTAAATCTCTTCTACCCGAACTTAGCTTTGATACCATGTGAAAAATCTATTACAGTTACTGATTATTAACCTCCTATCTTGTAAGATTATTTGATCAACAAATATTGGAAAATAACACAACTGTAACTTCACAAATACAAACACATAAAAAATACTTAATAAGGTGAACACAATATTTTCGGACAATTGTCCCTGGAAAAACCCCATAGGGAAAACCAGTACTACATATGAGAAATATATTAAACTTTCTTCAAATCAAGAGATACAAATACTGCTTGCCTCTTACTGGCAGAGCTCCGACAATCTCCTAATCCTCCTGTTGATATTCCTCCACTGCTATCTCCAACGCTATCACTGCGCCCTTGCTAACACTGCAAGTTTCTCTAAAAACTTCCCTATTACAAATGACCCAATGACCCCCTTATATACTACTCTTGTTGAAAATCAACGGTCGAGATTAATACAAGTGAATGGCTGAGATTAAGACAACTCAATAACCATTAACAACCTTGGTTATGAGGTGTCACCTAAAAGGAGTCAATATTAAATAACAATTATTTTTATCCTAACAACTATTTTTCTAAATTCTAGGCCAGAACAAAAAACTGTCCAAACTACCCATAAATAATGCTGCTATATTAGGGTGAGGACAAATAGCTGTCCAAGCTACTAATATTAACATATAAATCACACAGTTCAGTACATTTATTCGTTAATTGTAGTCTTTCTCTACTAATGCAATTTGTGTTTATTTTCAAATAACCGTTCATGCCAGAGTTTGGAGAGTTTAGAAAGGACCCGTAATTTCACTAAACTTCTTATTAAAATCTTGTTGAATGTTATAATGTGATTTAGTAAGAGCTGACAAATCTCATGAATGTAAATAATTATTTTCTAACTAGAGAATGTTATTGAAAAAGAGCAGCACCATCTAGTAAAAATACCTTGTCACTAGTCAAATTGGAAAAATAGGAGTGCTAACATTGGGTTTGAATGTAGGAGACCTAAATTTTATGACTGTGTGGAAGGAAGGCATCTAATTTTATGAATTAGAGTTAAAATGCCCTAGCAGCTAATCCCTGTCATTTTTTCCCTATGTTGTTTTTAATGTAGTTCATGTTTATTTTTTAATGGGTTCATGGAATTTATTGATTCATTATAAGTATATATGATACCATATATTTCAAAATATCTTACATATCAAGTATTAACTAAGTTTTATGAAATTTATATCAAGTGTCAACTTTGCATACCTGAGTTTTTTTTGATACGCACTGGGCATTGTGTACCAGCACTTGTACACCATGTATCCTTGGATTGTACCATATAACACCAATTTTTTAAGGCATTTTTTCAAATAATTTTTGTGCCTGACATATGCTTCTACATTTTTCTTATATGTTTATTGAGAATTATCAACTATGATATCTGCAAAAATAAACTTTCAATTTTTTTTTATGGGTGTTGGCAAGGTTTTGATTTTGACTTTGAACCTACATTATACAATAGAGTATTAACTAGACCAAGCACTAACTATTTGGTCACAAATTTAACATTTGATACAATGTTGAAAAGTGATATTCACTCTTTATCATTGTTACTATCATCATGTCCCACTCATCACCTCAAGTCCTACGGTTCGTTGTCCTTATCTCTAATTTTTTTCTCCAATTCTATTGTTTTAATAGAGTCACTATTTATATTTCAGTGGTACTCCTGTGGACTCCATATTAAATTGTAGAAACTTGGTGTTATAAAAGCAATGAAATGAAGTAAAAGAAAATAAGAAAAAATGATATGTAATGTAAAGGAGAGCTTTATTGTAAACTAGATCTATTCACAAAAAGAAGCCATCTCTTAGAAGAGATGTGAAGCTCCAACATACCGATATCTACATTTAGCGGTCACCCCTCCTATAGCTTTATATGATATGAAATGAAAAGACTAAAAATAGATTATGAAGTGATTCCTTAGGAATCTGAAAGGTCATGTGATAAGTGACATCCCCCGAAGTGAAGAGGACCCATTGTGGTTTTCCACAATCCTTAACTTTCCTATGCCCATAAAGGTGCTCAAATTATGAGCAACAAATTAAAGTGAGTGAAGTCCAACTAGTGGAGAACAGTGGCTCACAAAGAGCCGACCAAGGTTTAATTACTCATTAGTAACATACAAAGGATGAGGCTAGGTTCAAACCCCATAGACATTGGTAGAGAAGGTACCCCTCAATGACGACACTTCCAAAAAGACGATGTATTAGATTGTATTTTTATTTTTTTATTTTTATTTTTATTTTTATTTTTATTTTTATTTTTTTTATTTTTTTACTACTTAGTTGTCCCCCTATATAAAGTACCCACCTGGCTGATATTCAAACTTCACAAGCACTCTTGTACTCAGGCTTGATTTGCCACAAATTTTGATGTCAAACACATCTATCATCTAGGCTTAGCTGCCATCTTTTTCCATGTTTAAGAGTTCATTTGAACCACGTCAAAGTGGAAAAAACAGTGAATGATAGTTGACTAACACTGAACATGGCATTGGGTAAAATTAATGAAATACTACAGTTGCTTGTGATTTCATTGTTCCTATCCTTCCCGTCATTAAACAGGGCTTTCTGTAAATTGAAAAATGTGTTGGGTGTGATTGTTTTCCACATTGATAATAATCGTAGGGCACTACATGCAGTAAAAGCTTTGTCAACCTGAAAATAGGATTTTGGGTGCAATTCCCCGGGGTGATGTGTTGGTGAATTCTATCTCTTAGGTACTAACATTGTAGATGTGTTTGTGTTCTTTGTGACTCCCCTTACCTTATGATTATTGGCACTGTAAATGTTGTTCAAAAATTACAAGCTTGTCCTAAATACAACAACATAACTCATGTTGAGGATCTAGTTGCTTATAGAGTGGCACCAAGGCCGACCTAAATACAACAACATAACTCATGTTGAGGATCTAGTTACTTATAGAGTGGGCTTAATGGAAAAGAACTTGTGCTCTAGGAGAGGAGGTCACATGTTCAAATTGGAAGGGGAAGGGTATATACGCTAGGGTATATATGCCCTGTATTTCAATACAAAAACAGTGTCTCCCTAAAAGGAGTTCAGGGTGGTCTCATATTTTGTAAGCTACCTTGCCTTGTAAACATGATCGAGTGCATAGAGTGCCAGCCATTATGGACCTTACAATGACCTTTCCTTCCCATTAATATCTATCGAGGTTTAAGTTCCACATTGGTATTTGCTTTCTACAGATATAAATTGAGTTATCGAGTTGGAAAAGATATAAAAACTCTTGGAATTGGATTCAATTTACGTGTAAACGTAATACAACCACCTAGAATTGTAAAAATGGAATAGAACCTGTAAATTTAAATATTTTTCAACTTGGATTCTTTATTTACACCTACAGAAGTATGAGATCAATGATAGTAAGGATGGTTACATTTAAATCATAGATCAAAAGACTTAAACAAAACCTGGAAATTTTATTTTTTAAATCGACAAACATTGAAATATTCATCTAAACATTAGATACACTGTTATATGTTATGGGATATTAAACTTCATTTCACTCATCTCATAAGAAATCGTGGGGATTCCTCAATTATAGCGCATGCCTTTCTTCAGCATTTTTTCTGATTTGAGGGGTAAAATTTGGTTTAGATGCCACGATAGGTGTATATCTTCTGTTTTATTCATCACATGAGGCTTGCACATGATGTTGTTTGTTGAATTATGCCACACCTAGTATACCGGATGTGGTATTTCCCCCAGTTTTAACACTTTTTAATGTAATTTAGGTTTTGAACATGGGGATGAACTTTGAAATACCATATTTTTTACCACTTTAGCTTATCCCATTTGATCATCCCTTCTTCAGCACAAGTGTCTATTGTTATTTTCTCTTCCCAAGACATCCCCATTAGACCATGCCTAAGGGGTTAAGCTAACTTTGCAAAAACTATTTACTCTTCCATGTTTAGTATGTCATGATTTAAAGGAATTTGTAGGTTTCAGACTTATTTCTGATTTGTTCAATCCTGACATGATTTAAAGGCATTTGTAGGTTTCAAACTTGTTCAGGGATTTTCATGTAGATTGGTTACAAGGTGAGAGAAAGTTCTCCAAAATATTTAAATATAATACTCTGGTTATAACCCCCCAAAATGTCTTAAAACACTGTGAAGAAGAGTAAAATTGTGTCATTAAAGGATTTGTGTTAATGGAATAGGGTTTCTGGTACTGTCTCAGGACTATGTGATCAAGCAAGACATGGTACAAAACAGAAATGAAATGAAAAGCAAATAATAATAATAATACCGTGCGATCAATCCACAATAATAATACAAAACATAAATGAAATTTGTCGTCGATGAACATACCCAAAGCTCACGACGAGTTCCTCCTATCGATTTTCTTGCTATGGAGGCAACCCTGCTTATCGATTTTCCTGCTATGGAGGCTCTCAGATCAAGACTGTAGCAGGCACGGGAGGCAAGAATCAATGGCAAACCATTTTCTACGAGGTGGGGAACATAAAAATGTGACAGTGTTGATTCTCACGAACTTGCAAAATTTCAAAAGTTCCACGTCGGACAACACAGCAGACCTTGTCATGATGCCAGCACACCCAATGATAATACGTTATGGGTCCCACGTCGACGTGGCCAGAGATCTAACGAAAACTTTCCTATGATGGGAGTTTGTTGACTCCGTTTGGTCTGCACACCGGGGGTGTGGCTAGAATTTGACACATTGGTTGTTGCGTGTTGTTTACGGTCAGCCGATCTTTTACTAAGAATTAGTCGTGAATGACAAATCTATGATTAGGTTTGAATACAACCTCACAGAGATAGATCCACCTGAGTTTTCCTTTCAACTCCCTATGATGAATGCATAGTTTGTTTCACTTAGATGTCATGAGCTTCTACCAGACTCTCATTTTGGATTCTTACTGCTCTGATACCAAATGTTTTGGTACGATCTTTCGTGATTAATTAAACACAATAATAATCTTCTCATTATAATATTCAATAACCCATATGACATTATATAGGCAATGGAAATCCTATTTTCAAGGAGTCTTGCCGTAACAAACAACCAAGTTAGATCCCTATAATCTCACACAAAATACTAAAGGTTATATATCTGAATTATTGTAAGGTTACTCAATATTTATTTCATCATAACCATTGCACCACACCTATAAATTTCTCTCCCTGTTTTCTGCTTCATATGGGAAATATTTTTATCAAACCTTCTAGATATATATATATCAAAACATCTTTACAAGTGTGTCACCTCTCAAACATTAAAATAAAATAAAATTAGAAAAACCTCTCAAAGTTAGTATATTAGAGAGTGTCATGGTTCTACCTACATTAAAAATAATTAACGCTTTGTAAGCCATGGAAATTCCACCATATCCATCTTTCCACTTTTGGAGAAGAATGCCTACTATGAAAAAGACAATTCCCAACATTACTACATTTTTTAAAATTAGACTTTTAATCTTTTCCATCCTATATTTGAAACATGTGGAAATTATTTCCTTTCTGGTGCTATGTGGATATCTCGTGAGTTGCATCATTATTAATTTTGAAAAATAATGCCAGTGTCATGCTTTGCAAGTTCAAACATCATCTCTCATGCCAAAATGGGAGTTTATGATAGGGCATAAATAACCATATCATAAACTTGATGGAAGGTGGATTTTATAGATGGAATGCACTTTTTGTTTTGTTTTCTAACTTGTTCTCCTCTTCATACCCCTGTAAGGATTCAAACATATGTAAGTTTCCCTAGGAAGTATTGTTTCTAAGATTTATGCATAGTATGTTGCCCCCACAATTTGCATAACGCATCCCCTTTATCCTTCAAACAATTTTCACAGATGACACATTGTTCCATATATTCCCTCTCGTAAGATAGATTATATTTTCGTTAATTAGCTCCCCTAAGCATATTCCCCACTCCTTCACTTCTCCCTCAAACTTCTATTTCATTCATCTTCCTCCTCTAATGTTTTCTCTCCCTGGAAGTTAGCTTCCTTGACGCATTCCCTCGCATTTACATCGCACATTTCAACTTATGATTGCTAGTATTAAATGTCTAAATTGCTTCGTGTCGACAATATTGGGTCGCCATTAAATTTGACAGCCATTTATGGCTCTTAAGAAAAGTTTATGTAGGTAATTTTACATATTACTTTTGAAATTTATAGAAAAACTAGAAATTGCACAGGAGTTGCAAATTATGCTAGAGAGAATAACAATATTTACATATTTATTTTAGCACATGGGAAAATAATGTTGTAGGAAATAGGACTATTCGGAAAGGGCAAGCGCCATAATGCCGATGTTGGAAGGTGGAATGGGGGGGGGAATCCTGCGGTCGATGGGGTGCAGGTAAAAGTGGAGACGGTAGGGGAATGACGAAGGTAAAGGAAGAGGGGAGGTTAAAAGTAACGGTAGGTCTGGCTGGAGCGGTGGACTGGAGGTGGGGGAAGGGGAGCCGAGGGAAAACATTGCTAGATGTTGACACATTTCCAGCAAATGCGACTCAAAGGTGGATGCCTACTAGAGGATAATATTATTTTAATTAGTATTATATATATCACAATTATTTAATTTAAGCTATTGATTTTCAATAGATTGTGTGTGTGTGTGTTAGTGTGTGTGGTGTGTGTGTGTGTCACACACACACACACACCACACACACACACACACACACACACAAATCTATTGAAAATAAATAGATTAACATTAAATAATTTGTGATATATATAATTACTAATTTATAAAATAATATTATCCTCTAGTAGGCATCCACCTTTGAAGTCGCATTTGCTGGAATGTGTCAAAATCTAGCAATGTTTTTCCGAATAGTCTTTTTCCTACAACATTATTTTCCCATGTGCTAAAATAAATATGTAAATATTGTTATTCTCTCTAGCATAATTTGCAACTCCTGTGCAATTTCTAGTTTTCTATAAATTTCAAAAGTAATATGTAAAATTACCTACATAAACTTTTCTTAAGAGACATAAATGGCTGTCAAATTTAATGGCGACCCAATATTGTCGACACGAAGCAATTTAGACATTTAATACTAGCAATCATAAGTGAAATGTGCGATGTAAATGCCGAAGGGAATGCGTCAAGGAAGCTAACTTCCAGGGAGAGAAACATTAGAGGAGGAAGATGAATGAAATAGAAGTTTGAGGGAGAAGTGAAGGAGTGGGGAATATGCTTAGGGGAGCTAATTAACGAAAATATAATCTATCTTACGAGAGGGAATATATGGAACAATGTGTCATCTGTGAAAATTGTTTGAAGGATAAAGGGGATGCGTTATGCAAATTGTGGGGGGCAACATACTATGCATAAATCTTAGAAACAATACTTCTAGGGAAACTTACATATGTTTGAATCCTTACAGGGGTATGAAGAGGAGAACAAGTTAGAAAACAAAACAAAAAGTGCATTCCATCTATAAAATCCACCTTCATCAAGTTTATGATATGGTTAATTTATGCCCTATCATAAACTCCCATTTTGGCATGAGAGATGATGTTTGAACTTGCAAAGCATGACACTGGCATTATTTTCAAAATTAATAATGATGCAACTCACGAGATATCCACATAGCACCAGAAAGGAAATAATTTCCACATGTTTCAAATATAGGATGGAAAAGATTAAAAGTCTAATTTTAAAAAATGTAGTAATGTTGGGAATTGTCTTTTTCATAGTAGGCATTCTTCTCCAAAAGTGGAAAGATGGATATTGTGGAATTTCCATGGCTTACAAAGCGTTAATTATTTTTAATGTAGGTAGAACCATGACACTCTCTAATATACTACCTTTGAGAGGTTTTTCTAATTTTATTTTTATTTTAATGTTTGAGAGGTGACACACTTGTAAAGATGTTTTGATATATATATATCTAGAAGGTTTGATAAAAATATTTCCCATATGAAGCAGAAAACAGGGAGAGAAATTTATAGGTGTGGTGCAATGGTTATGATGAAATAAATATTGAGTAACCTTACAATAATTCAGATATATAACCTTTAGTATTTTGTGTGAGATTATAGGGATCTAACTTGGTTTGTTTGTTACGGCAAGACTCCTTGAAATAGGATTTCCATTGCCTATATAATGTCATATGGGTTATTGAATATTATAATGAGAAGATTATTATTGTGTTTAATTAATCACGAAAGATCGTACCAAAACATTTGGTATCAGAGCAGTAAGAATCCAAAATGAGAGTCTTGGTAGAAGCTCATGACATCTAAAGTGAAACAACTATGCATTCATCATAGGGAGTTGAAAGGAAAACTCAGGTGGATCTATCTCTGTGAGGTTGTATTCAAACCTAATCATAGATTTGTCATTCACGACTAATTCTTAGTAAAAGATCGGCTGACCGTAAACAACACGCAACAACCAATGTGTCAAATTCTAGCCACACCCCCGGTGTGCAGACCAAACGGAGTCAACAAACTCCCATCATAGGAAAGTTTTCGTTAGATCTCTGGCCACGTCGACGTGGGACCCATAACGTATTATCATTGGGTGTGCTGGCATCATGACAAGGTCTGCTGTGTTGTCCGACGTGGAACTTTTGAAATTTTGCAAGTTCGTGAGAATCAACACTGTCACATTTTTATGTTCCCCACCTCGTAGAAAATGGTTTGCCATTGATTCTTGCCTCCCGTGCCTGCTACAGTCTTGATCTGAGAGCCTCCATAGCAGGAAAATCGATAAGCAGGGTTGCCTCCATAGCAAGAAAATCGATAGGAGGAACTCGTCGTGAGCTTTGGGTATGTTCATCGACGACAAATTTCATTTATGTTTTGTATTATTATTGTGGATTGATCGCACGGTATTATTATTATTATTTGCTTTTCATTTCATTTCTGTTTGTACCATGTCTTGCTTGATCACATAGTCCTGAGACAGTACCAGAAACCCTATTCCATTAACACAAATCCTTTAATGACACAATTTTACTCTTCTTCACAGTGTTTTAAGACATTTTGGGGGGTTATAACCAGAGTATTATATTTAAATATTTTGGAGAACTTTCTCTCACCTTGTAACCAATCTACATGAAAATCCCTGAACAAGTTGAAACCTACAAATGCCTTTAAATCATGTCAGGATTGAACAAATCAGAAATAAGTCTGAAACCTACAAATTCCTTTAAATCATGACATACTAACATGGAAGAGTAAATAGTTTTTGCCAAAGTTAGCTTAACCCCTTAGGCATGGTCTAATGGGGATGTCTTGGGAAGAGAAAATAACAATAGACACTTGTGCTGAAGAAGGGATGATCAAATGGGATAAGCTAAAGTGGTAAAAAATATGGTAGTTTCAAAGTTCATCCCCATGTTCAAACCTAAATTACATTAAAAAGTGTTAAAAACTGGGGGAATACCCACATCCGGTATACTAGGTGTGGCATAATTCAACAAACAACATCATGTGCAAGCCTCATGTGATGATTAAACAGAAGATATACACCTATCGTGGCATCTAAACCAAATTTTACCCCTCAAATCAGAAAAATGCTGAGAAAGGCATGCGCTATATTGAGGAATCCCCACGATTTCTTATGAGATGAGTGAAATGAAGTTTAATATCCCATAACTATAACAGTGTATCTAATGTTTAGATGAATATTTCAATGTTTTGTCCGATTTAAAAAATAAATTTCCAGGTTTTGTTTAAGTCTTTTGATCTATGATTTAAATGTAACCATCCTTACTATCATTGATCTCATACTTCTGTAGGTGTAAATAAAGAATCCAAGTTGAAAAATATTTAAATTTACAGGTTCTATTCCATTTTTACAATTCTAGGTGGTTGTATTACGTTTACACGTAAATTGAATCCAATTCCAAAGGTTTTTATATCTTTTCCAACTCGATAACTCAATTTATATCTGTAGAAAGCAAATACCAATGTGGAACTTAAACCTCGATAGATATTAATGGGAAGGAAAGGTCATTGTAAGGTCCATAATGGCTGGCACTCTAGTGCACTCGATCAAGTTACAAGGCAAGGTAGCTTACAAAATATGAGACCACCCTGAACTCCTTTTAGGGAGACACTGTTTTTTGTATTGAAATACAGGGCATATATACCCTAGCGTATATACCCTTCCCCTTCCAATTTGAACATGTGCCTCCTCTCCTAGAGCACAAGTTCTTTTCCATTAAGCCCACTCTATAAGTAACTAGATCCTCAACACTGAGTTATGTTGTTGTATTTAGGTCGGCCTTGGTGCCACTCTATAAGCAACTAGATCCTCACATGAGTTAGGTGTTGTATTTAGGACAGCTTGTAATTTTTGAACACATTTACAGTGCCAATAATCATAAGGTAAGGGGAGTCACAAAGAACACAAACACATCTACAATGTTAGTACCTAAGAGATAGAATTCACCAACACATCACCCCGGGGAATTGCACCCAAAATCCTATTTTCAGGTTGACAAAGCTTTTACTGCATGTAGTGCCCTACGATTATTATCAATGTGGAAAACAATCACACCCAACACCATTTTTCAATTTACAGAAAGCCCTGTTTAATGACGGGAAGGATAGGAACAATGAAATCACAAGCAACTGTAGTATTTCATTAATTTTACCCAATGCCATGTTCAGTGTTAGTCAACTATCATTCACTGTTTTTTCCACTTTGACGTGGTTCAAATGAACTCTTAAACATGGAAAAAGATGGCAGCTAAGCCTAGATGATAGATGTGTTTGACATCAAAATTTGTGGCAAATCAAGCCTGAGTACAAGAGTGCTTGTGAAGTTTGAATATCAGCCAGGTGGGTACTTTATATAGGGGACAACTAAGTAGTAAAAAAAATAAAAAAATAAAAATAAAAATAAAAATAAAAATAAAAATAAAAAAAATAAAAATACAATCTAATACATCGTCTTTTGGAAGTGTCGTCATTGAGGGGTACCTTCTCTACCAATGTCTATGGGGTTTGAACCTAGCCTCATCCTTTGTATGTTACTAATGAGTAATTAAACCTTGGTCGGCTCTTTGTGAGCCACTGTTCTCCACTAGTTGGACTTCACTCACTTTAATTTGTTGCTCATAATTTGAGCACCTTTATGGGCATAGGAAAGTTAAGGATTGTGGAAAACCACAATGGGTCCTCTTCACTTCGGGGGATGTCACTTATCACATGACCTTTCAGATTCCTAAGGAATCACTTCATAATCTATTTTTAGTCTTTTCATTTCATATCATATAAAGCTATAGGAGGGGTGACCGCTAAATGTAGATATCGGTATGTTGGAGCTTCACATCTCTCTAAGAGATGGCTCTTTTGTGAATAGATCTAGTTTACAATAAAGCTCTCCTTTACATTACATATCATTTTTTCTTATTTCTTTTACTTCATTTCATTGCTTTTATAACACCAAGTTTCTACAATTTAATATGGAGTCCACAGGAGTACCACTGAAATTAAATAGTGACTCTATTAAAACAATAGAATGGAAGAAAAAATAGAGATTAAGGACAACGAACCGTTTAGGACTTGAGGTGTGATGAGTGCGGACATGATGATAGTAACAATGATAAGAGTGAATATCACTTTTCAACATTGTATCAATGTTAAATTTGTGACCAAGCTAAGTAGTGCTGGCTTTTTTTTTTTTTTTTTTTTTGGTTTTAGTTAATACCTCTATTGTATAATGTAGGTTCAAAGTCAAATCAACACCTTTCCCACCCATAAAAAAATTGAAAGTTTTATTTTTGCAGATATCATCGTTGATAATTCTCAATAAACATAAAGAAAAATGTAGAAGCATATGTCATGCACAAAATATTTGAAAAAATTGCCTCAAAAACTTGGTGTTATATGGTACAATCCAAGGATACATGGTGTACAGTGCTGGTACACACTGCCAGTGCGTATAAAAAAACTCAGGTATGCAATTGACACTTATATAATTTCATAAAACTTAGTTATACTTGATATTAAGAAGTATTTGAAATAATGGTATCATATATACTTGGGTTTTTAGAATGAATCATAAATTCATGAACCCATTAAAAAATAAACATGAACTACATTAAAAACAACATAGGGAAAAAATGACATGGGGATTAGCTGCTAGGGCATTTTAAACTCTAATCATAAATTAGATGCCTTCCTTCCACACGTCAGAAATTTAGGTCTCCTACAGTCAAACCCCTGTTTTTCACTCCTATTTTTCCAATTTTACTCTTGTGTTTTTTTGTTTTTGTGTGACAAGGTCTTTTTACTAGATGGTGTCTGCTCTTTTTCATAAACTTCTCTAGTTCGAAAATAATTATTTAAATTCATGAGATTTGTCAGCTCTTACTAAATCACATTATAACATCAACAGAATTTAATAAGAAGTTTAGTGAAATACGGTCCTTTCTAAACTCTCCAACTCTGGCAATAACGGTTATTTGAAATAAACACAAATTGCATTAGTAGAGAAGACTACAATTAACGAATAAATGTACTAAACTGGGTTGATTATATGTTAATATTAAGTATCTGGACATCTATTTTTCCCTCACCCTAATATAGGCAGCTTATTTATTGGTAGTTTGACAGTTTTTTGTTCTTGCCTAGAATTTAGAAAAATAGTTCTTTTTGTCAAACAAATATTGTTAGGATAAAAACAATTGTTATTTAATATTGACTCCTTTTAGGTGACACCTCATAACCAAGGTTGTTAATGGTTATTGAGTTGTCTTAATCTCGGTCGTTCATTTGTATTAATCTCGGCCGTTCATTTTCAACGAGAGTAGTATATAAGGGGGTCATTGGGTCATTTGTAACAAGGAAGTTTTTAGAAAAACTTGCAGTGTTAGCAAGTAGTCTTGCAGTGTTAGCAAGGGCGCAGTGATAGCGTTGGAGATAGCAGTGGAGGAATATCAGTAGGAGGATTAGGAGATTGTCGGAGCTCTACTAGTGAGAGGCAAGCAGTATTTGTATCTCTTGATTTGCTAAAGTTTAATATATTTCTCATCTATAGTACTGGTTTTCCCTACGAGGTTTTTCTAGGGACAATTGTCTGAAAATATTGTGTTCACCTTGTTGGGTATTTTTTATGTGTTTGTATTTGTGAAGTTACAGTTGTGTTATTTTCCAATATTTGTTGATCAAATAATCTTACAAGATAGGAGGTAAATAATCAGTAATTGTAATAGATTTTTCACATGGTATCAGAGCTAAGTTCAGGTAGAAGAGATTTTACCCTAGGTGAAAGAAAGTGAGGATTTATAAAACCCAGTTTAACCTCTTCAAAATTATTATTATTATTTTCTTTTAAGATGGTCTCAACATGTTTAAGAGATCATGACAAATTGGATGGAGCCTCGAATTTTGGTGTCTAGAAAGTCAGAATTTCTCTATTGCTGGAAGAGAATGGTATCAAGGAATATGTGACCATTGTTGTACCTATACCTACAGATGCAACACAACTCTTAGCATATAAGAAGGAAGATTCCAAGGCGAGGAGGCTAATTCTTGATGGTGTCAAGGATTATATTGTTCCAACATATTGCAGAGTTAGATATAGCGAAGACAATGTGGGATGCCATTATGAATCTGTACCAAAATTCTACCACTAACCGGAAGCTAATTCTCAGAGAAAAGTTGAGGAATACCCAGATGAATAAGGGAGAAGACATCACAAGTTACCTCACCATACTTAGAATTGTCAAGGATGAATTGGCAGCTTGTTGGAGAGACAAACCAAATGATGACGAGCTAGTGAGAATAGCCCTAAATGGGTTTACTAAGCAGTGGGATGTCTTTGTTCAAGTCATCAATGGACGAGACACCTTACCGAGTTGGGATCAACTATGGAGTGATTTCACTCAGGAGGAGCTTAGACTAAGTCTTTTCAATGGAGCCAACAATAAGATTCAGAAAAGTGAGGTGGAACAAGAAAATGTTGCCCTAGCGGGTAAAGGGAAAGCAAAGAAGGGGTCTAGTAAAGGATCAAATTCACAAGGTGAAAAGAAGAAGAAAGATTCTTCGAAGATCAAGTGCTATGGCTGTCACGAGTTTGGCCACTATGTCAGCGATTTCCCAGAAAGGAAGAAGAATGAAAAGAAAGGCAAGAAGCAAGTTGCAGCTTCAGCGAGTGCATATGAGCTCTCTAGTAGAATGGAAGATGAGTTTGCACTCGTAGCATGTATGGTTAGCTCAACCTCACAGAGTGTTTGGTACATAGATAGTGGGGCGTCATATCATATGACAGGAGTTAGAGAATACTTCTCCAGTCATAAGGAAGAGAGCACCAGAATCCAGATCTCTATGGGGAACATGTCCAAACTCAACTCAGTTGGGAAAGGGACTGTTCAGTTTTAGAGGGAGAGTGGTAAGATGATTCCCCTTCATGATGTGTTGCATGTTCCAGGCTTAGGGATGAATTTGATTTATGTATCTATCCTTCAGGACAAAGGGTACAATGTACTCTTTAGAGGGGCACATGTGTTGATCAAGCACAAGGATTGGAAATCACCCATAGCTATTGGAGTTAGGAGCAGTCGGTTTTATAGGCTGCAGTTTGATATTCCTAAGGCACTCATGAGCAACAGTAATCTTAGAGATCAGGGAGAGATATGGTATAGAAGGATGGGCCATATCCATCATGGAGCCCTTAAATTACTTCATGAGACAATGACAGATGTTCCTGAGGTGAGCACAGAGCACAATTATGTATGTAAGGGATGCGTGTTGGGGAAGTTTGCTAAAGCATCTTTTCCAAGGAGTGACACCAGATCCAAGGGCATTCTTGATCTAGTACATTTAGATGTATGTGGACCAATGCCGACAAAGTCTCTCATAGGGTATGAGTATTTGTTACTTTTATTGATGATTTCTCCTGGAAGACATGGATATACTTCTTGAAGACCAAGGATGAGGTTTTCAGTCGCTTCCAAGAGTTCAAAGCTCTTATGGATAATTCGACAAGAAGGAAGATAAAATTTCTTCAGTCAGACAATGGAGGCGAGTACAAAAGCAATGAGTTCCAGGATGAGTTCTAAGAGTTCTGTACCAGAGAAGGAATCAAGAGAGAGTGGACTGTTCCTTACAATCCGCAACAGAATGGAGTTGCTGAGAGGAAGAATCGATCTATAACGGAGGCATCAAGGGTTGTGTTGCATGACCAGGATATACCCCATTATCTATGGGCAGAGGCATGCAGTATAGCAGTATACATACATAATAGAGTTCCACATAAGGTACTAGGGAAGATGACACCAGAGGAAGCATTCACTGGGAAGAAGCCAGATGTCAGTCACTTTAGGATCTTTGGGAGTTTGGCATATTGTCACATTCCTAAGGATACACGTACCAAGTTAGATCAGACTATGGAGAGAGGGTACTTTGTGGGGTACAGTGAAACCTCAAAGGCATATCGGATATTCATTCCAGGGACCAGGAGGATTATTGTTCGACATGATGTCAAGTTCATGGAGGACAAGGCATTTAGAAGGTCTAGAGATTTTCCAGTAGATGATCAGAGTGAGCAGCCAACAGAAGCTCCAAGGATCACTCAATCGATTCAAGGGTAGCAAAGCTTGAGTATAGTTACTAGTACAAGCATAGACTCAGGAGGAGAGATATTTCAAAGTATGGAGCAACAGGTGCAAGAAGAGATGCATCAAGAAGACATGGAGGTTGATATTTCATCCTCTACAATTACCAGCAAGAACCGTGAGGTTCAACAGACACAGAAGAATATTCAGGAGTTAGTGGGTACTCCTAGGAGGAGTAATAGACAATAGAAACCACCAGCCAGGTATGATGACTATGTTGCATTAGTTAGTATGTTGGTAGATAGTGAACCTTCTAGCTATCAGGAGGCTGCACAACATCAAGTGTGGCAAGAAGCAATGGTTGAGGAGTATACTTCAATTATGCAGAATGATGTGTGGGAGGTAGTGCCTAGACCAACAGATAGGGCAGTGGTTGGATCACGTTGGATCTATAAGATCAAGCACGGTGTAGATGGTAGCATCGAGAAATATAAGGCAAGGTTCATGGCAAAGGGGTTCTCTCAGAAAGAGGGAATAGACTATGAGGAGACATTTGCTCCAATTGCTAGGTATACTTCTATATGAGCTGTAATCTCAATTTCAGCACAGATGGGATGGCAGATCCATCAAATGGATGTCAAGACAGCGTTTCTTAATGGTGAGTTGAAAGAAGAGGTATACATAGAATAACCAGAAGGCTTTGTAGCACATATCAAAGAGACCCACGTGTGTAGATTGAAGAGACCGTTGTATGGACTCAAGCAGGCTCCCAAAGCGTGGTATGAGCGCATTGATAGTTACTTGTAGGAAATGGGCTTTGTGAAGAGTGAGGCAGATGTTAATCTCTACTACTTGGTAGTTGGAGGTGAGATTCTCATTCTTGTCCTATATGTAGATGACTTGTTTCTTACAGGTTCACTGGGGCTCATAGAAGAATGCAAGAGGGATCTTGCAGCGGAGTTTGAGATGAAGGATTTGGGACTTATGCACTACTTTCTAGGCATGGAGGTATAGCAGAAAGATGGAGAGATTTTCCTTGGGAAAGGGAAATATTGCATGGAAATCTTGAAAAGGTTCAGGATGGAATATTGCAAAGCCATGTCTACACCCATGATCATGAATTGGAGGAAGGTAGACACATCCAGGGAGAAGGATATAGACCCCACCTTATACAGGCAGTTGATTGGTTTTCTCATGTATTTGGTCAATGCCAGGCCAGATATAGCTTTTGCAGTTAACCCTCTTAGTCAATTCATGGTTGAGCCAAAAAGAGTGCATTGGACTACGGCAAAGCATGTGCTGCGATATTTGCAAGGTATAATCAAGTATGGAATTAGATATGCTCGAGGTGAAGGAATCAGGTTGATGGGCTATATTGACACAAATTGGGCAGGTAGTACAACGGAGAAGAGGAGCACTTCAGGGTGTTGTTTTAATTTGGGATCAGGAGTTGTATCTTGGTTTAGCAGGAAGCAGAAGTCTGTGGCTCTGAGTTCAGCAGAGTCAAAATACATAGCAGCTAGCATGGCAACATGTGAAGCTATATGGCTTCAGAAGTTGCTAGTATCTTTGTTTGGTCAGAAGGTTGAGACTACGGTGATACACTGTGATAATCAGAGTTGCATCAAGTTGACTGAGAATCTGGTGTTTCATGATAGGTCAAAACATATAGACATCAAGTATCACTTCATCAGAGATTCTGTACAGCGCAGGGTTGTTAAGCTACAGTTTGTACCTACAGATCAGCAGGTAGCAGACATTCTGACAAAAGCATTGGGGAAGGCAAAAATTCATCTTCTTCATAGAGATGTTGGGTGTCATGCAGAACAGCTTCCTCGCTAAGAGGGAGTGTTAATATTAGTAGCTTGGACAGCTGTTTGTCCTCACTCGATATAGCAACATTAGTTATGGGTAGTTTGGACAGCTATTCGTTCTGGCCTAGAATTTAGAAAAATAGTTCTTTTTGTCAAACAAATATTGTTAGGATAAAAACAATTGTTATTTAATATTGACTCCTTTTAGGTGACACCTCGTAACCAAGGTTGTTAATGGTTATTGAGTTGTCTTAATCTCAGCCATTCATTTGTATTAATCTCGGCCGTTCATTTTCAATGAAATTAGTATATAAGGGGGTCATTGAGTCATTTGTAACAAGGAAGTTTTTAGAAAAACTTGCACTGTTAGCAAGGGCGCAGTGATAGCGTTGGAGATAGCAGTGGAGGAATATCAGCAGGAGGATTAGGAGATTGTCGGAGCTCTGCGAGTGAGAGGCAAGCAGTATTTGTATCTCTTGATTTGCTGAAGTTTAATATATTTCTCATCTGTAGTACTGGTTTTCCCTGCGGGGGTTTTTCCAGGGACAATTGTCCGAAAATATTGTGTTCACCTTGTTGGGTATTTTTTATGTGTTTGTATTTGTGCAAGTTACAGTTGTGTTATTTTCCAATATTTGTTGATCAAATAATCTTACAAGATATGTTGTAAATAATCAGTAACTGTAACATATTTTTCACATTCACTGCTTGGCAAAATGTGCATGTGGTCGGCGAGATCACCCCCCTTGTTTTTGAGTGCATGTAGGATCAGATAGAAAGGAAGAACAATTTCCCATACAAAATTTTAGACGCAAAGATTCATGAAGTTTGATAGCTAATTTTGATTTCCGTTTGGAGAGATACAACCAATGCTGTAACACCTTGTTGGGTTTTTTTTATGTGTTTGTATTTGTGAAGTTACAGTTCTGTGTTATTTTCCAATATTTTTTGATCAAATAATCTTACAAGATAGGAGGTAAATAATCGATTTTTCACATTCACTGCTTGGCAAAATGTGCATGTGGTTGGCGAGATCACCCCCTTGTTTTTGAGTGCATGGTAGGATCAGATAGAAAGGAAGAACAATTTCCCATAAAAAAATCTTAGACGCAAAGATTCATGAAGTTTGATAGCTAATTTTGATTTCCGTTTGGAGAGATACAACCAATGCTATAACAGATCGTAGAAGACTGTTCTAGGCATGAAGCAATTTTAAATGCTTAGATCCACATCCCAAACGATAGGGGAGAGGGGCAAATAGGTGAACAAGGTCCAATTAGTTGATAGACTTCTTAACAAAACCAACTAATAGCTTTGAATTTGACAAGAGAGATGTGGCAAGTGATTTCATCCATGTACAAGTCAACAGTCAGAGGAGCAATGGACGCTTTTCTTTTATTATACAGGACGTGCTGTCAACAATCCTCAGGTCAACATAGATGCGCATACAGAATAAAAAGTTGTATGGAACACAACATAGAGACTCAAAAATTGAAACTATTACCATCACTTCACCACAGAAGCATACAATTTTTTGAAGGGACTCTCATTTTATTCTGCTCTAAAACCAGATGAAGGAGGAGGTGCATATCTTAACTAAAAGCTGAATCTTCGATAATTATTCAATATACAACATAAAAATTTATAGGCTATGAGAGCTCCTATTAAGGTGGAGTTTTTTGAAGCCTAACCAAATTCACCAGATAGGAGGAGGTGCATATCTTAACTAAAACAATCTTCGATAATTATTCAATATACAACATAAAAATTTATAGGCTATGAGAGCAACCTATTAAGGTGGAGTCAAGCCTAACAAATTCACCTAAAATATTCTACAACTAAACAACTCATAATACTAGTAGTTATTACAACCACATTTATTTTATCCTTACAGTCATTGATAATGTTAACACTTCTAATTCCTAACAAAAAAACACATAAATATCCTTATTCCATAACAATTAACTAGTCCAATATCAATAATAACTATGTTGGAGTGAACAAAATATTTGGTCATCTTTATCTTCTTAAAGACATTCCCAATACACACACCCACCCCGACACACCCACAAACATTTCTCCTACCCCATAATTTACATTTTTGGTATTCTACATTCATAACCTTGTGGTCTTAAATTTTCTGCCCGATTTGTGTGTATGACTTGCAACCACTAGGTGCTCAAATTACTTCATTTTGTCTTGCATTTATCCACCAACCAAGACGTATAAAATTGCAACTCAACCGGCTTCCCTTGAATGAGTTTGAGGACCCTTGGAATTAATTTCCCCTTGGACACTTGTTCCTCAATGAATATAAGTAATTTTTATATGATCAAATGGCACGATGTAGAATTTTACCTAAGTAAACAACACCTTACATGCTTGTAGGATTTTTAGAAAATCCATGCCGAACTTTTGTGTAACAAATTTTAAAATGACAATGGATTCATTCAAAAGCATTATATGTTCTTACTAAAAAAAAACTTTTTATTTTTCATATTGAGAAAAAAATCATGCAAATTTATTCACACTAAATTTAGGGCATGAAAATCAATGCATAAGCCAACACATAATAGGAAAAATACTAACACTAACATAGCATTAAGGTAGTTAGATCATGATGAAAATTACCCATAAGACGAAGGACCAATTCTGTAATGGTTAGGGAATTGACATGGCTAGTACTATACCATATGGTATTGGTCAAATGAGTGAAATTAATGTGGAGTAAGGGAGGAGAAAGAAAAGTAGAGAAGCAAGATAAAAAAGGAAAAAGAGAGAGATGTAGTCCATGCATAGACTTATAACTAGAAATCGTACGTTAAATGTATGATGTGAATGCCGAAAGGGATATAGTGAAGAAGGGAAACCAGTTGAAGAGAAATGAAGGAAAATGAAGAGGGGTTTAGAAAAATGCATGTGAGGGTGGCGAAGAGGATAGTAAAGGAAAGAAGAATGGAGGAGACAATGTGGAAAAATATGAAATACGAAGAGAATGACATGTTTGCAAATCAAGAAATGGATTAAAGCCGTGTTGTGGTAGACGTCGGCAGAATGTAGAGGAAGATATATGAAAATGCAAGAAGCGGGTGGAAAATGTTGTCAAGGTGAATACTTGATTGAATTTGTAAATAATGATCTATTAGGTAGTTAGAGAAAATCTAAAAGTAAGGGGAATTTGAATGCATGTTTTTACGGGATAGGAAGATGCGGAGTACCCACATTAGAGATGAGGGTAGTGAAGTATTCACGCAAGTGCAATTTGCACCCATAGGGGAAAAATAAAAAATGTAAAAATTCAACATGTTCCTATTGCAGAACCTGACCGCAATAAGTACTTGTTGCAGGACTTTCTAGCTTCTGTATCTAGTTGGAAGGTCAAGTAATTCCAGGGACCAAATGCACATCCATGTATCAGTAATGCCACTTGATTGGATAAGATGAACAACCTATAAACGAGATAGCGACGACAACCCAACGATGGAAGGAAAGCGCCATCAAAGTGTACCATGTGCAGTGATCACTGCTAGATATATTTCAGCAACGCTTCAATGTGTGTACATCATAGTACCCATGGATTTTCACAGACAGGTCGAACCAGAAAAAGTAGCATCCAAAATAGAAAAAGATAAGTAAAAAAAGTCTCCAACCTAGTTCACATTTTTCAAAGGATTCTACCCCTTCGATTTGGTCATGTTTGGCTCTACACACACCCGGGGCTTGAAGAGTTTTGAAGCAATATTACGAAAGCTTGGCTGCCTTTTTGTGAGCAACTATAGATGAAAATCAAAGCTTCTTGTAGATTTTCCACAGAGGGGGGGGGGCAAGAACCAAGAGCTAAACTTGAATAAAGCTTACGATCGCACGGTTTGGCTTGCAAGTGTTATTTATTTGTTTCTTTCAAATTGTTTATTTTATGTCTAATTGATTTTGGTTCTTTTATTGAATGGAATAGAACTAAAGAAAAATAAAGATAAAACATCTGATATGACACTGATGACCAAGATGCATGATCCCACAACATCCTTCCACAAACTGATCTCAGACATGCCATTTCTGGGAGCAATTATAGACGAAAATCGAAGCTTCCTGTAGAATTTCCACGGAGAAGGGGTGATTACCACGGGCTAAACTCTAATAAACCTTACGATCACATGGATTTTCCTATGAGTGTTATTTATTTATTTCTTCTGGATCATTTCTTTTAAGTCTAATCAATTTAAGTTATTTTATTGAACGAAAATAATGAAAGCAAAAAGACAGACAAAACATTTATTTAGCCGCTGATGACTAGAATATCCAATCCCATGCTTTCCTTTGACAAACCAATGTCGTTAATGGCAGGGCTAGGCAGATAAAAATATTCCCATTACACGACTCAAATTATTGACTCGATCATTTATGCGGACTATCTGGATGGTGTCAATTACAATATGTTGACTAAGCCCCCGAGATTTCTACCTGTAAGCATGCCTTTTGATGTAAATATCTAAAACATCTATGCCACCACCGATGGCCAAAATGTATGATCCCGCAATGTGTAGGGAAGGCACAGGCATGACTGGGGATTAAATTTGATGTCTATTTAGACTTTTTTGTGTGTTCTTAAATGCAAAAGACATAGCCAACTTACTTGTTAATCATATCAAAGGATGGGGAATTTTTTTCTCATACTGTCATATTCACATCTACTCTATAGAATAAAAAATTATTGTGTTGCCAAAAAAATGTATATTTCTTTATCAAATTTAAACGATTAACATCAAATCTCAAGATATAATTAAATAATCATAAACTAAAGATTTTACTTTTTTCTATTCTATAAATAGTTAGAATTATTAATTAAGCCCGATTTATTGATTTAAATCTAGGTCGATTATGGGGATATGCAGGCCATCATCGCCATTGGATGAGGAGTAAAGTTTGAATTTGATATGATGATCTTAGCTTTGAACAAAGGAAAAATTGATTATGTCACCTCTGTTATTTTGGATCGCCTCCAGTTCTACCCCCATTGTTATTTATGCTCTACTCCTAATTTTATTTTTCGTTTTCGTTTATAAGCCTAATACACAAGGATGGATTTATATCTTTGGTTTTAAATACATTGAACTTAGACAAGTTGTTATTACTTCCTCCACTAAATTCTATGTTTATAATTTTCACCGTTTGAAACATATTAATATATAAAAGATGACACTTGGAGTAAAAGTATTAAATATGTGAATATGATCATGTTGGCCTACGGTTGACTTGGCACAATTGATTGCCAAGTGTCTCAACTCCAGTGACGTACCATCACCCTATAGAATCTAGATATCGACTGTCGCGTAAACACTCTCCTTAGTAAATGTGTTCTAATTTGCATACGAGAATAAAACATTGTACAAGACACATAAACTACTAAACAATTAAATTCTACATTCAACATCTCTGCACCCACTATCAATCACACACCTTATCGAGTGTACAAAAAAGGTTTTTTCAACAAAATAACAACAAAACAACCGATGCAACACTAACACAATTACCCAAAAGTAAATAACTATCCAAAACAGTATCAAATGTATTCATGTTTAGCACGAAAAAATTGACTTCTTCCGAAGAAATCCATCTCCAAACCATCCATTTGTTTCTACCTTTCATTTGAAAAAACCCATTGATCATAAAACCAAACAAAGAAAAGAAACAAAACCATCTCTACCAATTTGTGTTCCACTCAAGACTGAAATAAGCATTCCGATCTCAATTTTCAAATCAAAAAGTTTTATAAAGTCCAGGCCATGCAAATTTTTAAAATTCCCTTTCAAAATCATAAATGTGAAAATTTACATTGGGCTTTTGTGGGTTTTAAAAGCTTTTATGCCAAACTTAATAGAAAGCATACAAAACACTGCACAACCCACGAAAACCTTGTAAGGTTGTTGATAGGAAATAAGAGATAAAATATGCGGAATAATCCCTTACAGAATCGCAGCAGTAGAAACTAATATGTAGAAAATATTACAGATCTCAAATAAAAGTGCAGAATAAATAACACAACACAGAGAGACAAGATTTATCGTGGTTCACCCAATTTGGGCTACGTCCACCAAGAATCACTTGCTCATATTTTATTACAAGCCTCCACTCTCTCAATACAATACCGAGATCCGTTTGGAGCTATGCTTAACAAACTCTACAGAATTCACACCCGAATTCAAAACACATCTGCAATACATTTGCTTGTATATCTATCATATGCATAAGACCATATAAACAGACAATTGCTTAAGCAGTTTGATACAAAACCGTGGGTATCAAAACTGTGGGTATCAGAACAATGGGTACCGAAAAACCATGGGCCCAAAAATAGCCCATAACAGTTACCCATTACCCATGGGTTAATAAACCACCCATGAAAATTTGCTTTGGGGGCTTCGCCCTCGAACCCCCCTAACCCGCTCACCAGTGAGCAGGACCGCTATAAAAGTACCTGAGTGGAACACATAGAAGGTGTACCACACTCTAACATGAAAATAGGCTCCACAAACATAACAATCTCCCACTTGGAGACTAATTTCCACTGAGCAAGCTTCTCAACCCTTCACTATCATCCGCGAAGGCCAACCAAAGCTGAACATAGCTTTAGTTTATCCCTTGTGACCACCTTGGTCATCATGTCTACAGGATTTTGACTGGTATGAATCTTCTCCAACTTCAACTTATCTTCCTCCAAAGTTGTCCTGATGAAGTGATATCTCAACTGTATATGCTTCGTCCTGGAGTGGAAATAAGAGTTCTTAGCTAGGTGTATAACACTCTGACTATCACTATGCAACTTACATTCCTCTTGCTTATGCCCCAACTCTTCAAGTAATTGTTGTAACCAAATCATCTCTTTGCTTGCCTCTGTGGCAGCAACATACTCAGCCTCTGTGGTTGACAAAGCCACCAGCTTCTGTAGTCGTGAAATCCAGCTTATTGTTGTCCCACCTAAAGTGTAAATATAACCTGTCGTGTTCCTCCTGTTGTCTACATCTCTAGCCATGTCTGAATCTACATAACCACGTAAAGTGGTGTCTAATCCACTGTAGCATAAAATTGTCCCCATGGTCCCTCTCAAATACCGAAGGATGCACTTTACTACTTGCCAATGCTCTTTACCTGGATCACTCATAAATCTACTCACAGATCCTACTACATGGGCAATATCAGGCCTAGTGCATACCATAGCATACATCAAACTGCCAACCCTTGATGAGTAAGGTACCTTGAACATATGGTTTCTTTCCTACTCTGTCTTGGGACACTGCTCCTTTGATAACTTAAAATGGCCTGCCAAAGGAGTCCCAACCGGTTTAGCATCCTGCATGTTAAACCTATCAATACCTTCTTAATGTACTCTTCCTGAGTTAAAGTCAGCTTTCGTTCCTTCCTATCCGGAGTTATCCTCATACCAAGGATTTGTCTGGCAGCCCCCAAATCCTTCATATCAAAGGATTCACTTAGTTGTTTCTTGATTACTTTTATTTCCTGCATATTTTTACCTGCAACCAACATGTCATCAACATACAAACATAGGATAATATAACTTCCATCCTCAAATTTCTTTGTATACATGCAATGGTCAGAATGACATCTAATATAACCTTGCTCCATCATGAAGCTATCAAACTTCCTATACCATTGACGTGGAGCTTGTTTTAGGCCATACAAGCTCTTCTTCATTTTGCACACCATCTCCTCTTTACCTTTGACTTCATATCCTTCTGGCTACTGCATATATAGCTCCTCCTCCAAATCACCATGGAGAAATGCAGTCTTTACATCTAACTGTTCTAAGTGCAAGTCTTCTACTGCCACTATTCCAAAAACAGTTCTAATAGAAGTCATTTTTACTACAGGAGAAAAGATCTCATCAAAATCTATACCTTGTTTTTGTGCAAACCCCTTGACCACCAATCAGGCCTTATATCTTTTCTTTCCTCCTTCTTCATCTTTAACTCTGTACACCCACTTGTTGTGCAATGCTCTTTTGCCTTCCGATAGCTTCACCAAATCCCAAGTCTGGTTCTCCATGAGAGACTTATGCTCCTCATCCATGGCTTGCTCCCACTTCTTACTGACATCTACTTGTATTGCTTCATCAAAGATCTCTATCTCTCCACTATCAGTGAGTAATAAATAATAAAGAGAAGGATAAAAACATTCAGGTTCTTTTCTTACCCTAGAAGACCTCCTCACTGTAGGAGTTTGGGGTTCCTGTTGAGTAGGTTCCTGAACTGATTCATGGGACACTATCCCATCCAGAAGATCCTCTACCACTGCATATTCTTTCTTTACAAAAACAAAAACAAACAAAACATAGGAATTATTTGGTTCAAAAAACATCTAACACTCTTTTTTCTGAAATTCTAGGGTTATAACATGCCTCTAAACGGGGGCAGGGCCTTAACATACAAGTCAAAATACCTAATAGAAACACTCCGAACACGGGCTAGCAAAACAAAGCTACAAATGAGGTGAATATCTAGCATTTAGAGAACCAGTAAGTAGCAGATGACCCATAATGGGCAGAAAATGAGCACTTAACTTGTTATAATGCTGACAAGGCCATTCGTGCATATCGATATGCGTGAATTCGAGCAAGATACATGACATCATGTGTAAATGCAGATTGAACATTTGCAACGCGGGAAGGTGGCAAATGATCAAAATTACACCCTTTCCCAGCACTTCCAAAGGATTCAAACCTGTCGTAGGAAGTACAATTTAAAAGTTACCCGAATAAATTCTTTGATATTTTATGAAAACATAATGTTTTTCAATTTTACTGTTAAAAATAGCTGGAAAAAGCACAATCGTTCAGACAATCATCAAACCATCAAATTTAACATAGTCACCAAAATGACCAGAAGGGCCTTTCCCATAGGGGGATGCCTTCGGTGTAAAAAGTTGATAAGAGATAAATGAGCTTGAGAATGTCAAAATTAGAAGAAGAAGGCTCAAATATAATATTTTTTTTATTGCAAAGAGGGTGATAAAGTATATAAAGGCTTTGTCATTGGATGAGATGGTTAATAATAAGTTAATCCCCTTCACATAGGTGAATCCAATATTTTATGTTGTTGTAAATATCTACAAGAAAGATGTACATAGAATAATAAGAAGTTAGTAAGAAATAAATGAGGTTGCGGGATTTAGATACATAAGAAGAAGGCTTGACAATAACTTCTATCTTTAATATAAAATAGGATAACAAAAGATCGAAAGGCTTTATCATTGAATGTCATGGTCAAGAATAAGTTAATCCCCCAAAAATAGGTGACTCCGAGAATTTACAGTGCACCAAATATTCATGTAAGAAAGGTGTATCTTTAAGACATATTGTCAACACAAAAAATTTTGCAAGCTACATGATCAATAGTTTTGAATCCTTGGGTGGAAAAACTTATTCCTTTATTCATTATTTGAATGAATTTATGGAATTGTAAAGAAAAAAATGCAAAGGAAGATGTGTTGTTCGTTAGTTTTGATAAGGTGTCTCTATTCATGAAAGTTTTAATTCAGTATGCTATTAAGGTAGTCAAAGTGTGTTTACATGATGAAATAGAATGGTTGGTGGATTTTTCAAGGTATTCATTCTTCTCATTTAAGGGTGTCAATTTTGGGAAATCCAAAGGGATATCAAAGGGTTCACCTATATCATTAGTGATTGCCAACTTCATAGAGAAATTTAAAGAGGGTAATTTATGTCGATGAAACCAATTTATGTTGATAATATAATAGAGACATATTTGAGGAATTCTATTTCTACATCAACAATGCGATGTCATTTATATCAAATTCCCCAAGGAGGTTGAGGCAGAAGGCAATATACCCTTTTAAGATGCCTTTCTTAATTGCAATGTTTATGGTTCTTTGGCTAGAAAGGTGTTAAAAAAATCTATCTACAGATACCTCTATTTACATGCTTCTTTACTTCATCACATATCATAAACAATGAGGGCTTTGAATACCCTAGTATTAAGGCATTTAACATTTTTG
The DNA here is from genome assembly GCA_019776745.2 of Taxus chinensis. Lineage (NCBI taxonomy): Eukaryota > Viridiplantae > Streptophyta > Pinopsida > Cupressales > Taxaceae > Taxus > Taxus chinensis. The sequence continues at coordinate 651,291,385 of CM034154.1, read as the reverse complement.
ACAATCCGTACGTGGAGTAAAAAATTGAACATTAAAAAAATGTTTTTAAGGCGATGGATATATAGGTTCAGAGAAATTGAAGAGGATTTTATGTATGGACAAAAAGTTTACACTAAGAGTATAGAAGAGAGTCTTTCTAATAGGGTTGGTAGAATAGTTACCCTACATTGTAGATGTATTCAATAGGATTTCAAAAATATTAAGGTACCATAACATTAAAACCATTTTTATCCAAACAAATTTGAGAAAATATTTGAAGTCGATGAAGAATTATTTGGAACATAGTGTGAAAAAGTTATGTTTAAAGAATTAAGTGTTGGTGTAGGGTCATTTACATTAGGAAAATAAGGATATTATCGAAACAATTATTAAGGAACATGTTATTTAAAGAAGTTAAGAGAAATAGAAAACTTGACATTAGGTAAATAGCCCAACAAAACTAGACATTAAATATATTAGTGTTAAATCATACTTAAATATATTAGGAAAATATTAATAAGAAAGTACTCATAATAAGTGAGAGATTAATACAAAAGTACTCAGATTTAAATACATATTGTAAAAAATATTTTATTCTTAATATAATGTTTTAGAGGTTAATGTATTTCACTCATAATAAGTAAGAGTTAAATAAATATTGTAAACTTTAGCCATGGTTGGCATCTTTCGACTGGAAACTTCTTAGCCATGGTGAGATGTTTAAATTTCTTGGTATTCCCTTTCCCTTCCAATATTTGCCTACGGAGCTTTGGCAGTATGTGATCCAATGGGTTACCAAGAAATTGGAATATTGGATTCCCAAACCTCTCTCATTAGCGGGGAAATTCCAAGTGTGTTCTAAAATTCTCGCAACCACGCATGTGTACTATTCATCTTGTTGGGTGTCATGCAAAGCCTCCATGCAGAAATTGGAAAATCTTCTCAAAAAATTTATATGGACCAACGCCTCATCTGGTAAAGGGTTTCTTCGAGTTGCTTGGGAAACCTACTACCTTCCCCGTGAATCTAGAGGGATGGGTCTCATAGACATCTTCCAGCAAGGGAAGGCACTTTGTGTGAAATGGATTATACAATGTATCGAAGGTCAAGAAGCTTGGAAAGTGTTGTTACGACATGGTATTGATGAGGGCTCCCTTTATGACCGTCCCACATAGAAAGGCCTAGGGTTTTTCAATCTTCTCATTGCTCATGTGCCGGTTAAAGTTGTTAGCACATTTGTGCTTAAAAGTATTCAGAAAGCATGGGAACGTATCAAATTGTGGTTTCAATGGAAAGGAATTAGCTTTCACAATGGCCTTTCCTTCAACCAAAAATCCATGTGGTGTTTACATGTCATTCAAATCCAAGATCGGTGTCTTGCAGAAGTCCCTGGAAATCCTTCGCTCAAGCTCTTCAAGTGCAGAATTCATTCTATTCAAGATATTTTCCACAAGCACACTCACTCTTGGTACTATTGGCATGAGTTCTTTGTTAGATACCAACTCACCACACCCCAAATCATGTTAGTATAGACGAAATCATTGGGGAGGTTTTTGATTTTATGTTGCATAAGCTCATTGTGCTTCCATCCCGTCTGTAGTGGACTAACTGGAAGTGGTATGTGGACACTCCTTTTCAAAATTATACGGCCAATAAGGGTTGTCGTTAACTCTCACCACATTTTCCCACTGTTGAAAAACTCAACTCTATGTAGGGGCTTCATTCTTCTTCTTCCTGTTGGAGAAGGACGTTTGACACAATTTGGTCTGCCTATGTGGAGAGTAAGCCTGCACATTTTTTTGGTGCATTTTACATCAGAGCCTTCCTATTGGCACTCGATTGGTTCAAATTAGAGTCCAAGCTCCCAAATTCCTCTTCTGTGGGCACATAGAAACTCCTTTGCACTTTTCCTGGTATTTTCCCAAAGCCCAACGGTCCTGGACTTGGATTCATTCATTCTTCCTACCTCTCAAACTAGAGTGTTTCACCTGGCACCATATCCTTTTAGGAGATAGCCCCAGATTTCCTCATATGTTCACCAAAATTTGGCATGCTTTCATATGGGAAATTATGTTTAGGTTATGGAAAGAACGGAATGCTTTTTTGTTTTCTAAAATTGAGGTTGATCGTCATTTTTCCATTTATAATAAATCGATGGTTCTCTCCAATGTATTGTTGTGGATTCAAGTCTAGGCCAATAAAGTGGCCCTAGAAATGGAACATTTGCAAACTCTTCTACGGTATTGGGGTGATGCCCCATGCAACGTTTCTTGGGAGCCCCCTTCTCCTTCTTGATGCTCTCCACCTCACAATGGTCGTCCCCGTGAAGGTTGTCGAAGTTGCTCCCAGCGGTGCTCTTTCAGTCATGCTCGTTGATCTCCACATAGTCAACCATGAAGTTTCTCGCCATCTCATCGTCAGGGGCGGGGCTCGCCCCAACCAGTTGATCCATAGGGATCCAGAATAACACACCACTTCATCAATTCCATCAATACCAATAAGGAGAAACAAGAAAAGTGAGAAAAATGAGGTGAATGGAGGTTCTAGAAGGAACCGCCACTCTATGCAAAGCGGTGGTTTCATAAATCTCGCCTTGTAAGGCGACGGTTCTGAGACCACCAGTCTACTCAGGGTGGCAGTCCTAATATGTTCAAACAGGAAAGAAGAATGGGACGCGAATGGACGTGAATTTGAAGCGCCCAGTCGTGTCTCTTCCCTTCCATGCCCTTTCACATTCTCAAGTGCATGGGAGGACATGTGAAGGCCTATAAATACATGAAAGGAACAAGAGAATAGTCATTCAAAGATCCAGAGAGATTGAGAAGTAGATTTTAATGAGAGCAATGAGCAAGATCTTCAGTGCTGGAATGGAATTGTAGGAGCAAGGTGTAGAAACAGAGAAAGAAAGTAATTGGAGAGAAGGTTTACATTGTTGCTTCTTTTCATACTTATTGTAATATGTAATTGTCTATACTAGACCAATAAAAGTGGGAAGAAAGAGCAGTTGAGGTGTAGAAACCCAAGTAATTAGAGAGAAGGTTTACACTATTGCTTCTCTTTTTATACTTATTGCAATCTGGTTTTCCTCCATTAGAGGTTTCCAAGATAAAATATTGGTGTTGAAGTTTGAATTATTTCCTTCTCTGCAATTTCCTTTCTACAACACTAGATAATCAGTCACAAAGCTCTAATTTTCAAGGAAATCTGTCATTTTCCAAAGTTGAAATTAGAACAACATAGTTGTGTGATTCATAGAGTTCCAAAGTAGAAGTTTACAGATCATTTTGGTATCAGAGTTGATTATATATCCAGGACCATGGTATTTGAATCATTCTTGTGATTTTGTATGACAGTGACAAGGTCCAAAGGTGAAGAAGTTTTACCTTGCGAGCCAGATATTTCTACGAAGAAGTGGAAACAAAGAATTCGAGCTCAAATGGAGGAAGAGAACTTGGTCCGTAGAGTCGAGATGCTAGAGACCATGATGGATAGATTGAATAGAAAACAAGAAGAGCTTTCAGATCTATAAAAGACAGCTTTGGTTAAGTAATATTCCATGGACTTGGTGGTTCGAGCACTAGCCGAAAAATTCAGTATTGGAAAGAGCCACAAAGAGGAAGAATGGGAAGAGCATGAAGAGACGCCAATTATAAGCGGGAAGGTAAAATCTGCATATACACCTTTTAAAGTTGAAACAAAATTGGAAATAAATAATTTTGAAGGACAAGTAGATGTAGAATTACTAGATAAATGGATAAAACATTTGGAATTCTACTTTAGTGTGCATAATGTCATTGAGGCACAAAGGGTCACCTTTGCACATGTCTCAAAATGGAAGGTCATGCTCTGGTTTGGTGGGAAACCCATCTAGCCACTTGTGAGAAGAAGAAACATCCGATTGTCAATACTTGGAAAGGTTTTAAAGAATTGATAAGAGCTAACTTCTATCCTATTGGCCGTAATACTGACATGATGATTAAGTGGCAGTACTTTAGACAGGGCAGAGGTCAAAGCGTGCAAGACTACACTACAGAATTTCAGAGACAAGCCATGTTGCTAAATATGGACTTGGAGGATGAGGACATTCTGACCAAGTATTTGGGAGGACTTCACACTCACCTTCGGAAGGAAGGTAATCTCCATGAAGCCCAAGGATCTCAATGAAGCTTGTGTACAAGCATACTACATTGATGACGAGATGAAGCAAGGAGAAATAGAGCCAAAGGGAGACTAGTCAACAGAACAATAGGACAAAGAATAAGGGAAGACAAGTAGTAGAGGTAAATGGAAAGGTACCACTACTACTTTGCATACTTGTAAAGATCCTAAGAATTTCTGTAAGAATTGTGATGTAATTACACATACTAACACCACATGTTGGAAGTTGCATCCAGAATTGCACCCAAAGCACTGAACCAAGGATTCCAAGAAATCCATGGCCACTGTAAAGACAGAAAGAGAGGTGGAGATTGAGGATGATTCGGATGTAGACGAGAGGCTGGGATGTATAGCCACTAACATGTACAGGGCAGCAGAAGAAGAAGAGATGAGTAAGTTATTTCAAATCAGAATCCAAATCAAGAGGACTAAGGTAAACACTTTAGTAGATTTTGGTTCTCAGTCAAATTTGATTTCTGATGCGGTTGTAGAACAGCTTGGTCTAGAGACTCACGCGCATATACATCCATACCCACTGGGATGGGTGAGGAAGGTAGAAATACAAGTTACAAGGAAGTGTAAGTTTCAGTTTGGGATAAATACCTAGTACATAGATGTATTAGAGGCTGGTATTATTCCACTTGACACATTTGACATTGTCTTTGGAAGTCCTTACTTGTATATCAGGGATGATTGTGTTCACAAAGAGGGAGAACCGGTTCATATGGATCAAGGACGAAGTCAGTTTTAGCATCAGGGCACACTAGGGAAAATCAAAGAAAGCTATGGTAAGTGTCAACCAAGCACCGAGAATTTTTTAAGCAAATCATTAGTTGTGTTTGCTTTCATTGGAAGAAAAGAAAAATGGGATGTGAGAGCATGGATATTTCTGACTAAAGGATGGAGAATTTGGATAGTAATTGTCAATTTTTGCAGAAGAAGCCACCACAGGAATTACTCATTCAAGGAGCAAAACAAACTTCCACTATACAATCATCATATCTACCTACAGATTCATTAGACCTGACCATGGGGCAGCAAGAAGAAGAAGGAGATACAAGGGACGGTGGTGACTAAAGTAGCGAACACACTACTTGGAGAGGATTTGGCCAATCTATCTCAAGGGACAAAGACAGGAAAGGACTAGAACCACTACAATATGGGACCTTTGCCATACTTGATCAAGTTGGAGAAGAAAACCTTCAGGCCATACTTCATGCAGATGCACGCGATAGTAAGTTACAAGAGCTCACATCCACTAATGCCATCTATGCATGACAAAGAAGGAAAGATACAAAAGTTACCTTTTAAAGAGGATTGTACTCGAGGAATCTCGGAGGATGATGTAGCACTAGAACAACAAACTAGAGATCCACAGGAGTCTTGGTAGGTTAGACAAGAGAAGACACCAAAGGCAGACCCAATGGTACTCGAATGAGCACGAGAAGGAGTTGATTCCTCTACCAATCCCCCACTAATCTTTTGTGGGACCAAAATCCTCCTAAGTAGGGGGGGTATGGTCCATAGGGATTTAGAAAAACACACCACTTCATCAGTTCCATTAACACCAAGAAGGAGAAACGAGAAAAGTGAGAGAAAATGAGGTAAATGGAGGTTTTGGATAGGAACCATTTCTCTGTACATAGTTACAGTTTTAGAACCGCTGCCCTGTTGGTTAGCGGTCCTGAAATCGCTACCGCCCAGCCAAGGCGGCAGGTCTGAGACTATCAGTCTGCACAAGGCGGTAGTCCTGAATACTTTCAAACATAGAAAGAAGAATGGAATGCGAAGTGTATGCGTGAGTCTTGAAGTGTCCAAACCGTGTCTCTTCTCTTCCATGCCATTTCACATCCTCCAGTGCAAGGGAGGACATGTGAAGGCCTATAAATACATGAAAGGAGCAAGAGAATAGAACAATTCGAAGATCCAAAGAGATGGAGAAGCAGAGTTTAATGAGAGTAATGAGCAAGATCTTCAATGTTGGAAAGGAACTATAGGAGCAAGGTGTAGAAATAGAGCAAACAAGTAATTGGAGAGAAGGTTTACACTGTTGCTTCTTTTCATACTTATTGTAATATGTAATTGTCTATGTTAGACCAATAAAGGTGGGAAGAAAGAGCAGTTGCCCTTCTCTGACTAGTTTTTCTGCATTGGAGGTTTCCAGGATAAAATTGTTGGTGTCGAAGTTTGAATTATTTCCTTCTCTGTAATTTCCTTTCTATAGCACTAGATAATCAGTCAGAGAGCTCTAATTTTTCAAGCAAATATGTCATTTTCCAAAGTTGAAAGTAGAACATCATAGTTGTGTGATTCGTAGAGTTCTAAAGTAGAAGTTTATGGATCACCAGCTCACCAACTCGGTTGGGCCTCGTCATTGCATCCCAAGCCAAGTACCTAGGATGAGTGGAGCTTTCCGCCCCCACCTCTGGCATCATCTGACAAGTTTCCCGGATTAGCTATGGCCATTTCTCCTACTCGGAAATTTGTTGAGGAAGAAGAAGGCTTCTCAAGCTCGAGCTGGGATTTTCTAGACTCAAGCAAAGATCTTTTGGGATCTATGTTGGCCAGATGATTGTGATCCTCCCTCCACTGGCATATTTGATACTGCCACTTAGTCTCCTCTTTGTTTTTTGACGATGTAATGCTTTGATGTTTTGCTAGGCACTTTTGATGGGTCTCATAGACATCTTCCGAAAAGGGAAGGCACTTTGTGTGAAATGGATTATACGATGTATCGAAGGTCAAAAAGCATGGAAAGAGTTGACACTATCTGACATAAGGCAGTTGATGAGGACCTCAAACAAATCCTTATGACCATGTTGCCTAGAATGGCCTCGCCAACATGTCCCTCTTGCACAATGCATCATGTGCCTGTTAGAGTTGAAAGCAACATTTGTGCTTCAAAAGTCTTGTCTGAAAGGATGGGAACATTAGCTCTAATCAATAGGCTTCAATGTAAAGGACCAAAATGACCCGTCGTCTAAGGGGCCAAGCCTTGAGCCAACAATCCCTGTGGTGGTTACGTTGTCCATATTCTCAATGATCTCAAAGGATTCAACGAATCTCCTTGCACCAAGTGCCTAGAAATCATTCGCTCAAGCTCTTCATAATCTTTGAGTTCATTCCATTCATGTTCTTTTCCCTTACTCGTCATGCCCTCCAACTCATCCTCGTCATCTACCTTACCTTTTTCTTTCAGAGATAAAAAATCAACAAAATAGTCAACATTGTCCTTTTAGTTGTGTGCCAGTATAGATGAAATCATTGGGGCGGTTCCTGATTCTATGTTGCATAAGTGATGAGATCTTGTTGTGCATTCCATCTACTGATCCATTCGCCAAGAACATGACCATAGGAAAGTAGGGGATGTGGACACTGGCCATATTAAAAATTGATTCAGCCAATACTCGCTTACCTCTTTAGCTCTGATTACATTGTTCACTCCTGGTCGAAAATACTCAACTCCTATGTGGGGGCTTTCGTTCTTCTATATTCCTATCGGAGTACACTAAATGAATTGATTTCACATCTCTTGTTTGCGCTATGTCAAGATCCCCCTTTTAAGCATGGGACAATTGCTTTTGGTGCATGTGACTATCAGAGCGTTTCCTATTGCACTCAATTCGGTGCAATTGCTAGTAATCCAAGCTCTCTTGATTCCTTTTTTAGAGCAGGGCAACTGCTGGTTTATACTCTGTCTACAATTTTTCTGGTGAAAATACATGAAAGCCCAGACGGTCCTGGACTTGGATCTCACTTCATTTTGCAGTTCCTCGACACTGATCAAGTCCAAAGTGTTTCACCTGGCACCATATTCTTTTAGGAGATAGCCCAAGATTTCCTCGTATGTTCACCCAAATTTAAAATGCTTTTAGATGGGAAATTATTATCAAATTGACGAGCGAAACCGCAAAGCCTTTAGGTTATGGAAAGAACAGACAATATGCTTTGATTAGCTCAATATATTCAGTGCAATTAAGCTGGAAATTTAGGGGCAGCGTGATGATTCACGATTTATAATAACAACGATGGTTATTCTGCCAATGCAGTCTTAGCGGGTAAATTCTCGTCCAATGCCAATAAAGTGGCCGATAGCATCAGGTAGCTTAACATTTGCAAACTCTTCTACAGTTTTGGGGTGAATCCCCATGCAGATCAATCCTATCAGAAACGACTTCTCCTTCTCGAATGGATGGGTAAACCTCGCAATGTTCGTCGATGTGGCGGGATTGTAAAAATCATTCCCAATGGTGCTCTTTTAGCCATGCTGAAGTCGGTTTTCTATTTGCATTTTAACCATGGAGCTGCTAAACGTATCGTCAAAAAGGGTGGGGCTCACCCCCACCAGCTCACCAACTCGGTTTGGCCTCGTCATTGCATCCCAAGCCAAGTACCCAGGATGAGTGGAGCTTTCCACCCCCACCTCTAGTGCCATCTGACAAGTTTCCCCGATTGGCTATGGCCATTTCTCCCACTCGAGAAGTCATTGAGGAAGAAGAAGGACTCTCAGGCTCGAGCTGGGATTTTTCAAACTCAAGCAAGGATCTTTTGGGATCTGATTGGCCAGATGATTGTGATCCTCCCTCCACTGGTATATTTGCTAATGTCGTTTAGTCTCGTCTTTCAATGGAGAATACTGTGACTCTGGGTTTAATGCTGGTTTATTTTCAATTCGACCTCCTTCCTTTCTCAACATGCCAAATAGACATGGGGGGTTGCTCTTAGAGGAATTTAGGATGGATTGTAAGGGTTTATTTTTGGATTGAATATTAATTCAAAATTTCTCAATTTTCACAGCAAAACGACTGCAATTTTGCCTTTGTTTGATATGAAAGGATTCTTAACCATTTCTTAAGTGGTTTAGATTCTTTGGGGTCGTTTTAATCCTACTAAGTTTGATTTAATTTTTCATTTTCTTATTCATTGTTGCAGGGGTCATTCTAATGCATTTTGAATAAAAACATTTGTCAGTTTGAACATCTAACAGTGATCCAAAACAAATAGATTTGTTTGCATTTACTAAATTCAATAATAAATTCATTCCAAAACACTCTAATTTATTAAGCTGATTCAAACAAGGTATTCAAATGCCAATTTACAACTTCAGATTTTCCAAACATCCATTTCTGCAAAACAGAGCATCATGACATTTCAACATACATATTCACTTTTCTTTTCTTTTTTCAAACAAAGGTTTCATAATGCATTGCAAACACAGATTTCCAATGAAGACCAAATCATTTGAACAAGGTAACAACTTCCATTAATTCAAAAATTATTTCTTTACATCTTTCTTATCTCATTCCTTAATTCCAATATACATAATACAATTTCCTTCTCATACATTCCAAAAATAGAAAACCAAATTCATCTCTTTCACATTTCGAATTTAAACTTTCATAGCCATAACAAAACATCTTTCCATCACCAGTAATATATAAGATCATCCACTTCAAAGTGGAAAGGGGTTACAATAAATGATAATCTCAACAAGGACTGTCAAAACTGTCTTTTACTTTGCTCCCGAATAGCAGCATGAAGATCCTCCATTTATTTCAATTTGATCACAACAAAGCTGGGGAAAGGCAACACTCTCCACCCAACCAAGACATATAATGAAAGGAGAAGTCATCCTTCTTCATTGGCCCCCGAGCCCCAACCACAATACAATAGAAGATGTGTTTCAACTCATGGCAACAATAGGCTTCCAAAAACACACAAGCAATCTCACATTTAAAAACACAGTCCAAAACAGAATGTAGTTTGTAACCACATTAAATCATAACAAACAAGACTTATGCTTCATCACACAAGCCAAAGGAGCAAGAAACTATGGGGGATGTTACTTATGTTTCCCAAAGGAGAAATGGGTATCACCACCTGAGAACAAACCGCTAAAATACATATCATTTCAAATCCCTGACATACCCTTATGCCTCCCCCAAGTACCCCTTATTCCTCACATTTCCGATGCCTCCCCAATCCCTCTTATGGCACCCCATAACGAGTAAATAAATGCAAGTTATTTCTTTTTACAAGGTGGAACCCAAATCCCAACTCCCTCCACATTTATACCTCCCCAAAACACTTATGCCTCCCTCAAGAGTGCCCCATAGTCTTCTCCTACACCATCCCTAAGCCATCAACCCAATAAGCCAACAAACAAAAAAAAACATACAAACATTTACATATTCATAAAAGGGAAGAAGAGCATTTCCAAGAGCCAAGCTCTTACCTCTCCATGATGGAGTTTGTCCCAAGTCCAAAATAGAAAGCTTTCTAATGCAAAACAGTCCAAGATAAAAAAATCCACAACCACGCAACAATCTCCAATCTTCCCCAAAAGTAAGAGCTCTCAAGACCAAAACAAGTCTCCCAAAATGAAGTGATAAAAGTGAATCAACCCCAAAAACAAGCTAAGGAATTCCAATAAATAGAAGAGGATGAGGTGGATCCATGTAGGATGCCACATCACACATCCTCAACCCCAACACAAAAGTCAACTTCATTCTCCAATGCATAATCAATAGGTGGGTGAATAATATGATAGTTTTACTTACACACTCAAGCAAGCCCACACTCCATAAGGACTGAAATTAAAACATGTAAGAAAAGTGCAATATAAACATTCAACTTGACTTACAAAAATGCATAACGAAGGGCCAAATTTAACTCTCCAACCATAGGTAAGGTTGGTATACAAATTTAAGAGGTATGGAACAAGTTTATTTTGTCCCACAAGCCTCCAAAATCAACCTCCAAGGAAAAATTCGAATTTCAAATAAGATAAAGTGTTTCATACTCCAAAATCAACTTACACATCTCTTACACCTCACTTACACATTTCTTACAACACTTTAATTTTAGGCCAAAAACTCTAATAATTACTTTCTTATGACCCAATTTGATTAATTAATTTTTAAACAATATGATTACTCACATTAATTTACCACAATTAAAAAATAATGAAAGGGGTAAACACATCACTTAAATAAACACATGCAAACATTAACAAAGGAACTAAATAAAAAAAATACATAAAATACCTTGGTCACATTTGAAAGGTGATCCCCCCCATGGGAACCCCTAACACAATCAAACACACACAAAAAAATATAGTTGTCATGGTGACCTTGTTGAATTCATCTAGAATTCCAATGTGGTTGGTCTCCAATTCCCCAATGTTTGTTGTGATATTTTTAATCTGTAAAAATACAAATACCTCCTTCAGCCTGGTGGCTACATCAGAACATCAAAATGAATATAATATACTTCCAAAGTCATCAATATATATGTGAATCGCAACAATCATCAAGCCAATCAACAGTGTCACTTAAAATTCCATCGACAACTATATCATCATCAATTTTCATTTTCTAGGTCTACTCAAAATATCCAAATATCACATGTTTGAACACATCTATAATGTAACCATGTCAGAAATTATGTCAACCTCAATATATAAAATGTCTCTAATAATTTTCATGCATCATATATGAATCGGAGTCAGCAATAATCCATGCTCTAACATCTAATCATCATACTAAATCAAAACTATAGCAATGTCCATGGTATAATCAATAGTGTCATGATTAGTATCAAAAGGTGTCAAAGGGAAGTGGGCACTACATTCCCCTCCCATTAGACTTGAATTCCTCTTGGAATTCATAGGAAAGAGAGATGGGAACAAATGCAATAGAAAAAGGATCACTCCATTATGGGATTGCTTGCTTCAAACCAGTGTGGGTCTATAGAACCCAGGTATGGTCCACTACAATTCAGCAATAAGAAGCGAGATTGTAAGGGTTGAGTTCTAAAATTTTTGGATGCAAGCCTATGAACATTTAAATCTAGAGAGTAACATTACACTATCAACCAAGATACAAAACAACAATATAACATGAAGAGTTCAAAAGAATCTTAAGAGTAACCACCAGTTAGCAGAATAATAAGGAAAATTCCATGAGTTGAGAAAGACCACATAGTTTCCCACGAAATACAACATACTACAGTAATAGAAATTAAGGTTTCCAATAGGGTTAAATTATGCTTTCATAGTTCATTGTTTAGGCAAGGCTAGCAAAATCAACCAAGACCAAAAGCTTGTACAAGAGACCTGTTTACTCAAGTTCCCACAATTTGAGGTCACACAAGATGAGGTCAATCAACAAGGAAGGACACCTAAATCAACAAGCATTTACAATTGAGGAACTATTTATGGAAAACACTTCTATAACTCGATAGGGTACAGTCAAACATTCATGGTAAAATTAAGCAATTCCATGACCAAAAGGTTTCCTATAGTCTGATTTTTTTTCTACACTTTTGTTTTAAGAATTGAAAACACCACACCAACCATATCTAGATACGTCAACCATTTATCAAAAGTGTGTGTGTGTGTGTGTGTGTGTGTGTGTGTGTGTGTGTGTGTGTGTGTGTCCCCTAGCAACTAGCATATCAATACAAGAAGTACCATTCTCAATAATAGGATTCATTTATCTTATTTCGTGATCAAGCTCGGAATAACCACAAAGAGAGCACAAGCATAAATCGTAACACTAGAGAGCACTCAAGGTCTCTAGGGGGAAGAACAAGTAACACGGGGTCCAACTACAATCTAAGGTGCATCGTATCAAAAGTGAGTAACAACTTATGAAAACATCTTTTTCTTTCCTTCCCAATGACAAGAGAGGAAACAACAATAATGTGTCTCAAGAAGAACAAGGAGAAAATAAGACTTCCCAAAGTTATGTCATATCCTTAACATATGTTTCCTTAAAATTACAATAACTTAGGTCTCCAAGGACAAGACAACAAGCAAGGAGGTTGCTTCTCAAACAAGAAGTCTCAATCCAAAAATACCACAACTCACACTCGTCGAGCTACGAGACAATAAGGGTATGATGACCCAAAACTCCCACAAGAAAGGCACATACATATATTAACAAGAAAGTACTAAGAAACTAGAACACATTACTAACCACTAGGTGTTTTGCAATTCCAGGTAGGCGACAGAACCACAGGTTTCACTATACATTGCACTCAATACACATAAATCTTACTTATTTTATAACTCAACAAAATTAGTCAAAAATTTTAGTTTCGTTTGCTAAGCACATTCATTTACGATTTTTCTTAATTAAACTTCCTCCTATTATGACATCATAAGTTTGTACTATAAGGACCACTAAGGGGGCATGATATCTCATTGTTCTGTAAAGGTGTATAAGAAAAAGAGTGTTTATCTTACTTCAAGGGGAGGTAGATGGACAAAGTTTTCCCTTTCTGTTCTTCTACATGATTTTAATTTCTTCTATTAATCTACTAAGGTTAAAGCAAGTACCATTTTCTCTTTCTATATTTGAGTTTATTTATTAAGCTTCCAGGAAAAAACTCCTCAATTATAGTTTTATGAAGTTTGGGTGAGTCATCTTGTCAATTAAAAATTTAATGAGAAGGAAGGGTAAACATATCACACTATTACTTTTATGGAAAACAACATATCACATTTTTAATTCTAAAAGAATAAGAGGCATTCAACATAGCAACACATTATTAATTTTGTAAGAACTAGTAAACAATCAATCAACATGGATCACAACAATATTTCGATATTTTTCCACTAATTACAAGTACCTTAAAACATTCCTAGTGGGTTCCATAAGTTCTCAAAAGAAGTTACAATGAAGGCCCATTTAAGAAGCATAATTACTTTTATTGATCTACTGGGGTTTAACAATGTTTGTTGTTTCGGTGAAAACACTTTACTCACATGATAAGACAAGGAAAGTTTTCAAATCTACACCCATATTACCACAGGATACCATCAAACAAGAAATCATAATGACAAGGAAAGATTTTAACTATAAGAACACCACATACTCACTAGAAAACATCAAATGTAAGCAGCCAATCAGCTATTTATTCAACACGGATTTACGACCAAGAGTTACAGTTTCACATGAAGGATCGCATTATAAAATACCACCGATATTAAATCATCAAGGTATAATTACACTAATATATCCAGTGGCATGGTCCAAAAGACTCAAAGCATCCATAAGTGTCTCCACGTAATTCAAAATTAATAGGTCATAGAGTGTTATTCATAGTAACTTAAAACGTTTAAGGAAAGGGTAGGCTTATTTATAGGTCAAGAGGGAAAAAAACACACTTAATTTACACACACAATACTTGAATGGGATTAATTCTAACCATAATTACCAAGATGCATACAACCCTCAAGTCACTACTTTATATAATGAAATAAGGAAATATTGATAAAACTTAGCATGCCATCGAAAAGAAGCCACTACCAGACACACACTTTTCCACTAACATCCAGAGCAAGTCAAAAGCAACCCAATCCTAACATAATTCATCAGCCCTCAATTAAACACCTCTACTTTGATGAGGTTCAAGATCTTACCGGATTGTAAGAGAATCACCACCACCGCTAACAAACTGCCAACTAAAACGCACAACACAATGAGCTCTCTATCTAGCAAGGTTGAGCAATGAAAAAGTCACTCTAAGATCCTAGACACCCTCAAGGTTCCGTGCATCCAAAACCAAGGCATAACTTTAAGAGCCTAAGAAGACATTCAAGACATCAAGGGTGTAGCCCCATATGACGAAATGTCACAATACAAGAAGCACATAGAACCAACTCATCATCATGTAAGAAGGAACCACATAACATTTATCTAAATAGCCAACAACATAATGAGCTCCAAGTCACCAATCAAAAAAAAATCCAAGAAATGTCTACAATCAAGGAAAGTGGCTAAGTAGCCACATTGCAATGTCTGAAAATTTTCACAAAAATATAAATAACTAAAAGAGCCTCAGAGCTTCTCAATCCAATCATAAAATAAGATGCTTGGTCCTTGATAAAATAACACAAGATTACGAATGTAAAACATAAAAGTTAACACCACATTCACTCTGCAACCCTTCATGGCTGCCAATAGGGGTACTCTGCCTCAAGGTCAGTTCCAAGGACACATACTCAAGATTGGGTCCAAAATGACACTCAGACTTAATGTCCACTCTCCCATATGGGTAACAAAATGGAAAAACTGACAACCAAACCATCTTTCCTAACCACTGAAGGAAGGAAGCTCTAAACAAATTTTAATTAACTCTTCTCAACCCCAAATCACAATCACTATTGTCCAACCACAAGAATCACACCATACAATTTATCATTCCAACCACTCCAATAAGGAAGGGTCTTAAAAGGGCTTAACACATCATATAATTAAATCAAGATTTAGGACTTGTAAAACAACACATTTTCAAAGGAGAACCAAGTTTCCACTACACTAGAAGTTCACAAAAATCAATTTAATTTAACATTCTTAGTTACCCGGGTTTAGAAAAAATTCCACTAAGTAAGCACAACAAACTCAAACAACTTATTATTTTATTATGATTTTAATTCTGGTAGTTCAAATGAACAAAGTAATGTAATATTTCTTCATACGTATTTTTGTTCAATTTTTTTAAACAAGGTTGTTTTCTAGATTTAAAAGTGTGCTAGGTTTACAGTTCATGTCTCAAGTTTTCTAGTGTGCCCAAGGGTCCAAGCTTTGAACCCACGCTCTGATACCAAGTGTAACGCCTCCCAAATACTCCCCACTCGAGACCAAGAACAACCTAGGTTTAGTTAGGAAAAGTTAAGGAATAAATTATTTTTTTAAAGTGTTCCCAACAAAAATTCTAGATTCCATTACAACAGTTATCAAACATCCTACACAACACTAGGAGAGAGAAATTCATCCCTAGCACAGATAGATTATCTTCTTGCGGGGCACGTGGAAGAAAATTTCCCTGGGTGTGGAAGAGAGGCGCGGAAATGAACCTTTCTTCCGGGTGTGGAAGAGAGGTGCGGGAGAAACTCTTATTCTCTTGAGGTGCACATAGATGGCACAGAAGAGACTCATTCTCTCCTGGGAGACTCAAGATCTCCCGGCACACAAGACAGGCCCATGCAAGAGGCACATTTTCTCATGGCGCAAGATGGGCATGTAAGATGCATAGGGCGTGCAAGAAGCTCTGGGCATGCAAGACGGAGCACGCAAGAGGCTTTTCCTCTTCTGCGAACTTCAGAAGGCCATAAATTTTGATAGGGAGCTCTGTTTTTGGCAAACAAGGACTTTTTGGAAATCTCTCGATGTCCTCTTTGCACAAAAACCTTAATAATTTAATTTGGATAAAGTTTTGAAGGGTCAATTTTGAGAAAACGCTCTTGCAGGATTTTAAAATGAAAACTGGTAACATTTGACTTATAAAATTTTGTTCAATTCGACCTCCTTCCTTTCTCAACATGCCAAACAGACATGGGGGGTTTCTCTTAGAGGAATTTAGGATGGATTTCAAGGGTTTATTTGTGGATTGAATATTAATTTGAAATTTCTCAATTTTGACAGCAAAACGACTGTAGTTTTGCCTTTGTTCGATTTGAAAGGATTCTTAACCATTTCTTAAGTGGTTTAGCTTGTTTGGGGTCATTTTAATCCTACTAAGTTCAATTTAATGTTTCATTTTCTTATTCATTGTTGCAGGGGTCATTCTGTGCATTTTGAATAAAAACATTTGCCAGTTTGAAAACATCTAACAGCGATCCAAAACAAATAGATTTGTTTACATTTACCAACTTCAATAATAAATTCATTCCAAAACACTCTAATTTATTAAGTTGATTCAAACAAGGTATTCAAATGCCAATTTACAACTTCATATTTTCCAAACATTCATTTCTGCAAAACAGAGCATCATGACATTTCAACATACATATTCACTTTTCTTTTTTTTCCAAACAAAGGTTTCATAATGCATTGCAAACACAGATTTCCAATGAACACCAAATCATTTGAACAAGGTAACAACTTCCATTAATTCAAAAATATTTCTTTACATCTTTCTTATTTCATTCCTCAATTTCAATATACAGAATACAATTTCCTTCTCATACATTCCAAAAACAGAAAACCAAATTCATCTCTTTCACATTTCGAATTTCAACTTTCATAGCCATAACAAAACATCTTTCCATCACCAGTAATATACAAGGTCATCCACTTCAAAGTGGAAAAGGGTTACAATAAATAATAATCTCAACAAGGACTGTCAAAACTGTCTTTTACTTTGCTCCCAAACAGCAGCATGAAGATCCTCCATTTATTTCAATTTGATCACAACAAAGGTAGGGGAAAGGAAACGCTCTCCACCCAACCAAGACATCCAATGAAAGGAGAATCCATCCTTCTTCATTGGCCCCCGAGCCCCAACCACAATGCAATAGAAGATGTGTTTCAACTCATGGCAACAACAGGCTTCCACAAACACACAAGCAATCTCACATTTAAAAACACAGTCCAAAACAGAATGTAGTTTGCAACCACATTAAAGCATAACAAACAAGACTTAGGCTTCATCACGCAAGCCAAAGGAGCAAGAAACTATGGGGGATGCTACTTATGTCTCCCAAAGGGGAAATGGGTATCACCACCTGAAGAACAAACCACCAAAATACATATCATTTCAAATCCCTGACATACCCTTATGCCTCCCCCAAGTACCCCTTATTCCTCACATTTCCTTATGCCTCCCCAACCTCTTATGGCACCCCATAATGAGTAAAGAAATGCAAGCTATTTCTTTTTACAAGGTGGAACCCAAATCCCAACTCCCTCCACACTTATACCTCCCCAAAACACTTATGCCTCCCTCAAGAGTACCCCATAGTCTTCTCCTACACCATCCCTAAGCCATCTACCCAACCAGCCAACAAACAAAAACAAACATACAAACATTTACATATTCATAAAAGGGAAGAAGAGCATTTCCAAGAGCCAAGCTCTTACCTCTCCATGATGGAGTTTGTCCCAAGTCCAAAACAACAAGCTTTCCAATGCAAAATAGTCCAAGATCAACAATCCACAAGCATGCAACAATCTCCAATCTTCTCCAAAAGCAAGAGCTCTCAAGACCAAAATAAGTCTCCCAAAATGAAGTGATAAAAGTGAAGCAACCCAAAAACAAGCTAAGGAATTCCAATAAATAGAAGAGGGAAGAGAAGAGGATGAGGTGGATCCATGTAGGATGCCACATCACACATCCTCAACCCCAACACAAAATTCAACTTCATTCTCTAATGCATAATCAATAGGTGGGTGAATAATATGACAGTTTTACTTACACACTCAAGCAAGCCCACACCCCATAAGGACTGAAATTAAAACATGTAAGAAAAGTGCAATAAAAACATTCAACTTGACTTACAAAAATGCATAAAGAAGGGCTAAATTTAACTCTCCAACCATAGGTAAGGTTGGTATACAAATTTAAGAGGTATGGGACAAGTTTAACTTGTCCCACAAGCCTCCAAAATCAGCCTCCAAGGACAAATTCGAATTTCAAAGAAGATGGAGTGTTTCATACTCCAAAATCAACTTACACATCTCTTACACATCACTTACACATTTCTTACAACACTTTAATTTTAGGCCAACAACTCTAATAATTACTTTCTTATGACCCAATTTGATTAATTAATTTTTAAACAATATGATTACTCACATTAATTTACCACAATTAAAAAATAATGAAAGGGGTAAACACATCACTTAAATAAACACATGCAAACATTAACAAAGGAACCAAATAAAAGAAAAAAATACATAAAATCCCTTGGTCACATTTCAAAGGTGATCCCCCCATGGGAATCCCTAACACAATCAAACACACACAAACAAATACAGTTTCCATGGTGACCTTGTTGAATTCATCTAGAATTCCAATGTGGTTGGTCTCCAATCCCCCAATGTTTGTTGTGATACTTTTAACCTGCAAAAATACAAATACCTCCTTCAACCTCATGGCCACATCAGAACATCCAAATGAATATAATATACTTTCTAAAGTCATCAATATATATGTGAATCACAACAATCATCAAGCCAATCAACAGTGTCACTTAAAATTTCATCAACAACTATATCATCATCAATTTTCATTTTCTAGGTCTACTCAAAATATCCAAATATCACATGTCTGAACACATCTATAATGTAACCATGTCAGACAGTATATCAACCTCAATATATAAAATGTCTCTAATAATCATCATGCATCATATATGAATCAGAGTCAGCAATAATCCATGCTCTAACATCTAATCATCATACTAAATCAAAACTATAACAATGTCCATGGTATAGTCAACAGTGTCATGATCAGTATCAAAAGGTGTTAAAAGGAAGTGGGCACTACATCCCCCTCCCCTTAGACTCGAACTTCCTCCTGGAAGTCACAGGAAAAGAGAGATGGGAACAAATGCAACAAAAAAAGGATCACTCCATTATGGGATTTCTTGCTTCAAACCAGTGTGGGTCTATAGAACCCAAATTTGGTCTAATGCAATTCAGCAATAAGAAGGGAGATTGTAAGGGATGAGTTCTAAACTTTCTGCATGCAAGCGTATGAACATTTAAATCTAGAGAGTAACTTTACGCTATCAACCAAGATACAACACATACCAATATAACATGAAGAGTTCAAAAGAATCTTAAGAGTAACCACCAAGTAGCAGAATAATAAGGAGAATTCCATGAGTTGAGAAAGACCACATAGTTTCCCAAGGAATACAACATACTATAGTAAAATAAATTAAGGTTTCCACTATGGTTAAATTATGCTTTCATAGTTCGTTGTTTAGGCAAGGCTAGCAGAATCAACCAAGACCAAAAATTTGTAATGAGAGACATGTTTACTCAAGTTCCCACAATTTGAGGCCACACAAGATGAGGTTAATCAATAAGGAAGGACACCTAAATCAACAAGCATTTACAATCGAGGAACTATTTATGGAAAACACTTCTATAACTCGATAGGGTAGAATCAAACTTTCATGGTAAAATTAAGCAATTCCATGACCACAAGGTTTCCTATAGTTTGATTTTTTTTCTACACTTTTGTTTTAAGAATCGAACACACCACACCAACCAAATCTAGAGATGTCAACCATTTAGCAAAAGAATATATATATATATATATATATATATATCCCCTAGCAACTAACATATCAATACAAGAAGTACCATTCTCAATAATACAATGGGATTTAATTATCTTATTTCCTGATCAAGCTCGGAATAACCATAAAGAGAGCACAAGCATAAATGTAACACCAAGGAGCTCTCAAGGTTCTCTAGGAGAAGAACAAGTAACACGGGGTCCAACTACAATCCAAGGTGCTATCATATCAAAAGTGAGTAACAACTTACGAAAACATCTTGTGCTTTCCTTCCCAATGACAAGAGAGGAAACAACAACAATGTGTCTCAAGAAGAACAAGAAGAAAAGAAGACTTCCCAAAGTTATGTCATATCCTTAACATATGTTTCCTTAAAATTACAATAACTTAGGTCTCCAAGGACAAGACAACAACACAAGGAGGTTGCTTCTCAAACAAGAGGTAAGTCTCAATCCAAAAATACCACAACTCACACTCATTGAGCTACGAGATGATAAGGGTATGATGACCCAAAAATCCCACAAGAAAGTACTATATGAACGAGCAACTAGAACACATTATTAACCACTAGGTGTTTCACAATTCCAGGTAGGTGATAGAACCACAGGTTCAACTATACATTGGACTCAATACACTTAAATCTTACTTATTTTATAACTCAAATAAATAAGTCAAAATTTGTAGTTTCATTTGCTAAGCACATTCCTTTATGAGTTTTCTTAATTAAACTTCCTCCTATTATGACATCACAAGTTTGTGCTATAAGGACCACTAAGGGGGCATGATATCTCGTCCACTCTGTAAAGGCGTAAAAGAGAAAAACTATTTATCTTACTCCTAGGGGAGGTAGATGGAAAAACTTTTCCCTTTCTGTTCTTCTACATGGTTTTTATTTCTTCTATTAATCTACCAAGGTTAAAGCAAGGACCATTTTCTCTTTCTATGTTCGAGTTTATTTGTTAAGCTTCCAGGCCAAAACTCCTCAATTATAGTTTTATGATGTTTGGGTGAGTCATCTTGTCAATTAAAAATTTAATGAGAAGGAAGGGTAAACATATCACACTATTACTTTTATGGAAAACAACATATCACGTTTTTAATTCTAAAGGAATAAGAGGCATTCAACATAACAACACATTATTAATTTTGTAAGAACTAGGAAACAATCAATCAACATGGATCACAACAATATTTCAATATTTTCCACTAATTACAAGTACCTTAAAACATTCCTAGTGGGTTCTACAAGTTCTCAAAAGAAGTTACAAGGAAGGCCCATTTAAGAAGCATAATTACTTTTACTGATCTACTAGGGTTTAACAATGTTTGTTGTTTCGGCGAAAACACTTTACTCACATGATAAGACAAGGAAACTTTTCAAATCTACACCCATATTACCATAGGATACCATCAACCAAGCAATCAAAATGACAAGGAAATATTTTAACTATAAGAACACTACATACTCACTAGAAAGCATCAAATGTAAGCAGCCAATCAACTATCTATTCCAACACAGCTTTATGACAAGAGTTACAGTTTCGCATGAAGGATCACATTATAAAATACCACCGAGATTAAATCATCAAGGTCTAATTACACTAATATCTCTAGTGGCATGGTCCAAAAGACTCAAATCATCCATAAGTGTCTCCATGTAATTCAAAATTAATAGGTCATAGAGTGTTATTCATAGTAACTTAAAACGTTTAAGGAAAGGGTAGGCTTATTTATAGGTCAAGAGAGAAAAAAAACACACTTAATTTACAAACACAATACTCGAATGGGATTAATTCTAACCATAATTACCAAGATGCATACAACCCTCAAGTCAATACTTTATATAATGAAATAAGGAAATCTTGATAAAACTTAGCATGCCATCAAAAAGAAGCCACTACCAGACACACACTTTTCCACTAACATCCAGAGCCAACCAAAATTAACCCAATCCTAACATAATTCATCAGCCCACAATTAAACACCTCTACTCTAACGAGGTTCAAGATCTTACTAGATTGTAAGAGAATCACCACCACCGCTAACAAACTGCCAACTAGAACACACAACACAACGAGCACTCTATCTAGCAAGGTCGAGAATCAAAAAAGTCACTCTAAGATCCTAGACACCCTCAAGGTTCCGTGCATCCAAAACCAAGGCATAACTTTAAGAACCTAAGAAGACATTCAAGACACCAAGGGTGTACCCCCATATGACGAAATGTCACAATACAAGAAGCATAGAACCAGCTCATCATCATGTAAGAAGGAACCACATAACATTTAGCTAAATAGCCAACAACATAATGAGCTCCGAGTCACCAATAAAAATAAAATCCAAGAAATGTCTACAATCAAGGAAAGTGGCTAAGTAGCTGCATTGCAAAGTCTGAAAATTCTTGCAAAAATATAAATAACTAAAAGAGCCTCAGAGCTTCTCAATCCAATCATAAAATAAGATGCTGTTCCTTGATAAAATAACACAAGATTACAAATGTAAAACATAAAAGTTAACACCACATTCACTCCATAGCCCTTCATGGCCACCAATAGGGGTACTCTACCTCAAGGTCAGTTCCAAAGACACATACGCAGGATTGGGTCCAAAATGACACTTAGACTTAATGTCCACTCTCCCATACGGGTAACAAAATGGAAAAACTGACAACCAGACCATCTTTCCTAACCACTGAAGGAAGGAAGCTCTAAACAACTTTTAATTAACTCTTCTCGACCCCAGATCACAATCACTATTGTCTAACCACAAGAATCACACCATATAATTTATCATTCCAACCACTCCAATAAGGAAGGGTCTTAAAAGGGCTTAACGCATCATACAATTAAATCAAGATTTAGGACTTGTAAAACAACACATTTTCAAAGTAAAACCAAGTTTCCACTACACTAGAAGTTCACAAAAATAAATTTAATTTAACATTTTTAGTTACCCAGGTTTAGATAAAATTCCACTAAGCAAGCACAATAATTCAAACAACTTATTATTTTATTATGATTTTAATTCTGGTAGTTCAAATGAATAGAGTAATGTAATATTTCTTCATACGTCATTTTTTTACAAGGTTTTTTTCTAGATTTTAAAGTGTGCTAGGTTTATAGTTCATGTCTCAAATTTTTTAGTGTACCCAAAGGTCCAAGCTTTGAACCCACGGCTCTGATACCAAGTGTAATGCCTCCCAAATACTCCCCACTCGAGACAAAGAACAACCTAGGTTTAGTTAGGAAAAGTTAAGG
Source organism: Taxus chinensis (assembly GCA_019776745.2). Classification (NCBI taxonomy): domain Eukaryota; kingdom Viridiplantae; phylum Streptophyta; class Pinopsida; order Cupressales; family Taxaceae; genus Taxus; species Taxus chinensis. The sequence goes on along the minus strand of CM034154.1, from coordinate 651,267,949 downwards.
AATAAATTACTATTTTTTAAGTGTTCCCAGCAAAAATTCTAGTAGTCCATTACAATGGTTATCAAACATCGTACAAAACACTAGGAGAGATAAATTCATCCCCAGCACAGATAGATTATCTTCTTGCGGGCCGTGCGGAAGAAAATTTCCCCGGGTGTGGAAGAGAGAAAATGCGTGGAAATGAACTCTTTCTTATGGGTGCAGAGAGAGGGCATGCAAGATGGGCATGGAAGAGACTCATTATTTATCCTGGGCAAGACAAGAGACTCATTCTCTCCCAGGCATGCAAGATGGTGTGGAAGAGACTCATTTTCTCATGGGCCCAAGATACGCGTGCAGACTCTGGGCACGCAAGATAGGGCGCACAAGAGGCTTTTCCTCTTCTGTGAACTTCAGAAGGCCATAAATTTTGATAGGGAGCTCCGTTTTTGGAAACAAGGACTTTTCATAAATATCTCAATGTCCTCTTTGCACAGAAACCTTAAGAATTTAATTTGGATAAATTTTAAAAGGTCAATTTTGAGAAAATGCTCTGCAGGATTTTAAAATGAAAACTGGTAACATTTGACTTATAAAATTTTGTTCAATTCAACCTCCTTCCTTTCTCAACATGCCAAATAGACATGGAGGGTTGCTCTTAGAGGAATTTAGGATGGATTGCAAGGGTTTATTTTTAGATTGAATATTAATTTGAAATTTCTCAATTTTGACAGCAAAACGACTATAGTTTTGCCTTTGTTCGATTTGAAAGGATTCTTAACCATTTCTTAAGTGATTTAGCTTGTTTGGGGTCGTTTTAATCCTACTAAGTTCAATTTAATGTTTCATTTTATTATTCATTGTTGCAGGGATCATTCTGTGCATTTTGAATAAAAACATTTTCTAGTTTGAAAACATCTAACAGAGATCCAAAACTTTTAATTTGATTTGATTTTACATTTACCAACTTCAATAATAAATTCATTCCAAAACACTCTAATTTATTAAGTTCCTTCAAACAAGGTATTCAAATTCCAATTTACAACTTCAGATTTTCCAAACATTCATTTCTGCAAAATAGAGCATCATGACATTTCAACATACATATTCACTTTTATTTTTTTTCCAAACAAAGGTTTCATAATGCATTGCAAACACAGATTTCCAATGAACACCATATCATTTGAACAAGGTAACAACTTCTATTAATTCAAAAATGATTTCTTTACATCTTTCTTATTTCATTCCTCAATTTTAATATACAAGAATACAATTTCCTTCTCATACATTCAAAAAATAGAAAACTTAATTCATCTCTTTCACATTTCGAATTTCAACTTTCATAGCAATAACAAAACATCTTTCCATCACCAGTAATATACAAGGTCATCCACTTCAAAGTGGAAAGGGTTACAATAAATAATAATCTCAACAAGGACTGTCAAAACTGTCTTTTCCTTTGCTCCAGAACACCAGCATGAAGATCCTCCATTTATTTCAATTTGATCACAACAAAGGCAGGGGAAAGGTAACACTCTCCACCCAACCAAGACATCCAATGAAAGGAGAAGACATCCTTCTTCATTGGCCCCCAAGCCCCAACCACAATGCAATAAGAAGATGTGTTTCAACTCATGGCAACAATAGGCTTCCACAAACACACAAGCAATCTCACATTTAAAAACATAGTCCAAAACAGAATGTAGTTTACAACCACATTAAAGACATAACAAATAAGACTTATGCTTCATCACAGAAGCCAAAGGAGTAAGAAACTATGGGGGATGTTACTTATGTCTCCCAAAGGGGAAATGGGTATCACCACCTAAGAAAAAACCACCAAAATACATATCATTTCAAATCCCTGACATACCCTTATGCCTCCCCCAAGTACCCCTTATTCCTCACATTTCCTTATGCCTCCACAACCTCTTATGGCACCCCATAACGAGTAAAGAAATGCAAGATATTTCTTTTTACAAGGTGGAACCCAAATCCCAACTCCCTCCACACTTATACCTCCCCAAAACACTTATGCCTCCCAACAAAAGTACCCCATAGTCTTCTCCTACACCATCCCTAGCCATCTACCCAACATCCAACAAACAAAAACAAACATACAAACATTTACATATTCATAAAAGGGAAAAGAAGAGCATTTCCAAGAGCCAAGCTCTTACCTCTCCATGATGGAGTTTGTTCCAAGTCCAAAACAACAAGCTTTCCAATGCAAAACAATCCAAGATATCAACAATCCACAAGCATGCAACAATCTCCAATCTTCTCCAAAAGTAATAGCTCTCAAGACCAAAAGAAGTCTCCCAAAATGAAGTGATAAAAGTGAAGCAACCCAAAAACAAGCTAAGATAATTCCAATAAATAGAAGAGGGAAGAGAAGAGGATGAGGTGGATCCATGTAGGATGCCACATCACACATCCTCAACCCCAACACAAAAGTCAACTTCATTCTCCAATGCATAATCAATAGGTGGGTGAATAATATGATAGTTTTACTTACACACTCAAGCAAGCCCACACCCCATAAGGACTGAAATTAAAACATGTAAGAAAAGTGCAATAAAAAAATTCAACTTGACTTACAAAAATGCATAAAGAAGGGATAAATTTAACTCTCCAACCATAGGTAAGGTTGGTATATAAATTTAAGAGGTATGGGACAAGTTTAACTTGTCCCACAAGCCTCCAAAATCAGCCTCCAAGGACAAATTCGAATTTCAAAGAAGATGGAGTGTTTCATACTCCAAAATCAACTTACACATCTCTTACACATCACTTACACATTTCTTACAACACTTTAATTTTAGGCCAAAAACTCTAATAATTACTTTCTTATGACCCAATTTGATTAATTAATTTTTAACAATATGATTACTCACATTAATTTACCACAATTAAATAAATAATGAAAGGGGTAAATACACCACTTAAATAAACACATGCAAACATTAAACAAAGGAAACAAATAAAATTAAAAAATACATAAAATCCCTTGGTCACATTTCAAAGGTGATCCCCCCATGGGAATCCCTAACAACAATCAAACACACACAAACAAATACAGTTGTTCATGGTGACCTTGTTGAATTCATCTAGAATTCCAATGTGGTTGGTCTCCAATCCCCTGATGTTTGTTGTGATACTTTTAACCTGTAAAAATACAAATACCTCCTTTGGCCTCGTGGCCACATCAGAACATCCAAATGAATATAATATACTTCCAAAGTCATCAATATATATGTGAATCACAAAAATCATCAAGCCAATCAACAGTGTCACTTAAAATTTCATCAACAACTATATCATCATCAATTTTCATTTTCTTTCTAGGTCTACTCAAAATATCCAAATATCACATGTCTGAACACATCTATAATGTAACCATGTCAGACAGTATATCAACCTCAATATATAAAATGTCTCTAATAATCATCATGCATTATATATGAATCGATTCAGCAATAATCCATGCTCTAACATCTAATCATCATACTAAATCAAAACTATAACAATGTCCATGGTATAGTCAATAGTGTCATGATCAGTATCAAAAGGTGTCAAAGGGAAGTGGGCACTACACCTCATGTTGTTCCAGGTTCTTTATAATTTATAGATAAAACTTTGGGACATAAAAGGGATCGTATGCATCATGTGAGGTACAAACCCAATGCTCTACGTCAATTGAATTGTTTGAATTTTTTAGTATTAATTTAATGATATACTATGATTATGGGAAAGGATTTACTGTAGGATATATCAAACATCACTTTAATGCATACAATGAGTATTCTTTTATTTAGGCATCCTTAAGTTATTCTCCACCAATAAGACCACCATCCATATAGCTCCTTATTTTCCTCTATGACGAGATCTGAACAGGAAATTTGACTATACAAGTCCTCGTCACTTAGCTCAGTAAAGTCTTTCCAAAAAAAGATGAAAATGGGGAATAGATGTCTTAATGAACATTCTTAACATATCAATACCTGTTGTGTGTGGAATACTCATAACATTTGATTTGGAAGCACCTGACCATGATAATCTTAGGAGATAGCATGAAAGGAAATCACCCTCTAGTCCATGCTTCTTAGTTGCGTTGGTTGTTGCCTTTTTCTTTTTTGCAACTATAACTTTGTCTAATAATAAAAATACTTGGTGAAGCATTTAGCCTTTCTAAATGTTAACAATAGTTTCTTTTTCCTTAATTTATTTTTTACAGGCCCTAAAAATCACTTAGGAGTGCTGATGGTGGGAGGGGTTTTGGGTGTATGGTAAATGTAAGAGGACTTGTGTGGTGACTGGGATGACTGCACTACACTTGAAAGACTCTTTGTTTTTATTTTGCGTGGAATAAGAAAGCATTTAACATAGGTTTGTAATTTACTAGTTGTAGTGCCCACTCCTCTTCAACATTTATATGATTATGATTATGCTTATTATAGACTATAGTTATGGACATTCCTATCACAATTTAGATATTGACAGATGGACATTGTTATTTTGATTAGTTAATTGATATACAGTATGGATGTTAGACTTATGACATGAGTTATAGGATGGATTATATGCATGTTTGGATATATCAAATTGTTGATTTTGGGCTTATATTGCACTGATGCATTTAATTCGATAATTGCATGATGCTAGATGATGTATTTGATGTTGTGATCTTATTGCTAGTTGATAAATTAATGAAATTGAAATAATTGAAATTGTGAACAATGACAAATTACTTTTTTTGAGATGGTTTAGTTACGATAATTGATTATATGTATATGCATGTATTTTTACTATTTCGATGTCATTAATATGGCCACGAGGCCAGAAAGGTATTGTCTTGACTTTTGCAGGTGTTTACAACACAATAAACCAAAGGGGGATAGGAGACCAACAGTGAAGGAATATGGGTATTGGCAATAGGTCACCATGGAAAAATGTGTATTAGTTGTTGTATGTTGTTATTGTTTGTTTGGAGGTCCCATTGGGGGGTGACCTCAAATGTGACCTTGGGTAAGTTTTGTGCCTTGTCTTGTGAATTTATTTAAAATTTGAATTATTGTATTTTATTAGTATGTGGAGTCACTTTTATTAATTTTGTTTAGCACCCCTCTGAAGTTAATTTAAAATTGTTTATCTAGTGCTAATTAGGATGTGACAAAAGGGGATAAATAAATATGATTTGGTAGCCTTAATGTGTGTTGGTTTGGAATGATTTTAATTTGTTTTGGGGTTGTGTGTACTCAATCTTCCTTGTGAAATTCGGATTTTGACCTTCTAAGCTATTTTGGAGACTTGTGGGACAAGCTAAGCTTGTCCCACACCTCTTAAAGTCACCCACCCACTTGGCCTATGATGTGAGGGACTTATTTTAGGTCCATATTTTGTGTTTTAATGAAGGAAAAGAGTAATTAATTGCACTTTTCTTACTTGGGTATTTAATTTTTTCCTTAAGGGGTGTGGGTTTGGGTTGAGTGTGTAAGGGGGTGGTCATTTCTCCAACCACCAATTTATTATGCTTTGGGGTTTGGGTTTGACCTTGGTGATGTGGGATGGAGAAGAAATGATGTGGCATCCTACATGAAGCCACATCATCTCCCTCTTCCTCTTTTCTATTTATTTCTAGTTTTGTGAGATTTTGGGGGTTACTTGCTTTGCTTTTGCTCTCCCATTTTGATGGTGCTTGCTTTTTGGAGTGCTTGTTGGAGTTTAAGATTTCTTGGAATTGCTTGGGCTTGGAGAATTTTGGGAACTTGTTGTGGAGGGTATTCTTGCTATGGCAAGGTAGGGTCTTCACCATTGGTTTCTTCTCTTTCCTATTTGTGTTTATGTGTTGAATGAATGTGTTATTGCTTGATGTTGTTGGGTAGTGAAATGGCTTTAGGATGTGTATGAGAAAGTGAAATGGGGACAAATTTTGTGGGGAGGAATAAGAGTTTCTCTTGGGTATTTAGGAAGAAGTGGGTTGGGTGCCCCACCTTGTTCTCATCTTGTTATTTTGTTCATTGAGTGACACATAAGAGTGAGGGAGGCATAAGATATTTTTGGGTTTTGATGGAGTTCTGGAGGTTTTGAGGTGGGCATCCAAATCCTTGGGAGGCACAAGGGAAATCCCCATATTCCTTTCTCTACTTGGCTTGATTTTAGAGCCAATGTCTTGGGAAGTTTGTGTATAAAAATGAATGTTTTGTGGTTATTTTCTTGTGTGAATGTTGGTTGAAAGTAAATGTGGAAGCCTTGTCTTTTGTTGTCAATGGTTGTCAAATATTGCATATTGTTTCATTGTTGGGGCACAGGGGCCAATAAGGAAGCAGGCTTCACTTCCTCATTGGAGTATTGCTTGGGTGGAGAGTGTTGTCTACTCCCCCATTTGTGGTTGTGTGGTTGATCTAGGGAAGAAAGTGGAGCTCAAATGGTGAAGGTTTCTTGTGCGTTTGGAGAAAAGAATAATGGACTCTCTTGTAAATATTTTACCATGTTGTCTCCATTATGTATGGAGGGCTTGTAAACTTGTATTCTTAAAGTGATGTTCTTAGTTTCTTTGTGTATCAAAATTGTTGCATTATCCCTCCTAGTAATTGAAAGTAAAAGCCTATAAAGAATTTCCTTACTTGCTGGAATGAGAGACTAATAGATTGTTAAGTTGAACTACGTTCCTTAAAAATGATTGTGTATTATTTGATGAAGAAAAGGATTGAAATGTGATTGAAGTAAAAACAACATTTTCTCAAATTAGTAGTTTCATTCCCTTCAAGATGTGTGATGTTCATTTTAAAGGTATTGGGAAATCTTGTAATAAATTATTTGATTGAAATGGTTAAGAAACTTGCATGTTGTGATCAAAGAAGATAGCTATTCACATTACACCACTTGAAACGCATATGGTAGCAAGCTAAACCATCTTTGTTTACTTTTGTATTGTTGAAAGAAATTTTAAAAGAAGAGAGTGTGTTGTTCCCATTTTTTTTTTACCTTCATAGTTGTAGATGGAAAAGCCTTTAAATCCTTGTTTGTTATTCACCTTGTCATTAAATGGATTGATCCTTTAAATCTAATAGAGTAGAGAAAATGCATGGTTACCATTAGACTGTAGTCTATTTGATTGTATAAATTTATATATAAATCAAATGTTAAATAAAATAATAATAAAGGGAAATAGAGTTAATATTTACATATTATTATGTTACTATCAAATTTTTGAAGAAATTTTAATTGATGGGTTAAGGATTAGTTGACATTGATAATATTTTAATATCATTTCTATTATAAATAATAATAGTAATATTAAGATATTAATGTTGTAATTTTATTTTATTCACCATATATAATTATATTAATATAGTATATATATAGTATATATATATATATATATATATATATATATATATATATATAATAAACCATATTAAACAAAATTTAACAAAAACAAAAAAAGATTGAACGAATTGTTGAAGCCGCATCCTATGGGCTTGGAGGTCTGATTTTAAATAATTTTGGTGGGGGGGAGGGTCGCTGACCCCACCCCCCACCCCGTATTATATGGGATGGGGGGTGGGGTAGTCGACCCTCCCCCCAAATTAATACAAAACTGCCTAATTTAAATCGTTGTTACTAAACTATTCACTCAGTCGACCTTCCTTCCTCTATTCGGTCTTTACGACCTCTTACCACAGCCAGGTACTTTGATAATTACAGTGAATATATATATATATATATATATATATATATATATATATTTATTTATTTATTTATTTATTGAGATTAATAGGTTTTTAAATAAAAAGTATATTTATAGTGATGTATATACCCTTTCACCCACACGTATATACACCATCCCTGTTATCCATTCATTATGGGGCAAAATGCCATAAGCCCAATGGGGCCGATAAAAAAAGAGATATTTATTGGGTAAATGCACTATACCAAATGGGTATTTGAAATGAAATAGAGTTATAACAAATAATGAAAGTTACAAATATATAATTATATATTATATATAATCCACAAAAATCGCAGAAGAGGGTATAAATGGACTTTCCAACCAAAGAATATTTTTTGTCACTCCATGAGCTTGAGCTTGTATCCCATGGCTTCCACCTCCTTTCTCCTCAAACCAAAAAAATAAGAAAAGAAACAATAAGACAAATAAATTGAGAAAGAGTCTTTCATAACCAAGTTTAAGGTTAGATGGACCCCTAAATCCAAGGGTTCCAAATGAATCCATCTAATGGATGAGATTCATTCCTACAAAAAGTAGGTGGGAAGTGGGTGAGATAATTTTTCAAATTTAAATTACATGGGTAGGATTTAATTGGGACCACTTAAGTGGTGTAGGGGGTGATTACTTTTACTTTTCTGACCCAAATGTTTTTATTGTAGACTTTCTATTTAATGAAGCCTTGACCCCTTTGTTGGTGGGATAAAACTTTATTAATTAAATAACTAGACCACAATACTTTTGAAATTAATTTTATTATGTATAACTAAGATTGATTTTAATTGTATTAAAACAAAAGGGAGGGGAGTCTAAGCCTTGCTTTAAATTATTAAATGGTAATGAGAAATTTTCTTATTTTATTTAAGGAAGCTAAGGGGATTGTGGACCTATTTTGGAAATTAATAATATAAATTAAATGTAATTTTAAAATGAGAAAGTATTGACCGTAATTTTAACCGATTGTAGCGAGTGGGTTTACAAAAAATAATTATTCCATAATGTTTCTAGTATGACCTATGTTTGTCTTGGGTTTCGTACAGGTAAAATTGTGGGCATTACATTTGGTATCAGAGTCGTGGGTTCAAAATTTGGACCCTTGGGCACACTTGAAAACATGAAACATGAACATTAAACCTAACGCAACTCTAAACCTAAAAAACAACATTGTATGATAATTTTATAATATAAAAAACTTAGAAAATTGAAACAAAACCTAGAATGATGAAACTAACTCTCGCCTTGGTCTGTGCAAGAGGTGTGGACCATACGAGGGGTTCTTGCACATAGACTTAGACTGGCTACCTCCAAATCAGGCTATAGCAGCTATTTTACCTCAGATATTACAGACGCTATAGGATGTTCATGTCACTATACATGGAGGATCTTTAGGAGGATGGCCTACCAGAAAGGATAGAGAGCCATCATTAAAGGCTCATGCATCTCCACGACATAGCAATGAGCATAGGGAAGAGAACTCCCGTGTGGAGTCAGCTAGAGTAGATTCACCATAAAGTAGACATGAAGATAGGGTTTTAAGACACAGAGACAAATCTTAGAGCCCTAGACCAAGGGAGGAGCATGTAGAGAGACCTAGTGGTCAACATTCATCAGCTACATATCATATCAGGGAGATCCTAAAGCTACTTCCATCTCATTATTCTTGCGATACATGTGGTTGTCTGGAAGAGGCTTGGTTAGTGAGCTTGAGCGGGTGCTTCAATATTTTCCCATGTACTAGCAACACGAAGGCACGTGTTGCGATTCATCTTGTAAGGGATGGAGCAGCTCTCTAGTGGAGGACTCAAGAGCATAAGCTCCACGTAGAATCAGAGACAGTTACTTGGGAGCTCTTCGAGGATTGGTTTAGGAGTAGATACTTATCCATAAGGTTTATTCAGCAAAGGATAGATGAGTTCCATGACCTGTGTTAGGCATCCATGACAGTATCAGAGTACGAGAGTCAATTTCTGGACTTACTTCAATATGTTGACTACATGTAGGACGAGCAGGTCAGGATTCATAGGTTCATCAGGGGCTTGAATTTGAATTTGGGAGGTGCAGTACGCATTCATTGTCCACAGACTTTAGCAAAGGTTGTGGAGAAGGCCTACATTCCAGAGGATACTAAGAGGAAGAGTCAATAGGCTAGAGATAGAGTGCGGAGCCAAATCCAGCAGATGCAGGATAGCATGTCGAGGGGGTCAACTCCTCCTCCTCGTGGCAGAAAAGGTTTTGCACAGTCTTTTTTTAGGCCACCACAATAGCCACCTCAACAACAGCACCAGACTTGTCTACCATTCAGAACTCCACAGATATTTGACACTCAGAGGGGACATAGTATGGGGCCTCCCCTTAGGGGTCCCATTAGGACACAGGGTGCACCAAGAGCTCAATCAGAAGGAGCTCATCATAAACGACCTCAGCAGTCCATAGCCGGATCATCAGGATCCATGGCACAGACCACTAGATTACTTGTTGGAGCTGCATCTCATTAGAGAGGACCAAATAGTTGTTATGGATGTTGTGTTCTTGGACATCATTGCAGTGAGTGCCCACAAAAACCTAGTAACAAGGGTAAGACACCAATTTTAGATCCTATATTTGGTGACATGGTTCGTATCCATCAGATCTATGTAGTGATCAAGAACCACCAGGATGGGCACCAGGGCACTGTGATTGACACTATAGGTAGCATTGGTGGTATTCCTATCTCTATTCTATTTGATTTTGGTTCATCTAATTCCTTTATTGCACCATCTTTAGTAGAGCATTGTAGGATGGTGGAATTTAGACAGGGCCTTAGTTGGGATGTCGAGATGGCTTATGGGACCCAAATCTTTGTAAATTCCTTAGTTAAGGAGTGCGTGGTGGATTTGGGACCATTCACCACTACCCTTGATCTTTGTATCCTTTCGTTGGGTTCTTATGGAATCATCTTGGGCATGGATTGGATATCTTCACACAGAGCCAGAGTTGATTTTTACCATAAGATTATATCTTGTACAGATGATTTGGGAGTTGAGTTAGCGATAGCTGGTGTTAGGAGACCCATTTCTATTCACACTATTTCCACTATGCATCTTAAGTGGTGTGCACAACGTGGGTGTCAATTGTATGTTATTACTGTTAGTGATAGTTCGGAGGATGGGGCTAGTAGACCTTCACTTGGAAATCACCCCATGTTACAGGAGTTTTCTAACTTTTTTCCTAGCGAGGTGCTAGGGATGCCTCACCCACGTGAGATAGACTTCCACATTGACTTGGTTCCAGGAGTAGAACCTATCTCGCACACTCCTTATATGATGACCACACCAGAGCTTTTTGAGCTCAAGTTACATCTCGATGGCCTTCTTGAGAAAGGCCTAATCTATCCTAGTTTATCCCCTTGGGGTGTACCACTGAGTTTTGTTAAGAATAATTATAGATCCTTGTGGTTGTGTGTGGATTACAGACAACTGAACAAAGTAATGATCAAGAAATGTTACCCCCTTCCTCACATTGATGATTTTTTCGATCAAATAAAGGGGCCAAAGTATTTTATAAGATTGATCTCAATTCCGGATACCATCAACTGAGGATTGCAGATGCAAATATCCACAAGTCAGCTTTCTGCATGATATATGGGCACTATGAGTTCACAGTTGTGCCTTTTGGTGTAACAAATGCCCCTGCAATGTTCATGAGCTTGATGAACGAGGTGTTCAGGAAATTTTTGGATATCTTCATGCTCATGTTTCTTGACAACATTCTGATATACTCACATATGCATGAGGAGCACGAGGAGCACCTTCGTCAGGTTCTACAATGTCTTCATGAGTAGTAGCTTTACGGAACCTAGAGAAGTGTGCATTATTTTAGTCAGAGGTGCAGTATTTAGGTCACATCATTTCTAGGGAAGGTATCACAGTCGATCCTTTCAAGATTAGAGCCTCTGTGGATTGGCTAGCACCCACTAGTGTGACCGAGGTGCGTAGTTTCATGGGTTTGGAAGGGTACTACAGGAGATTTGTTTAGGAATTTTCATGGGTTGTGCACCCCATCACTTCCCTTCTTCGAAAAGGAAAGAATTTCTTATGGTTTGATAGATGTGAACAGGCATTTAGGAAACTTACATAAGATAAGATATTTGCATATATAAAATGAATTATTTGTAAAAGATAAAAGGACACAAGAGATATGGGTGGGCCAAGATTCCCAAATATGTAATATATTAAGACTAATACCCTTAAGGTAGGTAAACACCATACAATGCTCCTTAAGGAAGGAGTAACTGCACAATCTCCCAAGATGGGAATCCACTTCGAGGGGGACACCTCCAATATACCTCTACCAAGTATAAGAATCAACTCATACATCTATCACCTCCTCATAATGATTCTCACATCCTTTAAATAGGATGGGTAACACCTAATCCCAATGTAGGCTGACTCATTACCCAATATAACTAATTCATATGTGAGCCCATATAACTAACTAAGTGGATGTGTGCCACATGTTGGCATCTCCATCAACCCATATACATTATAATATTATATCCCATGTGAACCCATACATATAACTAAGGGGATGTGTGCCACATGTTGGCATTACCATCAACCCATATACATTATAATATCATATCCCAAGGTACATAGAATTCTACAGTGTCTTCGTGAGTAGAAAATTTACGGTAACCTGGAGAAGTGTGCATTCTTTCAGTCAAAGGTGCAATATTTGGGACACATCATTTCTGGGGAAGGTATCCCAGTTGATCCTTCTAATATTAGAGCCATTATGGATTGGATAACACCCACTAGTGTGACTGAGGTGCACAGTTTCATTGGTTTGGCAGGGTACTACTAGAGATTTGTTCAGGAATTTTCTCGGGTTACGCACCCCATCACTTCCCTTTTGTAGAAAGGTCAGATAGATATGAGAAGGCCTTCAAGACACTGAACAAATACCTCATGAAAACACTTATTCTTATAGTGCTAGACCCTCAGGATGAGTTCTTCGTTTGTACAGATGCTTCTTTGGAAATACTAGGAGGTGTGTTAATGGAGGAGGGCTGAGTGGTTGCTTTTGAATCTCACAAACTCAAGGATTATGAGCTCAATTATCTGAATCATGACCTTGAGCTTACAGCAGTTGTTCATGCCTTGGTTTGGTGGAGACATTTCCTCCTTGGCCGGAGATTTACACTCAAGACTAGTCACTTCAGTCTTCACCACCTCTTCACATAGCCCAATCTCAACGCTCGTCAGCGGATTTGGATGGAGTTGCTTCGTGAGTATGAAATAGAGATAGAGCATGTGAAGGGGAAGTATAATGTGGTTACACACGCCCTGAGTAGATGGAGACATTTGATTATGGCTATTTCAGTGGGTATAGATTTGCGGAGTATGATTTTACAGTAGCTCCCTCACGAAAACTTTTACCTTACAACCAGATCATAAATTGATTCTTAGAGGCCCCCTTGAGGGGAAATTTAATGGATTATCATTAGAGGCATATGATCTTCTCAAACGCAGAGGTCGGATATATGTTCCTAGAGATGGACGCTTGAGACAAGATATGTTGGCAGAGGCTCATTGTGTACCTTATTCATCCCACCCTAGGGTGAAGAATATGCACATCACCTTGAGACAAGTTTACCATTAGAGGGGACTTCGGAGATATGTAGCTTAGTTTGTGTCACATTTTTTAGAGTGTCAGAAGGTGAAGGCTGAGCATCAGTACCCAGCTAGCCTTCTCTTTCCTCATGCCATATCAGAGTGAAAATGGGACACCATTTCCATGGATTTCATATTCAGGATACCTACGTCGAGATACCACCACGACACCATCATGGTCACAGTGGATAAATTGATGAAAGTGGGCTCACTTTTCTCTAGTAAAGACCACCTACACAGCTAGTGTAGTAGCACAAGTCTATCTTGATGAGATTGTTAGATTGCACAAGATTCTGTTGAAGATCATTTGCGACCACAATCCCTTGTACACTTCTCACTTTTGGACCACTATGCAGGATGCTCTCGAGATGAAGATCAACTTCAATACAACTTATCGCCCTAAGATAGATGGACAGACAAAGCGGGTGAATCAGATCTTGGAGGACATGCTTAGGATGTACATCATGGACCATCATTCAAGGTGAGAGGAGTACTTATATTTGGTGGAGTTTACCTACAATAACAATTTTCAGAGTTTGATAAGCATAGATCCTTTTCAGGCACGGTATGGTAGGGAGTGCAGGACACTGCTGAGTTGGGAAAAATTAGAGGATAGGGTTTCTAGATTGGGCCAGCTTTACTACAAGATATGGAGCAATAGGTTGTTATGATCTAACAGAGATTACAAGAGGCTCAGGATAAACATAAGAAATATATGGATCAGTGGAGCACAGATTGTAGTTTTGAAGTGGGCACGAAGGTTTTTCTTCATTTCAGGCCTCATAAGATCCCTATCCGTTACGGAAAAGGCTCTAAGCTTTCTCCTAGATTTGTGGGTCCCTTTGAGATCTTGGAACGTACCGGTGTGTTGGCCTATCGTCTAGAATTTCCACCCATCTTGTCTCACATACACGATGTATTTTATGCTTTTGTGCTTATGAGGTACATTGCATAGCCTTATCATGTATTAGATTTGACCTCATTGAAGGTACAGGATCAAGCATAGGTGATGGTGGATCCCATCCGTATTTTAGAGCGCAAGACCCTAGGCCTTCGAGGTAGAGAAATTTATCAGGTTTGCATTTAGTGGGATCAATATGATTAGACAAAAACTACGTGAGAGGACACCACGCCTCTGAGAGCACAATTCAGAAACTTTTTCCAGTGACTTCCAGGAGGAAGTCAAGTCTAAGGGGAGGGGGATGTAGTGCCCACTCCTCTTCGACATTTATATGATTATGATTCTGCTTATTATAGACTATAATTATGGACATTGTTATTTTGATTAGTTAATTGATAGACAGTATGTATGTTAGACTTATGACATGAGTTATAGGATGGATTATATGCATATTTGGATATATCAAATTGTTGATTTTGGGATTATATTGGATTGATGCATTTAATTTGATAATTACATGATGTTAGATGATGTATTTGATGTCATGATCTTATTGTTAGTTGATAAATTAATGAAATTGAAATAATTGAAATTGTGAACAATGGAAAATTACTTGTTTTGAAATGGTTTAGTTACGATAATTGATTATATGTATATGCGTGTATTTTTACTATTTTGATGTCGTTAATATGGCCACGAGGCCAAAAAGGTATTATCTTGGCTTTTGACAGTGTTCGCAACACAATAAACCAAAGGGGGATAGAAGACCAACAATGAAGGAATATGGAGTATTTGCAAGAGGTCACCATGACAACATGTGTATTGTTTGTTGTATGTTGTTTTTTTGTTGTTTGGAGGTCACCATTGGGGGTGACCTCAAATGTGACCTTGGGTAAGTTTGTGCCTTGTCTTGTAAATTTATTTAAAGTTTGAATTATTTTATTTTATTAATATGTGGAGTCACTTTTATTAATTTTGTTTAACACCCCTCTTAAGTTAATTTAAAAGTGTTTATCTAGTCCTAATTAAGATGTGACAAAAGGGGGGAAATAAATATGAGTTGGTATCCTTAATGTGTGTTGGTTTTGAATGATTTCAATTTGTTTCGGGGTTGTGTGTACTCAATCTTCCTTTTGAAATTCGGATTTTGATCCTCTAATCTATTTGGAGACTTGTGGGACAAGCTAAGCTTGTCTCACACCTCTTACAGTCACCCACCCACTTCGCCTATGATGTGAGGGACTTATTTTAGGTCCTATTTTGTGTTTTAATGAAGTAAAATAACAATTAATTGCACTTTTCTTACTTGGATATTTAATTTTGTCTTTAAGGGGTGCGGTTTTGTGTTGAGTGTGTAAGGGGGTGGTCATTTCTCCAACCACCAATTTATTATACTTTCAGGTTTGGGTTTGACCTTGGTGATGTGGGATGGAGAATAAATGATGTGGCATCCTACATGGAGCCACATTCATCTCCCTCTTCCTCTTTTCTATTTATTTCTATCTTTGTGAGATTTTGGGGGTTACTTGCTTTGCTTTTGCTCTCCCATTTTGGTGGTGATTGATTTTTGGAGTGCTTGTTGGATTTGAAGATTGCTTGGAATTTCTTGGGCTTGGAGAACTTTGGGAACTTGATTTTGGAGTGGATTATTGCTATGGCAAAGTAGGGTCTTCACCCTTGGTTTCTTCTCTTTCTTTGTGTGTTTATGTGTTGAATGAATGTGTTATTGCTTAATGTTATTGGGTAGTGAAATGGATTTAGGATGTGTATGAGAAAGTGAAAAGGCGAAAAATTTTGTGCAGAGGCATAAGAGTTTCTCTTTGGTATTTAGGATGGAGTGGGTTGGGTGTCCCACCTTGTTCTCATCTTGTTATTTTGTTCATTGTGGGAGACATAAGAGTGAGGGAGGCATAAGAGTGAGGGACACATAAGAGATATTTTTATTTGTAGGGAGGAATAAGAGATTTTGGGGGTTTGATGGAGTTTTGGAGGTTTTGAGGTGGGTACCCAAACCCTTGAGAGGCACAAGTGAAATTCCCATATTCCTTTATCTACTTGGATTAATTTTACAGCTAATGTCTTGGGAATTTTATGTGTATAAAAATGTTTTTTTTGTGGTTATTTTTTTATGTAAATGTTGGTTGAAAGTAAATGTGGAAGCCTTGTCTTTTGTTTCCAATGGTTGTCAAAGATTCCGTATTGTTTCATTGTTAGGGCTCGGGGGCCAATGAAGAAGTAGGCTTCACTTCCTCATTGGAGTATTGCTTGGGTGGAGAGTGTTGTCTAGTCCCCCATTTTGGTTTTGTTTTATCTTTAGAAGAAGATGGAGCTCAAATGATGAAGGATTTTTGTGCATTTGGAGAAAATAATAATGGACTCTCTTGTAAATATTTCACCATGTTGTCTCCATTGTGTATGGAGGGCTTGTAAACTTGTATTCTTAAAGTGAAGCTCTTATTTTCCCTGTATATCAAAATTGTAGCATTATTCCTCCTAGTAATTGAAAGTAAAAGCTTGAAAAGCATTTCCTTACTTATTGGAATGAGAGACTAATAGATTGTTAAGTTGAACTAACTTTTTTGAAAAGGATTGTGTATTATTGATGAAGAAAAGGATTGTGTATTATTTGATGAAGAAAAGGATTTAAATGTGATTTAAATGAAAACAACTAGTTCTCAAATTAGTAGTTTCATTTCACATTACACCACTTGAAAGGAATATGGTAGGAAGCTAAACCATCTTTATTTACTTTTTTATTGTTGAAAGAAAGTTCAAAATAAGAGAGTGTGTTGTTCCAATTTTTGTTTTTACCTTCATAGTTGTAGATGGAAAAGCCTTTAAATCCTTGTTTGTTATTCACCTTGTCATTAAATGGATTGATCCTTTAAATCTAATAGAGTAGAGAAAATGCATGGTTACCATTGCAGTGTAGTCTCATTTGATTGTGTAAATGTATAATCAATTTATATATAAATCAAATGTTAAATAAAGTAATAATAAAGGGAAATAGAATTAATATTTACATCTTATTATGTTACTATCAAATTTTCAAAGAAATTTTAATTGATGTGATAAGGATTAGTTGACATTTTTAATATTTTAATATCATTTCTATTATAAATAATAATAGTAATATTATGATATTAATGTTGTAATTTCATTTTATTAACTATATAAAATTATATTATTATAGTGTGTGTTAGTGTGTGTGTGTGTGTGTGTGTGTGTGGATAAAAACCATATTAAACAAAATGTTAAATAAAACAAAAAGATTGAACGAACTGTTGAATCCACAACCTATGGGCTTGGAGGTTTGGTTTTAAAGAATTTTTGTGGGGGGGAGGATCGTCGACCCCACCCCCCGCCCATATTATATGGGATGGGGGCGGGGTCATCGGTCCTCCCCCCAACTTAATACAAAACCTCCTAATTTAAACCATTGTTGCTAAATTATTCACTCAGTCGGCCTTCCTTCCTATGTTCGGTCTGTGCGACCTCTTACCGTGGTCAGGTACTTTGATAATTATAGCGAATATATATATATATATATATATATATATATATATATATATTTGAGATTAATAGGTTTTTAAATAAAAAGTATATTTATAGTCGTGTATATACCCTTTCACCCATGCATATATACACCATTCCTATTATCCATTCATTATGGGGGAAAATGCCATAAGCGCAATGGGGCCAATACAAAAAGAGATATTCATTGGGAAAATGCCCTATACCCAAATGGGTATTTGAAATCAAATAGAGTTATAACAAATAATGAAAGTTATATGTATATATATAACTCTATTTGATTTCAAATACCCATATATATATAATCCACACAAACCCCAGAAAAGGATATAAATAGAATTTCCAACCAAAAGAAGATTTTTGGTCCCTCCATGAGCTTGAGCTTGTCTCCCATGGCTTCCACCTCCTTTCTCCTCAAACTAGAAAAATAAGGAAAGAAATAATAAGAAAAATTAATTGAAAAAGAGTCTTTCATAACCAAGTTTAGGGTTAGATGGACCCCTAAATCCAAGGGCTCCAAATGAATCGATCTAATGGTTGAGATTCATCCCAATAAAAAGTAGGTGGGAAGTGGGTGAGATAATTTTTCAAATTTAAAATACATGGGTAGGATTTAATTGGGGCCACTGAAGTGGTGTAGGGAGTGATTACTTTTACTTTTCTAACTCAAATATTTTATCGTATACTTTCTATTTAATGAAGCCTTGACCCCTTTGTTGGTGGAAAAAAACTTTATTAATTAAATAACTAGACCACTGTACTTTTGAAATTAATTTGATTGTGTATAACTATGATTGAATTTAATTACATATTAAAAAAAAGGGAGGGGAGTCTAAGCCTTTCTTTAAACTAATTAAATTATTAAATGGTAGTGAGAAATTTTCTTATTTTATTTAAGAAGGAAGCTAAGGGGATTGTGAAGCTCTTTTGGAAATTAATAATATAAATTAAATGTAATTTTAAAATGAGAGAGTGTTGACCGTAATTTTAACCGATTGTTGCGAGTGGGTTTTACAAAAAATATATATATATTCCATAATTTTTCTAGTATGACCTATGTTTGTCTTGGGTTTTGTGTGGGTAAATTTTTGGGCATTATTGTAATTCCCCGATCGTTCACGTTGAAGGATTCATCTTGGGGAGGGTCCCTCTCTATCTAGTGTCTAGATTTGATGTGTATAGATGGGAATGGGATTTCTTAACATTTAGAGGCATAAAACATCTCTCTTTCAAGGACTCAACAACAATTTAGATTCCCTTAATGATAATATGTCCAAAGTATGTCTAGATTTGTATATACATGGGGGTGTGTGTGTAAATTTTATGCGAATGTCAAACACTTTGTAATTGACCTTAAAAGATTATAGTAAATCATACATTCATTTTATAGTTGACCCTACCAAAAGACGTTGGCACGGGGACCATGCGATTGTATTTTTATGTTGTTCAAATACCAAATGTAAATAAGCCACAACTTACTACACAACATTATGAATGGAAGGAATTGTCCTTTCCTTTTTCATAAGTGAAGTCCTCTATTATAAGGCATACAATACGCACTACCAATATCAAAATCATTTTTTTCTCTTTTTCACATGTGATTCCCAAAAAAGATGCACACCACGAGGGAAGGGCTGAAGAGTCTTTTTTCATGTTTAGATGTCAATTTGTGATGTCGGGGACTACCCTTTAAGAATACAAATGATTGAGCATTTGTAATTTATTTCAGACATAGTTTAAATCTTGTCTTCCATCTAGAAATTGCCAGAAATGGGCCTAGTGGGCCTATAATGAGAATATACAGCCCAAAATGTTGCTTTCAGATTAGATAATTAAGAGTTTAAGGTGAAATCAAGTTCATATTTCCACTTGATTGATATCTAGTAAACAGGTAAGCATGTAAATTTCTTAACAGGTTTTCTACATGAGATTTGAAACTTTCTTGATACCTTATCAATATTAATCTTAGTAGCTTGGACAGCTGTTTGTCCTCATCCATTTGTTATGGGTAGTTTGGACAGCTATTCGTTTTGGCCTAGAATTTAGAGAAATAGTTGTTTTTGTCAAACAAATATTGTTAGGATAAGAACAATTGTTATCTAATATTGACTCCTTTTAGGTGACACCTCATAACCAAGGTTGTTAATGGTTATTGAGTTGTCTTAATCTCAGCCGTTCATTTGTATTAATCTCGATCGTTGATTTTCAATGAGTGTAGTATATAAGGGGGGCATTGGGTCATTTGTAACAAGGAAGTTTTGAGAGAAACTTGCAGTGTTAGCAAGGGCACAATGATAGCGTTGGAGATAGCAGTGGAGGAATATCAACAGGAGGATTAGGAGATTGTCGTAGCTCTGCCAGTAAGAGGCAAGCAGTATTTTTATCTCTTGATTTGCTGAAGTTTAATATATTTCTCATCTGTAGTACTGGTTTTCCCTACGGGGTTTTTCCAGGGACAATTGTCTGAAAATATTGTGTTCACCTTGCTGGGTATTTTTTTATGTGTTTGTATTTGTGAAGTTAAAGTTATGTTATTTTCCAATATTTGTTGATCAAAAAATCTTACCAGATAGGAGGTTAATAATCAGTAACTGTAATATATTTTTCACATGGTATCAGAGCTAAGTTCGGGTAGAAGAGATTTACCCTAGGTGAAAGAAAGTGAGGGTTTATAAAACCCAGTTTAACCTCTTCAAAATTATTATTATTATTTTCTTTTAAGATGGCCTCAGCAGTTTAAGAGATCAGGATAGATTGGATGGAGCCTCGAATTTTGGTGTTTGGAAAGCCTGAATTTCTCTATTGCTAGAAGAGAATGGTATCAAGGAATATGTGACCACTGTTGTACCAAATGTACCTACAGATGCAACACAACTCTTAGCATATAAGAAGGAAGATGCCAAGGCAAGAAGGCTAATTCTTGATGGTGTCAAGGATCATATTGTTCCACATATTGCAGAGTTAGATACAGTGAAGACGATGTGGGATGCCATTATGAATCTGTACCAGAATGCTACCACTAACCGGAAGCTGATTCTCAGAGAAAAGTTGAGGAATACCCAGATGAATAAGGGAGAAGACATCACAAGTTACCTCACCAGACTTAGACTTGTCAAGGATGAATTGGCAGCTATTGGAGACAAGCCAAGTGATGATGAGCTAGTGAGAATAGCCCTAAATGGTTTTACTAAGCAGTGGGATGTCTTTGTTCAAGTCATCAATGGATGAGACACCTTACCGAGTTGGGATTGACTATGGAGTGATTTCACTCAGGAGGAGCTTAGACTAAGTCTTGTCAATGGAGCCAACAATAAGAGTCAGAAAAGTGAGGTGGAACAGGAAAATGTTGCCCTAGCGAGTAAAGGGAAAGAAAAGAAGGGGTCAAGTAAAGGATCAAATTCACAAGGTGAAAAGAAGAAGAAAGATTCTTCGAATATCAAGTGCTATGGCTGTCACAAGTTTGGCCACTATGTCAGTGATTGCCCAGAAAGGAAGAAGAATGAAAAGAAAGGCAAGAAGCAAGCTGCGACTTCAGCAAGTGCAGATGAGCTCTCTAGTAGAATGGAAGATGAGTTTGCACTCATAGCATGTATGTTTAGCTCAACCTCACAAAGTGTTTGGTACATAGATAGTGGGGCGTCATATCATATGACAGGAGTTAGAGAATACTTCTCCAATTATAAGGAAGAGAGCACCAGAATCTAGATCTCTATGGGGAACATGTCCAAACTCAACTCGGTTGGGAAAGGGACTGTTCAGTTTCAGAGGGAGAGTGGTAAGATGATTCCCCTTCATGATGTGTTGCATGTTCCAGGCTTAGGGATGAATTTTATTTCTATATTTGTCCTTAAGGACAAAGGGTACAATGTACTATTTAGATGGGCACATGTGTTGATCAAGCACAAGGATTGGAAATCACCCATAGCTATTGGAGTTAGGAGCTGTTGGCTTTATAGGCTGCAGTTTGACATTCCTAAGGCACTCATGAGCAACAATAATCTTAGAGATCAGGGAGAGATTTGGCATAGAAGGATGGGCCATATCCATCATGGAGCCCTTAAATTAATTCATGAGACAGTGACAGGTGTTCTTGAGGTGAGCACAGAGCACGATGATGTATGTAAGGGATGCGTGTTGGGGAAGTTTGCTAAAGCATCTTTTCCAAGGAGTGACACCAGATCCAAGGGCATTCTTAATCTAGTACATTCAGATGTATGTGGACCAATGTCGACGAAGTCTCTCAGAGGGTATGAGTACTTTGTTACTTTTATTGATGATTTCTCGAGGAAGACATGGATATACTTCTTGAAGACCAAGGATGAGGTTTTCAGTCGCTTCCAAGAGTTCAAAGCTCTTGTGGAGAATTTGACAGGAAGGAAGATAAAATTTCTTTGGTCAGACAATGGAGGCGAGTACAAAAGCAATGAGTTCTAGGAGTTCTGTACCAGAGAAGGAATCAAGAGAGAGTGGACTGTTCCTTAAAATCTGCAACAAAATGGAGTTGCTGAGAGGAAGAATTGGTCTATAATGGAGGCATCAAGGGCTATGTTGCATGACCAAGATTTACCCCGTTATCTGTGGGTAGAGGCATGCAATACAGTAGTATACATACAAAATAGAGTTCCACATAAGGTACTAGGGAAGATGACACCAGAGGAAGCATTCACTGGGAAGAAGCCAGATGTCAGTCACTTTAGGATCTTTGGGAGTTTGGCATATTGTCACATTCCTAAGGATACACGTACCAAGTTAGATCAGACTGCAAAGAGAGGGTACTTTGTGGGGTACAGTGAAACCTCTAAGGCATATCAGATATTCATTCCGGGGACCAGGAGGATTATTGTTCGACATGATGTCAAGTTCATGGAGGACAAGGCATTTAGAAGGTCTAGAGATTTTCCAGTAGATGATCAGAGTGAGAAACCAACAGAAGCTCCAAGGATCACTCAATCGAGTTAAGGGCAGCAAATCTCGAGTATAGTTACTAGTGCAAGCATAGACTCAGGAGGAGAGAGTTTTCAAAGTATGGAGAAACAGGTGCAAGAAGAGATGCATCAAGAAGACATGGAGGTTGATATTTCATCCTCTACAGTTGGCAGCAAGATCCATGAGGTTCAACAAACACAGAAGAATACTCAGGAGTTAGTGGGTACTCCTAGGAGGAGTAATAGACAACGGAAACCACCAGCCAGGTATGATGACTATGTTGCATTAGTTAGTAAGTTGGTAGATAGTGAACCTTCTAGCTATCAGGAGGATGCACAACATCAAGTGTGGCAAGAGTAATGGTTGAGGAGTATACTTCAATTATGCAGAATGATGTGTGGGAGGTAGTGCCTAGACCAACAGATAGGGCAGTGGTTGGATCACATAAGCTAGATCTATAAGATCAAGCACGGTGCAAATGGTAGCATCGAGAAATATAAGGCAAGGTTCGTGGCAAAGGGATTCTCTCAGAAAGAGGGAATAGACTACAAGGAGACATTTGCTCCAATTGCCAGGTATACTTCTATACGATCTGTAATCTCAATTTCAACACAGATGGGATGGCAGATCCATCAAATGGATGTCAAGACAGCGTTTCTTAACGGTGAGTTGAAAGAGGAGGTATACATAGAACAACCATAAGGATTTTTAGCACACAACAAAGAGACCCACGTGTGTAGATTGAAGAGAGAGTTGTACAGACTCAAGCAAGCTCCCAGAGCATGGTATGAGCGCATTGATAGTTACTTGCAGGAAATGGGCTTTGTGAAGAGTGAGGCAGATGCTAATCTCTACTACTTTGTAGTTGGAGGTGAGATTCTCATTCTTGTCCTATATGTAGATGACTTGTTTCTTACAGGTTCACTGGGGCTCATAGAAGAATGCAAGAGGGATCTTGCAGCGGAGTTCGAGATGAAGGATTTGGGACTTATGCACTACTTTCTAGGCATGGAGGTATGGCAGAAAGATGGAGAGATTTTCCTTGGGCAAGGGAAATATTGCATGGAAATCTTGAAAAGGTTCAGGATGGAAGATTGCAAAGCCATGTCTACACCCATGATCATGAATTGGAGGAAGGTAGACACATCTATGGAGAAGGATGTAGAGCCCACCTTATACAGGCAGTTGATTGGTTCTCTCATGTATTTGGTCAATACCAGGCCAGATATAGCTTTTGCAGTTAACTCTCTTAGTCAATTCATGGTTGAGCCAAAGAGAGTGCATTGGAATGCGGAAAAGCATGTGTTGCGTTATTTGCAAGGTATAATCGAGTATGGAATTAGATATGCTCGAGGTGAAGGAATCAGGTTGATGGGCTATACTGACGCAGATTGGGTAGGTAGTACAATGGACAAGAGGAGCACTTCAGGGTGTTGTTTCAGTCTGGGATCAGGAGTTGTATCTTGGTTCAGCAGGAAGCAGAAGTCTATGGCTCTGAGTTCAGCAGAGTCAGAGTACATAGCAGCTAGCATGGCAACATGTGAAGCTATATGGCTTCGGAAGTTGCTAGTAGCTTTGTTTGGTCAGAAGGTTGAGACTACGGTGATACATTGCAACAATCAAAGTTGCATCAAGTTGACTGAGAATCTGGTGTTTCATGATAGGTCAAAACATATAGACATCAAGTATCACTTCATCAGAGATTGTGTACAGCGCGGGTTGTTAAGTTACAGTTTGTACCTACAAATCAGCAGGTAGTAGACATTCTGACAAAGGCATTGGGGAAGGAAAAATTCATCTTCTTCAGAGAGATGTTGGGTGTCATGCAGAATAGCTTCCTTGCTAAGAGGGAGTGTTAATCTTAGTAGCTTGGACAGCTGTTTTTCCTCATCCATTTGTTATGGGTAGTTTGGACAGCTATTCGTTTTGGCCTAGAATTTAGAGAAATAGTTGTTTTTGTCAAACAAACACTACTACAAGGGGGGGGTCATTTGAGACATTAATAGAGACAAAATTTCACTAAATTGTCTCAAATAGAGACAATAAAAAAGTTGTATATTGTCTCTATTATTGTCTCAAAGCGGGTGTCTCTAATATTGTCTCTAATTATTGTCTCTCAAGAGACAATAATGATTGATACATATTTTGTCTCTCTAGAGACAATATCATTTTGGTCTCTCTAGAGACAATATCATTATTGTCTCCTTAGAGACAATACCGAATACTAACATTTTGTCTCTCTGGAGACAATACTAATTTCAATTTTTATTGTCTCTAGAGACGATACGAATTTAAAGAATGAAAAATATGAATTTTAAAACTACACAATAACCAAATATCATATAGTGCAATCAACGAAGTTACATATCGTCTATGATATCGGAGTGGTCTGGTAATTAATTTTATAAATTAACAACAATTTGATTTAAATATTGTGCCCAATAAATGGGTCCACAAATATTTTATTATTATCAAATAAGATAAGATACAAAAGGATGTCTGAATTCCGTTAACCCTTGAAATACAATGATAAAATACAAAAGGGTGTCTAAATTCCGTTAACCCTTGATATACAATATATACAAAAGGGAATGCTACACAAGCTCATTATACAGGGAGACATCGAGTTGTTTCCTGATGAGCCCGACATGCATTGTATTGCTTGTCTCACTAGAATGTTCAAGGTTTACTTGCATGACCTCCTTGCTGCAACAGATGTACTCTCCATAGATAAGTTTCTTGTTGAAGAAATAAGTTTGCTGGAAGAGGCGTAGGGAGTTAGTCTTCCCAACTTCTTACCTCTTTTTGTTTTCCTAAACCTTCTTCAAACTCATGTTTATTCATTTGCTGAGAGGAGCAGAGATTTAGCTGTGCAGGGCTATGATTATTTAGACAGAATCATATGTCGTGTGATAGATCCCCAGCTGCACACCGAATTCAAGCACAACAATGAGATCTATGAAAATGAGCAAGGGGACTTTGATCCTGACATAAGGAGCTATGCATATCATTTTTTATTTTTAACAAACTGAGCTACTATTAAGAGTAGAAACTAAATACTCACCAAGAAAGCTACGCAAAGAATGGTTTTACACGAGGATTAAAAAAAATAGAACTCACAAGTTCCAAAGCTTTCTTCACCAAAAATAGAGCACAATCCAGCATCCATTAAACTTCCAAAAAACTTTCAACCAGTGGGCACCTAATATATGAGTAAAAAACAATAAACCTATTTTTACAAGACTCATAAAACAGTAGGAATAAGCAAATATGCATATAAGTAGGAGTAATTTGATACCTCAAAAAACTTAAGATTCAGGTTTTTGGCAACCACATCAAGTGCAACCGATGTTGGCATGCTCCTACATTAATCATTATTAACAACATAACATGAGAAAAAAATAATGCATAACATGAATGATATCAATTAATATCACAAACAAATAATGTGGCCATTAAATGCATGAAATTTAAACATAGAAATGAAATGGGTATAGAAGAAATCATTCTGGGATCACAAACAAATGATTTGGCTAGTAAGTGTAATGAAAATACAACATACTCTAGAAATGGATATAGAGGAAATCATTTCAAGATCACAAACAAATGATGTGGGTATTAAATACAACAAAATTTTAGCATACCAACAAAATAGGTACAGATGAAATCATTGATCATTTCAGGCTAAGAAACAAATGATATATGCTGGATATGATACGACAATCTCCTCTATAAAATAAAGTAACTTACAACTGCTCCAGAAACAACTATGTATAACTCGGATGGAGTCTCGATTTGAAGAATTACATCCTCTCTTGGAGGAAAATACTCTGCCTACATTTCTGTCACCTGTAATGAGGAACATTCATCAGAATAATATGTGAAACATTCATGACTTCAATATGGCTGGTAAACTAATACCGGCAGACATAAAAGATACAAGACAATTTAGATTACTCAAGCCCCAGACAAACTAGGGATAAGGTGTCAAATATAAGTAGTATAAGGGACATAAAAGACAACCATTAATTATTTCTTTGATCATAACCAAGTGATTGTTATAAACATGCAAAGAAAAGTTTTTGCAAAACAAGTGCTTCGATTACCATCTGAATAAGGAAGTCATTTAAAACATCATGAAAGTGGTAGATTCTTTCTATTACTGGGTAGAACAAATGTTGCGCAATGGTGAGCCAAATTACCTTGGGAAGACCTGCTACAATCTATTGCTACAAGCACATTATGGGAAGAACAAAGTGATATAAGCTCTTTCTGAATACGTATGTTCACATTAGTAACATACCTGATGCATTATAGGAGAGGCACTTCCCCTTATGGGTACCAACAAACGCTCCCTGCTTCCCCGCCGAAAAAGTAGCTTTAGAACAATTGTAACAGTCTTCAATATGATACCAGCTTATAATTTGTTTGAACATAGGTGGTTATGGCACAATGGAGGAGCTACTGGAAATGATCACATGGTCACAACTTGGCATTCATGATAAGCCGGTATTTACTCATCATGTCCTTTCTGTAGTATATGTATACAATTCTCCGTGGATTGGAGGGGAGAAATTATATTGTCTAAAAAAAATGGATCTATTTACAGGTTGGTCTGCTGAATGTGGATGGTTATTACAATTCGTTGCTTGCCTTGTTTGATAAAGGGGTGGAAGAAGGATTTATCATGTCCTCTGCACTACATATTGTTGTTTCTGCTCCAACAGCCAAGCAACTCATACAACTGATGGAAGTAATTGCCTGAGACAATTTCTGCACTGTTTGTATATGTGTGAAAATCATAGTTAAAGCACTCTAAATTTGATGTGGGTTGTGTTATATGTGCAGGAATATGCTCCCATGCATGAATGTGTTGCACCCAAACAAAGCTAGGAGGTAGACCAGCTTGGCAGCTGCAACACTGCCACTTCTGAATACTCCTGATTTCAAGCATTGGGCGGTTGCAGTCTAGAGATCATGAATATACAATCCCATCTTTTTTGTACATAAATCTCTAGTGTCCATAAATTTGTAAGCAATGCCAATAAATGAAAAATGTGTTGTTTGTTGTGCTATAATCTTCTGTGCCCGTTCATGGTAATTTGTAAAAAAAAAACTCAATGATAGATCCAAAAACTTTCCACATAATTTTTGCCAGAAATTATCTTTTATGTAACAACTAACAAGATTATATTCTCTCTTATTTACACTATTTGAGGGCATCTTTGAAAATATTTTTCTACGACAAAGAAACATCCTGCAACTCAAAACTTAAAAACAAATGATGAGCATTGAACATTACGAGACACTTTACACATAAGTATAGAGACCAGATACAGATCTCAGACATGTATAAATAATGGGTATTGTCTTATATAAATGAAACATACTTTCACTTATTAAAAAAATATCATGAGAAGATTTGACGATGGTGGAGATCACATTCTTTAACATTTTAACGTACTCTGCGTGCAAAACTGAACTGGACCCACATTGAAATATCAGATTTACAAGCAAAATAAATAAAGAAAGTAAGTAGTCCATAGAATCTGTGCACATGTTACTTCCTCTAATTCAGGAATAAAGGAATCTATTCATACACTGTCAGCAATAGAAAAAGAAAAAGAAAGTGGGGAGCATTGGGATTAACAACAATAAAGTAATATAGTATATGTATTTAGTATATCATTCCACATGAGTTTGTGACTGTTTTCTTCGTTATTACTCATAACGGTCTATTTTTTCTGTATCTTTGAAATGAGTAGTGTGTATGTGTTTGTCAGGTTATGCAGAAAGGAATCCAAGCATGAAACCCCATTGGAAAGGAGTGGCCGTAATTTCAAAGCTGTATAAGAAACTGAACTATACTTCACTGTATGCAATTACAGATTTAAATTTATGGAGTCTTGGCATTAATTCATAGTCATACGAGTTGTTCTTTAGGAAAGTCTATTTGGAGAGTTCTCAGTGGTTCACTCCTTGTATGCTAATTCACACATTTATGGCTTGTCGACTTTGATGATACTATTCCAACATGTATACCACCCCTTATTTATTTCTTAGACCAATACAATTGTTCTTCACTGTCTTATTCAGGGTGTAGGTCAGAAATTCCCCTTAAGACCATCACATAGCAGTCCATAGGTGTGAGGTTCCCTAGTAACTCTGCTACATACTGTCATTTGATCAATTTGAAACCAAGATTTCCAAAACCATATAAGTATCCAACGCTTCTTCACTAACACATTCAACAATGATCTTCATACCCTAAGACTCATTCATGCAATCCTAGTTCTTTCTACCATGCATTTGACCACCAATGAAAACATATTAAACATAGAGGTTATAAGACCATGCATACCTGTCTCATCATGGTAATGGCATCATTTCAGAGGTATTTGATCCAACATTGGTTATCATACACTTGTTTTGCTTTCTATTTCCTTATTACTTTGTCCTAGGTTCCTTTTCACCCTTCTTGAGCCCAAATCAAGTACCAAAACACTGCCCTGGGGTTGCAAGACACAAACTTCTTAAGTTTAGATTCCCTTTATCCTATTTGAGATGTTTCCCCAACTTTTATGCACTGATCCTTGACAAATTATGCCCAGTTCTCTTTGAAACAGTTATGCTAGTGACCTACTTAGGTCTCTTTGTGCCCAACCAGTCTAGTTCTCATAGGACAATAGTAATTTCTTCATTAAATTCTCCTAATTCTCATTTAAACACTTCAAACATGCCTCATGTCACCTTAGGAACAAGTCCACAAACATAAACAAGAATTATCTATTAAATTATACCCTTTACCCTCACTGTCCTGTACACTGTTACCTCCTTTTTTCAGTCAAAATTACTGTTATGCACAATTTTTGATGGGCAACTCCATTCACCCTGAGATTTGGGGATCTTCATGCTCATCCTGGGACAGAAATTTATTCAAAGTTTCACATATTTTGGTCTGTGGAATAAAGAGCAGCTCGATG
The DNA here is from genome assembly GCA_019776745.2 of Taxus chinensis. NCBI lineage: Eukaryota > Viridiplantae > Streptophyta > Pinopsida > Cupressales > Taxaceae > Taxus > Taxus chinensis. The sequence goes on along the minus strand of CM034154.1, from coordinate 651,238,243 downwards.
CCCTACATCGAGCCTGAGAGAAGATAATTTGTTCTAGAAGTCATATTATTCACTGTCAAGGCTTGCAAAAATTATATCTGTGCTCCTTATACCCTATGGCATCTTTCTAACCTAACAGTCAAGGGCTTCATGTCATTTGCATGGCACTGAGGGTTTCTAGCTCGCTGTCCTCCCAAAAATCATAATGCAGAGTCCACTAGAATGCACACAATCTAGCATTTAAGTCATCAAATTGATATGTACTCATAAAATGAAACATAGAGAGTTCCCTTGGGATTTTTCAGCATTACCTTGTTTAAGAACTGTGTAATCCCTAGCTTTGAGAACAAAGAAAGTGATTCGACATCTATTTGCTTTTCATCTTGCAATTTACCCCAGAATACAGACCCAAAGCCTCCTTGTCCGATGTTATGGCTAAAAGTTTTCTGTAGTTGTTGTCATCTCCTCTAGAGAAAAGGACTGGGATTTTGATGGATTTGGCACCATGACCATTGAGTAATATGCAGTAAGATATAGAGTTATTCATAAGTCAATATCTAACATTGTTCTACCTAAACCTCTTTGACAAAAAATAGTGGCTAACTGGGTAATAGTGTCCTACAAAAAAAAGTAACACTCGTGATAAAAATACATAAAATAATTTTTTAAAAATGAATAAAAGTATCTGTATGTTCTAATTATTTACCAATATATCTAGGACTAGAGTGTCATCTTATCTTACCTTCTTGCACTAAAGCCACTCCACACCAACTAGAGCAAGAGAAGACAATGAAACTTGGAAAAAAGGAAAAGACGAAGAAATTAGACAAGGAAAAGCAATCTAATTTATTAAAAATGAAAACAAAATAGCATGAGAAGGTCCACATATTCAAAACCATGCTGCAATAAGACCTACGATAAGTTACAAGGTTAACTTGGAAGCAACTTGAATCTTGGAACTTATCATAGGTCTTTGTATTCATTAGAGATAAAGTAGATTGCTTTTCATTGTCCAGTATCCAGTATCAATCCAATTTATACTCTACAAGCTCCATCATTATAATATCTAATGACCAAATATGTGCCTTGAGAAGAGGCTTCTCTGCCCAAATGTACAAGTCATGAAATATTTTAATTCCTTTCTCAAATGAAAGGAGGGTAGAAAATCCTCTTATCAATGCACTTATCTTGTGATTATATATTATAATGACAAGAGATTATTCTGCTTTATTATTGTGTTACTCCACTTAATCTTTTCAAATATAGCCTTTATTTCTAATCTTAGAATTTTCCAAACCCGAGAATAATTTACGGTATGCTCAGCTGTAATGTATTATAACATTAAAACTATACTAACAAGGAGGAACATTAATCAAGCCTAAAGATAGTTTGGGTCAGAATAGTAATCCAAAGAAATTAGGAAAAATCTTGTAGAAACCAAGAAATATCAGGCTAGAAAGCATCCTGACTAGACAAACACTATGGAGGGAGTTCATCCACTCCTGACCAGACAGATTATTTGCATCACAACCTCAACTATTTAAAAGAGATGCCACATTCTTTTACTCAACTATTGCAACTTCAGTATTTAACATTGAGAAATTGCAATAAGCTCGTCCTTCCGGATTTTGGAAAAATCTCCACTCTCAAATCATGTTCCATATCCAAGCTATGATATATAAAACACATTGTAATTAAACATATAATAAATATGTTTTTTTGTCATATCCTGGCACCGATTAGAACCATAAATTGTGTAGGAAAAGATAGAAAAAATGATAGAATTGTCATGTCTGTTATAGTATGGATTGGTACATGTTGTTGCTAGAGACTTGCTAAGAACAAAAGTTGCAGCAGGGATAGAGAATGGGAAGAGAGCCAAGGAGTGCATGGAAATGGGGTCTTTGGTTCCTGATGAAATTTTTTGCACAGTAGATCTGCTTCTATCTTTTGTGCATTCATCTCATTTTTTTTGTGTGTTAATATGTTATTAATGCTCTCTCCTTGATCTTTTGGGAGTATAGATGGTGAAGAAGTGGCTGGCACAAGAAGATTCACAAGAAAAGGGATCGCTACAAGATGGTTACCCTCGAAGCTTGTCACAAGCAGTAGCCCTTGAGTGTCTAATTGGGATCAGGCCAGATCTTGAGAGTCTATTTGGAAGGCTAATAGAATTGGGGTATAAACAAAGATCAAGACCCGAGCCATTATTTTTTCAAGATTCTCCCCTGGCTGATGACGAGAAAAGTAGATATATTGTTGTTGCATCCCAAAACATGGACAGAAATTTCAATTGCAATATAATTAATTATGAACAACTCATCCACATGTGTAGAGGAGAGAGTTTTAGAAAAATATTAATTGTTATTAACAAAAGGGAAAAAGTATGGTAAATATAAATGTTTTTGAAGGTGGGTGTGACAAACCATACAAATGTGTTTCAGTTGCACGTTTACATGGAGAAATTGTTAATGATGAGAAATAGAAAATTGCGGGTGATTCACATTACAGATTTTTAATTATGATTATTTGTAATGTAAATTTTGTTGGCCACATGATGCTTAGCCATGGTATTTGAGAGTTGTTCCCGGTAGGGGGTGGAAACCATGTGGCCCATCTCACATTGGAAAGTAGGGGACAAGAGAAAAATGCATGATTGATATAATGATACAGATTTTTGCAAAATTAGATGCTTTCTGTCTACTTGGGGTGTCCCATCATGATCATGTTGAGTTGTATAAATCATATTAATAGGCAGGCAGGAAGTCATCATATGATATCCTTGAAGCAACAATCATCGGCATCAGAGGAATCAATACAATGAGCATGAGCATTGCAGTACCCTCTATGTCTCTTCTCTCATCTCTTGTGAACCTGCACTCTCCTCGGAAGCATAAACATAAGTGGTCAAAGAGCATGCCCTCAAGACTGCAGGAGTGTCCAATCCTTACTTCTTTTCAATACCATCTTGCAGGTGAGGTGCAAAAATTGGAGCAACAGGCAGAGTGTTCTTCTTCTTCATGTTTTGGGGCAGATTGGCTTGGCCAAGCACTGCAGGTGGTGGTCAATGCCAATTCCAATCTCTCACAAATAGACATAGACACTAAGGGAATGGGGTGTAAGTGGATGAGCCAACATCTGGATGACATGGTCCACCTACTTGAAGTGTGCAATCTACTGAGGGATAGCATCTTAGAAATCAGGAAGCAACACATGTGTGTGCAGGTAGCCATTCACGGCCTCGGAATCAATCCAAATGCCCATGCACTTCAAAGAGAACGCATCTCCCTTTCCTGTTGGCTAGGGAACAAGGAAACCCAGTCCAGGTTGGAGAATGCATGTCTATTCTGAGGCAAATGGAAAATAAGCTTAACCTTGAGGAGAAATCACGAGCAAGACTAGAAGCTCCTGCCATAGCCATCGACATAAACCACACCAAGTCCATCACCATCTTGGTTTTCTCTACACTTGTCACTGTTGTTTCTTTCAAGACACCACGACTGAAGATTCAATCTCTTCCTCTTCCTAGGAGTTTCACTTCTCTACAAGACAAGCTAAAAGAGGCATTTGGGTTGAAAAGGAGATCCTCATCGATCTTCTTCAAGGTCCTTACATGAGCTAGAGGAGTTAGATATTGCTCTTGGAAACCTCAAAAATGTTCTTAATTCCAATTCCAAATTGTTGATTCCCCTTCAGCTCTCTCCTACTAACATGGCACTCCATGACTTAGAGATGGATCTAACATCATTTGAGCACAAAATCAACTAGCTATTCAAGCTTCTTATCACTCCAAAGTTGCACTCTTGAACACAATTTCTTCTCAGTAACTAGCTAGTTATTACAAGGAGTACTAAAAGAGGCTTCCAAATTGGCCTTTTATACAGTTTTGAGTCTCAATTCTACACAAGCGCATGTATCGATGTAATATATATATATATATATATATATATATATATATATATATATATATATATATATCAATACTTCAACAAAGACAATGTCTGAATTGATCTTCAATACAAAATACCAAACATTGGTCACAATTTTCATCTACTTGTTTATGGTTATATCTGTTTTTGGTTCTTTAGTACTTTTCACACATCCATCCAACCTATGGAATTAGAAAATTTTAGTATATTCAAATATACCCTCAAACACTACACATGCTACAACTTCCTCTGGCTGTGGTAAGGCTATTCACAGTGATAACAGTTGTGACCATCTTCATGCCATTGGTGGTGGTCATACGCTCATAGCTTCAAAATCCAAAGTCCAAAGAAGTAGCAACATCCTCTGATGTAGAGAAATATACACTTCATCCCATCTTTTCTTTATAATTTAATAATTAATCCTTGGTGGGCTCTGAATAAGCATTCTTCACCATAGCTGTTTCAAATTTATTTGATTTTTTTTTGTTACAAATGTTTCAGATGCTACTAACAGTGAAGACTATAAGATCAAATCTGAAAAGAAATGGCCTGTCAGAGGGCAAGATCATATAGTTGTTTAAGCACTGTTGAGCTTAGACTTCTGGATACTATTCTTGGCAACAACATGTGGATTGGGCTCTACAATTACTGTAATAAACAACATGGGTTAGATTGGAAAATCCCTGTAATACACAAAAGAAAGCATCAACACTTTTGTGTCCCTTTTTCAGCATCTGGAACTTTTTAGGGCGAGTGGAATTAGGGTCCATCTTAGAGATACTAGTGCAAAATTACTCAATTCCCAAGCCCTTACTGTTAAGCCTGGTGTTAGCAATTGCATGTGTGGGTCATCTTCTCATTGCTTTTGCACTCCCGGGGTCCATTTATGTGACATCCATTCTCATAGGAATGTGCTTTGGTGCACATTGGCCTCTACTGTTCTCAATCATTTCTGAGCTATTTGGGCTTTTCCACTTTGTTATTCTGTACGATATAGGCCAGAGTTCGAGCCCTCTTAGGTCGTAATTTTTTTCTATTACGGTAACAGGATACTTGTATGACAGATGTGCCAAAGTATAATATGTGAAGGACAAAGATAAATTGGAGGAACTCATGTGTGTTGGGAGAAAAATCTTCTGCACAACCTTCTTAATAATGGCAGCACTTAGCATGGTTGGCTGTGCAGTTGCAGGTGTTTATACATTAGGCCTTCCAAATACTTTCCCATTAATCAAGCTCTGTAACTATTGTTGCTTTAGTGGTACCCTAATACTTACCTCTAGATCTCCTTAACTCGAGAACTTAAGGCCCTATTTTATTTAGTTAATTAAGTGCTAGACCAAAGAGAGAGGACTCATGTACTATTGTTGCCAAGGGAACTATTCAACCAGTGGGTATAAAAATATTATACTATTGGAAAAAAAAATTACCTGAAATTTTTCTCTATAGAATTTGATGGCTTCAGTGTGTGATAACAAAATATGATGAGCAATAATGTATGGCTCCACTGTAGAATCCCCTACACTACATTTGTGTAACCCAAATGGATAAGAACATTGCTGAGGTGGCCACCAACCCCTATCATAACTTAAAGATGGAAATGCATTTGGTTCGTTAAAAGTTGTCCAGTATTTCACTCTGTCCCCAAATTCTCTGAAGCAAACTTCAGCAAATGCTCTGAAATCTTTTCTGTTTAACATCATGCCAATCAAAAACTGTTAGGCTTATGATAGGTATACTAGCTATCGGAACAGAGCGGGGATATAATGAACATGATGGAAAATCTCCCCCTGGATAAGAGTTATAATGAGCGATTTGACCACTCTTGGATGTTGTTGATACACTTTGAAATTTGAGATTGATGAAGGAAGGCATACAATTGCCTAGTATTGTTGTTTTGGGAGACCAATCGTCTCATAAGTCTAGCATGCTTGAATATGTGGAAAGTATTATCCTACCTAAATACCAGGGAATTTGTACTCGAGTCCCCCTCATCATGATTTTGCAGAGTTCTAAAATCAAAGAGACCGAAATTACTATGTAAAATTTTAAAGGATGCCGAAATATTTTCCATACACTTTCGATGAGGGACTTGATCAACTTTCATATCTCACTTATTCTACGGAATCTCCAAGCTCTCATGGTAATTATCTTATCTATCTAGAGATGGTAGCGTATTGCAGTTGAAACCAGCTATTGATCATGGATTATATGAGCCCAAAAACTAATAGTGGTCTCATGTCTAAACGTCCTAGTTCAATTGTTGATATATGCAATACTCCAGATGCAGTAGGTGGATCTAATTTGGCTTGGAAGTCTTGCATGTATTTTTCTCGTGGGTATTGCAAAAATGGAAACAATTGTAGGTTTCTTCATAGTGGCGGTGTGAGGGGGGGAAATGATTATTCAGATGAATTCATTGGATCGAGTAATGGGTCATTGGAAAAATTGGATTTAGAATTTCAGGAGCTACTTAGAGAAAGGATGTCACCTACTTCTCTACCTCAGCTCTACAGTGAGAGGTTTGGGAAACCTCTGCAAGCTGAAATGAGGTATGAAAGACTCAGTTACAGTCCAACCATGAAACATATTGTTACTCTGATTGATGGGTGCGTTGAGTATAAGTATCCCATACTCCCACAATAAATTTCAAGTTAAATTTATTAGGATTGGGTAGCTCTAGAGAAACATGAATTGATATGGCTTGTAAAAATATCAATAAAAAATATTGACTTGGAGGTTTAGCTGTTGGTACAGGAATGAAAGAAACCTTGATCTCAACATGCACTGGACAAACCATCCCTTTTTCTTACTAAAATCATAGCAACATCATGAAAATAAATTTATATGTCTACAAATATACCATTTCTCAATACAAACTACGGATAGTAGAATAAGCAAAAAAAAATCCATTTTCTTACAAGATAACAAATTGACTATTCGATCAATGGTCAAAGCTATTTTACAATTTGTATTTCACACTCCACCTTTAAAAAAACAAAAAATACAGTAATTTAGGGTAACCAGAGAAGGGCACAATTAATATAAAGAAACCATGCAAGACTTACATGGATTTTCATGGCTTATAATTCAATACTAACCAAAAGAACAACTAGATACAAAAAGGTTAGCCTAGCAATCCTCTAAGACTAACATTCACTATATTCCTAACTACCCAGATAATTATTATTCTCAATACCAATAATTATGCCGATGCACACAATTCGTACCAACATCACGATATCTACCTTTCCAAACCCCACATCTAACCTTCCTCATACATAACTATTTTCATTGAAAATTGATCATGTTTTCACCATTGAGGAATTGAAGAAGCTAGTATCCACAATGATCTATTTATACATTGTTTTTTAGCAAATACCCAAGCCTAGAAACACGTTCAAGGGCAGTAGAGCCTCCCCATAACTTCTACCACATGTATAAATGTATAAATGTATAAATTCTTCTGGCTGAACACACATTGCTGCAATGGCTGCAACCTACATCAATGCAGTCTTAGGTTAATAAGTCTATGAGTGTTTGTTTGTGATGATTAAATGTACCAGAGGTTTTTTGGTACAACTGCGTAGAATTTAAGACATCCTTTACAAAACCAAGAGATGTGAAATAAGAACAAAATCTTCATGGCAATATAAGCCTAATAACTATCTATATTAGTTCCTTGGTAGAAAAATGTCCTTGTAGATCAGAATCAATCATGTAAAATTTATTGTAACTTTTACTTGACTGCATAGATTCTACTATGTCTTGCACGGACTGTAAATAAAAATGCTTTATTTATAAAAATATTTTATTTTTTAAGCAGACTACACCCAAAACCTATTATTCAAAATAAGAAATTCTCTATCCTAACAAAAAATCCATTGATGCCAATATAAATCCCATGTTTTTTGCGCACTAGTAAACATGTTGAATTTACAATAGTATTTAATTTGTCAACTCCACAAAAACCAATCCCTAGTTTCTTAGTTGAAATTAAGATTTATTCTACTGTTTGTAAATGCAAAAAATACTATAACCCCTGATAAAACTATAGATGCCGATATTAATTCTCTGTTCCCTAAGTTTACTAGTGCTCTAAGTATACAATCAGAAAATAATGAATAATTTTGTAGCTACCAATCTCTTTGTGGTGTTTGTATCCATAGCAATTACCACCTATTACCATTATTGACACCCAGTATGGCTAAGGAGAAGCAAATAGAGAAGACAATGGAGCTCTGTCTTAAATAAGAAATTCCATCTCTTGTGCTAGTGGGTGTATGCTATAAAAAATCATTACTTCAGCCAGGATGACCGGAGCAACATAACCAAGAAGAAAGGAAAGCAAAATGTAGCTAAAATTAGGTCAAAAGGATTTGAATAGTTTAGATCGAACAAGAAGCTAACTGCAGAAATATTTTTGTTCAGTCATCCTATAGCTTAATAGATTCAAAAGACAAAAAACATGTCAAGCTAGAATTGTGATTCAGTTTCTTCACCAAATCTGGAAAAAGCACTCAACATACACACATGATCAGAAAATATCAGAGGATTAAAAATATCATGTGTGTGTGTGTGTGTGTGTGTGTGTGTGTGTGTGTGTGTGTGTGTGTGTGTGTGTGTGTGTGTGTGTGTGTGTGCACGATTTATTAATAGATTGTGATACATACTATACATCATACATGCCCAACAATCAAATGAAGATGTAGGGCCACACCACCAATTCATCAAAGGACCTTGGCCTATTCAGTGACAGTCTACCAAACTCTTCCAAGAAAAAGTCTCTAGAGTCATTGGATAATCCATAACTGTCATCGTCTACAGATGATGCGGCAGTTTCACGCACATCAGTCAGCAATGTTTAAACCTCCATATCAGGATTCAATTCATCTAATCTCTTTGTAAAAGCATATTCCTATTTTTTTTCTCCTCTTAGAATTTCCCTGTTCACAGGACCATAAGAGGGATTCGTTTCTCTACTATTTGGGAAGTTTTTGCTTCTATGTCTAGGAGTTCAGGGCCAGTAGCAGGCGATTCCACAGCCATGTTGCGGTAGATACAAACCATCCATTTCAACATCACCATAAAATGTTGTTCCATCACAAGACCCACGAAAAAGTACAACTAAGTGCATGTCTCAGAGAAGATAATACTTTAAGTCGGGGCTTGCCGAGTCAGAAGTTGACTCTTGCTTTGGAATAATAAGATTTGTAACATAGAATGTCTGCTTCTTTTATAAATATCATAAATAGCTACAGATTTGTAACATAAGTTCATAATGTGTAGCAGTTTAATTAGGTTTTACCTAATCCCCATCAGCAACTATTTTAGACACAAAACAAAAGCCAAAGAACTTACAATTGTACAATAACAAATGAATTTCATGAGATCCAGGAATAGGGGGCACAAGCCAGCCTTTTAATCCTCCCATAATGAAGTCAAAATCCTATGCATTCTCACTAGTAAAACAAATCTCTGAATTTGAAAACCAAACCCTCACCATTTCTATGCACAATCCTCAGAAATCCCCCATAAAACATTACCCGAAATGAACCTAGAAACGGTAAAAGATAAAATAGGGCAAAAAAATGAATTAATGACGGATACTTGCTCATCCTGCTCCTTTCTTGAGATCAGCACCAGCTGCTTGCCATTGACATACCAGTTCTTTTGTTATGCATGCGAGAATGAAATTCCCTACACAATCTCCTGCCCAATGTAGTTTCCATTTTCCGCACAGTTTCCCCATTTTACAAGCCGCCCGAAAAAAAGGAGTATGTAGTTTTTTTTTAATTAAAAAATGTTATATTAAGGGTACTAGAGACAAAAATATGAGGAGTCTATTGATTAGAGATAAATTTATATTTTTTTATCTAATTAATGTCTCAAATGACCCCACTTTGTAGTAGTGAACCATTCCTCTGTAGCATAAAATTTGGCGAGAATATGTTGAGCAACATTATTTCCCAATCTTCCTTTGGTGATGGCGACATTAATCCTACTTTTCATGGTGGGTATAAATCTGTCGAGGTCATTTTTGGCAAGCTCTATTTCCTTTTTTTTTCGGTCCTCAATTCGAAACCTCTCTGCCTCGCCAACGACTCTGTCAACTTCCTCTTTGCTCACCCTGTTACATTCATTACCAATGGTGATTTCACCGCTTACATTTCGGCTCCCCTTGTGGTAGGCAAAAACTTTTATAATTCCATCGGCGTCCACTGCAAAGAAAACTTTAATATATACAGATGGGTATCGAGCAGGTGGAATCCCCGTCAATAAAAATTGACCCAGAAGAGTATTGTCTTTAGTCAATGCTCTCTCTCCCTGAAAGACTCGGAACAGAAGACACTTCTGATTGTCAAAAGCTGTGCCGAAAATTGTCGTCCGGCATTCGGGAAGAGGAGTATTTCGAGGAATAGCTACATCCATAGCACAACCTTCGCGTTCAATTCCAAGACTCAAAGGGGTAACTTCCACCGCCACTAAATTCACCTCATCTTTGTTTAACGCCGCCGCCTGCAACGCGGCGCCATAAGCAACCGCCTCATCCGGATTTAGGTCTTTGCACAGCTTATTTCCGTGGAAGAATTGTGCGAGCAAGTCTTGGAGCTTTGGTATTCGGGAAGAGCCCCCTACTAAGACCAGCTCGCTGATTTGTTTCTTGCTTATGTCCGCATCCTTCAGGCATTGCTTCACGATTTGCATGCACTTTTCAAACAAATCTGCGTTTACTTGTTCAAATTTGGCTCTGCTGATCTGCGCATAAAAATCCTTTCCCTGGAAAAGACAGTCAATGTCAATCACAGTCTCTGCTGCGCGGGACAAAGTCCGCTTCGCTCTCTCGCATTCTGAAAACAGCCTCCGCAGAGCTTTGGCACTTGAACTCATATCCATTCCGTATTTGTTTTTAAACAGCTGGACACAGTGCTGCAGCATCCTGTTGTTAAAATCTTCGCCTCCCAAATGCGTGTCCCCTGCAACAGCTTTCACCTCAATTTTACCCCTTTTAATTGCAACAATAGAAACATCAAAGGTACCTCCACCTAGGTCAAAAACCATAACCTTTTTTGTTCTTCTCCATCCCACGGATCTACCGAAGCCGTAAGTCATTGCTGCAGCGGTTGGTTCATTGATAATCCGCATGACATCAAGGCCTACCATTTTAGCAGCATCTCTTGTACATCTCCTCTGGGCATCATTAAAATAGGCAGGCACTGTAATCACAGCTTTCTTCACCTCACACATTAGGTACTACTCAGCTATCGTTTTCATTTTCGTTAACACCATACTCGATATTTCCTCCGCTCTAAATAGCTTCTTCTGACCTCTGTAGGAAACTTCAATCATGGGGCATCCATTATTTCCAGAAACAACCGTGAAAGGCCACAGCTTTCTGTCAAGTTGCAGGGAAGCATCTGCGAATTTCCTTCCAATAATTCTTTTGACATCGAAGACTGTGTTATGATAGTTGGATGAAATCTGGAACTTGGCAGCATCTCCAACAATCCTGGATGTGGGAGTGAAAGCAACCATAGAAGGAGTGGTTCTGTTACCCTGGTCGTTAACAATAATTTCAACTCTGTCATGCTGCCATACTCCCACACAGCTGCATGTCGTTCCCAGATCAATGCCAATTGCCTTTTCTTTGCCCATCAAACCCTGGTATAATAACAGAGACAACTGAAAATTCCAACCATGAAAACAAAACGCCAAAAATAAAAAAGGGAAAAAAATGGGCATTACTTAACTTTCGCAATTAAAATCCGCGCTTATAAATACAAGCATAATTGAAAAGTTTTATTCATCGCATACCTTGAAATTATTCGCCTAGTAAAACCGACTGGAGAATTTCTGGTCAGCAGAAGAATACACACATTTTCAAATGACACACGAACTGCATAAATTTTCTGTTCACAGAGCTTCTGAATCCTTCAACTGTTTTTGCGATCTTTGATTTTAAAGAGCCAACACCCAACTATTTTAAGAGTTCCAAAAAAAGCTAATCTAAAAATAGCTGGTTTTATTAATGGATCTAAATAATATTAAGAGATAATACTTCCATTTTTGGTATCGGTTGCTGAAGTGATATTTCTTTATTTCAAGACAATTAAAATTAAACGAGCGGAAATAGTATAAATAAAATAAAATAAAATAAAACAACATTATTGCAACTTATAGGAAAGCATAAAACAAGACATTACTCAACTATTACAAATGGACGAAATCTTTGAACACATGTGAAACAACTATATTGTAAACAGAGATACGAGTATCGACATAAGAGTTAGAAAATTCAATTGAATATCTTTATTTATAATAAGAAATGAATTTTCACCTAGCAAGGAGGGCCAATCCCCTATAAAAATATTTTGTGAGATGAAGGTTTTTGTTCTATATAATCAGAGAACTAATATGTAACGCCCACTATTTCAGACACACAATCCAACATAGCAAGGTATAGGTTAATTTTTTTTTTTTGGACTTGTTCGAAGCACAGAATGACACAACATGTGGTCAAAATGGCTGCAACTAACTCTTCAAACATCTCGACACAACGATGACCCATTGGACAACAAGAAAACATTCAACACCCATCTAGGACAGTTCACTTTTCTCATCGACGAGGCACAACCTAAAAGACCAACCACAATACATAGTTACAGCTGAGGACATCCCACTGTGAAAATCTTCTTAAGGTTATTTATTTGACTGAAAACACACCCTTCAAACTTGAACTTATGTTCCAGGAGATTCAGGTTATGAACCGTATAATCCTTCTTCAAAGGTTAGATTTCTTTCTTCTATACAAGAGACATAAGGCTTAGATAAAAATTACCGAAAGCGGATCATCTTTACTTTGACAAAAGTTTGTTTAATTAGTTATTAGATTAATGCTACAAGAGGTGGGGTCAAATAAATCCCACAAGGTTATTTGAACAACCACAAGCTACAGAATCCTTGTTTCAACCTCTGTTGCAAACAGGAAACGAGTGAAAGCTCCAATTGATGGAGGTATCGTTTTAGGTTCAAAACGACAAACCCCTTTGAGAAAGGATCAAAGTTTTATCATTGCTTAAGAAAAGGGGGTACAAAGCACTAAGGCAATGGTTAGAGAGGGAAGGTAAATTTATTTCATTATGATCTATTTAGTTATTAACCGGTCTTTCAATGAAACTTAAGAGTTAAATTGGATTTGGGAAAAAACTTCATTTAGCAATCATCTTGATTAAGTTTGACAATGGATACACATTGGGTTCCCAAGATGGATGCACAAGACTTAAGGTTTCACAAAACAGAGGATAAAGTTTAATCCATAGCTAAAGATAACGAGGGTAGGTTTCTTTACACTTGTAGAAAACTCATTTCTTTCTAATTTAAGATTCTTAAATTTATCAATGAAAAACCCAAATTTCATTGTTATTTTATTTATTGATTCATTTATGAATTCATTTTATTTTCTTTTTGTTTAACTTTAGAAGACGGATTGACACTCACTAAAATATACAAAGAACTACAATAGTGCCAAGACCATGGTGGGGGGGCGGAGAATTATTAAACATGAAAGTTTTAGGAAACAAGAGAAGAAACCACTATTGCTAAACTAGAGGGCTAAACATGGTTATAAAATTGCTATTCAACATGGCACACAAACCAAAGGTGTCACAAGATTCAATAGAACTTTAACTGAAAACAAGAAGGTAACAATTTGATCAGCCATACTACAACATTGTTATGACTGAAATAAATTAAAATCAAAGAAAGTACACGAATAAGCAGATGATCGAGTTTTTATTCCTCACAAATATAATTACATGTTTCGCTACAAAAGGACAAGACAACTTTATTTGACAAATATCGATAATCCAAGGCAAGAGGCCTTCCAAACTCCTTTACAGGCACCATTACAAGATTACAACACATTTGACATTTGTACAAGAAACTTCATATATCAACCCAATGAAACCTTTACAACTCTTTCCTTTTATCTACTCGCATAATCCATCTGCACAAGTATTAACTTGAGTCAGTTCACAAGAACTGAGCATGCTAATACTATCCATTGCAACAATAAGCTAACATTTAACAATATCATGAAAGGAATTATCTATTTCAAGAATGGATCAAAGCACCAACCACTTATCAAAATTCTTTACACGAGATAAAAATAAATTTCCCCATCAAACAACAAGAAGACATCCAAATAGTCTAGTAAGAACGATATCACAAATAAACAAGGTAAGACCTTATAGGTTAGGAACCAAAAGGTCGGCAGTATTGAGTTTTCAAACATGTAATCCTATGGATTATGTGATTGAAATCTAATACTAATACCATCCATCACGAAAGAAACAAATTGCAGACCGTATCTTTAGGTTTGCAATAAACAAATAAGGAGAAAGGGTCATAGAATATATCCTCAATGCTTTAAGCCCAAAAGGTAAACCGATTCCAAAAAAAATCATCTACAGGATTGCTTTGAGTTTCCAATAGCTTGGGGAGTACACGAATTTATAAAACAAGCACCCATTCGAGATCCTTAAATCCATTCCATAACTCATTAACAATAACAAATATGTCATCCATACTTTAATAGAAAAAGAATACGCATACATGGTTTTGGTTTCCAACTTGAAGCAACTCAAAACTTGACTTGGAACGAAATAATCAAAATAACATAAGACCGTAAGACTTTTCTGAGATAGATATGGATTCAGATACTTTGTGTTGACCTCATAAGGTTGAGCCAAAAAAACTTAGTTTAACCATAAAAAAGAGAAGAAAAGGCCAGGGAATGTCATCCCTCTTTCACAAGACCCAAAAATGCATACCCCTAAATGGTGTAACAAAGGCAACATAATACCCAACATTCTAAAAACACTTATTTCAATCCAGAAGTTTCCCCCATGATATAGAAGCCCAAATCTATTTGGCTTTACATATAGTACGAGCCATGGAATACCCTCACAAAATCACAAAATAAAGTGTTTACAAGTATTCCACACAACCACAGAAATAATCAATTACGCAGGCACCCATATATTCATTTATTAAACTCCTTACCAGATATCACATGAACAATAGAGAAATTTAAATCAAATTACTACACATCAAGTCATTATGGAACAGTAGGGGAGAGAAAGGTTTGATCCAAACTCCAACACACATTTTGTCAAAATTTACCAATAGTTTTAAAACAAACCGATAGCAAAATTTACCCTTCTCAACTTATAGTAGCAGTATACTCAGTTCACTTCATTAGTGAGCTTAATGGGCTCTTCATTGATTAAACCAAGAGTCTTAGAAAACTATAACTATTGCTAATATATTTTTAGAGAGAACGTGCAACACACAAAGTATATGTCATCTCATCTATACGCAGAATATTGGGTCTAATGAAATGGATAAGCATGCACAAACAATCAACCGACATCTCGATATAAGCCATTTTACAGATAGATATATATTATAGAGGGTTTTCTACCCTGGATAAAAATTTTAACCAAAATTTCATATTCTCCTGTTCTCATACTGACCCCATGCAGCCCTCCGGGAAAAACTAACAAAGATAAATAAAAATTGCCTCTACATCAAGTAAAAGTGAGTTGCATCCCTAATACCACACATTTGTATTCTAACCATGGATTTTCTTTCCTTTAATCCGTAATAAATTAGAAAGAAAAAATAGCTAGAGAAGCAAAAACTGTTTGATATTATCTCATAGTAACACAACAGATGGGATAAAGAGTCCATGCCAAAACCAACTATTTAGTAGGAGATACAGAGGGCAACTAGTATACTCAGAGAAATCAATGACTAACAACAAACCAAACCACTCCAAGACGCCATTTGGGAAGAGAAACATAGATTTCATGGGATTAAAGAAATTGTAGTAGAAAATTGTAGGGTTTAGGCTTAACATACCTCAAAAGTATTATTTTCCACAAGTCACACCCCCATGGCAGAACCACGAGCTTGCTATGACATGAATCATCTCCTTTTATTTGCTAGAAAAACGTCCATACTCCAAGTATAGTCACACTTGGCATAGGAAGGGGAAGAATGTGGTTGTAGTTGTGGTGGATGGCCTTGCTCTTGCCCCACACACTTTCATGGATGTGCACACCTAAACATCATCCCTCCAAAACACTTCCCCCCAAAGCAGCTCACATGGCTAGACATGGCGCACCCTACCAGTTAGAGCAGACAATTAAAAAAAAGGGCTCCCATAAAGCAAGCGGCCAGCATGAAAATTTAAAGTTCTTTCCCCCAAAGCGTCCTACAAAATGTGCTAGGAAAAAATCCACCAACATGCAGGAAAAGGAGTCGATAAATCCAAATAAATGGAAGCAGTCGGCTGAAAGGGTGGAGTAATGAGTGGGGGGTGTCACTTGTTAAAGAAATTAAAGTTGATAGGTCTTCAACCACCAACCATCAATGCCCTATAAATCTACCTACAATCTGTCAAGTCTGGTTCTCCATGTCTGTTTGGCGTGTTGGGGAAGGAAGAAAGGAGGATCGAATAAAATATGATTTGGTAAAGCAATTAGATCTCTTATTAATGGTGTGAAAGATGTTTTCCAGATCCTCTCCCATCAAATCCTACTGAAAAATAATATTTTATGCTTCCATGGCATAAAGGAGGTTAAGATCTAATGTTATGCCCATTTGAATAGTTGAATCGAATCCATACAAAAATGGTGCAAAAAACAAGTTTTACAAAATGGATCCGTGGGCCCAAAATTACTACTTGCGCTTTTTGCGAAAGAAAACACAAAATTATAAAAAACCTCCCACAGCCTTGCGAACCCGAAATTATCTTTTTCCCAAAAGCCTTCATGGGCTGAAAATTGAAATTGAACTTTTTTCCCAAAAAATTGCAAAAGTGCAAAAGTCTCCCTCAGGCCCGAAAGCTCGTAACTTCACAGCTTTCTAATTGGTGGAAAAAAACCTTGCGGGGCTCACGGGCCAAAAATTGTAAACTGCGCCTTTTGCACAAAAAATGCAAAAGTGTGAAAGTCTTCCTCAAGCCCAAAATCCTGAAACCTTCTCATTTTCCATTTGGAGAACAAACCTCCTCGGGCTCGCAGTCCCGCACTTGCAAACTGCGCTTTTATAAAAGTTGCCAAAAATGCAAAAAAAACTCCCACAGCCCCGGAACTTTACATTTGGTAAAATTCCTCCTCGGGCCTATGGGCCAGCAATTGAAAACTCACCATTTGTGCAAAAATTCCAAAGTGCCAAAACATTTCCTCAAACCCACGGCCCCACAACTTCACTTTTAGTGAAAAGACTTCTCTAGGCCTATAGCCCCGCATTTTCCACTTAGCAAAAGAAATCCTTCTCGGGCTCATGGGCCCATAATTATAACTTGTGCTTTTCGCGAAAAGTGAAAAATGCCAAAATATCTCCCGCTGCCCCGCTGGTCTGAAATTCACTTGGGCGAAAAGTCTTCCTCAGGCCCACATGCCCGCATTTAGAAAAACAAATCCTTCCTAGGCCCGTCGGCCCGCAACTTGCAAAATATGAAGAGTTAGAAGTACTTCTTTATCTTTTCGGAAAGGGGAAGAAATTTCATATCTGATGAAAATGCTTCTAGGAATCCTTAAGTACTTATAATGTATAAAAAAATCAGATTGAAGCATGAAAGTGAAAGTGTATAAAAGATTGAAGCATGTTAGTTGACCCAAAATAAGTGTTAGCTTATTTTGGTCAACAATATGAACAAGAGTAATGCCGAACGGGGCATTACATTGTAGGTCTAATTGTAAGGTATTTGGGTTTATTAAAAATCCAAAACAAATGCATGATATCATATTAGTGTCCACATAATGGACATTTCGGTTAGAGGACCTTGTACACAAAGAAATTGATATTGATATCTTTTGCACTTGACTTCTTGAGGTTTGGATGCAACATTCAAAAGGTGGGAGAATGATTTGAAATTGAGTTCATGAATAGTGATGAAAAGAATGGATAACGGTCAATAGTACTCTAATTGACAAATGGCTAAAGATTGAGATGAAGTAAATAATTAATTCTGTACTGATAGACATGCGAGTGTGCAACTTTGTCATCTATGTAAACAAAATTACTATTTAAAATATAAAGTGATCAAGGATGATGGAGACAAAAATATCTCAATCTATGTCAGTGATGCAATATATGTTATTTCCACGTTGCAATTTTTTTTGAAAATGCCCATTTCTATTGAGGTTCTCTTCTCAAGGGAGGGAAACAAGGGTCATGCAACTAGGTGGATGAAAATGGGATAAATGGAATATGGGTTTACACCTATAGGTGGATGCACTTTATCAAACCAAAAATATATCACATTGTTAAGATGTTTGTTGAGTGCCTCTAATATGCTAATTATGAGTGGGCACAATGATTTAGAGAAAAAGACCAATTCATGTGGTCCTAATTTGATGCAAAAACATCAAATCCATATTTGTAAATAGATCAAGAGGACACCAATTTTGGCTTGCAAGTATGGCTATAGGAATTAGGGATCCATTCGAGTCATTTTGAGGTGTTAGTTGGTGTCTAGGCTCTTTAAAAATTCAAATGAGGTATTTCCCTCCAAAATGCAAAATTGGAATTAGGGAACCATTTTGGATTGTACTTGGTGTTGTAATGTGTTCTTGGAAGCAATAAACGATGGAAGGGTGAAGTGAAGAATTGTAAGCAGATTTTAGGTCTTTCTAAGCTCATAAGTCAAACAAAAGATTTCATAATGCTATAACTTAAGACATTTATGTGAGGAAATCTCTTATGTGTGAACTCATGTCCATGAACTATGATTGTAACTAACCTAAAGGCTAAGACTCATAAACCATGGCCAAGGAGTGTTTAGGAGGATATAAAAAGAAAAATGTAACTTCCTCTTTTTATTCTACCCAGGTAAGTATCCAAAAGTGTAATGGTTTCAAGAAATATTGATGAAAGACTGAGTTTGTATATTGGTTTGTAATCTCAAATGACTGTGTGATACATTTTGTAGGATTGTAAGCTTTATATATGGTTCTCTGTAATTGTGGATAGACTATGATTGATAAGAGTATCATGTTGTGTGTTTGTAAGCAATGAAGAGTGCACCGTTTGATTGAAAGATGAATACACTTTAGGAAGGATTGTTTTGGCTTCTTACATATTTTCTGTATTGACATAGTTTTGATAATCCTCACTAGTTCTGAGTATATGTCTTGGTGTTTGAGAAGAATCCATGATCCCTCCTTTCTATGTATGGAAAAATGATTTTAGGCATCTAGAGAGTGCTTGAGTTTGGATATCCTCCGTTTCAGGAGACAATAATACCTTAACTCTAAATAGTTAAGACTGTGATTGCTTTAAAGTATGTGGTGTTTGGCTTAAGATCAAGTGATGTCCTCTTTTTGAAGTGCATGTAAGTTGGAGCATTGAAGACCATTCCTTGCAAAGAATAGGATAAAAGTGCTTAATGAAGTACCATTAACTAGGACTGTGAACATTTGCACAAATCTAATTTTCCTTCAAATTTGAAAGTAGTGCATGGAAAAATGTGTTGGTTGGTATAATCCTGTATTCAAAAAATCATGCACTTTAGACATTATTTATCTGAATCTCATACTACTATTTAGAAGGTTCTTGAGTGAAGAAATTACTAATTAACCCCCATCTTTTTGCAATCTTGTTTTATTTTATTTCATCATTACTGACCTCTTACACCCATATGCCCAATCAACTTTAGTCATCCAGTGCTATTTTAGCCTCTATTGGGCCACCTAGATTATTACCGGGGAAACCATTGGGACCCTGGTCTCGCCAGGGGCACCCCAGTCCCTTTTGCACTTTCCCGTCACTTTTTGGGCTTTATATAGTCATTTTGCATCTTTATCTTTCTTGTGGATGGCCTTTTCATGGTTAATTAAGAAATTAGATCAAGAGAACCCTATAAATATATATTTATGAGACCATAATGAGGGACCTAACATCATCTACTACTATAACTCATCTAGAGTTGCATCCATCTATTGCATTAGAGATCACTTGCATCCACATAGGTCAATCATCAAGGCACAAGGCTAGGACATCTATATCATACTTCATAGGGGGAGGGTCTCTATTATAATCCATGCACACATTTTATTACATTTTATACACATAGTTAATGCTCGCTACTTTACAGAGTGTGATTAGCACAAGAGTAACCTAGGGAATGTTCACACACACTTGTACAATGAACTACATCAGGTCTAAGATGTAGTGTAGCAATCAGTTAGTAAGTCCACCACTATGGAAGCTGAGTTCAGTATGAACCCTTCATATCCATTATTATTTTTAGGATTTGGTGTTTGTTTTGGGGTCTTGCAGGTATTTCTTCCATCTTGGATTATCAACGACATCTAAAGGAGCACAAAGAATATGATATGACACATGATGAAGGTTTCAGATAACCTTCTAGCACTATATAGATAAGTTTGATATATTTTACACAGAGCAGGGAACCCAGATTGTAGACCAGAGTGCCCGCAAGTGCCCCATTCCTCCTCTAGGTTCTCCAGTCTAGTGGAATAGTCCAGATCCACTCATTTTTAGGCTCTTACACATTCATTCTTGCTTCCTAATTTTCTATTCACACCTGCAACACAATCACCTCACTTCGTCAAATCAGTTGAGTTCTTTCCTCTTCCTTCTTGCACATTAGGGTTAGAATTTCTTTTTGGATAGTTACATAGAGAAATTACATGCTTCCTTTTACTATATCCATTTCCTTTATCACAATTGTTCATAGCTTAGATTAACTATCCCCATACTATATTAGTTAGTTAATCATTTTGGTGAACCCGACGCTTCTTCATTGCATCTTCTAGGGCTTGCATTTGCATTCAGACGTCATGAGAATCTCAATCAATGATTACTTTCTCTCCAATCCTGATTTAATACATAGTGTTTAACATTTACTTGCTACTACTCAAATTTGTGCTAACATGCACCCAGACTCAGTTTATGAAGCCTCTGCTGATGAATTCTATCCACACCTAGTATTAAGTCCAACCTTCCCTCGGATTTTCATGCTTTCGATAATGACCCACCTTTGCATATCATATCTCGCATTCATAATGTAGCTATTAAGTGCACTCTGATTGATAATGGATATGAGCTTACCTTGTTTCCTATGTCATTCCTTGAAGTTTTAGGTCTTCTCTCTCATAATGTTAGCCCATGAAGTATCTCACTACGTGATTATAATGGTTATGTCTATCCATGTCTTGGTCACATTACATTGCCTATTACTATTAGTCCAAAAACTTTCCACACTGTCTTCTTTGTTGGTGATTTCCCAGTCTCCTACAACTGTCTCTTTGGTAGGCCATGGCTTCATGCCATGCAAGAAGTCACATCCATGGTACATAATTATGTCAAAATATTACATGAGATAATGGAGTATATTGTTTTTCATGACCGCGATCCATTCCAGTATTACAACCGTGCTCTTAATACTAGTGTTCCTATTCCACGTACAAATGTCACCAACGATCCCCAAACTATAAAAGAACCACCTCACATACCACCACTTGATGGTATTGTTTGTGTGATATATGTAGTTTCTTCTATGCCACCTTCTACTACTACTACTATGCTTCCTTAAAAGGGGCTTGTCTAGTATATGGACATCATTCTATCACATCCACCTTCACATACACCACCTACCTTAGCACGCCCACCATTCACATGCAAAATTTTCATGAATGACTCGTATTGGGAACATATCCCATTTTATCCTACATGTGATGTCACTATATGTTCCCATGATGGTCTATCTCATCTTGGTTTTACCTTTAAGGATATTCATCCTTCTACTCATGACCTTCATCTCTACTATGACTTTATCAATATTATTGTTGCTTATGGTTTGCATGTATTTCATCTTATGGTCTACTTATCACATAACCCTTGTTTTTATCTACTCACATTAGGGGAATCTTGGCTTAATTGTATTAGAAGCACATTCAATCCTATTCATATAGGTAATTCATTTCCTATGCCTTTCGGTTGTGATTTTATCTGAAATGGTTATTTTCTTGGCTATTCACAAAATATCACTCATTGGTATGCACACAGTTTGAACCCATTTCCTCCATCAACGATGAGGAATATACTATGGGCATGTATAAATTACACCTTAATGGCTCATTGCATGATCAACCAGACACTATTTCTTATTAGGTCACCAATTCTTATCCATATGAATTTTACCCAGAGGATGACGATCTTCTTGATGACTTTAAATGATCTTTTTACACATATACTTGGGGGGCATATTAGTTGACATATCCCCCCATCGCATTAGCATAATATACATATCCCTCATTCTTACATTATCATTCTTACATAGCACTACATGACATTCTTATACACATACTCATTACACACCTTAGTGTCGTTATTACTTGATGACACACTCTTGTGCTTTGGTTTAGACTTGACTGTTGAGGGATTATTACTACACTGAACCCGACACACTTCACCACAGGCATTATAAATTACATTTCATCTCACGTCACGCATCATACACCATACATTCAACATTTAATTTAAAAAAAAATTCACATTTACACAATCATAGATCACGCATCATAGTAGTCTCCATCTTACATATACCATACTTATATCATCAACATGTTTACTATCATACACTATTCATTCTATATATTACATAAACTATTAGGCAATTTACACATATTCCCTCACATCCTATACAGAGGAATATACCATACACTGCGCATCTCCACATTACTCATTTATCTCTATATATTACATTGAGCATTATAAATTACATTTTATATATTCTACACATCTACCATCGCATTTTACACACCACGTTTTTACATATTTTCTTCATTAGATGGTCATTTTTTATCATTAAATAAGCTACATTGTATTCTACACACTGCACTCACTACGCTATGACGTAGTTTAGTTCCTCGGTCCATACTTGACTGCCGAGGGTTTACAAATCAAATGGACCTTACACTCATCACATATGCAACAATTCTAGGCTAGTGACATGCACTTTAGGATAAATCAT
The DNA here is from genome assembly GCA_019776745.2 of Taxus chinensis. NCBI lineage: Eukaryota > Viridiplantae > Streptophyta > Pinopsida > Cupressales > Taxaceae > Taxus > Taxus chinensis. The sequence goes on along the minus strand of CM034154.1, from coordinate 651,215,263 downwards.
CACCTATTATATCATTTTGTAGTGGTATACACCTTAGATTACATCGTCACTTCCTCTTTTCATCTTGTAGTGATATACGCTTAGGAATAAATCATCACTCATCTTTTCATCTCATAGTGATATATGCTTAGGCTAAATAATCAATTATATGTTCATCTAGTCTTGATATACGCTTCGGCTATAAGGTACACACACATAATTGCTAGGTCACATCTCATCATTACGCCTACATATTTTGTCGTGCCCACTTCCCTTGGAAATTTTTTTGTTATTGATTATGATAATGTCAACTATATTTATGGATATTATTGCAGCTTTTGATTTGGCATTATGTGAGATATTAGAGATCATGGACTATTTTTTATTTCGATTTATATATGATGCATGTGGATTATTAGAGATATTTTATACTAATGTTGATATGCTAATTGACATGGTTATATATACATATAATTTTTTTAGACATGTGATATTTCGTCATATTGAGTAGACCTAGATAATTGAACTAATTTTATGATCATATGGTTATTGATAAAATTGTAAATGATATCGTTACTTGCCTAGATGATGTTTTGATTCATATATAGATGATTTTGGATTTATATTGTATATTTATTTTGGATGTTTTGATGTGGCCACGAGGCCTAGGGAGGTGTTATGTGTTTTGTAGGTAAAACATGTCACAACAAACATCGGGGGATTGGAGACCAACCACATTGGAATCCTAACTGAATTCAACAAGGGTCACCATGACAACATGTATTTTGTTATGTGTGTATGTTTGAATTGTTTTTAGGGGTTCCCATGGAGGGGAATCACCTTCAATTGTGACCAAGGGGTTACGTGTTATTTCTTTCATTTAGTTTCCTTTATTTTATTTTAGTATGTGATTTTTAGTGATGTATTCTCCTTTTATTTAGTTACTTGATTTATGTCTAGATTAGTAAATTAATTATTTTACTAAACTAAATTATAAAAGGGTCAAAAGAATGCATTTATTAGACTTAATGGCTCTTATTTTATGTGTTGTAAGTGATGTGTAATTAATGTTGAGTGTGAAACACTCCACCTTCCCTTTGAAATTCGGATTTGTCCTTAGGAGCAATTTTTGGAGGCTTGAGGGACAAATTAAAATTGTCCCACACCTCCAAAATTGCTATACCAACCCCACCTATGGGTTGGGGGTCAAAATTAGACCCCATTATATATTTTGGGAAGACAAATTGTAAGTTTTTATTGCACCTTCTTACATGTAATTACTTTTAGTCCTTAAGGGGTGTGGGCTTGGATTGTTTGTGTAAGTACAATGTCATTTCTTCACCCACTTATTAATTGTGCTTCAGAGTTTGAAGTCTGACTTGTGAGGTGAAGTTGAGGATGAGTGATGTGGCATCCTACATGGAGCCACCTCACCCTCCTCTCTCCCTTTTTCTATTTATTCGAGTTATTTTTCTTGTTTGGGGGTTACTTCACTTTCTTGGTGCTCTTGTAATTTTGGAGAGTTAGAGATTTTGGAATGCGTTTGGATTTTTTGGAGTTTTTGGTGATTGTTTGGACTTGAAGAAGCTTGTTGTGGAACTCTTGGATCAAGCTCTACCATGGAGAGGTAGGAGCTTTACTCTTGTAAAATATTTTCTTTTTTATATTGTGTATATGTGAATGTTTTTGAGTGTTTTGGTATGTTTGTTGGTTGTTTGGGTATATTGCTTAAGTGTGGTGTAGGAGGAGACTATGGGGATCTTTCATGTAGGGAGGCATAAGATTTATTTCCATGTTTTGGAGGGAGTTGGGATGGGTGTTCCACCTTGGAGAAGAAATTTCTTGCATTTCTTACTTGGTCTATTTTATAAGGGAGCTATAAGAGATTTGTAGGGACGCATAAGAGGTACTTGAGGGAGGAATAAGAGTGTGTAGGAGTTTTTAGGTGGACACCCATTTCCCATTGGGAGGTATAAGGGGCTTCCCCATAGATCTTACTCCTCGGGATTTTGCATGTTGAAGCCTTGTGTATTTTGTTTCTTTCCTTCTTGTGATTGTAGTTGCATTATTTGGACTTTGGTATGATTATAAAATATTGTATTGTAATGTGGAATCTTGTTTTTTGCCATGAGTTGAATCCATCTTTCATTGTAATGTGGTTAGGGATCAGGGGCCAATGAGGAGGATGACTTGTCCTCCTCATTGGAATTCTTGGTTGGGTGGAGAGTGTTTCCTCTCCCCACATTTTTGTTGTGACCAAATGAAGCATGGTGGATCTCTCTTGTTGTTGATCTTGGAGTTATGTATGATGACCAACTTTGAAGTTCTCTTTAGTTTTCCTTATTGTAAAATTTCCCACTTTAAGTGGATGACATTGTAATAGTATTTGTGGTGAAAAGTTGTTTTGATTTTGGATATGAAAGTTATATTTGAATGAGAAAAAAAATATCTATTTTCTAAGTTGTTTTTTTGGTGAACTTAAAAGGAGTTGTAAAAAGGAATTATTTCATTTTATTGAAGTTGATTTATTTTCCAAAAAATGGTGTTGCTCTTGTTTATAATATATTTTTGGAAATATTGTTGTAAAATCTGTTTTGGAAGGTTAGAAAGTTTTGTGTTAAGAAATATTACATTTTGTTTTATTATTTGAAAGGCATGTTTTGAAAAATTGGACTATCTGTTTGCTTTTCCTTACATTGTTGTAGGAAAGTTAAACATATTAAAGTTGGAATGGAATGAACTTAAAAATCTAAATTACCTTCTACTTGGCAAATGAATTAGATCAATTTATAGTTTTAAGTATGTAGATCTCATTTAGATTTATTGTAAACCTATAATAGACATTAGAAACATGCACAGAATACCCTGCAACAATGAGAGGCAAGAATATGCTCAACCACTAACAATCAATTCCTGCAAATACTCCCTCAATCTATCAAGTGTGATTATCCATGTCTTTTTGGCATGTTGGAGAATGAAGAATGGCAGATCAAATCAAATCTAGGTAGTTGAAGCAATCAGATCACGTAGTAATGGCGTGAAATACGTTTTCCTATTTTTTTCACCAACCAAATCCCACTAAAAATAATTTTTTATGATTCCATGGCATAGAGGAGGTTGAGCCCTTTCCAAAAAGTCTTTTCTTTCTCAAATATGAGCTTCCAGTCAATAGATATGGCCGTCTAAAGATTTTGCATCGACATTGTGAAAAATGGCGAAAATGCAATCTTTGCAAAGCGGATCCGCGGGCCCGAAAAATACTAATTGTGCTTTAAAAAATGAAAAAAAAAACACGAAGCCTCCCATAGCTCCGCAGGCTTGAAAATTCACTTTTGTAAAAAAAAAATTCCTTCGTGGCCCCGTAACATCACAACCTTACATTTGGCAAAACACTTCTCTGGGCTCATGGGCCCGCACCTGCAAACTACACTTTTTACAAAAGTTGCAAAAATTCCAAATGTTCCCCCGATAGCCCGCCTCCCAGCATGTAACTTTTGGCATGACACATGGCTTCTCTGGGTGTTGGTGGAGGTGTGGCTTATTTTTAAACCTTTATGCTTTTTCAACAAAAAAGCCAAAAATTCAAAGTGCCTCTGGCGACCCACCTTCCCGCTTTGACTTGAAACATGACCACGTGTCCTTTGCAGGCCTTAGGCATTTTATTTTTCTTTTGGCACAAAGATCCTCCGTGGGTTCACGGGCTCGCAATTGTAAATTGTGTTTTTTTCAATAAGTGCAAAGTGCCAAATTATATCCCCAGGTCCGCCAGTCCGCAATCTTCCCCAAGTGAAAAGTCTTCCCCAGGCCCACAGGCCTGCATTTGGGAAAGAAAATCCTCCCAAGGTCTGTCGGCCCGTAACTTGAAAAATATGAGTTAGGAGGACTTCTTTATAATTTTGGAAAGGAGAAGACATTTCCTATCTGATGAAAATATTTTTAGGAAACCTTAAGTGCTTGAAATATGTAAAAAAGTCATATTAAAGAAAAAAAAGGGGGGAAAAGGGGGTTAGCTGACCAAAAATAATTATGACAAAAGTTACCTGTTTTCCACATCAAGGGCCCTAATTGAATCCATCCTAGGGATGAGATTTATCCCTAAAAAAAGTAGGTGGAGAGTGGATGAGTGGGAAATTACGTTTTTAGTTTAAATGTTTTATTTCAAACACATGAGTTTAGTTTTTAAGGGGTCGCCTTATGGGGTACGAGAATGTTTTTTTCTAACCCCATGTAAATGGGGACCTTGTTTATTGTTTAGACCTTGTGGAATTAAATACCTTGGGTATTTAATTTAGTTTAGCCCCTTTATCCCTCTAAATTTAATTAGGTAATATTTAACTATAGTATTAATTTAATTTTTATTAAATTAACACTTAGGGGAAATTTAACCATGCTTGGACTAATTACACTCATTAAATTTTAATGTGGGTCTAACACTTTGTTATAACGGAAATATTTTTTCTAATTAAATATAATTGAATTTGAAACTTTATTGTGACAACTGTAGTTTCGAATCCTGTATGTGGGCACGCTTTCTAAAAAATTATTCCATAATTTTTCTAACTAAACCTAGGTTGTTCTTGGGTCTCATACGGACATTTTTAGCAAGCGTTAGACTTGGTATCAGAGCCTCGGGTTCAAATCTTGGACCCTTGGGCACACTAGAAAACTTGAGACATGAACATTAAACCTAGCACATTTTTAAATATGGAAAACAACTTTGTTTGAAAATTGCATATTTTAGTAAACATGGAAAACTAAATAAAACTTAGACTAATGAACTAACTCTCACCTTAGGCAATGTAGGAGGTGTGAACCAGAGGAGGGGTCCTTTCACATAGACATAGACTTGCCACCTCCAGATCATGTCGTAATAGCCATCCTACCTTAGATTTTATCAATGCTTCAAGACGTCAATGCCGCTCTACGTGGATGGTCCATAGAAGGAAGATAAACAAGACATGATAGGGAGCCATTCATTAAGGCTCGTGCATCTCCTCCACAGAGTGAGGAGCGTAGGGTAGAGAACTCCCAAGTGGATTTAACCAGAGAAAAGTCACTACAGAGGGGATAGGGAGACCGGATTTTAGGACATAGGGATAGGTATTAGAGCCCTAGGCTTAGAGATGAGCATGCAGAGAGGCCTAGAGGTCGCCAGACTACATCTGCAGACCATATCAGAGATATCTTGAAGCTATGACCATATCACTATTCTAGGGATACAGGTGGATTTCAGGTAGAGGCCTAGTTGGTGAGCTTGAGCGGGTGCTTCAAGCTTTGCCCTTGTACTAGCAACACAAAAGCTCGTGTTTTGATCCATCTTATGAGGGATGGAGCAGGTTTTCTGGCGGAGGACAAAGGAGTAGAATCTCCACATTGATTTAAAGATGGTTACCTGGCAGATCTTTGAGGAGTGGTTCAATAGCATGTACTTATCTCGGAGGTTCATTAAGCATAGGATACACGAGTTTCATGACCAATCTAGAGGATAGATCAGGAATCTATGACTATAGCTACTAGTTTATCAGGGTCCTAAAGTTAGATTTGGGAGGTGCAGTCCATATCCATTTTCCGCAGACATTAGCTGAGGCCGTTGGGAAGGCCTATATAGAAAATCAGACTCGAGGAAATACACAGTAGACTAGGGACAGAGTGCACAACTGCATTTAGCATATACATGACAGCAGGTCGAGGGGGTCAGCTCCTCCTCCTTCTGGTGGATAGGGTTCATCACAGTCATCTCTTAGGCCACCACAACAACCACCTTAGCAGCAATAGTAGACCCGCCCACCTTATAGAACTCCATAGAGATTCGAAAAAAAAATGGGGTGAAGTATGGGGCCTCCTCCTATGGGTCCCATTAGGACACATAGTGTACCAAGAGATCAGTCAGCAGGAGCTCGCCAACAGAGACCTCAACATTCCATAACTAGATCATCAGAATCCACAGCACATACCTCTAGAGTATCAGCTGGAGTTGCATCTCATTAGAAAGGACCAAGAAGTTGTTATGGTTGTGGTGTTGCTAGACATCATTAGAGAGAGTTCCCACATAACCCTAGTATCAAGCGTAAGATGTAGATTTCAGAGCCTACTGTTGGTGACATGGGGCATAGTCATCGGATCTATGCAGTGGTCAAGAACTACCAAACTGAGCACCAGAGTACCATTATTGAGATGGCAGGTAGCATTGGTAGTATTCCTACCTCCATTCTGTTTGATTCTGGTTCTTCTGATTATTTTATTTCACCATGTTTAGTAGAGCAATACAGGATAGTGGCAGTTAGGAAATGTCATAGTTGGGATGTCGAGATGGCTTATGGAGCCAAAATATCTGTAGACTCCTTAGTTTATTCTTTTTATTCAAAATGTGTGAGTAAGATGCTAATAAGGTGATAGAAAGGATAATATGAGTGATTCAATGCAGGAGGAGCATGTTTGACTGAGAAAAAATTTGAGTACGTTGATTTTTTGGAGTTGATCTATTCTAGGCCTCTCAATCAAGGTATGTGCTCAAATTTCTTGTGATTCAGTTAGAGGAAGGTTTTCTAGCCCATGGGGAGCCATTAGGATATGTATCATGAAGTGTTTTTCTTTTTAGAGCTGTGAGAAGGTTGTCTCAAATGCACTGAAAGTCTCATTCAGAGATAACGGTCCTAAAAAGATGGTATGATAGCTGCAGATGCAAGATTAGTGTTTTGAAGGATGATATAGACAAAAAGGAGGCTGAGAAACAAGGATAAAGGAAAATAATTAGGTGTATCAACTCAGGGGAGTCTTGTTGAGGTTCATTATAGGTCTAATGGATCATTATTTGCTGCTAAAGGAGTCAATGAAGGAAAAATATAGTCCCAGGGGGAGCATTTGGTCAAGTAAGTCATGTTTTTGCATTTTTTCCATTGTGGTTGGTTATGTGTTGTCTTTTTTCGTGTCTAGGAGTTAGTTTATCCTTTGTCATAGATGACAAAGGGGGAGAGAGAAATCATAAACATGAGAATAAGGTAATGTAGGTGTTTTTCTTGTTGGATGCCATTAATGTTTCTGAATGATGATTGCCATCAATGAAAAAGGGGGATATTTTGGGTCATTGTGTGGTTGCGTTGTCATTTTTTTCAACCCCCATTGATGAAAAATGGTTTCATGGTGTCATATGATTGGAGCTCCATCATGTGTTATTCAAGTGTCAAACATGTTGACTGAGTAGTTTGGGGAGTTGTCACGGTGTCTTAAAGCATGTTTGGGTATGCCTAGTCATGGTATGATCCTTCTTGAGGTGATTGGTTGATGTCATGAGGTCAAAAATTTATGGTATGATTTTTCATGAGTGTTCATGGGTCTGTATGTGCTCAGCATGGTATGTTCATGGTAGAGTCAGATCATTCTAAGCTTGTTTCTCACCCTAGAACATCAAGAATGAGATGGATATGTGAGTTTTGGACCAAAACAATCATAGTTGAGCATGTTTGTATCATTTTGGTAGTGTACCTAAGGTGTATGGTGAGTTTCAGGTCAGTACTCAATGGTTTGATGCATCTATGAGGCCTTTGGGAAGCAAGTAGTTGAGAATTGACAATTTGGCATAGATAAGTCACTATGCCTAGAGATTTCTATGAATATCTGAGATATGTGGAGAGTTTGAGAAGCTATAGTATGTTTCCATGGTGATTCATGATGATTTTCGGGTCATTCTAAAAAAGGAATTGCAAGTTATGCAAGTTCTGACAAAACTAGGTAAGAAATAGTGTGTTTTTTTAAAGGAAATGTTGACCTTCTGATGATTTCTATGAACTGTATGATTTTCATTGGTACCTGATACATTTTTAATATCATTTTATGTTAGATATGAATCTTTTCCAAAAATAACGAGGTTGTTTAATTGTCACATTTTTATGAACGATCGTTGAGAAGATAAAGTGGTTTGAAACCTTAGCTAAACCTTAGCTAGGAGAAGCTTACAGAAAAATTAATTGTAGTCAGCCTATTTTTATTGGTTCCTTAAAATGATTTGATGTTATATAGGACTCTTCTAGGTTTCCAGAAAGGTATGGTAGTGCTTGTGATAGTAAGTGGGCCCTACTTGAATTTTATTGTTTATGAAGAGTTACGGTTTGAGGAGAAAGTTACCAAATGATGTGTGAACTAAATTTCCATTTATGAAAGGCCTAGATTTTTTATATATGATAACTAAGGTTTCAAATTATGGTTACAGTGAAAAATTGCAAATTGTTCCCTATCTTTGTTGACTGGTTTTGGAACAATTTAGAACAACTATCAGTAAAATTGAGATTACATGAGCTACATGGGGAGTTAGGTAACCAATTAAAGTTGTGTTGTGAAGATGGCTAGGATATATTTCCAATGGTATATAAAACTTGAATATTGGAGATGGTATGCAAAATTTATGATATGTTCTTTGAGGCTCGAGTTTGTAGGATGCTCATTCTAGCACGGTTCAAGAAGCTACATGAGGTAAAGTGATGATTTTGAGTTTTTAAATACTGGTGAATGTTTTATATGGATTATAAATCATGTATAAGTATTTTAAATTTTCTGGTTAAGTGTGGAATTGATTTTTGGCATGTTGGAGCAAGTTAGGCTAAGTATTGGTTCTTGAGTCCAAGTAGAGATAAAAACTAGTTTTCAGATATGGACCTGGTGAAAGGCCTTCCAACTTGGATTTGGAAGAAGTTATTATATGTTCCAGAAATGTGATTCAGATATATTTACAATTAGGTATTATTGTTTATTATTTGGCATGATGTTATTTAACATGTATTTTAGGATACTTTGCGAAGAAATTTTGTAGTGTCATTTTCAGGACAACCTTGTTCTTGTTGAAGTATTGAGATGTTTGGAGCATCAAATGGTTGAGTTGATCATTTATATCACCTAGAAATACGGGTTACATTATAATATGTTTAATCAATTTGAGTAGGTATTTTAAGTATCAAAAAGATTATTTATCAGATGTGTTTGGAAAGCATGTTTTTGGGCAACATGATTTGGTGAAGACAAAAGTTATTGTGGTTTCAAACTAAGGGATGCTTCATGAGATATAACTTGATTATTTGTGTTTTAAAGGTCTTTCTATTTCCATATAGTGGTCACATGCCATAGTTTTGTTCATATTGAGGGGTATTGAGGCCCAAAGTCAGATTCAGTGTGTTGGAAGCAACTGTTTGGTGAAGGCAATTAGCCATCATGCCCATTAAATGAAATAATTTGATTGGTTCATGTAAATTTCAACCATTTATATTTTTAAAATGTTTTTTTTGAACATGTGTGATTAATTTTAGATCTTTAATAAAAAAATAATTGGTATAAGAAGATTTTTGGCATTCTAATGCAAGAGTTTTGAGGATTTTTGGTATATGGAATGTTGTTTTTGGATAGGAAGACCTATTTGGGTCATATGTGACCATTGTAATGGATTTAATTGAATATTATATGAGTGTATTGGTCTAATTTATCATGAATTACTAAAATCCTTTGGGTTTGTGAGTTGCAATGCATATAAAAGTGGAGTTTAAGCCCATTTTGTGAGCTAGTCTTGCATGGGTGAGAAGTGTGACCCATAGGAGAGTGAATTGTAGGTATGAGGGAAGATTTTGAGAGCTGATCAGATGTGTTACAGGTTGAATAATTTTTTAATACATGTGTGCAAGAGCATAGAGGTAAGAAAAATTCATGAAGACCTAGAGAGAACAAGTTGAAGGTGGTGTGGTTGAGAGAGAGTTTAAAGGTATTTGGAGATGAAATTTGGGATCACTATCAGCTGTGGTCTCAACATATTTTCAATGATCATACTTTTGAAATATATTATGATAAGTCATGTTCATAGGAGTCTCTTTTTGTTAGTCATATCAAAATGGGTTTAGGGGGTTGATGCTCCTTGTGGGGTTGGTGCCTCACTAAAGAAATCTCTTGTGATGTGTAATATTCACTTGAGTCATTTGTTGTGCGTAATATCAAAAAATGTTTATGTGATGGTGCTCCTTGTGGGGTTGGTGCCTCACTAAACAAATATTTTACGATGTGTAATATTATTTCAAGTCCTTGCTTTGAGTAATAGAAGCAATGGTTTCAGTGGGGTTTCTTCGCCTTGAGGGTTTACCTCTTATATCTAGTGTCTTGTTTTCTCTCTCTCTTGATTATTACACATGTGATTGTTTATTGCACACATAATAATTTTACATGGTTTATGGATATTGAATAATTAAGTTGAATGAGGAATCTAAGCAAGACAAAATGAAGTTGTAATTGTTGCATGACTGATTCACTACCCCATATCCTAACTCATACCTTATGGTAAAAACTATCATCATGTTCCCATCATAATGTAGATCTCATAATAGTGTTTATGAACACTTATTTGATGCCTTGAAATTTTTCTTTCGTTCACATAAGAAGGAGATTGTGATCACAATGTTTGAAGTCGGCAAATTCTTCATCAACACAAGTTTTTCCTTCTCCAGATTTCCACCTCTCTCTTATTCTCTATCATCCTTCACTCTCAATAAAATTTTATTCCTTCATTGAGACTGTGTAATTTTCATTCTTTCATTGTATTCATTTAAGTGAGTTAATATTGCATTGTAAAAATACATTTTCAAAAAATAAGAAAAGGGTTTTGTTTCATTCCTAGGGAATTTGAAAAGTCACATGGTGGTGAGATGAAAATTCATATGAGGGGAAAAGGAAGAGTAATTTTGTAATGTTATAAATTAGAATTGCTTATCTAATCCAAAGGGTTGGAAATTGTTAATTGTTGTATGCTATTGAGATTTTTATCACTACTACATCAGAAAATAAGAGCTGCATTCCCTTTATGTCCTTGTCTATGTTCCTCTATCCTCTCTACTATATAAATTTGCAAGCATGGTGATCTTGTATAAATAAGAAGGAACTTTGTGTCCTTGATTAATGAATCTACATAAGTTTATGTCTCTAGTCTTTTAGTCTTGCTCGTTGCTTACATTTTTGTGTTCTTCTAACTAAATGTGGGCGTACTCTGGTTACTGTTGGTGAGAATCCTATAGTTCCTACTCACAACATTAACTCTCTCTCCTTATTTCTCCTACTCCCTTTACCTCCCTTAATATAAAATTATTTTGTTGTACACTGTACAAGCACTTTGCCACATGTTTAGTGGATTAATTTTGTGTGATCCCTAGCCTAACGACCACCCCAAAGTTTTAGTTAGTCTACATTTAATAATGGGAGCCTCCCCATACACAAGAAGGAGGGACTTAGCCCCATGAACGTTGGTGGAAACCAATAATTTTCATTGTGATGAATTATTTCACCAACACGTTGGTGGTTTTGTTTTTAAGAAAAAATTATTTTAATAATTTCCTTTACAGTGGAATGGATGTTAAAACTTTTCAACAATGATGCTCCTCATAAAGTGTAGGAATCCTTCTAGTTGAGTTGATTTTTTGGTCTTTTATCGTCAAACTTGTTGGATCTCCAATTTTTTAATCTCTTTAGTAAGCATGAAACTATATTAATTAACCAATAGTTATATAGTCAATCTTTCATAGTATTTTCAACAACTTTAGACCTTTAGCTTTTATAAGAGTTTTTCTTAATAGTAAGTTGGAAAGTAAAGATATTAAAATAGTTATTGACATTTTTTGGAAAAACATATTGTTGTCTTGGAGCTAGACTAAACAAAGGTACAATATCTCTAAATCTTTAAAAAATCACTTGGGGAAACCTACACTTACAAAAAGTACAAAAGTCTTCTTCTAGTGTTGGCCTTAAGATGGACTAACATAAATATATAAGATAGTATCAAATAGTTAATGCGACTTTTATACCAACAACCACTTGTAAATAACAATAGGATCATCAATAAAAAATACCTAATGACTTCACTAGTGATGTCATGATGTAACTCTTTTATTTAATTTTTGTAGGTACACATTTAGTGTAAATTTCTTAACCTTGTTTAGAGAAAGTTCTTAAGTAATGGCTAGCTAAAGTTCAACCTTAAATGTTTGGTTCAAACGAAAATTTCTCCAATGATTGCTCCACTTTATTATTGGACTTGAACCAAGCCCCTTGAAATGGAAAAATTTGGGTGAGATCGATGGAATAATCAAGTAGATTGAAGGAAACAACCACCAATAAATTCTAAAATGAGGGTAAAGTTAATGATACATTTTCTACATATAAATTCCCTAAGAATATTGATGTAAGACTCTTAAAATAAATTATAATTACATAAGTATTGATGTAAGACATAATCTTGTTTTGAGTTTATGATCTATATATTAATATGATCAAAATAAAACATTTGAAATCTATATCTTTTTCATTTTCAAAATAAAATAAATATAATAGAATAGAATAGAATATTAAATAGTCATAATTCATTTTCATATATTAAAAATGATAGAAAGTTCACATAATTCTAACTATACTCTTTTTATACATATAATTAATAAATTATTTTTTCCAAGATAAAAAAGAAATGTACACACTAATTTTTACACACATTAAAAAGACCTATACACACTAAATATTATTAATATGGACGAAAAAGTTTAAAATTGGTTTCTAGATCCATATTTTATTTGTCCTCTATATACATGTTGTTTTATTAGTCTTCTTCAATTACTATTGTGTAACACATTGGTCTCTCGAGATGATTAAATTTATTAATATTTTTCATCTGAAGTCCCATTGTTTGCAATTTTGATTCAAGGTTGGGCTTGTATTATTTAAAAAAAAACACATTTAGTTAGAGTTATTTTTGTCATACTTGACCATTCGAGCAAATATAACATGACATATTTAAATCAAGCATACCATGCATTTCCAGGGAATTTCAACTATAATATAACATCTTCAAATCAAGCACCCAGACCATTTTCTCCCCTTCAATGTCCAGGTAATTTCAAGTCATGTATCTCCAATGAACTAAAAGAAACTAATTTACTATTTACTATTATTAAAATTTACTAATTTACAATTTCTTTAACTTTGAAATAGGTTGGGGCACACTTATATCACATACAAGAGTAAGTTATTAATCACTTCTTTTCATTATACAATTTTTTTACTGTGGATATTTCAAACTAAGAATTTTCTACATAATTACTAGTCTTAAATTTTATAATTAAGGGCATTCAATATTAATTTAATATTTTTTATATATTGCTTTTGTTCAGTATTTTGATGTATTTGATATTAATTAAGGGTATTTGATATTGATTTTATATACTTTTAATACATATATTAACTCTTAACCAATTGACCTGTTGATGATTATCTTTGTGGATGAACCATCAGAGTCGTGGGATACCTTAGGGAAGTGGGACATACACCCTAAGATAACCTCCAGATTTTAAAGAAGATGGCTCTTCTCTATGGTGTGAGGTAAGGGTTGGATGCAAAATGAAACAAAGCAAAAAACTAAAAAAGGTGATGCACCAAAAAAGAAGATGTTAATCAAGAATCTAACTACCTAAAATGGGGAAAAGATGAGAAATGAAAAGGGTGGAAAACGCACCATAGTCTAAAGATAGACTCACACAGAACACAACTTCATACGCATCAAGAACTTCCAAAACCTATAGTGAACATTAGAAGTATGCACAATATACCTGCAATGAATAAAGGCTGGTAGAGACAATGAAAACATGCAAAAGATGGAGAAAATACGTCACAAGACATATTATATTGCTTCAAAAATGTGCACGGTTCAACAATAGGTAAGAGGTAAGAAAAATTCCATTACAAATCTTAGGAAGAAAGTTTTAGCTCCATGTTCATACACTAGTAGAGAAGAAAGAGGGGCGGAAAGGAAAAATGACTAACCCCTTTAGAAAGAGCTCCCGATTACAGTATATAGAATGAGAAGAAGAGAAGAGTGAAATCACAAAATTTCCCCTTCAACCACTTCTAGTTTTAATAAATGAGGTGAAGTGACAAAAATAGATTTACAAAATATCCCTCACACTACCCCATGACCTGTTGTTGGAGAAAATGAGGGCCATACTCATTTAATGCATTCTCAACCATTCTCCAGATGTCTTCTTGAATTGAGCTCATTTTATTAGAGATATATCCTCAAATCCTCATCAATATCTAAATTTCTTGATATTTGTGCATTGGGCATGGAGTCATGATTCAAAGGAGACCAATTTTGTGTGATTCTGCTAAGGGATTCTCAAGTTATGGGTATTTGAGTGCAAGTGGATGATTTGAGTTTCCACGCGCTTGCTTCATCTACATGGGATTGCGCATTTAACTCTTTTGTTGAAAAGACAAGTTAATAATTTTCTCTCCCTCTCCATATCTTTTAAAAGATTTGAGAATTTAAAAATTCCTAGTGGGCTTCATTATTACTCCCACAGTGTACTGACCAGTCGTCAATCTTTTGTAACCTGCTTTGGGTTCGGAGCCCATCTGTGTTGAGCTCCACGTGGAGGCCAAACACGTCTCTAAGGTCTTCGCTTTTCTTTCATCTTTTGGAAGTGCATTGAGATGACATGTGGCACCTTCCATGACTCTTTTCCTTTTCTGCGAGTTCATAGCGAGGCTCATTAGACATTGATATGAGGACCTTATTTTTTGGTTGACCCCTCACCATTCGACCCCACGTGGAATTCCTGCGGGAGTTTGGGGGTTTCATTCCTCCCTCTCTTTTTTAGAATTACGATGAGCTAACACATAGCCCCTTCTGTGAATCTTTTATTTTTTTGTGAAGTTCTCAATGGCTCAGATCCTTGATTCATTGTAATGAGGACCTTATTTTCATTTTTTCACCATGATCTAGCTAAGTCCCTTACCAAAATTGCCAAAGGATTGCCTCATCTTGCATTAGTCCGATATCCTCATACACTATATTCACATTTTCTCAAATCCACAAATTTTCATGCTGGAAGGGCTATCCATTTCCTCTATTATCCACAAACCATCAATCGAGCTTATGAGCTCATTCCTGCATAGTCGAACTAACTTAGGGGATTCTTGATTAATCACAACAATAATCTACTAGTTATCTAATTTTAGCGGGTGGTGGAGGGAATTAGATAACAGTTTAGACGATTCACGAGGGCCATTCAGCCTGTTAAATGGAAAAAATCAAATTGTCTTTATGTATCCATTGGGTATGGATTCCACATCATCATCATGAGCTGATATGAACTTTGATTCCAAAGTATTTGAAGTTCCACTACTTGCTTCTGTAGTTGCTCCAGCTAATCCTTGCACTTTTAAACTCTCATAAGGAAACTCTAAAATTTCTTTTGTGAGAGTAGAAAATTATCTTTGATATTAAATTTCACTTATTCTTGCAACTACAATTTTAAGGTTGAAGGATGGAGCAGATTCTGAATTAGGCTGCCAGTTGATCTTGTAGACGTGTAGAGGCTTGCTGGAATTCATTCTGAAGAGATTCAACAAGATTGCCTCCTTAACTAATTTTATTTGCTCTACATTTATTTGATTTAAAGTTTGTAACTATTATAGGCAACTATGGATCTCCCTGCTACAAATACTGAAGGGTCTGGTGCATTGTAACACCTGGATCAACATAGAAAAAGGATATGTAAAAAAGATCAAATCATACATGCCTCAAGTAAGACATGTAGAGTGTGCAAAAACACTTCTTTAGCTGAAATAAAATGTACTCCTGCTCCTACACTAACCAAACAAGGAAAAGCTAAACAAAGCTTGAAACAAATAGGGAGAAATAACTTCCCTTCTTTACAAAGTGTGGCCATGTGATTAATTTAGCAATGGATATGGAATGCAATAAGAGTGAAAAAATACCTTACACTCTTCCACCCCATGGTATCACCAAAAATAATGAATACCTCCTCAAGATGTTTATCATTTGGTTGGAGGTGTTATAGCTAACCCTTGGTGATTTGAAGATTATCCTCATGCTCTAAAGTAATAATGATCGGTGTTGGCTTATCCCTTGGTTCTAACGAATCCAAATAATCGATAGGGCATGGTTTGATCCACTACACTTTCCCATTGTTTTGAATTTCAACCTCCGAGATGAGGCTTTCTTGCAGACTTTCCTGAATGGAGTTATTTGCATGTTGGTTTTGACTTTCCTGTGCATCCTCAAACAACTGATTTTATACCTTGATGACTGGTATAGAAATGGTGTCTTCCTTGTCTTCCTTTTCCTTCTCTTCCATGGCAACTTTTTCGACAAATCCAAACTCTTTGATTGAAAGTAAAAATCCTTTCAATAATTATATCTTCATCAAGAGATTCTGGATTTGATTCAGGGGAACTATTATGAGTAGCAGGTTGTTCTTAAAATGTTCTCTTCCATGTTAGTAGGCTCTTGTTGTTGGAGAATTAATGATGAAGTAGCAAAGGCTTGTGATTTCCATGGACTCTTCTCCATTAAAACATTCTCCCAAGTCAGATAAGCAATCAAGCTCATCATCATCCTGCTTTTCCAAGGTCTCTCCCTCTTGCATGATGGTCTTTGAGTTTAATTTTTTTTCATCATGTATAGCTCCATCCTTAAACATGATGCTTTTGAGATCAAAATCTTACAAAAAATCTAATTTCTAGAGAGAATGAATGGGAGAGAGATCTGCAATCTTTTGTGCACCTAACTCTTGATTTGAATCCTCTGAATTTATTTTACTCATCCCCATATGATCCTATTCATTTGAATTTTGAGTTGTTTTTTATTCACGTGGAGGGAATGACTGTTTGGAAGGAAAAAGGGAAAAATAAATGAGGTTGGGATTAAAGGATAGGATATGGAGGAGGGAACTCAATATTTGGAGCAGTATGAAATGATAAAGCTTGGGAAGGGGGGCAAGATAAACAAAGAGTTGATGATTGACTTACCCATTGACAAGGTTGTCTCGCACTTTGATCATATGTTTCAATACCATCAATCCACTGTGTAAGTTAGGGAAGCATTTCAACCATGAAATCAAGCTTTTCTTGCGAGCTATAATGTCTAGGAAAAGGACCTTCCCATGGACAAGGTGCCCTACAACCTATCCTGAATGCCTTCATTTTTGCTGTAGCCAGAGATTGAACCATGTCTGCCTCAATTATTTGGATCTTTTCTAGTAGACCAACATCCTCCATGTGACTATTGTCATCATATGCATACCCGTGTCCTTGATAGGTTCCATAGCCAAACTAGTTTTGGCATTGCTCATATGGGTCAACAAAGTGGTTCTGAATCTGGTCATAATGTTGATTTAGAGAAGTTGTGAAGCTCATTAGAGGCTGATGGTACTGATGAAAGTGTGAATTACACTACGGGAATGAATTCATGGTTGCAAAACTTCATATAATGAAATAAAATGAGAGACATGGAAAGAAAGATGAATGGAAATGGATAGAAGAAAGGGCTGCAATTTTAGAGAATGGGTTGTCTAGACCAGATGAAGTCACTAGATGCACTTATATGTGCCTCCAAATGATAAATCTCACAAAGAGCACATCGACTTGATGAAATGAAGTGGTAGGGTGCTTTGTTCGAGTCCCACTGGGTGTTCCAAGAGAATTGTTGATGATTATCCTTACAGATGAACCATTAGAGTCGTGGGATGCCTTAAGGAAGTGGGATGTGCACCCTTAGATAACCTCCAAATTTTAAAGAAGCTGGCTTCTTCTCTATGGTGTGAGGTAAGGGTTAGAGAAAAAATGAAACAAAGCAAAAAAATAACAAAGGTGAAGTGCCAAAATAGAAGATGTTAATCAAGAATCCAACTGCCTAAAATGGGGAAAAGGTGAGTAATGAAAAGGGTGGAAAAAATGTACAACACAGAGATAGATTCACACAAAAAATCACTTCAAAATCATTAAGTAAAAATTAAAAAACTTGTAGTGAACATTAGAAATATGCACAGTATACCTGTAGTGAATAAAGGCTAGTAGAGATAATAAAAACATGCCAAGGATGGAAAAAATACATCACAAGACATATTATATTACTCCAAAAATATGCATAGTACAAAAACAAAAGGTAAGAGGCAAGAAAAATACCATTACAAAGCTTAGGAAGAAGGTTTAAGCTCCATGTTCAAACCCTAACATAGAAGAAACATGGGCCTAAAGGACCAATGACTCCTTATAAAGAGCTCCAGATTACAATATATAGAATGAGAAGAAGAGAAGAGTGAAATCCTGAAATTGCCCCTTCAACCACTTTCCAGTTGTAATAAATGATGTGAAGTGATAGAAATAGATTTGGAAAATCTCCCTCACACTACCCCATGACCCGCTGTTGGAGAAAATGAGGGTTATACTCATTTAATGCATTCTCAACCATTCTCCAGTTTTCTTCTTGAATTGAGCTCTTTTTCTGAGAGATACATCCTCAAATATTCATCAATATCTAAATTTATTGGTTGACGTGCATCGGGTGTGGAGTCACGATTCTAACGAGAACAATTTTTTTTTATTCTACTAAGGGATGCTCAAGTTATGGGTATTTGAGTGCAAGTGGATAATTTGAGTTTCCATGAGCTTGCTTCATCTACACAGGGTTGTGCATTTAACTCTTTTGTTGAAATGACAAGTTAATAATTTCATCTACCTCTCCATATCTTTTAAAATATCTAAGCATTTAAAAATTCCTATTGGGATTCATTATTACTCCCACGTTGTATTAACCTACCACTAATCTTTTGCAACCTGCTTCGGGTTTAGAGCCCATCTGTGCCGAGCTCCATGTGGAGGACAAACATGTCTCTAGGGTCTTCACTTTTCTTGCATATTTTGGAAGTGCACTATGCTGAAGTGTGGTACCTTTCACGGCTATTTTCCTTTTCCATGAGTTAGTAATGAGGCTCGTTACACATTGATATGATGAAATTCTTTTTGGCATGCCCCTCACCATTCGACCCCCACGTGGAAGTCCCGCGGGAGTTTGAGGATTTCATTCCTCCCTCTATTTTTTAGAATTACACCAAGCTAACACGTGGTCCCTTCCATGACTCTTTTACATTTTCACAAGTTCGTAATGAGGATCGTCACACATTCGATATGAGGACCTTCTTTACATTTTCTACCATGATTTGGTTAAGTCCTTACCAAAATTGCCAAAGGCTTGACTCATCTCGCATTAGTACGAGATCCTCAGAATTATCTTCACATTTTCTCATATCCACCAATTGTCATGTTGGTGGGGCTATCCATTTCCCCTATTATCTTCAAACCATCAATCGAGCTTATGAGCTCATTCCTGCACAACCAAGCTAACTTAGGGGCTTCTTGATTAATCACAACAGTAACCTATTTGTTACGTAATTTCAGAGGGTGGTGGAGGGAATTAGATAACATAACCATGGTTCAAATATTCAATATAATCCAATTAAACTTGTAATTATTATTTTCTTTTTTAACCGTTATGATGTGACATTTGAACCCTAAAATTTAATTCAACCCCCATTCACATTTACATTCGAATTTAATTAATGTTTCACAATTTTTCTTCTATACTCATATTTTATTTGTCTTATATATAGGTCGGTTTATTAGTCTTCTTTAATTACTCTTGTGTAACCACATTGGTCTCTTGAGTTGAATATATTTGTTAATACTTTTCTTCTCAAGTCCTATTGTTTGCATTTACATCTATTTTTGATTCAAGATTGGGCTTGTATTATTCAAAAAAATCATTTAGAGTTGTATTTTTCATATCTGACCATTTGAGAAAATATAACATAACATCTTAAAATCAAACATACCATCCATTTGAGGTGATTTCAACTATAATATAGCCTCTTCAAATCAAGCATCTCGACTATTTTCACCCCCAACTATTTCAAGGTAATTTTAAATCACGTATCTACAATGAATTAAAAGAAACTAATTTACTATTTAGTATTATTAAAATTTATTAATTCACAATTTTTTAAACTTTGAAATAGGTTAGAAAACTCAATTTGGAGCACTGAAAAGTTGGGGCACAATTATATCATGGACAAAAATAAGTTATTAGCCACTTCTTTTTATTATACTCCTGAGGCAACTATATTGTCTCCACCAAAATCATTAATTTGTTTCCACTAACCAACAATAATATGCCACTTGTAATATTTGATATATTTTATAATTTTTTGCATATAATTTTTCCCAGAACATGTTCTTACCCTTTATTCAGGAATATTCTATTATTTTTACTTTCAAGACTATATATTTGATAAAAATTTTACAACTTCTTGGTGTAAAACATAATATTGAAAATAAAGAGTGAGGGTCCAAATTTTTAGGAAAATGCCTACGTGGAGGAAAGAAATCACAAGTTTTGATTTATGTGGGGTTGGTAAAATAAATAAAAAGAAACAATAAGAGATAAAAGAAACCATTATGCATGCATTTTTTAGTAACAGGCAATGTGCAAGCACACAATTGGTGAAAATAGAGGCAAATTTTGAAAGAGGACAATCAGTAATAATTCTATAGTTGTTTTTGCTTGAAAAATATTTCTTGATGTAGCAGGTTGGCTTGGTACATGGGTGTACGGTGGAGGGAGTGTTGAAAGGGTTTGTGATAGAGTTCATGGGTTAGAAATCCGTTTACTGTCTTCTAAAATGAAATGCTTTTGAAGGTCATGCGCTTGTAAATTTGAACAATAGACTCATTCAACACAAGAGATGGGATGCTGGTCTATTCAAGATTTTTGTGAGCAAGTGATGACCATTTCAATGGAATTCAATGTGTTAGTATCACAAAAAGAATGTGCTATAGATTTTGGTGCTCATGGGCTCCATCCTACTTGCACATACTCTACCTACAGTTTGGTTCCAACATTATGTACACTAAGCAACTAATCATTTTTCCCACATGTAACGGTTTTTTACCACATTTTTTAATCCAAATAAGAAAAGTGCTAATAATAGCTAGACACACATTTTAACGCTGTAGATTTTCTTGGGTAACTCATGCATTAGCTATAGCATTGTAGGAGGCAAGTATATACACATCAAATATCTATAGTGGAAGCAGTGCATAAGAAGTGGGTGGTAGTAATGGGAGGTGGAATTGCAAGAGTCAACACAGTGAAATTGTAATGCCCACTTAAAACAACCACTTGAGACCTAAGAACAACCCTAGAAATAGTTAGAAAAAAAATTATGGAATAATTTTTTTTTTATTAAGAGTGTCAACAATCTAAGTTATACGGCTATAGTTAGAAAAACAAAGTTTAAGATCTAACTATCAAGGACTAAATTATATAATTTCCCCTTTCATTTAATTATTAACCAAGCACAATGTTAAAACAAGAGGTTAAGATTAAACATTTAAGTCAAGAGAGATAATTTCTCACTCATTCCACCCTCTAACTAGGATTATAGGGTTTAACTTTATTTTTCACACAAATTAAGGCACATCTAAAAATTCCCTAAATCATTCCCATTGGATAGGATTTTTTCTCACCTTTCCAATGATATAAATAAGTCCTCGTAACTCCTTATATTATTCAAGTTATGAGCGACGGACTTTAGGCGGAGAAATTTTCCCAAGGAAAATCTGCGGGCCTAGGGAGGAAAATTTTTCCTTTGTGCGGGCCGGTGGAGCGAGGGAAGAATTTGATGCATTTTTCCTTCTCAGGTGCAAAACTGCAATTTACCTCTACACACCCGCGAACCCGATGATGGAGACATGTGTCACTCCCCTAGTTGGTGTGAGGAAAAATGAACTGCCCGACGGAGCAACTTAAGAGTTTAAGTCTCTTTCACCAAAAAATGCAAGGTTACCAAAATTGGTCAACGGTGATAATTTACGTGCGCAATCCGCCGATAGAAATTTTATACCACGTGTCATAACCTTATTGGTCATTGGTCCACAGTTCATCAGAGAACTCAACTTTTTTATGGGTTTAAAAGGTTAAAATTTTTAAAGTTAGAAGAAGATCCATGCTCCCATCGAAGCCTAAGGTTGCCACGTGTCATCACGAGATTGGATGCGGGCGACGAAGTGCTAGGGAGAAAGTTTCACATTTTTGCCAAAGCCAAAAATAAAAAGTTTCAAAGAAAATTTTATCTTCACTCTTCCGTTGTCGCTAAAGAGTGCCACATGTTATCCCGTGATTTGATGTGGGTCGGAGGGGAAAATTAAGACATTTAGCCAAAAATGGTTTAAAGTTTAAAAAGATCACGCAGGCCTACATGTTCGCGAAGAGAATATTTCTAAGGCATGGCAAGGATGTGAGGCCACGGAGACAAATAGGAAATTTTTCCAAAAATAAAATAAATTTAAGCTCAACATTTATCACATGCCTCATTGAGCAATGTGGCAGCACGTGATTGGCTATGGGTTAGCGGGGTTACGAGGAAAAATGGGAAGTTTTTCCCAAAGGAAAATTGTCAGAAAGACAAGTTTAACATGGTGTCCGCCCCTCTGAGGTGTCACGTGGTAGAACCTGATTGGTTGCAGATGTTGGGGGCCGCGCAAACATTTTAGGGAAATTTTTCCAAATATCAAATTCAAATTTTAACAGTTAGATTTTTTTTTAAGGAAACTTTGAAGTAAAACTCCAAATGGCCATAATTTTTTATAGGAATCTTAAATTTGGGAAAATGAGGAGTTTCTAGAAATATCTCGAATTTGACCTTTTTGCACAAGAGTCATTCATTTTTGAATTTTGATGAAGTTTGAGAGGTCAATTTTAAGAAAACGATATGCAAGGATTTACAGAGCAAACTAGTAAAAATCTAACTTATAAAATTTTGTTCCAATTTTGAATTCTCTATCCTTCCTCAACATGTCAAATAGACATGGAGACTTATTCTATTAGGAAGGTTTAGGGATATGTTTCAAGGTGTCAATTTCAGTAGGATTTAGGTGCAATTGATATTTTTTTCATCTTTTGACAACAAAATAAAGTATGTGCAAGTTTCAAATTTGGATTTTTTATAAATTTCTGAAGGGTCCTTTCATAAATGTTTGGGTTAATTTGAGTTCCTTGGAACTTACTAAGTCTTAATTTATATGTTTCATTTCTTATTGCTTGTTGCAATTTTGAACTGTTCATTTCTTTGATAAATTTGATTTGCCAATTTAGAATTATAAAATAGAGATCAAACATTAAAGGATCTTAAACATAGATTTCCATCTATTCTCTAAGCATGTGGGATTACATTCCATGCATTGAATCAATTACATTTAATCAAATTCAAACAACATTTTCTTTCTTCAATCAAACAAAGTCTGATTTCCAATTTCAAACACCTTTCAAGGGAAATAAAACATTGTAAGACTTTTTTCTCCTCATACACATTTTCCTTTGCAAACAGAGATTTCAATCCTCAACAACAAATCAAATCCAATACACAATACAATTTTGAGAAAAGAATGCAATCCTTTATTGATTTCCAATAACAACTTTACAATTTTCTCTTTTCCATTTGATTTCTAAAATACAATATGCAATGCATGTAACATCCTTTCACATTTCTTTTCAAAACATAGAATAGAATATAACTCCTTTACATTTCACATTCCAATTTCAATCTTACATTACCAACACAAAATCCTTCTCATTACAAATATTTATACAAATCATCCACTTCAAATTGGGAAGGTTACAATGAACTTGCTCAAAAGAAGGGACTGTCAAACTGTATATTCCTCTTGCTCCAAAACAACAACATGCTGGTTTCCTTCATCTTTTCAACTTGATCACAAAAAGGAAGGGGGAAAGGTAACGCTCTCCACCCAACCAAGACATCCAATGAGAAGGGAGAAGCCATCCTTCCTCATTGGCCCCTGAGCCCCAACCATAATGAAATAGGAGATGATAAATCAACTCATGGCAACAATGGCTTCTTCAACACACATGCAACATTTTCACATAAAAAATGGAGTTCAAGAAGAATGTAGTTCACAACTACATTAAACAAATACAAACAAAACTGAGGCTTCATCAAGCAAGCCAAAACAAGAGCAAGGATCTATGGGGAAAAAATACTTATGCCTCCCAATGGGAAATGGGAATCCACCTATACAACCCACCAATAATAAACCATCTCACATATCCTTATGCCCCCTCCAAATTCCTCCTTATGCCCCCCCAAAGTTTCTCCCTTATTACCCCCCCAAGAGTAAGAAATGCAAGCTATTTCTTTTTCCATGGTGGATCCCAATCCCAAACTCCCTCCACAATAAAAATGATGCCATTTGCATTCCCTTATGCCCCCCTCATATGAAATCCCATAGTCCTTCTCCTACACCATATCCTAAGCAGTCTACCCAACCAGCCAATCAAACACATAAAACATTCACCATTTCATACATGCATAGAAAGAGAAAGAAACATTTTAAAAAAGGCTCAAGTTCCTACCTCTCCATAATGGAGTTTGTTCCAAGATCAAAAAGCTTCTCCAATGCCAAAATACAGTCCAAAATCAGCAACACACAAGCATGCAAATGGTCTCCAATCTCCTTCCACAAGCAAGAACTCCCAAAACAGCAAGAAGAATTTGCCCCAAGAGGAAAGTATGCAAAGTTTCAACAACCCAAAACAAGCAAGGAGTTCAAATTTTAAAGGAGAGGGAAGAGAAGAGGATGATGTGGATCCATGTGGGATGCCACATCACTCTTCCTCAACCCCAAAACAAAAGTCAACATCATTCACCTAAGCACAATAAATAAAATGACAAATTAACTTACACACTCCAAAATAACCCATACCCCAAAAGGACTGAATTTAAAACATGTAAGAGAAGTGCAATTAAAACTTACAATTAGTCATTTCAAAATGCATTAAAAAGGTCTAAATTTAACCTCCAAACCATAGGTATGGTTGGTGAATAATTTTAAGAGGTGTGGGACAAGTTTAACTTGTCCCACAAGCCTCCAAATATAGCCCTCCAAGGACAAATTCGAATTCCCAAGAGGATGAAGTGTTTCACACTCCAAAATCTATCTTACACATCTCTTACATATCCCTTACACATTCTTACATATTTCTTACACACTCTTACAACATTACATTTAAGAGTGAAACAACTTCATTAATTACATTTTCTATGACATAATGATTTATTTATTTTAACACATGATTATTCACAACATTAACACAACATATAATAATTAATGAAAGGGGGGTAACACATCACAAAATAAACACATACAAACATTAATAAAATGAAACCACATTAAAGCAATACACAAAATCTCTTGGTCACATTTTAAGGTGATCCCCCCATGGGAATCCCTAACAAACATACAACACACAAACTCATACACACAGTTGCCATGGTGACCTTGTTGAATTCATCTAGAATTCTAATATGGTTGGTCTCCAATCCCCCGACATTGTTGTGATATTTTAAACCTTCAAAACACCAAAATACCTCCTTTGGCCTCATGGCCATATCAGAACATCCAAAATGATATAAATAACATCTCAAGATCATCTATACATATGAATCACAACAACATCAAGAAATCAACATTATCATTTTCAATTTAATTAATCAACTATATCATCATTCAGTAATTTCCATACTAGATCTACTCACAATATCCAATATCACATGTCTGAACAATCATCCATAATATATCCATGTCAAACCAGTATATCATCATCCACATATAAAAATGTCTCTAATAATCATCATGCATAATAACTTAATCAAGATCAATAATAATCCATGGTCTAACATCTAAACATCATACTAAATCAAAACATAATAATGTCCCATAATAAGATCAACAGTATCAAGATCAGTATCTAAAAGTGTAAAAGGGAAGTGGGCACTACATCCCCCTCCCCTTAGACTCGACTTCCTCCTGGAAGTCACTGAAAAATGTGGAAACTACACTCGTAATACAGTGGCATCCTCCCAAGTGGCTGCAGTCTCATCGTATCTGTCCCACTGCACCCGTACCTGATCAATCTCTCTGCCTTGAAGGCCCAGGGTCCTGCGAATCTATGATATAGATAGGCTCCACCATCACCTACCCCTGATCCTATACACCTACAAAGAGGTCTAATCCAGCACATGAGAAGGATCTGTAATGTACCTCCTAAGAACAAAACATGAAACACATCATGTACAACGAGACAAGTTAGGTGGCAATGCTAGATGGTAAGCCAAAGGGCCGATATGCTCCAAGATCTCAAAAGGACCAACGAATCTAGGAGCTAACTTAGAAAATTTTCCATAATAGATAGGGCTCTTATGTGGCCTAACATGAAGGAACACCTTCATGCCCACATCAAAATTATGTTTGGTCCTATGCTAATCAGCGTACTTCTTCTGCCTGTCCTGTGCCTCCTGTAGTCTCTGGCTGATCATCACTACCTACTGCTCCATGTCCTGCAAAAGGGATGGTCCAAGAGATACTCTTATCCTCCAACCTGTCCCAGCTAAGGGGTGTCCTGCACTCTCTACCATACAAGGCTTAAAAAGGATCCATGCCTATAGAAACTTTGAAAACTATTATTATAGGAAAACTCCACTAAGTACAGGTACTCCTCCCATCTCGCCTGATGATCCATCCCGTACATCCTAAGCATGTCCTCTAAAATCTGATTCACCCTCTCGGTCTGTCCATCAGTCTCTAGGGTGATAAGTTGTGCTGAAATTAATCCTCATCCCAAGGGCATGCTACATAGTAGTCTAGAAATGGGAAGTGTACAAAAGATCGCGGTCACAAATAATCTTCCATGGAATCCCGTGTAACCTGAAAATCTCATCCAAATAGACATGTGCCACTACACTAGCTGTATAAGTGGTCTTCACCAGAGAAAAGTGAGCCACTTTTGTCAATTTATCAACCGTGACCATGATGGCTTCGTGGTGATATCTCGACATCGGTAGCCCAACAATGAAATCCATGGAAATGGTGTCCCACTTCCACTCCGGTATATCATGATGAAAGATAAGGCCAGCTGGATGATGATGCTCAACCTTCACTTTCTGGCACTCTAAACAGTGTGACACAAACTGATCCATGTTCCTACAAAGTCCTCTCCAGTGGTACAACTGTCTCAAGGTAGCGTGCATCTTCTTCACCCCAATGATGGGCTGAATAGGGTGCACGATGTGCCTCTTTCAAGATGTCCTACCTCAATCCTCCATCTCTGGGAACATAAATATGACCTATGTGCCTGAGAAGACCATCTACCTCTAGTGAGAATCCATCAAACTTCCCCTCAAGGGGTCTCTGGGACTCGATCTCTTGCTCGAACTGCAATGTAGAAGCTGTCAAGAGGAAGATACTGAAGAATCCTGCTCCACAAATTTGTACCCACTGAAGTGGCCATACTCACATGTCTCCATCTGCTGAGAGCATCTACAACCACATTATCCTTCCCCTTCACATGCTCTATCTCCATGTCATACTCACAAAGCAACTCCATCCATACGTGCACGTTGACGAGTGTTTAGATTAGGCTGCGTGAAGAAGTGACGAAGACTCAAGTGATCTATCTTGAGTGTGAATCTATGACCAAGAAGAAAGTGCCTCCATCGAACCAAGGCATGTGCACACAACTACCACAAGCTCAATATCATGAGTCGGGTAATTAAACTCATAATCTTTGAGTTTGCGAGACTCAAAAGTCACTACTCTGCCCTCCTGCATCAGTACACCTCCAAGGTCCTACCAATGAAGCATCTGTGCATACAAAAATAACTCACCATGTGGATCTGGACACTACAAGAATAGGTGTTGTAGTGAGACATTCCTTCAGTGTCCTGAAGGCCTACTCACATCTATTTGACCAAACAAACTTCTTCCCTTTTCGCTGAAGGGAAGTGATGGGGTGCGCAATCCGAGAGAAGTCCTGAATAAATATCCTGTAGTAACCTGCTAATCCTCATGAAGTTGTGTCACCTCTGTCATAGTAGTGGGTGCTGGCCAATCCATAATAGCTCTAATCTTGGAAGGATCGACTGTGATACCTTCCCCAGAGATGATATGACCCAAGTACTATACCTCTGACCGAAAGAAAGCACACTTCTCTAAGTTCCTAGTAAAGCTGCTACTCATGAAGACACTAAAGAACCTGGCGAAGGTGCCCCTCGTGCTCCTCATGTGTACATGATTAAATCAAGATGTCATCAAGGAAGATGAGCACGAAGTGATCTAAGAAGGTCCTGAATACCCCATTCATCAAACTCATAAACACTGCAGGGGCATTCATCAAACAAAAGGCACCACTATGAACTCATAGTGCCCATATCTCATATGAAAATAAGTCTTATGAATATATACCTCCATAATCCTCAACTGATGATATCCTGAATTGAGATCAATCTTATAGAACACCGTGGCTCCCTTCATCTGATCAAACAAGTCATCAATACATAGAAGGGGATAACGATTCTTGATCGTTACCTTATTCAGCTGGCGGTAATCGATACAAAACCTCAAGGGATCCATCCTTCTTCTTCACAAAAATCACTGATGCACCCTAAGGGGATACACTAGGATGGATAAGGCCTTTCTCCACAAGGCCCTCTAGTTGTAACTTGAGCTCATAGAGCTCTGAGGTGGTCATCTGATAAGGTGCTCGTGAGATAGGCTATGCTCTCCGGAACCAGATCTATATGAAAATCAATCTCACATGGAGGTGGCATCCTTGATAGCTCCCCCAGAAAGACATCTACAAACTCTCTCAGAATGGGATGATCATCTAGCGATGGTCCACTAGACCCATCCTCTGAATCTATCACTAACTATAACAGCATACATCTTACAACCCTATCGCACACACTGCTTAAGCTGCATAGTGGAGATGGTGCGAATAGAAACGGGTCTCCTGACGCTCTTGAAATCACCGACTCAACTCCAATATCATCTACACAAGATATAGTCTTGTGATAACAATCCATCCTGGCCCTATGTGCAGATAACCAATCCATACCTAAGATGACTCCATACGAGCCCAAAGGAAGAATACAGAGATCTGAAGTAGTGGTGAAAGGTCCCAAATCTACAACACACTCCTTAACCAAGGAGTCTATAGAGATCTTGGCTCCTGAAGCCATCTCAACGTCCCAACAATGACCCTACCTAACTACCACCAGCCTACATCACTCTACTAAATATGGTCCAATAAATGAATCAGAAGAACCAGAGTCAAACAATATAGAGTTAGGAACACCACCAATACTACATGTAGTCTCAATAATTGTGCTCTGGTGCTTGGCCTGGCGGTTCTCAACCGCTGTATAAATCATGTGGCTATGTCCCATATCACCAACTGTCAGCTCTGAGATCAGTGCCTTACCCTTGTTAGGGTTATGAGGGCAGTCTCTCCAAAAATTTCCCGCAACTCCACATCCAAAACAACCACCTGATCCTCTCTAAGGAGTAGCACCTCCTAGTAGGTGCTCTAGAAGTAGGTGTTATGGATCCTGATGATCCAGCTAGTGGTCTGTTGTTGCCTCTGCTGGTGAGCTCCCATACTGACTGAGCTCTAGGTCCACCCTATGTCCTGATGGGACCCCTAGGAGGAGGCCCCATACTCTGACCTCTCTATGCATCAGCTCTCTGTGGAGGTCTATAAGGTGGGCAGGACTGTTGTTGTTGCTGCTGCTGGGGTCTAAAGGATGACTGTGAAGAATGCCATCTGACCACCATGAGGAGGAGGAGCTGACCCCCTCGATCTACTATCCTGCATCTGTTGTATGTGGCTCCTGACTCCAGTCTCTAGCCTACTGGGTCTTCCCCCGAGTCCTCCTCTGCTATGTAGGCCTTCTCAACGGCCTCTGCTAAAGTCTATGGGTAGTGGATCTGAACCGCACCATCCAATGTCTAGATTTAGGCCCCAGATGAACCTATGGATCTGCACCTTCTCATCCTACATGTACTTCGATGTATTGGAGTAGATATAAAAAACCTACTCTCATACTTTGTACACTATAAGGGATTCCTATCAAAGGTCATGAAACTCATCAATCCTCTGCTGTATGAACCTCCATGACAGATATCTACTCCTGAATCTCTCCTCAAATATCTCCTAAGTGACTATCTCAGAATCTACATAGACCTTCTGACTCCTTTGTCCTACACCATACTCCAACTCCATCCCTCAGTAGGTGGATCACAACACAAGCTTTGGTGTTGCTAGAACAAGGAAAAATCTTGAAGTAAACCGCTCAAGCTCACTAGCCAGGTCTCTGCCTAAAATCCTCATGTATCACCTAAGTAATGTGATGGACGAAGCTTTAGGATCTCCCTGATGTGATTGGCAGATGTGGTTTGATGGCCTTTAGGCGTCTCTACATGCTCATCCCTGAAGCTTGGGGCTCCGAGACATCTCTCTATGTCCCAAAACTTGGTCACCATGTCCCGTCAGAGGCGACTCTACTCTGGTTGACTCTCCATGAAAATTCTCTCCTCTATACTACTCACTGAGTGGAGGAGGTGCATATCCACTCATTGGAAGTAACTCTATCATGTCTACCTACATGCCCTTCAACTGATCCTCCGTGTAACACAACATTAATATCTTGAAGGGTCTGCAAGATTTGTGGTAAGATGGCTGATACAACATGGTCTGGAGGTGGTATAGTCTAAGTCTATGTGAAAATACTACTCATCTTGTCTGCAACTCTTGCACAGAAAAAAATGAGATTTAGGTAATTTTTTTAAGTCTTCTTTAGTTTCTATGTTTACTATCATATAAAATTTTCAAATAGTTTTGTTTTCTAGATCAAATGTGTGCTACATTTAGAGTTCATGTCTCAAGTTTTCTAGTGTGCCCAATGGTCCAATATTTTTAACCAATTCTCTGATACCAAGTGTAATTCCCACTTAAAACAACCACTTAAGACCCAAGAACAACTAGAATTAGTTAGGGAAAATTATGAAATAATTTTTTTTTATTAAGAGTATTAGCAATCAGGTTACAAGGCAAAAGTTAGCACAACAAGGTTTAAGATCAACTATAAGGAATGGATTATAGAATTACCTCTTACATTTAATAACAACAAAACAAAAGGTCAAATAAGGGATAATATTAACCACTTAGGTGAGGAGAGTAATTTCTCACTCACCCACTCTCTAACTGACTCATAGAGTTCAACCTGATTTTCCACATAATTAAGGCCATAAAAACTTCCCTAAATGATTCCCATTGGATAGGAAATTTTCTCACCTTTCCAACCATATAAAGAAGTCCTCCTAACTCCTTATATTTTGCAAGATATGAGCCGACAGACTTTAGCAGAGAAATTTTCCCAAGGAGAGTCTGCGGGCTGAGGGAGGAAAATTTTCCCCATGCGCGGGTTTGTGGGGCGAGGAAAAACTTAACACATTTTCCATCCTTTGGCGTAAAATCAAAAATCACCTTTGTGTGCCCGCGAGCCCGGAAAAGGAGACACATGTTGCCCCCTGGTTGGTTGGGAGAAACGGTGGGCTGACGGAGCGAGTTGAGACTTTAAGTCTCGTTTGCCAAAAAATGCAAGGGAACCGAATTGGTTTGTGCTAATGTTGATGTCGTGATGCCACGTGTCACTTAGGGATTGGCGTGGGAAAATTGTACGGGTGGGAGTGGCGGAAGATTTAGGATTTTAGGGTTAAAAGTGCTAGGGAGAAATTTTGCGTGTGCCTCCACTGAAGGTAGAAAGGATGCCATGTGTCACCACCTGATTTGAAAAGGGCAATGGGGCGATGGAGAAACATTTCGATTCTCACCCAAAATAACTCAACACTTCAAAGGTAAAAATGATCCTGCACCTTTGTCGAGCCGCAGGCTGCCATGTGTCGCCACATGATTGGACACGTGCAGCGGGGGAAAGTTTAGAATTTTTCCCAAGCCGAAAATCCCAAACTTCGAAGGGGAAAATTTCTCTACGTTCCCTAGCAAAGCCGGGTGACACCACGTGTCAACCCATGGTTGGGTGCAGGTGATGGGGCAGCGGCGAAATCCAAGGAATTTAGCCAAAAAAGGGATAAATGTCTAAAAACTTGTGCGGGCCCGCGCATGCGCGAAAGAGAAATTTCCAAGGTAGGGCATTGGTGCGAGGCCGCAGAGGCAAAATGGAATTTTTACCAAAGTGGAAAAAAAAGTTAAGTTCCAATTTTTTTTTCCGCGCATCGATGGAGCCACGTGTTAGCACATGATTCGCCATGGGTGGCGGGAATGTGGGGAAAAATTGGAAAATTTTCCCAAGGTTAAATTTTCAAAAAGACAAGTTTAAATTTGGTCCACCCCTCCGAGGTGCCACGTGGTAGGTCCCGATTGGTTGCGGGATGGTGGGGGCCACGTAATTTTTTTGGAGTTTTTTCCAAATTAAAAAATTAAAGTTAACAGGTAGATTTATTTTATTTTTTAATGCCAATTTGAAGTAAAAATTCAAATGGCCATAACTTTTGATAGGAAGCTCAGATTTGGGAAAACAAGGACTTTCTGGAAATCTCTCGAATCCCTCTTTACAAAAGAGTCAGAAATTTTCAAATTTGATGAATTTTGAGAGGTCAATTTTTAGAAACCAATCTGCAGGGTTTTGCAAAGCAAACTTGTAAATTTTAACTAATAATTTTTTTTTCAATTTTGAATTCCTAATTTCTCAATCATGTCAACAGACATGGAGACTTATTCTTAGATGGATTTAAGAGAGGTTTCAAGGTTCAATTTAGTTGATTGAGTTGCAATTGATATTTTTTTTCATCTTTTGACAGCAAAATGGCTGTGCAAAATTCAAATTGGATTTTTATAAAGTTCTAAGGGTCCTTTCTTAAATGTTATGGTCAATTTGAGTTCCTTAGGACTTACTAAGTTTCAATATCAATGTTTCATATATTATTGCTTGGAGCAAATTTTAACTACTCATTTCTTTGATAAATTTGATTGTCATGTTTAGAAAATAAAACAGAGATCAAACATTAAAGGTTCTTAAACATTTTTTCATCCTCCAAGTGTTGGAGTTCATTCCATGCAATTATATTAAATTTCATCAAATTCGCACAAACATTTCACAATCAATAAACAAAGTTGGATTTCCAATTTCAAACACCTTTCAAGGGAAATAAAACATTGTCTTTTTTTTTTCCTCATACGCATTTTCCTTTACAAATAGAGATGTCAATCTTCAACAAAAAATCAAATCCAATACACAATACAATTTTGAGAAAAGAATGCAATCCTTTATTTATTTCCAATAAAAAATTTAGAATTTGCTCTTTTCCATTTGATTTCTAAAATACAATATGCAATGCATGTAACATCCTTTCACATTTCTTTTCAAAACAGAGAGTAGAATATAACTCCTTTACATTTTAACATTCCAATTTTCAATCTTACATTACCAAAAAAAAAGCCTGCTCATTACAAATATTTATACAACTTATCCACTTCAAGGTGGGAAGGGTTACAATGAACTTTCTCAAAAGAAGGGACTGTCAAACTATATATTCCTCTTGCTCCAAAATAGCAACATGTTGGTTTTCTTCATCTTTCAACTACATCACAACAAAAATAGGTGAAAGGAAATGCTCTCCACCCAACCAAGATATCCAATGAGAAAGGAGAAGGCATCCTTCCTCATTGGCCCCTGAGCCCCAACCATATTGAAATAGGAGATGAAAATAAACTCATGGCAACAATGGCTTCTACAAACATACATATAGCACTTTCACAATAAAAATATAGTCCAAGAAGCATGTAGTTCACAACTACATTAAACACATACACACAAAACTGAGGCTTCATCAAGCAAGCCAAGAAGAGCAAGGAATTATGGGGAAAAACTACTTATGCCTCCCAATGGGAAATGGGAATCCACCTGAACAACCCGCCAATAATAATCCATCTCACATACCCTTATGCCCCCCCCCCCCCCCCAAGAGTAAGAAATGCAAGCTATTTATTTTCCATGGTGGATCCCAATCCCAAACTCCCTCAACAATAAAAATTATGCCATTTGTAATCCCTTATGCCCCCATATGAAATCCCCATAGCCTTCTCCTACACCATGTCTACCCAACCAGCCAACACACACATAAAACATTCACCATTTCATACATGCATAGAAAGAGAAGAAGCATTTTAAAAAGGCTCAAGTTCCTACCTCTCCTTAATGGAGTTTGTTCCAAGATCAACAAGCTTCCCAATGCTAAAATACAATCCAAAATTAGCAACACACAAGCATTAAATGGTCTCCAATCTCCTTCCACAAGCAAGAACTCCCAAAACAGCAAGAAATTTGCCCCAAGGGAAGTATGAAAAGTTTCAAAAACCCCAAAACAAGCAAGGAGTTTAAATTTTAAAGGAGAGGGAAGAGAAGAGGATGATGTGGATCCATGTGGAATGCCACATCACTCTTCCTCAACCCCAAAACAAAAATCAAAATCATTCACCTAAACATAATAAAGAAAATGACAAATTAACTTACACACTCCACATACCCCAAAAGAACTGAATTTAAAACATGTAAGAGAAGTGCAATTAAAACTTACATTAGGAATTTCAAAATGCATTAAAAAGACCTGAATTTAACCTCCAAACCATTGGTATGGTTGGTGAATAATTTTAATAGGTGTAGGACAAGTTTAACTTGTCCCACAAGCCTCCAAATATAGCCTCCAAGGACAAATTCGAATTTCCCAAGAGGATGAAGTGTTTCACACTCCAAATCTATCTTACATATTTCTTACACATTCTTACAATATTTCTTACACACTCTTACAACCTTTCTTACACACTCTTATAATATTACATTTAAGAGTAACGACTTTATTTATTACATTCCTATGACATATTGATTTATTAATTTTAACACATGATTATTCACAACATTAACACAACATAATAATAACTAATGAAAGGGGTAATAGCACCACAAAATAAACACATGAAAACACTAATAAAGATACCACATTAATAAATAAAAAAACCCTTGGTCATATATAATGGAAGTCCCCCCATGGGAATCCCTAACAAAACAGAACACACACACACACACACAGACACACACACACACAAAATAGTTACGATGGTGAACTTGTTGAATTCATCCAGAATTCTAATATTGTTAGTCTCCAATCCTCCTATATTATTGTGATATTTTAACCTGCAAAACATGTAAACACGTCCTTTGGCCTTGTGGCCCTATCAGGACATCAAAAATGATATAAATCTACTCTCAAAATTATCTACACATGTAAATCACAACAAGCATCAAGGCAAATTCCAATAAAATCATTTACAATTTATATCAATCAAGTATATCATCATCAAATAATGTCTCATTTTCTAGGTCTATATTCACAATATCCAATACATCACATGTTTGAATCAACAACCATAATATATCTATGTTAAACAGTATATCATCATCCACATATAAAATGTCTCCAATAATCATGTCTTTAATAATCATCATGCATAATAACTGAATCAAGATAAAAAATAATCCATGATCTAACATCTAACTATCATACTAAAATCAAATCATAACAATGTCCATAATATAGATGAAACAGTATCAAGATTAATATCGAAAAGTGTCAAAGGGAAGATGGGCACTACATCCTCATCTAATGGCCCCAAATGAATGCATCTCAAGGGATGAGATTCATCCCTACAAAAAGTACGTGGGGAGTGGGTGAAAGAAATGTAAATTTAAATGCACTTAATTTTTAAAACTAAAAGTGGCATGGGTTGACTTTTGAAGGGGTAACTTTACGGGGTCCAGGGGTGTGTCCATTATTCGTAACCTCATGCCAAGTTGAGGACCCGTGCCTAATCAATCTCTCTAACCTCAATGGAATTAGGGTCCTACGATTTATGTATTTACTTGTATTGGCCCCTTTTTCCCATTGCGATTTAAATGTGAGATTCCCTTGACTCTAGTGGTAATTACAATTTTTTATGTCCAATCCAGACACATAGGGAAGAGATCTAGCCATGTATCTGGACTAATTAGAACCATTAACAGTAAAATGTGGGTTTTAATTTTTTTGTTATAATGGGAAAGTTGGGTAGGCATTAAGCTGATAATTAACGGTTAGGCCAAATATTAATGATATGCTCCAACTATAATTTTGAAGCCTGGTTGCAGGGACGTTGTTCAAATATAAAATTATTCTATAATTTTTTCTAGCTTGTCCATAACGTTTGTTTTTGGGTTTCGTGTGGGCATGCATTAGCGGGCGTTACATTGGTGATCTTATTGCATATGAACCTAGAATTGAGGGCCTAAAGATCCATAACTCTAAGGATAATGTTGTCTCTGTGATTTTGTTTATTTTTGTATCGTACTATAACGTAAGAAGGTATCAGTAGAGGAAGGATGATTTGGAAGGCATGATCGAGTAAGGGAGAAATCCATGAGAGAATCAAATATGAGTGAAGCTTCCAATATTTAGGTGGTGGTAAAGGATACTCTTTGAAGCCATCTGAGGTCATTGAGAATATGGACAACGAAATTCTATGGCTTCCCATTCAGGCTTGTCCCTCTAGACAGGTCGTACATTTCAAAGTAACTCCATCCAATGGCATATCTGACGAGTGTTGATATTTGGAGTCATATAATAATTTTGAATCTATTTTT
Organism: Taxus chinensis; assembly: GCA_019776745.2. NCBI lineage: Eukaryota > Viridiplantae > Streptophyta > Pinopsida > Cupressales > Taxaceae > Taxus > Taxus chinensis. The sequence goes on along the minus strand of CM034154.1, from coordinate 651,178,814 downwards.
CCTGAAGACTCAAATGACGAGGCTCTGTCCTAAGTGTGAATCTGTCTATGCTTATTGGTGGGAAATGTTGGTGAGGACATTCAAAACATATCATGGATTTTTTGAATGTCATGTAACTACCTTACGAGTTAGCATATATTCCTTCATGTTGTTATGTTAGTGACTAACTTGTTTTCAAAATGAACATGATTCCATCTAACCCATTTTGGACATGCACTGACAAACCTCCACAGTCCTACACTAACAAAGGGATCCTTGCATAACAAGGTAAAATAAACCATCAAGGATCCGACACTAGAAGGAGGATTTTGTGGATGTCTAAAGTCAGGAACTCCTTCAGTGGTCTATGATAGGCCTTGGTGAAATCTGTTTGTTTCACAAAAACTCCATATAAGTTATGGTGGTATAAATAAAGACAAAAACCATAGGATGTGCACATCAACAAAAAAAATCATAATGAAAAAGAACATCTAGGAGAAGTATTTTTTTATTCCCATGAAGCTGTGCACCTTGGTCATTTGTGGTGGGTGTACATCAACATCAAAAATAGCTATAATCTTCGATTAGGTCCATTCAACTGCAATATTTTGGGAATGAAATGATTATTTCCCAAATACTGCACCTCTTATTAGATTAGAGAAAGCACATGATTTTCTAGAAAGGGACCCAGAAACCGTGTGCAACTAAAAGATAAGGCAAAGAAGCACAAAGAGTGAAGCAAGACCCTAAGAGACAGGCCTCAAAACGTACATGACGTATATCATAATGTCATCTAGAAAGAAGTGCATTAAGTGATCTAAGAGGAGGTAGCTAAATATTCAAATCATGTTTGACTCAACGAACGACTGTGGGGGTGTTCGTAAAACCATGAAGTCCCCCCCAATGAAAGCGACATATTTCCCATGAGATCATGCGAAAGGATCATCTTATGAATCTTTGCTTTCCAAATTCCTGAAACAAAATAATAACCATTGACTTGACACCAGAATCATCCAAGGATAAGACGTCAATGAGCACACATTCATCTGACCAAACAAGACATCGATAATGAGGAAGAGGATAAGGATTCATGCATCGGTATAGCTGGAGGCTACCACTAGCGCTAATGAATACTCTAACCGTAGTGTTGATCCATGATTCTTCAAAGTTATACAACACTATCACCAGAGCTATTTTAAGGGGATTTATCACTATGAAGTGGGTAAGGCCCTATATCCACTATGGACCTAAATTTATATACTTTAGCTAGACACTTTTCATGGGGTGGTCATTCGATAAAATACTGTGTAAATACTTGAAATAGGCTATGTTTTAGGAACAACATCTAAACTTTAAATCATGTCTAATCGTGGGGGTTATATATCCCCGGTAGCTCATATATAAAATATATTGCTATAAACAATATGTCATAGTGGGATAGGTCATCAAATAATAATCCACTATTTCCATCCTCTAATAATGATCATTGACTGTAACATTACTTTATATTTTTAACAAGACAATATGCAAATACTTCATTTAGCTACAAATAACATATATGGTGTGATTATAAATGGGTAATCCTGACCCCCGAGATTTATTTAGAGTAAATGTTACTACCAAATCATTTACACAATTATTGGTAAATAGTTTTTTGAAAGGGACTAATACCATCCTGTACAATATGACTGTAAATAACCAGATCCATAGCCATAAATAACTCCATACGAGCCAAAAGAAAGAATATGAAAATCCAAGGTATATGGTAACAATAAGTCCCAAATCGGTAGAAAATATTCCTTGTCCAAGGAGTCTATAGAGATATTGGCAACTGAAGCAATCTCAATGAACTAAATAACAACTAAACATCATAACATATGCCTAGCAGCCTGTATCAACCTAGGCCAACATACCTGGATATAATGATAAGAGATCAGAAAAACCAAAGTCAAACATTCATAGAGTTAGGAATACCACCAGATGGTACCTATGGATCTTAATGACTGTAATCTATATCCCTTTCTTGGTGGTTCTCTATCCACTACATTCCATTCCTGTGTTTATTTCTTCCAATGATATTGGAAGAACCATGTTGGCTCTAATTTGAACGGGGTGAAATTACCCTTCAGTAAGGGTTAGTCGAGGGTAATATCTCAAAAAATGTCCTGTAACTCCACATCCAAAGCAATAACCTGATAATATCTCCAAGGAGTAGCACCTCTAGTAGGTGCCCTTCAAGTCTATTTTATGGTATCCTGGAGGTTTCAACCATGGTCTGAAAAGGTGTCTAACTAGCGAGCTTCCGCTGTCATGAGCATCTATGTCAACCCTGGGTCTTTACAAGGGACCCCTAGGAGCGAGGCTTGGATATTTCAAATTATCTCTCGTGTGCATCAGCTCTCTATTGAGGTCTATAAGGTGGGTGGGACTACTGCTGTTAGGGTCTAAAGGATGATTGTGAGGAAAGCTGACCACGATGAGGAGGAGGAGCTGACCCCCTCAATCTACTATCTTGCATCTGATGTATGTGGCTCCTGACTAGGTCTCTAGCCTGCTGGGTCTTCCCCCGAGTTTCCTCTGCTATGTAGGCCTTCTCAACGGCCTCTGCTAAATTTTGTGGGCGGTGGATCCGAACCACACCTCTAATGTCTAGATTAAGGCCCTGAATGAACCTGTGGATCCGCACCTACTCATCCTGCATGTACTTAACATACTGGAGTAGATCCAAAAACCTACTCTCATACTCTACCACTGAAAGGGATGCCTAGCAAAGGTCATAGAGCTCATCGATTCTCTGTTGTATGAACCTCCTTTAAAAATATATGCTCCTGAACCTCTCCTCAAATAGGTCCTAGGTGACTATCTCAGAATCTACATGGAGATTCTACTCCTCTATTCTCCACCATACTCCAGCTCTATCCCTCAGTAGATGGATCGCAACACGAGCTTTCGTGTTGCTAGAACAAGGAAAAAGCTTGAAGCAATGCTCAAGGTCACTAGCTAGGCCTTTGTCTAAAACCCACATGTGTCACCTAAGTAATGTGATGGTCGAAGCTTCAGAATCTCTCTGATGTGATCTACAGTTGTGGTCTAATGGCTTTTAGGCCTCTCTGCATGCTCAACCCGAAGCCTAGGGCTCCGAAACCTCTCTCTATGTCCTAAAACTCGGTCACCCTATCCCCTTAGAGGTGACTCAGGCCAAATTGACTCTCCCTAAAAATTCTCTCCTCCATTCACCTCACTAGGTAGAGGGGGTGCATGTCCCTCAATGGAAGTGACTCTATCATGTTTTTCTGCATGCCCTCCTACTGATCCTCCGCGTAAGGCAGCATTAACATCCTGAAGGGTCTGTAAGATCTATGGTAGGATAGCTGCTACAACATGATCTAGAGGATGTAAGTCTATGTCTATTTGGAAAGACCCATCATCTTGTCTGCACCCCCTACACAGAACAAAATGAGAGTTAGTTCATTATTTTTAAGTCCTTTTCAGTTTCTATGTTTACTAACATATACAATTTTTAAACAGTTCATTTTCTAGATTAAAAGGTGTGTTAGTTTTAAGGTTCATGTCTCAAGTTTTCTAGTGTGCCCAATGGTCCAATATTTTTAACCAATTCTCTGATACCAAGTGTAATTCCCACTTAAAACAACCACTTAAGACCCAAGAACAACTACAATTAGTTAGGGAAAATTATGAAATAATTTTTTTTATTAAGAGTATTAGCAATCAGGTTACAAGGCAAAAGTTAGCACAACAAGGTTTAAGATCAACTACAAGGAATGGATTATAGAATTACCTCTTACATTTAATAACAACAAAACACAAGGTCAAATAAGGTATAATATTAACCACTTAGGTCAGGAGAGTAATTTCTCACTCACCCACTCTCTAACTAGCTTAAATGGTTCAACCTAATTTTTCACAAAATTAATGCCATAAAAACTTCCCTAAATTACTCCCATTGGATAGAAAATTTTCTCACCTTTCCAACAGTATAAATAAGTCCTTCTAACTCCTTATATTTTGCAAGATATGAGCCGGTGGACTTTGGGGGAGAAATTTTCCAAAGGGATAGTCTACATGGGCTTAGTGAGGAAACTTTTCCCCATGCACGAGGTTGCTGGAGGTGCGGGTAATAACTTGGTGCTTTTTCCTTCATTGGGCATAAAAATCACAACTCACCTTCATTCACGCCCGCGAGCCCAATGAGGGAGACACGTGTGGAGCTCCTGATTAGTCAAGAGGAATCACGTGGGCGTAACAAAGCAGGATTGAGACATTAATTCTATTGGTTTCCAAAAGAAAAAATGCTAAGGGAACCGATTTGATCCATTCTTATGTGCCGACACCATATATGCCACATGTCGCGCTGGTGATTGGTGCTGGGAAAACATGGATGGGGCTGGGGCAACGGCGGAAGATTTAGAAATTTTTTTTGAGTTAAAAAGTGCAAAGGTTGAAATTTTGTGCATGCCTTCGCCAATTGGTAGAAAGAGTTCCACATGTCAAAACCCCATGGTTGGTGTGAGTCCAGACGGCCATCCAAGCACTAAAATAATTTAAGGCATAACGCCAAAAAGGTGAGAATTTCAAAGTCAAAAACAACTTGCATGCCTCCACGCGCATGCGTGAAAGATGCCACGTGTCATCAGGTAGATTGGACATAGGTGACGGGGCTGCGGAGGCAAAAGTGGACATTTTTTCAAAAGGGGAATAAAATGCTAAGGTTTCAAAGGGAAATATTTCTCCACTGCTTCCATCAACACTGGGTGAAGCCGCATGTCACCCAATGCGTATGATGAGGGAAACAGGGTGGTTGAAAATATTAGGGCATTTAGCCAAAACGGATTCAACAGTTAAAAAGAACGCGCGGGCCCGCGCGTTCATGAAAGAGATAAATCCATGGCATGGCACTGGTGCGGGGCCATAAGGAAAAAAGGGAAAATTTTTCAAAGGGGGGAAATAGATGCTAAGTTTAAACTTGGTCCCCCCCATCCGTCTAGCCACATGGCAGGTCGTGATTGGCCGTGGGTTAGCAGAGATGGTGGGGCCAAATGGGAAATTTTTCCCAAGGAAAATTTTCAAAAAAGTCAAGTTTTTAAATTTGGTCCACCCCTTTGATGTGCCATTTGGCAGTACCTGATTGGATTTGGCAAGGTTGGGGGCCGTAGAAATTTTTGTGGAAATTTTTTCCAAAGCTAAAAATTAAATTTTTAACAGTTAGATTTATTTATTATTTTTTTTAAGGCTGAATTTGAAGTAAAACGTCAAATGGCCATAACTTTTGATAGGAAGCTCAGATTTGGGAAAAAAGAGGACTTTCTGGAAATGATCTCAAAGCCCTCTTTACACAAGAGTCATCAATTTTGGAATTTGATGAAGTTTTAGAGTGTTTAATTTAATGAAAACGAATCTACAGGATTTTGCATAACAAACTGGTAAAAGTTAACTTATAATTTTTTATTCAAATTTGATTCCTACTTTCTCAACATGTCAAATAGACATGGAGGCTTGTTTTTAGATGAATTTAGGAAGGGTTCCAAGAGTTCAATTAGTTTAGAAAGAGTTGTAATTGAAATTTATTTACATCATTGGACAGCATAACGACTTTTGCAAGCTTTTGATTTTGATTTTACAAAGTACTGAAAGGATCTTTCTTAAGTTTTATTTTCAAATTGAGTTCCTTAGGAATTACTATTTCTCAAATTTTAATGTTTTGTATCTGTCATTTCAAGTTGCTGGTTTGAGTTTTTCATTTATTTGAAAAATAATTGCTAGATTTAGAAAACAAAATAGAGATCAATTAAAGGTTCTTAAACATTTTTCCATTCTCCAAGTGTGGGGGTTCATTCCATTGCAAGTCATTACATTCCCATTCAATCAGACAAACAATCAATACACAAATTCTGATTTCCAAATTTCAACTCATTTCAAAGAGAACAAAGCACTACCTTTTTCCTTCATACTCATTCTTCTTTCCGAACCAGAGATTTTAACTCACACTGGCAACAATTCAATTCCAATACACAATAATGCATTTTTGAGAAAAGAATGCAAGGTCCTTTATTGATTTCCAATATACACTTTACAACTTTTCTCTTTCCATTTGATTTCAAAATACAATATACAATACATATAACATCCTTTCACATTTCTTTTCAAAACAGAGAGTAGAATATAACTCCTTTACATTTCACATTCCAATTTTCAATCTTACATTACCAACACAAAATCTTCTTATTACAAATATTTATACAACTCATCCACTTCAAAGTGGGAAGGGTTACAATGAACTTTCTCAAAAGAAGGGACTGTCAAACTGTATATTCCTCTTGCTCCAAAACAACAACATGCTGGTTTTCTTCATCTTTCCAACTAGATCACAACAAAAATAGGGGGAAAGGCAACGCTCTCCACCCAACCAAGATATCCAATGAGAAGGCAGAATCCATCCTTCCTCATTGGCCCCCGAGCCCCAACCATATTGAAATAGGAGATGAAAATCAACTCATGGCAACAATGGCTTCTACAAACATACATGCGGCACATTTCACAATAAAAATATAGTTCAAGAAGCATGTAGTTCACAACTACATTAAACACATACACACAAAACTGAGGCTTCATCAAGAAAGCCAAGAAGAGCAAGGAACTATGGGGGAAAACTACTTATGCCTCCCAATGGGAAATGGGAATCCACCTGAACAACCAGCAATAATAATCCATCTCACATACCCATATTCTCCCCGCCTCCCCGCCCCCCCCCCCCCTCCCCGACCCCAAATTCCTCCTTATGCCCCCCCCCCCACACAAGTTTCTCCCTTATGCCCCCCCCAAGAGTAAGAAATGCAATCTATTTATTTTCCATGGTGGATCCCAATCCCAAAATCCCTCCACAATAAAACTGATGCCATTGGCATTCCCTTATGCCCCCCATATGAAATCCCCATAGCCTTCTCCTACACCATGTCCTAAGGCAGTCTACCCAACCAGCCAACACACACATAAAACATTCACCATTTCATACATTCATAGAAAGAGAAGAAGCATTTTAAAAAGGCTCAAGTTCCTACCTCTCCATAATGGAGTTTTTTCCAAGATCAAAAATCTTCCCAATGCCAAAATATCAACCCAAAATCAGCAACACACAAGCATGCAATGGTCTACAATCTCCTTCCACAAGTCACAAGAACTCCCAAAATAGCAAGAAATTTTCACCCAAGGGAAGTATGCAAAGTTTCAACAACCCCAAAAAAAGCAAGGAGTTCAAATTTTAAAGGAGAGGGAAGAGAAGAGGATGATGTGGATCCATGTGGGATGCCACATCACTCTTCCTCAACTCCAAAACAAAAATCAAACATCATTCACCTAAGCACAATAAATAAAATGACAAATTGACTTACACACTCCAAAAATAACCCATACCCCAAAAGGACTGAATTTAAAATATGTAAGAGAAGTGAAATTAAAACTTACAATTAGTCATTTCAAAATGCATTAAAAAGGTCTAAATTTAACCTCCAAACCATAGGTATGGTTGGTGAATAATTTTAAGAGGTGTGGGACAAGTTTAACTTGTCCCACAAGCCTCCAAATATAGCCTCCAAGGAAAAATTCGAATTCCCAAGAGGATGAAGTGTTTCACACTCCAAAATCTATCTTACATTCTCTTACATATCCCTTACACATTATTACACATTTCTTACACACTCTTACAACATTACATTTAAGAGAAACAGCTTCATTAATTACATTCTTATGACATATTGATTTATTTATTTTAACATGTGATTATTCACAACATTAACACAACATATAATAACTAATGAAAAGGGGGTAACACATCACAAAATAAACACATGCAAACATTAATAAAGAAACCACATTAACAAAACATAAAGCCCCATGGTCACATTCAAAGGTGATTCCCGACCATGGGAATCCATAACAAAACACACAACACACATAGAAAATACAGTGTTGCCATGGTGACCTTGTTGAATTCACCTAGAATTCCAATACATTTCGTCTCCAGTCCCCCGACATTGTTGTGATATTTTAACCTGCAAAACAAAAATACCTCCTTCGGCCTCATGGCCATATCAGAACATCCAACATGATATAAATATAATAACAAAACCATCTATACATATGAATCACAAAAACATCAAGAAATCAACATTATCATTTTCAGTTTAATTAATCAACTATATCATCATCAATTAATTCTCATGCTAGTTCTATTCACAATATCCAATATCACATGTCTGAACAATCATCCATCACATATCCATGTCAAACAGTATATCATCATCCCCATATAAAAATGTCTCTAGTAATCATCATGCATAATAATTGAATCCAGATCAATAATAATCCATGATCTAACATCTATTCATCATACTAAATCAAAACATAATAGTGTCCATAATAAGATCAACAGTATTAAGATTAGTATCTAAAGGTGTCAAAGGGAAGTGGGCACTACAGAAATCCCTTGAAAACTATGCAAATGTTACACTCATTGATCCGTAATTTATATATCTTGATGTTAATTTTACACAAAAATGTCGTGATAAAATAAAATCTAAGTATAAATTAAGATTAGTCTATGATGTGGATTCATTTTTGACCCTGATTTATATATAACAGGAGGAGTATTTCGAGATCATATGGGTGAAATTGAGGTGCATGGTGGAGCCAATTTTTGGGGAAAGATTTATGTTTTTACATAACAAGTATTTAAATACTGATAAACTTATAAAATTTGTTGTAAGGAAGCTGTGGTGACTAGATCGAGGGAACTTGTAAAGTATGATTATTTGGTGCTTGTAACTGGTACTGTTTACAATGGCCCTTCCTCTAAATCAGATAGAATCAAACATTTTCAATTAGGTACATTTATTAGTTATTTACTCAAGTATTATATAGGTTAGAAATAAGATCTCCCTAATGCACAATCATGGTTGATTGGTTTTAGAAAATGTATGAATTAAGTTTCATCTTTGATAATTACTTATCTTTGTTATGCCCTTTTTATTATAAACAACAAGAAGATTAAGGATGCTAAGAAAGTTCTAATAATTGGAGGATGACCCATGTTGGATGGATAATTGACTAAGTTTATGATGGCATTATGGTTCTAAACAATTTGTGACTCGCAACATTTGGAATATTTAGTTTTCATGACTTTTTGGTTTGTGATATCTTATATGATGGACTCACCAACCGCTATAGCATCCTCATGAGATTTGAAAACTAGAAGTCAGCATATGACTTTTATCGCCATCATAATTGAATACATTTTTCATATTTGGAGGCGAGTTAAAGAATGCACTTCAACTTTATTTGTATCTTTTTTTCAAGTAATGGAAATTAGAAATTGAGAAAACTCAAATTCTTATAAGACATATGAATACTTCATTCCATCTATATGTTGAATAGGAGTGTTATGTATTGTAAAGTTCTGCAAGTTTTGTGCAATACTTGGCCCTTCAGAGTTGTCAATAAGGGGTAGTGTGAAAGACAATGTCACCTCCCAATGGCTAACCATGTGATATCTTCTTCTGATCTATACTTCTACTCCATATTACAACATTGTAAAAAGATTTTATTATGATTTTTGTAAACTTGTCACTCTAAGTTTACGGTGTATAGTCCAATATGTTGCATTTGTTCTAGATAAATTTCTTGTGTTATAAAAGGCTCCTAGAGATGGTCATTGAGATATTTTCCATGAGAAACTATGAGATATAGTCTCACAAATCATGCTTAGCCTAAATCATTCACATCTGATTTATGGATTCCAATTCCTCTTGTACCAAAAGGTAAGATGAGCATGATGAAGGTGTATAAATCCTTCAAATGTGATATACTAGCCTAAACATTCACTATGGTTTATGGATTTGTAAATCCTAATATATAAACATGTAATGTTGGCATATGTTCCCCACTTAATATTAAGGGGAGTGTTAAAATGTAATATTAAGGGTTGTATAAACCTTAGTTTATAATTAAATAATTAGAAATATTTATATTCTTAATTATTCAATATAAACTAGGTTATTTATGTTTAAATTGATTTTATTAAATCAATATTATTAAATCGGGGTGTTTCGTACAAATACATAACCCATCAATTAATATTTATTTGACTTGTGGGCTCAAATGTTTCACATTGTTATATGAGATCATGGTAAAAATAATTCACTCGGTTAATTTTTGGAGAGAAGTGAGGAGGGAGATTCTGGACTGTAAAAGTTTCTCAATCAATGAATATAGCTTTTTCCATGGTTTTTACCCCTTGGTGGTTTTCCATGTTAAATATTGCCTCTGTATTATTTAATTTATTGTATTTAATTCATTTTTATATGTTGGCTATAATTTTTAGTTAATAAATATTTAATATGTTAGTTTATATTATCGGTCCTAATACATCATCCCCCTATGGAAAATATCTACCAAGGATGATGGTGTCTAAAATTTCTTCCACAACTACAAACACCATTGATCCATATGGAAAATATCCTGCAAGGCCAATGGATTCTAACACTAGTTCTATAGATGATATCAGACCTTGTCAAAATGAAACTTGTAGTGCCTATAGTGTAGAAGCTAAGGAAAATATAGTTTATGAAGTCTCCTTGATTACAATTGCTTCATTCAGATATGTTCTTAGGGACTCCCATCACTCTCATCCCACTAACAACTCAGTCACGACAAATGGGATCCTTTTGAAACACTTTCCTAGTTCCTAGCCAAATTCCTTTTTTAGAAATCATGAATACATCTCCTCACCACTACAAACATCTCATGACATCGTTATCTGACATGAACATCCTCTTTCCTCCTGCTTCGTGGTAGATTCCCACATTACATGGCTCAAGGGAAATAATTCACTGTTAGTGTGAGAAGCTCTCTATTCACACTAACCTTTTCATGGATGTTCGATCTTGCATTCATTTCCCTATAGCCTCCATGATCCTTGATGAGATCTTTCTCTCTGTATATGATCCACCTCTTTTCATATAATTCCCTATTGGTCACACTATAGTCAAACATGCTCTCATCAACAAAGGATATAACACATGTGTTTTCTCATTAGACTTCATTAAGACTCTTGACTGCTCCATAAACAACTAAATTCTATATGTAATACTTTCCAATGGTATGTCCACTAATAGATGGCTCTCATGGGATGTATCTGGTTACACACCCCCATTCCTCCTAGGATTTTCTATGTTAAATTCATGGTTTTACACTTTCCCATATCTTATAATATCCTCCTATGGTAGCCTTAGACTCATCACATGTGTGTAGTTGTTTCCTTTACTTGTCAATGTGTACAATTTTCTCACTTAGGAGATATCTATAAGATTCAAGGGGATCCTAATCCTTGGAACTATGAACAACTTCAACAACAGTGGAAATATAAACTCTCCACCTTAAATGAGCTATCTACCATCCCCTTTCAGGAATATCAATGTTTCAAATATCCTATAGATTCTCTCTGTGGCAATGTCGGTCATCCTGAATTGGTTGGATGTACACCTCCTAATCTCTTGAAGTATGATGACAATGAGCTCAATGATATCATGATTTGCATTAATACTTCCAATATTATTGAGCTTATCATATCTCAGTTACCTCCTTCCTTATGACCCCATTCTCATAAAAAGGATCCCTCGATTCTCATTTTCATCTCGCATGCACCACAACCTCCATTAAAACATGTGGTCCAATCAGAGATTGTAGTTGACTCTTATACATTGTATACTGATTTAATATAAATTGAATTAAATATAATTATAGAGTAACTATTGTAATGAATGATATATAAATTATAATATATAGAAAGATGCAAGTAAACAAACATATACAATGTGAAACCATAAGAAAAAGAGGAGAGATAAAGAGACTTATTTGATTCTTGAGAAATCTGGAAATGATCTAGGTAGGTGAATAAATGAAACAAACAAATGAGAGTATTCCAATGCTCATTTGAGGTTATGGATTTTGAGAACCCACACATGAAAGAAGCACTTGGGAGAGGACAAGAGTGCCTAGGTGGTGGCATTTTGATATAGGTGTACTGGTGTTTAGGAAAATGTCAAGGATATGGTTATTTTAGGGCTAGATGATGTTCTTTGTACTTTTCTATCTATTGCTCTGGATTTTCTATCTGATCATGTGAAAATACCTATAACCTACAAGAAATAAGTTCACCTACACATACCCATAAACTGCATCAAACCTAAAAAGGAAAATGCATAGAATGGGGAGTCAAAATGACCCCGACGGTCACCCAAAGAGTGAACTTACAATCGAAGGCATTGCACTACATCTCAAAATCCATGTAGTTCTATGTGAGAGTTTGTGTAATGATTCCCTAGGATGCCCTTGTGTAAGTTTCACAATGATATCAAGCTAGTTCTATAATGTAGCAAATGTATAGAATGCATGGGATGAAATATAATAGAATTCTCCTCCTATGTTGTGTATGTATGCATAGATTGCAACCCTTTCCCCTTTAATGAATGTGCTAGATGGATACTTTAAAGTGCTCTTAGTGCCTTTGGATGCAAGATTAGGTGATAGTATAGATAATGCTTAGTGCTTGGTACTCTTATTTTGAAAACATAAATATGTATTTATATGATTACCTTTATTTGAATTTTGTAATTGACAACTAGAAGGCCAACCCATCAAAGTAGTAAAAATAAATTCCCAAGAAGTAAAAGATCCAAAAGGATGGGAGAAAAAGGTAAACCTAGAGGGAGATGAGTTCCTAGGAGGATAGGAATGCATGGCACTAGTGTCTGAGGCCATAAAGAGATAAATCAGTAAAATGTCAGCCAAAGTGTAGGATGTGTAAGACCAAATAAAAGTGTAGAAGACAAAGATAAAAGGCTAAAGATAGTTGTTAATTACTAGTTTTCTTGCTTAGGAATCATGTATAATGCTAGTATGATTTTAGGACCTAGAAATGTACCCAAGTGCATAGATTTTGTCTCTACATTTTCCCCACTTTATGTTGTTGAGTGAATACTTGATAGCATAAAGTAGATAGAAGATGTGTACCTTATGATCCTATAGAGAAGAGTGTAGGTGATAGCATGCCTAGTAGGACAAGTGAAGCCCAAAGTGATAACAAATGAAGCATGGAGACTAGGAAAGGAAAGTGACCCTAGGGGTGAAGTGTATGCTGTAGTAGTATGTTGTTATTTTCTGATGTGAGCTACTCCTTATTTGTGTATTAAGGATGGATTCTTGTAAAAGAAGAGCGAAGAGTAGTCAAAGTTTTGTATATGAAAAATCAAAGAAATGCATGTGTATAAGTAAGTAAAAATGTGAAAGTGTGTAAAAGGAAAGTGTGCACCTAATGTATAAGAGTGTAAAAGATAGAAAAATGTCTTGATTTCCTTGGAGTTACTGTTGAATGATGAAGGTGATGATGATCTCATAAGAAGAGAAACAAATAGAGAGAAGTTTTTTGGGTGATCTCATGCCAAGAGAAAGTTTTTTGGGCGATCTCATGCCAAGTGTGAGTTTTTTGGGTGATCTCATGCCAAGAGAAGAGTGTTGGGGAGAGAGGTCTAGCTTCTCTCCTTCCATGACTCTTCTAATAAACACCACTGCAGATGGTACGTCCCAATTTGTTCATGATTGTTTGAATTAGTCCTGATTATAACTGAAATGTGCTGATAAGGTGAATTCTATAATAGGAGAAAATGTTCCTACTACTGTAGAATTATTTTGAAAAATGCTTGATTATTAAACTTGTTGATATGATAAATTGACTTTTCTACCCCTAGAACATTAGCACCCAAGGGAGGACAAAAGTGCCAAGTGTTACTGTCTGCTACTGGGCACTAGTGTTTTCTGTCTGTGTTGAGGTCCAATTCTATTTTGGGTACCATTCTGTGACTATATGTCATGTGTTGAGTTGTATATTGTGTACTGATCTGTACTGTAGCTCTAAGCTTGTTGTAGGGGTGATTTGTTATCCTAATAGTATGCCCCCCTTCATTTGGGGTGCATGCGATGAATTTTAGGAGAATGCGGTCTAAAGGAGAGGACCATGATCTAATATGCATATATGAGTGGAGATACCTGTAGGGGGTAGGGGATGTGCATGGTAGAAACCAAGGCACATGAAAACAAGAGAAGGCTAGTAATAATGTGTTAGTAGTCAAAAAAGCTAACATATAATAAAAGAAAATGTAACAAACAACTAAGAAAAAGATATAGACTGAAAAAATAGGTTTCAAACATGGGACATCACTCACAATGTCACAAGACAATCAAGGCTGAAGTGGCTAAAAGCATACAATGATCAAACAAGACATAGGGAATAGCCTATAAACAATAGCATATAATATCATAAAATAACAAGCAAAATGTATCAGATAAACATGGTTGTATATAGTCCTGTAAGGCAAATGCTACACATGAAGCACCCATTAGCATGTTAGAAAGATAAATAGTATGTCAAAGTGTGTATATAGTAGTGAAAAATAAAGTGATAGTAATGGGAAGCAGTAAAAAATGATGACAATAGAACCTATGATATGTAGAGTGTGAGAGTAGTAAAGGTAGATGTCCCTAGGAGCCTCGACGGGACTAGAAAGGGATTTGGTGTCACACATCATGCATCATGTATAGATTTGTACGATATCTGTATTCACTTATAAAGACTAAGTGAATGCACATGTGTATATAGATAAAGATAACGACATACTAAGTATCTTTCTAGCATAGTAAATGAAAGTGTAACATGTAAGTAGAATAAGCTAACAAGAGTAAATGTAACCAATATATTCAAATGTTGCATGAGTGTGATGGTTTGATATGCAATATGTGTAGATGTTAGGAACAATGTTTCCCCTGAGTGGATGTGTATGAGATGAGGTTCATTTATAAATTCCCCCTCAATAGTCAAGAATGAACCATAGAACAAGAGTGTGTCATCAAGAAATGAGTGTAGCATGTGAGATTAGATGTTAGAAAGATATATCATGAAGCACATAACATGAAGTGTGTATGATGTGAGGTTCATAGATGAAGTATGCCCTCAATAGTCAAGTGTGAACTGTATCACTAGAGTGAGTCATCTATTAATGATGGTGTGTGATATTGTAATCTAGGAAAGATTTATTGTGAAGTACAAAGCGTGAAGTCTGGAAAAGGAGATAAGTAGTAAATAATATAGACATCAAGTAGTGATGGAGAGGGGGGATAAAGTACGATGCCCCCCAAGTATGTATATCAAGCTTCTGTTGGAAAATAGATGTGATCATTATGAGCAAGAATAGCCAAGAGTATGTATAGTGCACGAAAGGATGTATACCATATATATGATATAGTATGTGCATCATGAGTAAAAGGATCCATAAGTAAGCATCAATAGAAAAATGTGGATGGAGTATCATAGGGGCGTAGATAGATGTAACAAGGTGTGCACATAGTGTAGATGAGAGAAAGTGCTGCTAGAAATATTGAAGTGAATTGTAAAACAAGAGTAATGTATAGATGTGTATGTGAATAGTATGGGTAGGTAATGGCTGATTAAAATTTGTGTCGACTAAGGGGGGAGTTTGATGCCCCCAAATTTGGATGCTAAGATGAATCTATGCAATGAGAGTAGTAGGAAAGGGCCTATGATATGCTAAAAAAGATGAAAATATGTCATGTGAAAGTGCATGTATCATAGCATGTGGAGTAGGATTGTGCCATGTATGTGGTGAAAATAGAATAGGTAGAACATTGGTAAACACAAGAGCTACCAAATAATAATGTATAACATGGTGAGGGGAAAACCCCATAGAGTTCAAGATCCCAACTAGATGAATAGGAAGTGTATGAGCAATAAGAATGTACCCATTAGGATAAAATAGAATAGGTGTAGCATTGTGCATGTTGGAAATAGTGGAAAAAGTAAGTGCAAACATAAGGATCAATATGTGAGTCAAAAGATGTGTAACATATGTAATGTTGGGATGCTCATTAGTAGTAATAAAAAGCAATAAGTGCAATTTGGGAATATTAGAAGTAATAAAGTCAATATGAACTAGCCCCTATGGTCATAGACAAAAATGTAGCAAGAGGGGAATGGATGATCCCCATGAATGTAACAAGATAAGATGTAGCCATAGTAAATGAATCATGCATATGATCTTAGAAAATGGGAGCATTAGGAATAATTGTAAAAGCAATGTATGGTACTCTAACGTGTGATGATGGAAAGTGTGGGGAGAGATGTAACATTGTAATTACTAAGCATAGGATCAATAGAATTACATACAGAGCAAGAAAAAATGGGATAAGTATCATGGGTACCAAAAGAAAATTAATCATGTAAATCAGTAGCACTAAGGTACATTCTAAGAGGAGAAGGATGTAAAATGTAGGTAATGCCATGAGCATCATATATAAGAGGAATATCATAAGAAATGGAAACATGAGGTGTGGAATCTACTGTAATAGTATCCACAGAAGAAGGTGGAGCAAGGGCATTGTGTGTTATGGCACATGGGTAGAAATAAGTATATGCATAGTATGTAACCAAGGATGACCTAGTAGGATAGTGTAAGAAACATCATGAGGCATAATGTGAGATAAAACATTAAGATTGCAAGATCCCATAGTAAGTGGAAGAGAGATTGTGCCTAACACTTGCTTAGGTTATATTATCAAAGTCACGGATATAAAGATTATATGGATTTATATGAGTAGCATAAAAATTCTTATTTGATGAAGAAAGGAAAGATTGCATACATTAAGACCAGATTTAAGATCAACTAGGACATGCGTAAAAAGAAGATTCTGAAGTTGAACCTAGATATACAGTGGGGAAGCATTGGAATCAAAGGGATGGGAATCCATGAAAGATTCCATAATGGGAATCTAAAGAACAAATTCACCAAATGATTTAATATAAATTGAATTACGTCTTTATTTTAGAGTAACTACTTTATTGTATGATATATAAATTCTAATATATAGTAAAGACACAAGTAAACAAGTATCTACAAATATGAAACCCTAAGCAAGAGAGGGAGATAGAGAGAGTTGATTCCTGAGCAATATAGAAGTGATCTAGGTAGGTGAATGTCTAAAATAGCTTGAGGAGAGTGTTGTCACTGATCGCTAGAGGTTTTGGACTCTGAAAATGCATAAGACAAAAGTATTTGGGAGAGGACATGAGTGTGTGGCACTGATAGCTAGATCTGCGTGCTGATGTCTAGGTAGATGATGTGGATCTGGTTCTATTAGGGACAGATGATGTTTGCTTTATGTTTTCTTTCTTTCAATCTGGATTCACTGTCTGATATGAAAATGTACTTATAACCTACAAGAAATAAGTTCACCCGTACATACCCATAAAACACATCAAACCTAAAAAGTAAAATGCAGAATGGGCAGTCAGACTTACGCCAATGGTCAATCGAAGATTGAACTTACAACCGAGCCTTACACTACATCTTAGAATCCATGTAGTTCTATATGAGAGTGTTTGTAACAATGACCTAAGATTCCCTTATGCTTGTTGCACAATGATAATGGGATAGATATATAATGTAGCAGATGTATAAAATGTGTGGGATGAAATAGAATAAACTTCCCCTCCAATGTTGTGTATGAAAAATAATGCATCCCTTTCCCCTTGAATGAGTGTGCTAGATGGATGATTTGAAGTGCTCTTGTGCCTTTAGATGTAAGATTAGGTGATAATATGTAATACTTAGTGTTTTCTCCCTTATTTTGAAAACATAACTGTGATGCAAGATTAGGTGATAATATGTAATACTTAGTGTTTTCTCCCTTATTTTGAAAACATAACTGTGATGCAAGATTAGGTGATAATATGTAATACTTATTGTTTTCTCCCTTATTTTGAAAACATAACTGTGTATTTATCTAACTCCCTTGTTTGAATTTTGTAATTGACAAATGAAAGGATAATCCAAAGTAGTAAAATGTAATTAAGAAGTGAAAGGGGTCTAAAAGGATAAGAAAAAGGTAAAGAATGATAGGAGTTCATAGGAGGAAAAGAGCGCCCGATGTTAGTGTCCTAACTAGGTGCCAGTGTCCAAGGCCATAGAAAGATAAAACAATCAAATGTTGACTAGAGTGCAAGATGTATAAACCCAATAAAAGTGTAGAAGACAAAGCAAAAGGCTAAAGGGAGTTATCATTTACTAATTTTATTGCTTAGGAATCATGTAAATTATATAATGCTTTTAGGACCTAAAAATGTACCAAACTACATATATTTTGTGTCTATAGATACCTCTACATCAAACTATGATGACAATTACACTTTAGATTATCCCTACCTAGCTAGTTATACATAGATTCGTGATAGGGATGTCTTGCGTTACCAGGAAATCCTTCGTACCTGAAATTATAATGAGATAAACTTCATCCTCATACAAGAGGATTCCTTGAGTATGGTAGATAATTCTCCTTTCCATCTAATACCAAAGCCTCATACTACTTCATCAACCTCTTTACCACATACTACCCCTCTATATGATCCATATATCAAAGTTGTGGACATAGTTTCCATAAATATCCCTAAATCATGATAGCATGGTAGAGACTATGAGAGAATTCCATTGCCTATTTGAATGCAAAAAATAGACTCCATTTGAGCAAGACACTGTCTACAGAATTTTTGAGTTGAAGGAGCAAAAATAGGGACAACAAAAACATCAAGCTATGACACGTGATCATGCAAAAATGACAAAAATGGTAAAAGGGTTTTTATATTTTTTCACCTCTAATCTTTTACGCTCGAGTTCGAACAAGTGGGCACCTCTATTTACTGGTTGGGGGGACTAAGCCATGATCAAAACACTCTTTTTATGGAGGGGTGCCTTGGCCTATGTGACCTCAAATTACCATAGTCAATGTTGAGCACTTAAAGTAACTAAGTACTTGAGGCGCGGAGGGTTGTGACGCATAGAAGCATGACACAAAGGCATGCGCGGAGGTAAATTTTGGTGATGCATGAAGGATCGCACCTAGGTAAGGAAGGTTCAAAACTTAGTCACTTTTGGTCCTTGGTCAAAGTCACATTTGGGGAACATGTGGAAACGCAAGTAGATTCAGGTATGGATAAGGTTAAGTTATGAAGCCTTGTAGCTCAAGGAAATAATATTCCTGGGTATCATCACGATTATCATGAAAGGATTATGAGTTGAAAAGGTGGAGTTAATTATAGATAGCTGACATCTGCATGATAAGGATACCTGATTAGGGAAAGACATGATGACATTTGGCATGTCCATGGGTAATGATGAATCAATTAGGGGAGATTCCTTCCATGATCCTTCTATGTATTGATTTGCATGACAACAAAGAGAGAGATGGATGGAGAGTGTGGTGCATGATTATAAGATCTATAATGAAGCTACCGTAGAGAACATATTGAGACTATGTTGTTTTATTATCTCCATTCAAGGAATATTTAATGTATCTGGCTACTGTAATGTTGACGAATTAATATAATGGAGTAGTTATAAACATATGAGTCATGGTTCTTGATTTGTATATTTTCTTTTATGTTTATGCATTTAAACCTTTATGTTCTTGATGATGCTAATGGTTCATATTGTATTCCTCCTTGTTATTGCGATGTTCTCATCTATATTATGGCGCATTTATGCTTAGATCTAGTTTCCTTGTTTCTGTCTTAGAATGCATGCAGTTGAATTAGTGCATTGTTACTCTAATGGTGATAAACATTCTTGCAAAGCTCATATAAAGGAGGGGCTCATTGTCTATGTGTGCCTCAGGTGAGTACCCAGTTAGGATGGGTGATATGCCAATGCATTTGGGGTTTGAAGAGAAGTTAGAGGTAAACGAGACTACAATCACAAATTTTAATATAAGTGTCACAGTTTTCCAATGTATGGTGCATGTGGGATTATTCACAATATATTATTGTAAATTATAATTACCAAGTATTTTACCTTGCACCAAATTTTCTATGCTTAGGTGCCAACTCACATCACCGAATCGGTAGCTAGATAGGCCACATTCCCCACCGACTAGGCCTACTCTTCAAAAAATCTCAAATTCTCTAACTCCCCTAACTACCATCCATGCCAACCTTGGTGACTGAGTCAAATTTACGATCTAAATCGCCCACTAACTAGGCTACAATCTAACCAAGCTCGACAATTATCTAAATCGTTAACCAACCGAGCCACTTGTCATTCCCGTGTCCCACTTAGACAATCATAACTCGGAAAAAGGGATATGTGTGGCCACAATCACGAGTTAAACGAAGTAGGTAAGGCTTTAAAAATCCTTATGAATTGTTTTCCCCGTGTAATGTGGGATTTTAATACTAGACTTGGAAATATGTGGGTGGTGGGTGGTTAGGTGGGTCAAACCCCTAACTTACCTTTTACCATTAGACCAAGTGGTGGGAACAAGTGTATAAATACACAACTTGGCTCTTATATAAGTTAATGGTTTAGATTGTGTAGTCACCATAACATATCAGTTTTATAAAAGTGATATTTTGATAAACCGAGGAGCATTTTTTGGACCTCAGTGTAAACTAGAAAGTTGTTTATAATTACTGTAAGCTTCTTCTCCATGCCTTATTTTC
Organism: Taxus chinensis; assembly: GCA_019776745.2. Taxonomy (NCBI): domain Eukaryota; kingdom Viridiplantae; phylum Streptophyta; class Pinopsida; order Cupressales; family Taxaceae; genus Taxus; species Taxus chinensis. Next base: position 651,158,206 of record CM034154.1, on the reverse strand, counting down.
AAAATTTAGATTTCTTTTGATGTCGTTTGAAGTCACAAAAGTCACTGTTTGACATAAAACTAAAGAAAAGATTTTATGCAATTGCTTCGGGAAGGTGGAGGATGAAGACAAATATTTTCCATAGTCCTTTGAAGGTATGAAGACACGAACTTGTATGTTTTGGATATATTAATGTTTATTTAAGTTTTATTGTACTTTATGTTGGAAAATTTTTAATAGATCAATTCGAATGAACTTGAGGATGTAGGAAAATTCTGAAACCCATAAACAATTATGGTGTAGTATTTTCTTCTGATTTGCATTTTGATTTCTAATTTATTTTTTGCATTTAATCAGTCAAAGTTACATTCAAAAAAGAATATTTTATCATTTTACGTCACTTTACGAAAAATTGGTAAAATGGAAAGCTAGATGGTTTGATCGAAAAATGAATAATGTGTATTTTAGGATTCATTAAATTCTGTTTTGGATCAATTTTAATTTATATTTTAATCATATTTAGATCCATATAAATCATGAAAGATGATAAATGAAAGGATCTGTTAAAAACAAAGTAAAACAATATGGTGTCTATTGTTTTTTATAGATCAATTTTTAGTATCAGAGCTGGTTGAGCTCAGTGGTTTTCTTTCAGTTTGCATTTGATATCAATTTGATTTTTTAATCCGATTAGATATGAATACTTTGTTGGCTCGAGCTTTCAAATTAAAGGTTTGCAAGGTTTGGAAGAGTAGGTTGTTTACAGGTAGCTATTGGTAAATCTTTGAAAAGAGAGAGGTTGGAAGATAGTGAAATCATGAATAGAAAAATTCAGGATGAGAATGCTTATCTATGATGCAATTTCTATTCCCTTGAGGAGAAGATGAAACATTTAAAATCATAGCTAGAATTTATGGATGAGATCTTGATCATATTATAATGTGGTGATTCGAAGAAGGATTTATATTCCACTTGAGATGCAAAAACCATGACAGATAACCGTACTATAATTTTTTCACCATTTTGTTATTCCCCACATTCAGATTCAAATTCAAATTTAGATTATGTTTTTGGTGATTTTAGAAAACACACTAAAGCATTAGATCCAGATTATTGTTTAAAATAGTATTTAATTGAAAAAGCCTTGTTAAGAATGGCCAAGGTATTGCTAACCTAATACATGCAAAGGATCATCCTCTTTTTGTAGGTGTGGGTTATCCTAGTGTGGGAATATATATTAGAGAGTGCTATAAGAATGCTAAAGGAAGAAAAGATTTCAAAATCCAAGAGATAGGCCACTAGTCATGCAAGAATACTCGGTGTAGGAAATTGATGAGTGATCGTCACTAGTCCACTAGCTCTTCAGATGAAGGAAGAAGAAGGGTCATAGGTGGGCATCTAAACCCACCTGGTAACCAGAACCTTGCACTTAGTTTTCCAAATCGTGAGAAAGGTATTACGAGTTTGGTTGGTTTTGAATTTGGTAGGCAAAAATAATCGAGTGGATATCATTTTTCTTTGAGTTCTATGGTTGTGTAGATGTTTCCTATATTTGGTGGTATCCTATCTAGCACATCATTTTAACAAGTTTTGGGAGTATAGAACATGGGTATCACGTTCCGGAGTAGTTCCACTTCACAAACCGTTGGACCTCAGTTTATCTCAGAAGTGGGTACATAGAGTAACACCACTTTAGGCCCCGTACTTACTTCAAGAGGGGGATCTGGTGGATCTGGAAGTTCAAGAGTTAGTAGAACTAGTGGATCTTGTGGAGGAAACACTGGAGAAAATCAGGGTTCTAGACCTAGCAGACAAGGACCACATCCCCAACAACACGTGTTCTATGAGATGTCACTCCATTTTTTAGATTATAAGGGTGTTGAAGATATTACAGAGCATGTTCATAAGTGTAAATTACTATGGCGTGAAGGGGATCATTGCTCCAGAGTGGAAGGTGAGCCAGTTTGCAATGATGTTGCAGGGGCATGTGTATAGTTGGTACCAGAAGTATGACCCATATAAGATGGTAGTGGATTATTTTGCAGGTAACCATACCAAAAATTCTGTTTTGGCCCCTAGGGAAGTTTGATAACATTTGAAATAACCCAAAACTCCCTTTCAAAAAATCAATTTGTTTCAGGACTTAGCCATTTTTAGCTAATCTAATGGGGAGAAATTTCTATGTTGACACGACAAAAAGTGCGCCATTTTTCCTTTGGGGAGAAATTTTTGTGTTGACACGACAAAAAGTTGCGCCATGTTTTCCCAATGGGGAAAATTATCTGTGTCGACGTGCCAAAAGTTGCCAAAAGTTACTCCAATGGGGAGAAATTTTTTGTGTTGATGTTATCATGTCGAAAAGTTACACCAATGGGGAGAAATTGTCATGTTGATGTGCTGAAAGTTGTGCCAATGGGGAGAAATTGTCATGTTGACATGCCAAAAGTTGCGCCAATGGGGAGAAATTGTCGTGTTGACATGCCGAAAGTTGCGCCAATGGGGATAAATTATCGTGTTGACGTGCTGAAAGTTGCGCCAATGGGGAGAAATTGTCATGTCGACATGCCGAAAGTTGTGCCAATGGGGAGAAATTTTCGTGTTGGCGCCACTTTACAAAGGGGAATTTTTTCTGTGTCGACGTGTGCAAAAGTTGTGCCACTTTAAAAGGGGAATTTTTTCTATGCCGACTTGACACATGCAGAAAAGTGCTTTTACACTGGAAGAGTAGTCCCTTCTTTTTGGGATGCGTTGATGTAAAATATTTAAAAAGTTTTTGTTGGCATACATGATGACCTCATCCATGTTGCACCATGGGATGTTGCCATCCAAAAACTTGCCCAAAACTTTTGACTGTTGAAGATATTTTGTAAGAAGTTAGACTTTTGTCTTCTTTCCTCCTCTCCTTCTATAAATACTAGAATACTTGTTGTATTCCAGGTGTGGACATTTTTTGTATGAAAAGAGAAGTGAGGAGAGAAAGACTTTGTGTTTTCTTGTAACAGAAGAAATATTAATACATATGTTCAGACTTTGTGCTTAATTATTTATTTGCATCAGATCTTTCTTAAGTTAGATCTATGTTTTTGTTCTGTTGGATTCATTCCTACTATTGTCATATGTTCATCAGTATTGCTTTAATTGTTTATGCAAGTAAGTTTGGCTCTGTTTACTACCGGCTCAAAGCATAAACCTTCTGACCTTTCCATCTTGGAATTCATTTCTTTTCTTCCTTCAGATCTATCCTCCTCCATTCCTTCCTTCCTACCTTTCTGTTCGTTGTTGGAACTACCTCTACTGGGATGAGATCCCAAACCCCCCTTGAAGTTAGAATAGTGTAGATTTGCACAGATTCCTGCTTGATAGATTAGCAATAAACCAGTTTCACTTTGCTGTCTCAAAGAGGGGCTATGCCCTGCACACTGTTGGCCTGTTTCCCCACGACCTGCCTAACCAACAATTTTTCAGACCAATAGTTTTTGGCGACTCTACTGGGGATCGAACTAAGGAAATAACTAAAAAACTGTAAAAATCACTACCATATTACAAATTTTAACTCTTTGTTAAAAATTAATTTTTTTGCATAAGTGATCAAAACTAAAAATTTCCTTATACAAATCCATAGATCTAGACCAGATAGGAGCTTTTAGTTCGCTGCAGTTTTTACAAAAACCTTGTATATTTTAGTAGATCTGAGATTCTGACATTTTATGTTATTTTCAAAACCTTGCAAAATTCAGGTCAAAGATCCGAAAATCAGCTTTCTAAATTGACCCACTTTTTATCCTTATTAATATTTGTCAAAAAACCACAATCGGTTGTTATTAAAAAGGGTAAATTTTAAATATTGAAAAAGTACATGCTGCTGATTTTTGCCAGAAAAATCAGAAAATCAGCAAGTACAAACAAAAAGATTGTTGTAAATCTACTCTTAATTGTTGCATATCTGAATGGTACGCTGGCAGGTGAACAATTTACTCATAGCAGAAGAGCTCGTGGAGAATTTGATCCAATTTTTGATCTACTTCAAAGGCACAATTTCATTATCACTCCAGCACGATTCACATCACTAAGTTTAGCGGATCGATCAGCAAGAAGTGCCTCACCTCCACGAAAGAGCCAAATTTCACAGGGTGCCTCGACGTCAACTTGCAGTGCTCTTTTGCTAAGTGGAACCACACTCCCTACTCGTGTTCTTTTTCCTACTTTTCAAATGGCAATAAATCTTCCTGTACCATGGAGAAATGCCATGGGTCCTCTAGCACTGCCGTATCTAGTCAACCCCCTCCCTCACGGAAATCACAAAAATTTCCCAAAATTTGATGGGAGCGGAAATCAAAGCACGAATTCATATATAGCTACGTTTATTATGTCATGCAACATTTTGGACATGACTCATGAAGATGTATCAGTACGAATCTTTCTGGAGACCTTGCAAGGGCCTGTAGCAGAGTGGTTCCAACATTTACCAGTTGGATCCATCACCAGTTGGGCCACATTGTGGACTGCATTTGAAGATAGATACAAACCTTCAGAAGATGCATTTGTGTTATTATCACAAATCACTCACATGAAGAAGGAGGCCAATGAAACCATGCGTGATTTTATCACCTGATTCAATTCACTGATCAACCGTGTGCCGCTTGCCATGATGCCAACATTAGAGAATCAAAAGTGTTTCTTCTTGAATGCCATGAGTTCAAAAGTAAGTTTCTTACTTTTACAGGAACAGATACCCACCTTGGTTCTTGCTCAAGCTATGGCCATTCGGATAGAAGACAACCTTCTTATATCTGGTGAGTTAAGACGAGAGCCATCAAAATCAAAGGCTTCAACTTCTTCTCAGGCTACCTCATCAGATCCAACATTCCAGAAGATGGCAAATGACTTGCTCTCATTAAAGAAGCAATTGGCTCAAACATCGTCTACTACTCTATACCGGGATATCCCACGGAGGAACTTCACTCCCAACAACGCCCCCCAAAGGCCACATTTACCTGCTGCTTCTCCAAGGTTAGAAATTGAAGCCCCTCCGGTTAATTCTTTGGTTGAAATCAAAGAAGATGATCCAAATTACGAAGAACCTTTGTCACAAGGTGAAGATGATCAAGATGTCGGTGAACCGACTAGCGACTCTACTATTGGGTATATGGAATTTGAAGATGAGGGATATGATGAAGAAGAGGGTACCCAAGGGTATGCAAGTGAACAATCATACATAATTTTCACTCACTCACAAGGAAAAGAAGCAAAATTTGCTGCTGAAAAACAAAAGGAAAAGGTTGTGGTAACTCCTCCTCCAACGATCACTAAAAGAGGTAATCCCCTTCCTACTCAACCTCCTGTTAAACCTTTTGTAAAGAAATATTTTCCTCATGTTTCTCCTCCAATTCAGCCTTCCTCTAATCCCATAAAGACCAGTAATCCTCCTCCACAAATGTGCGAAATGAAGGACTCATTCCTTCGTTAGCTCAACCCTTGGTCGCATTTGATATAATTGATCATGCCAAAAAGACCAAGATCCAGATGTCTGAAGTTGAGTACCTTCAGTCCAACCCAGAGCAGCTTGTAAGATTAACTAAGTATATCCAAAGCCAGGTTGTTATCCCTCCTCCCATTTCCCCAAAAGGAATTCTTCCCATTCCTCCTACGTCTCACGTAAATGTTGCCTCAACTTCCGCATCAGGGAAAATTGAACCTTTTTACCTATCTCTCCTGATCAATGGTCATAAACTAAGTAACTGTATAATTGATTCTGGAGCTTCTGATAATGTTATGCCAGAAAAGGTCACCCATGCTTTGGGCCTCACACTTACTAAACCTTTTGGTAGATGCTACTCCATGGAAACCAAACAGGTACCATTGATTGGTCAGATCAAGGATGCGCAGTTTGCATTCGCAGCATTTCCTGAGAAAAGGGTAAAAATGACTATTCTTGTAGCTGATATTCCAGTAGCATACGAGATATTGCTAGGGAGGAGATTTTGTAAAGAAGTTGGTGGGGAAAATTCACATGGACTGGTCCAAAGCCAAGATTCTTGTCAAAGGGGTGATGCAGACATTGGAACCAGAATCACAAAAGAAATATCTAGTCACCAATTCTAATGACCCTAAATCTCAGATTCTTTTCGAATCATCAGGGATGGGGAACTACTTCCTATCCACCAACTCAGATAGAATGGACATTCTCATCCAAAAAGAGGATCTCAACAAAGTATGGACATTGCAGTTTGATGGTAGTTGTGCAACAAGTGGATGCGGTGCTGGGGCTATTCTAATATCTCTGAAGAGGAGATTTTCCCTTTTTCTTTCAAGTTGCAGTTCTTCAATATGAATAATACTGCCAAGTATGAATCCTTGTTACTTGGCATGCAAGCTGCAAAAGAGAAAGGAATCAAGAATATAAAAGTACAAGGTGATGCTGAGTTGATTGTCAATCAGGTAAAAGGGATATACCAAGTAAAGAATGACCGGCTCAGACACTACCGCAATGCAGTATGGGATAACATCGAAGAGTTTGATGCTTTCTCAATCAAAGTAGTTCCATGAGCTCAAAATGACATGGCTGATTCATTGGCCGTCTCAGCCTCTCTCATGCTCCCTCACCCAGGGTTAAAAATAGATACATATACCATTGAAGTGGTTTTTCACCCAAGTGTGCCAGATAATTCACAACACTGGCAAGTGTTCAATGATGACAACCAACTTATCACCTTTTTGGAGAAAGCTGACAATTTCAAAGAACTTCATTTTGATGGATCAACTTCTACATGTTGTGAGTCTCTCACCGGTCAAGCACATGAATCTGAAAAAGAAACAATGATACAACTCAAAGGAAATAAGATCCCTAAAGGTTTGGTTTCCTTAGAATGATTATTTGATAATCATGACCGTTTTGTCAAGAAAAAGTGACAGGATGATCCTTCCTCTTCTCTGGAAACTGAATCCGTCAATCTGGGTACTATGGAACATCCTCATTCCATGAATATCGAGAAGTGTTGTACGCCCAAGGAAAAACGAAAAATTCATTAAGTTGCTGAAAAAGTACATGGATGTATTAGCATGGTCTTATGCTGATCTAAAGTATTTCAAGCCAAAGGACATTCGGCACGACATTCCGATCAAGGATGACGTCAAGCCTTTCCATCAAAAGCAAAGGCATTACAACCCCAAAATCTCAGGTACCATCCAGGCTGAAATTCAGAAAATGTTGGACGCAAGAATTATTTTTCCAATTCATCACAGTACCTGGGTTGTAAATATTGTGCCTGTGTGAAAGAAGAATGGTGAGATACGCATATGCGTGGACTTTCACAACTTGAACTAGTCATCCTTAAAAGATAAATATCCACTGCCAATAATGGATCAAGTTCTACAGGCGGTAACCGGTTCAGAAATGTTGTCTATGCTTGATGGTTTTTCAGGTTACAATCAAATTCAAGTCACGCCTGAAGATCAGTTCAAGACAACATTCACCACTCCTTGGGGTACCTTCGCCTACAGCAGAATGTCATTCAGTTTGATCAACACTAGTGCTACCTTCCAACTAGCAATGGATTTTGCATTCAAAGGTATGATGGGAAAAGTCATCGTAGTTTACCTAGATGACCTGACCGTGTTCTCCAAGAGGCGAAGTGATCACTGCGATCATTTGGAACAAGTCTTGATCAGATGCCGAGAGCACGAAATTTCACTAAATCCCAAGAAGTCAATTTTTCGGGGTCACCAAAGGAAATCTGCTTAGGACATGTTGTCAGTAGAGAAGGAACTAAGATAGATGTCGAAAGGTTCAAGGCTATTCAGAGCCTTACTTTTCCTACAAGCAAGACTGGTGTTCACTCTTTCTTCGGAAAGGTAAATTTTCTTAGACGCTTTGTTCCTGATTTTGCTGAGAAGACTCGTCATATATCTAATATGATGAAAGGGTCCCAAACATTCCAATGGAGTGAGGAAGGTAGGACATCATTCGAAGACATAAAAACCTCCGTCACTCATGCTCCTGTTCTAGTGTGTCCTGACTTCAGCAAAGACTTCATCATGTATAGTTATGCATCTGCGCATACTGTATCAGCTATCTTAATGCAAAATAACTCTGAAGATATTGAATCCCCAATTACTTTCATGAGCTCTCCTCTTAAGCCTCATGAACTAAAGATGTCACAATTGGAAAAGCATGCCTTTTCCGTGGTAAAAGCAATCAAAAAAATTCTGCTACTACATTCTGAATTCTCATACAGTAGTGTTGGTTCCTGACACGGCTGTTAAGTCTATCCTGACTCAACAGGAGTTAGGGAGCTTAAGAGGGAATTGGATTGCAAAGGTCCAAGAATATGATCTAGACATCAAACCAACCAAGTTGGTAAGAGGTAAGGGCCTGTGTCAGCTAATGGCTGAAAATAAAGACTCAGAGGTACCTGAAGATAAAGCTGATCACATTGATGGAGAACAAAATGAACTGGAGAAAGTGGATTCTTTTCCCATGGTTCTATTTGTCACATGACCAACGATGAATGGTATTCTGACATCACATTATTTCTCACCTATGGAGAGTGCCCAACTCACCTAACCACAAAGGAAAAGTGAACGGTGAAGCTCAGAGCCACAAGATATGTCATATGGGATGATGGATTGTACAAACATGGAATTGATGGTGTTTTTCTACGATGTGTTGACAAGCCACAATAGATAAAATTGTTGGAGAGTTTTCATGACTCAGCCTATGGTGGTCACTTCTCCTCATCCGTGACAGCACATAAAATCATTCGGGCTAGGTACTACTGGCCAACGCTATTTCAAGATACAGCCACCTGGGTAGCAAAATGTGAACTTTGCCAATAGTTCATTGGCAAACCAAAGCTGGTTGTGTTTCCCCTCAGGCCCGTCATCATCGACGAACCATTCAGACAATGGGGAATTGATTTCATTGGAGCACTCAATCCTCAATCAAGTTTTGGACATAGTTACATCCTAACAGTAATGGATTACTTCACAAAATGGGTGGAGGCCATACCTGTCAAGCATGCCACTTCTGAAGTTGTTTGCAACTTCATCAAGGAGAATATTATTGTGAGATTTGGCATTCCACACAAAATCATTGTTGACAATGCTTCCAACTTCTCTTCACATGAAGTTATTGGTTTTTGCTATGGATACAGAATAACCTTGGCTCATGCTTCTGATTATTACCCTCAAGGAAATGGTCAGGAAGAATCCAACAACAAGAACTTGGTAACTATCATACGGAAGCTAGTTGATGAAAACCAGTGGTCCTGGCACAAATCATTATACGATGCTTTATGGGTGGATCGTATCACTCCAAAGAGGTCTCTCGGCATGTCACCTTTCTAGGTGTTATATGGGATCGATGCTGAAATCCCTATCTCCATAGAACTTCCTGCTCTGCGCTTGGCTCGAGCAATTGAAGATGAAACTTTTCAGAATTCTCTTGAAAAGAGGATTATGTACCTGACGGAACTTGAATAAAAGTGAGTGAAAGTGGTCGACAAGATCACTGAACATCAGAATCAAGTGAAGAGACTGTTCGACAAGAAAGCTAAGAAGAGAGATTTCCAAGTGGGAGATCTTGTTCTTTTGTGGGACAAACGAAGAGAACTAAAAGGTATGCATAGGAAGTTTGACTCTCTTTGGAGAGGGCCATACAAGATCAAGAAGCTCAATGGAGAGAATAGTTTCTATCTCTCATATCTGGATGGAACCGAGCTCCCGCTTCCCTATAATGGGCAGCACCTAAAGATCTTCAGGAAGTAGAGCTTGCTCTCTTCTTTGTACAGTTTTCTTTTGTTGTGTGTTTGCTTTCTGTTTGTTGTGTGTCCCTTCCTTTTTCTTTTTTGTCACCCTTGTTTTTGACTCTCTGTAACCCAATGGATAGGCACATGAAAATCTAGGATTCTCTACCCTTAAGTTTCACTCAAAGATAGTCCCTAGAAAGAGCCAGCTGTTATCCTGTACAATTGACAAGGGCAATTTGCAGGTAACCATACCAAAAATTCTGTTTTGGCCCCTAGGGAAGTTTGATAACGTTTGAAATAACCCAAAACTCCCTTTCAAAAAATCAAGTTGTTTCAGGACTTAGCCATTTTTAGCTAATCCAATGGGGAGAAATTTCTTTGTTGACATGCCAAAAAGTGTGCCATTTTTCCTTTGGGGAGAAATTTTTCATGTCAAAGTACCGAAAGTTGCGCACGACCAAAAAGTGGCCAAAAGTTGCGCTATTTTCTATGTCGACATGCTCGCCAATGGGGAGAAATTGTCATGTTGACATGCCAAAAGTTGCGCCAATGGGGAGAAATTGTCATGTCGATGTGCCAAAATTGTTGTGTTATCAACGTGCCGAAAGTTGTGCCAATGGGGAGAAATTGTTTTGTGTCGACGTGCCGAAAGTTGCGCCAATGGGGAGAAATTGTCGTGTTGACATGCTGAAAGTTGCACCAATGGGGAGAAATTGTCGTGTTGACGTGCCGAAAGTTGCGCCAATGGGGAGAAATTGTCGTGTTGACGTGCTGAAAGTTGCGCTAATGGGGAGAAATTAGTGTTGTGCCAATGGGGAGAAATTGTCGTGTTGACGTGCCGAAAGTTGCGCCACTTTACAAAGGGGAATTGTCGTTCTATGTCGACGTGCTGAAAAGTTGTGCCACTTTACAAAGGGGAATTTTTTCTGTGTCGACATGCTGAAAAGTGTGCCCTTTTACACTGCGAAGAGTAGTCCCTTCTTTCTGGGATGCGTTGAATCGTTTTTGTAAAATATTTAAAAAGTTTTGTTGGCATACATGATGACCTCATCCATGTTGCACCATGGGATGTTGCCATCCAAAAACTTGCCCAAGTCAACTGTTGACTTTTTAGATATTTTGTAAGTAGTGGTTGATATTTTGTTTGTTTTTTGTCTTCTTTCCTCCTCTCCTTCTATAAATACTAGAATACTTGTTGTATTCAAGGTGTGGACATTTTTGTATGAAAAGAGAAGTGAAGAGAGAAAGACTTTGTGTTTTCTTGTAACAGAAGAAATATTAATACATATGTTTAGACTTTGTGCTTAATATGTGTGTTATTTGCATCAGATCTTTCTTAAGTTAGATCTATGTTTTTATTCTGTTGGATTCATTCCTACTATTGTCATATGTTCATCAGTATTGCTTTAATTGTTTATGCAAGTAATTTTGGCTCTGTTTACTACCAACCCAAAGCATAAACCTTCTGACCTTTCCATCTTGGAATTCATTTCTTTTCTTCCTTCAGATCTATCCTCCTCCGTTCCTTCCTTCCTACCTTTCTGTTCGTTGATTGGAACTACCTCTACTGGGATGAGATCTCAAACCCCCCTGAAAGTTAGAATAGTGTAGATTTGCACAAATTCCTGCTTGATAGATTAGCAATAAACTAGTTTCACTTTGTTGTCTCAAAGAGTCTATGCCCTGCACACTGTTGGCTTATTTCCTCACGCCCTACCTAACCGACAGTTTTTTGGACCAACAGGCCATCAAAAGTGTTGATATTGGAGTGAGTCCCTTTTTGGAAGCTCAGATTGCTTCCATGGCAAAGAAACTTGAGAATTTATTTGCAAATTCTATGCATGAGACTTGTAGTGGACTTTGGTGTATAGAATGTGAATAGAAGGACATACAAAAGATAGTTTCCCTCATAAGTTAGTGTCCACCATAGTGTTAAACTATGAGATCTGTCATGGCGAGCATGATCTGTCATCACCAATCCGGCACTTATGATAATTCTGCACCGGGAACTCCTCGTGGCTATGATTATTTACTAATTGCACAACGTTTAGTTTGGTGGATGTAATCTGGAAACACAACAACAAACATAACACAAGAATACCATAGACTACGATAAGAAAGTACTGATGATAAATCTGAAATATCAGAGTAAATTATAATATTAACATGAAATTGTTATAATCTCACCCATGAGGTACTTCAAGTGTTATTGACTTCACTTGCATTTCACCAAGACTATGGGAGAAACTTTACAATTACACCTCTTAATGGCTTTCTTCAACACACCTTTAAATTGATGGCTTCCTTTACACACTTACTCATACAATATTTCTCACTACTTCCTTCTATCCTAAATGAGGGGGGTGGCCTCTTTATTTATAGAACTTCTAGGCTTATCCATCTTATCTCTAAGATAGGATAAGAAATCCACTATGATGAATCATATTCTATACCTTAACTCTTATATGTACATGTAAGCTTATCTTTTAAGATAAGATAAACCTTATCATTTCACATGGGTTCCACATTTTTAGAATTTTTACAAATAAAATGCACAAAATATTTATGACCTCACTCCTTTTCCTTATTACCAATAAAATATCTATAATTCTTAATCATGTAATCATGTAGACCCTACTTCTCTACTTACCCAAACTTTGACATTTTAACATTACCGGACCACTTATGACAAATATTTTACTTTTTACCACAACATTCCTATTGTGCTTTTGACTATTGACCGTACTATACATTATTGACGTCATCTTATTGGCAGCGCCGGTTATCTTCTATCGGACGCTACTACTAATTATACTTAACATCATCCTATTCATAATACATACATTAATGAAATAGAAATTACGGAGGAAAAATTTTAGTGTCGACATCTTCCCCCTTTCTAGCTTCTACTCCGTCCTTGGAGTAGACTATTCTGGTGCTTGGAAAATCTTCAACTTGTCATGGTGGACCCATTTTTTAATGGGAGTGCTATCCAATTCCTCCAATCGATAGGTACCATTTTCATGCACAACTACTATTTTTTAGGGCCCCATCCATTTTGGAAGAAATTTTCTCTTTCTTCTTTTTTTGTAACTGGAATCATATACTAGAACCAAGTCATTCACATGAAATGGAGACCACTGGATCTTTTGATCAAAGTATTCCTTCTACTTCATTTTTCTTCTTATATCTTGTATCCTTAGCTATTTCGCTCATTTCCTCTAGCAAATGAAGATGTACCAACCTTTCTTTTACTGAATCACTTTCATCCATTCTTTCATTTTTCATTACTCTGACCGTGGGAATATCAAACTCAATAGGAAGAACTGGATCAATGCCATAAGCCAACTGAAATGGGGGAGTATCCTGTTGCTGACTTTGATGTTGCCCTATATGCCCATAATGATTTATGAATCCTTTTATCCCATTTATCGTACCTAGCAAGGCTGCATCTTTTGCTAGAATTTGACACAACACAAAAATTGTTCGTTCCACCTGTCCATTTGTGCTTGGCTTGTATGTTGTTGCCTTCCTATGCTTAATAGAAAAATTATTGACTAGGGCTTTTACCACCTCATTAATGAAGTGACTTCCTTGATCTGTTACAATTTCTAATAGACAACCAAATCTGATGACAATGCGTTCATATATGAACCTTGCCACTTCATCCATGGAAGTTATTTTCAATGCCCTAGCTTCAACCCACTTCGTTAAATAATCTGTTGGCAACTACAATATACTTATTTTGGCGTGAGGTAGTTGGAAGTGGACCTACAATGTCTATTCCCCACTTTTCAAAGGGACCAAGTGGAAGAATAGGGCATAATGGAGCTGATGAAGTCTTACGGTTACCATGTGTTTGACAAACATCACATGTCTTACAATAATTATAACAATCTTTAAAAAGAGTGGGCCAGTGATAACCTGCATCCAAGATCCTTCTTGCTGTAAGATGTCTAGAGAAGTGCCCTCCACATGTACCATTGTGGAATTCTTCTAGCAGCTCCTTCCCTTGCTCACGTCCAATTGCCCTCTTGTATTGTACATCAGGTCCTATTCGAAATAATAATCCATGCATAATAGAATATGGACGACTGACTTGAGTAATCTTTCTCTTAGTCTTTGCATTGACACCATCAGAAAACTTGAATTCATTCATATAATTTCAAATATCTATGTATTCACTAGGGATTATGTCGAAGGATAACAATGCCTGCATCGGAGAAATTATCATCATCACAAGATGATCCTAAACCATCATAGGCTCGAGAAAGTGCATCTGCATTGACATGCTTCTTTCCTGGCCTATCTATAATATCAAATTCAAATTCTTATAGAAAAATTATCCATCTTGCTTATCCTCCCTGAATGGGTTAGACTTATTTACAATATATTTTAGAGCCTGATGATCTATTACAACTAGAAATTTTTTCCCTAGCAAGTAATTCCTAAACTTCTTTACAGCAAAAATGATAGCCAGAGCCTCTTTTTCAGTTACAGTATAATTTACCTCAGCACTACTCATTTGTCTGCTCCCAAAGTAAATTGGATGTTCATTCCCATTTTCATCCTTTTGGCTCAAAGTACTTCCTAGTGCTGCATCTGAGGCATCAGTGTACACAATGAATGGCTTGCTCCAATCTGGATTCTTTAAAACAGGTGAAGACACCAGGGCTTCCTTCAGTTGTCCAAAAGCTTCATGCGCCTTATTTCCTAGTTCATAAGTAACATCCTTCTTCAAGAACTGGGTTAGTGGCTGTGCAATCTTTGAGAAATTCTTGATGAACCTTCTATAGTAACCCACATGGCCTAAAAAATGATCTCAAACTTACTTCTATTCATAGGAAATGGTAACTCTTTGATTTTTGAAAACTTTATCAGGATCAGTACCAATACCATCTCTGGATACAACATGCCCTAACAAAACACCTTTAGAACATCCAAAGACACACTTTGTAGGGTTTAGTGAGGCTTGTGCTTCATCTAACCTTTGAAATGTCTATCTCCATCTGGTGCAGGTGGTCCAACTTGCTCCCATAGATGCAAAAATCATCCAGAAATACTCTGATGAAGTTCCCAATGTAGGGTTCGAACACCCTATTCATCAAATGCTGGAATGTTGCTGGAGCATTACACAACCCAAAAGGCATAACTCTATAAGCAAACGTTCCCCAAGGAGTGGTAAACGTGGTCTTCAGCTGATCTTTCTCTGCTATACGAACTTGGTTGTAGCCGCTATATCCATCAGAGCAAAACTATAGCACTCCTGGCTAGCTACTTCGTCCAAGATCTGATCTAAAAATGGAAGAGGGTAATGATCCTTCTTTGTTGCCTTATTGAGCTTCCTGTAGTCAACACAAATGCGTAGCTTCCCATTCTTTTTTATTGAGATCACAATGGGAGAAACCCATTCTGAATTCTCCACAGCAAATATGAATCTTGCATCAAGCAACTTATCTATTTCTTCTTTTACAGTCTTGGAAAAATTAGGATTCATTCTATATGGCATTTGCTTTATGGGCTTAGCACCATCTACCAGCTCAATAGAATGTTCTACCCAACTTACTTGATGGAGTTCCTTGTAATCAAAAGTGAATATGTGTATGTACCTTCGAAAGAGCTGGAGGTAGGATTCCTTCTCACTCTCCATCACAGCATCACCAATCTTTATTTATTGGAGACGATCATCAACTTCTTCTTCAGATAATTTTATGGGGTCATGAGTCGGTGTGACTGGAAGGATATCCATGACTGAAACATCAACCTCACTTTCTTCATCTTCAGTGTCCACTTCACTGGTACTAGAGTAATCAGAGGATGTCCAATCATCAGTTTCATCACTTGAATCCACAGGTTCTGCCTTATGATGTTCGAGGGATCCACGTTTATCTTCACCCTCTCTCTACCACATCCAAGTGTCATGAAACCTTCATTCCAGTAGTTTCTTGCATGAACTCTCCTTAGCCATGGTCTTCCCAGCAGCATTGGGTACATAACAGTACCATTTTTCATCACCTGAAAGTCTACCACACATACAACACCCATAACAGATATTGCCACATTTGAAACTACACCTTCTGGTTTAGTTTTTCCCTTATTTAATGACCTTAACATAAGTGTTGAAGGGCGATCAATTTTTAAACCCAACATATTCATTACAGACTCAGTCATTACATTAACTACAGCACCTCCATCAACTAAGACATCATGAATTGAAATACCATTACATAATACCTCAGCTTATGGAGCATAGGGATCTGCCTCTGCCTCCAAAACAGGGACCTCAACCTCCTTCCTTCATCGAGCATTGAGTCCACTTCGCAGCTCCCGCCTCTTCTCAGAAGACATAGCCAAGAGTTGACCATATGTAATATTTGTAGGCATTTTGGACAGATCTTCCAAGATGGAGTATGGTCCTTGCCCCTGTGAAATCAGAAAATCCTGCACACCCAACTTTCTTCTCCTATGTTTCTTACTAGTTTCTTCTTTCATCTTCTTAGGATCATTTCCATCTTGATTATCTTTTTCTTTCTTTCTTTTTGTTACAAACACATCTACTTCATTATTTCTACTCTTATCTACTACATCAAAAGAATTCACAGGTGCTTTTCCTTTATCATTATCTCCTTTACCAGATGTAGAAGCTCTATCTAGACAATTATACTTATAATGACCCTTTTTATAACAACCATAACATACAACTTCAGAAATATTTCTTTTTGGACCTCTATCTCCTCCCTGAGAACTAAATTCTTTTCCTTGAAGAAGATTAATAGTTAACTGACCCATCTTTTTGAGCAGATCTTCATACTCAGTAGATGTACTAGGAGAAATATTTGTGCTCACCGGGAGTGGTTGTGGATTCTGGACCAAAGGTGCTGGTGTAGGCTCTACTTTAGCAACAATTTCTTTGGGCTCCTCTTCCATGCTTTCTTCTTGCCTTCTTGCCAATCTCCTTTGCTTGTTCAATGGTAGCTGGGCGGTCATACTTCACTCGTTGTCTGATCTCTGGCTTCATCCCAAGAATGAAGTGCTTACATAGGAGATTATCCACGCCATTCATCAACCCATCCGCTAATCCTTCCTTCCGGATCTGGGCATCGAGCTTCCTCCTTAGCTCTAGAACATGAGCATGATAATCCCTTATCTTCTCCTTCTCTCCTTGGGATAGCTTTGTGATCTCGATCATGAGATCTGCATATTTCTGTTGTTCACCAAATTCTTCAAGAAAACTTTCAGTTAATAAATCCCATGAATTTTTCACATTATCACCTAGTGTTTCAAACCACCTAAGTGTTGAACCATCCAAAAAGGTAGGAAAAAATTCAGTCCATTGTTCCCTTCTTATAAGGCCATTACAAATACAAGATCGTTTAAACTCTTGAATGAAAGAGGAAGCATCTTCATTAGATTGGGCTGAAAAAATAGGAATCTTCCCCATTTTCAAAAGTAACCACCGTGAAATACCAACCCACAAGTAAAATCAACAAGACTTATGTGCACAAATAATTGGAATCACTATAATAGAAAGTGACTTTACACCTTTCTACAGTAAAATAGAAATGACCACGGTAAAACTATGGTAAAACTTGACTTACTGCGGTAAAAACTGACTTTACTGTGGTAAACACTATTCACAGTAAAAAGTGAAGTTACTGCGGTAAATACTATTCACGGTAAAAAGTGACTTTACTATGATAAATACTATTCACAAGCAAAAATGACTTTACCATGGTAACTACTATTCACGGCAAAAATGACTTTACCATGGTAACTACTATGCACAGTAAAAATAAGGTTACCCTCCAATTGATTTTTGACTAAGTGGGAATATCTCTCTAGAAAATCCACCAACGAGGAATGGTCCCGGGCAACGGAACCAAAATGTCATCACCAATCCGGCACTATGATAATTCTTCACTGGGAACTCCTCGTGCTATGATTATTTACTAATGCACAGCCTTTAGTTTGGTGGATGTAATCTGGAAACACAACAATAAACATAACACAAGAATACCATAGACTATGATAAGAAGGAATGATGACAAATCTGAAATATCAGAGTAAATTATAATATTAACATGAAATTGTTACAATCTCACCAATGAGGTACTTCAAGTGTTATTGACTTCACTTGCATTTCACTAAGACTATGGGGAGAAACTTTACAATTACAACCTCTTAATGGCTTCTTCAACACATCTTTAAACTGATGGCTTCCTTTACACACTTACTCATACAATATTTCTCACTACTTCCTTCTATACTAAATGAGGGGGGGTTGGCCTCTTTATTTATAGAACTTCTAGGCTTATCCATCTTATCTCTAAGATAAGATAAGAAATCCACTCTGACGAATAATATTCTATACCTTAACTCTTATCTGTACATGTAAGCTTATCTTTTAAGATAAGATAAACCTTATCATTTCACATGGGTTCCACATTTTTAGAATTTTTACAAATAAAATATACAAAATATTTATGACCTTACTCCTTGTCCTTATTACGAATATAATATCTATAATTCCTAATCATGTAGACCCTACTTCTTTACTTACCCAAACTTTGACATTTTAACATTACCCGGACCACTTATGACAAACTATTTACTTTTTACCCATAACATTCCTATTGTACTTTTGACTATTACCGTACTATACATTATTGGCGGTGTCGTACTGGCAGCGCCGTTATCTTCTATCGGACGCTACTACTAATTATACTTAACAACATCCTATTCCTAATACATACATTAATGAAATAGAAATTACGAAGGAAATTTTTAGTGTCGACAGATCCAAGTAGATTGCTATTGCTACAATGTGCACTCCGTAAGAATGTGTCTTGTTATTGTAAGATATGTACATCTACCACCCATGATACTAAGGAATGTAGATTGATAGACCAGATCTATGATTTCATTGACATTGGTGTGCGTCAGACCAACATTGTGAGTGGTTCCAGGGATGAGGGTCGTAACTATGAAGGGCACACAAATGGTGGAGGAAGTGGAAGAGGATTTTACAGAAGATTTAAGGGCTGTAATTGTCGCGGAAGAGGAAGAGGAGACTTCCCCCGTGGAACTTGTTTTAACTGTGGATCTACAGAGTATTATAAGCGCGAATGCCCAAACTTGTTGCAATTCTCATGGTTTTGGAAGAAGCATAAGTAAGAAGAGTGCCCATATTTGTATAGTCACATGGTTCAGAATAAAGGAATGGGGATGGTGAGTGTAAAGTGTGCTGAACCACTATACATCCCTAAGGTGATGTATAATATAGATTTGGAGCATGTTTTGGTTACTAATCGTGCTAAGGCTGCACGTGCAAGGGAAACACCAAAGCAGAGGCCTGCTATTACAAGAGAGGAGGTATTGTATGGGAAGTAACCTGATCCTACCCACCAGAAATAGGTGTATTAAGAGACTATGGAGGTGATTAGGAATCTGTAAAGAGAGATTCAGTGTTTGAAGGAGCAGTCATGGAAGTTGGAGCAAGTGAAGAACACTAAAACTCCTTAAAGGGATGTATATGATGTCAAGGAGGAGTGTAAGATGCTGCGATAAGAGAACGTCATTCCACTATTATGAGAATGGTTGAGAGAAAAAGTACCATGCACTAGAGGTGGGCACGGAGGTAGATTCTGCACACTAACTTACCCCCTCATAGTCTAGACTATGACAAGGAGATCAAATTGAATGCAGTAGTAGATGGATGGCTCTTGAGTAATATATTGGTCGACACAAGTACAAAAGTTAATGTCCTCACTCTAGATGTATGGAATCAGATGGGGAGACCACCATTGTAGCCATCTTCTAATGTGCTATACATGGAAAATCGAACTAAGGCCACTCCCCTTGGAGTTTTGAAGAATGCTTCAATAACTATTTAGGGAGTTAAGTTCATTAGGGACTTTGAAGTCTTGGCACTTCTCGACATAGATAGCTTCCCAATGCTACTTGGACGCCCTTAGTGCTATGCAAAAAATCTTGACCTGCACTTCAACAAAGGCTACATCATCTTTGAGAACAAGGAGGAATGCATGATCATTCCACTAATCGATGGATAAACTACACCTTATCTAGAACAATTGGGTGAAGAAAACTTGAATAAGATATACGTGCACACCATTACAGACCTAAAGTTCATTCAGCCATTGAAGGAAGGAATCATTCAGTGGGATGATGCATAGTCTATGAATGATACAACCAGTGTTGCTTGTGACAATTGGGTGCATGGCACATATGCGTTGATTAGGAGAGAGTTGAAGGGTAATGTGACTCGAGTAGTCAAGGCATGTTCAATCAGGCACCTGGGAGGAAGGTAGTTACTAAGCTATATTGGAAAAGGTAACCCTGATAGATTTTTATATGCAATGGAGGTATATTGGACCTATGAAATAGAGTGGAGGAATATGCTTGTCTATACCTTACGTGGGATAGATGCACACTGGTGGATGACACATCGTGATAATATTCTAGAGTGGCGTGAGGTAAGGATCATATTCTCCAGTAGGTTTCTCAAAAGTAATGTGCATACTAAGATACATGACTACAATCATAAGGGATCTACCTCATGCCATGTTCGGGGGTGTGAGAGAACCTGGAGGGAAGGTTGGGAAGCCTTATCCCCTTCCTTGTGGGTGCACAAATTCTATTCTACCTTGCAGGGTTGTGCGCATGCATGGTATATTTATTTGTATTTGCGGAGACAAACAAGAAATTGACAAGATTTAATAGTGGGTATTATCCAGGATGTTGAGTACTTATCTTCTAAACCATCTATAAATGAGGCATTGCAAGTGATCAAGCACCTTACATTAGGAGATAGTGCCAAGGAGGAGGACATTATGATAGAATTGTTGGGAAAAACTGATACGAGGGCACGCATTAAAGAAGAGAAATCAAATGAAGTGCAGTTTAAGTGCACCTTCTTATAGAAGGAAAAAGGAAAGTTGGTATACGAGATCAATGATGAGGAAGTGGAGAAATTATATGTTGATCATATAGAAGGTACGCATAAAGTCTTAGATAGTGTAGATGAGAAGGTACACACCTACCATGATCCCTTGAAGATGAAGAATGTAAACATTGGTAATGAAGCAGAATCCAAGGAAGCTATTATTACGGATTACTGGATGAATCAAGAAGTATCAAAGATTATGGAACTATTGCATGATTTCCAAGACTTGTTCCCACGCGGGTACCATGAGTTAAAAGGGGTTCATCACTCTCAAGGAGAGATGTGGATCAAGATGAAGGAAGGGGTACAAATGGTCAAGAACAGGCCCTACAATATGAATCCTAATCTACATGTGAAGGTGAAGGAAGAAATTGACAAGATGTTGGAGTTTGGGGTTATTGAGGCCATTGAAGAGTCTAAATGGGTTAGCCCCATGGTAGTTAATATTAAGAAGGGGGATAATTTGGATATTTGTAGATTATAGAGATTTAAATGTTGCTAACGTTATAGATCCTTTTCCAATGCCCTTTACTGAAGAGATTATAGAAGGCGTTGCAGGGTCCGAGATCTATTCCTTTACAAATGGGTTCTTTGGATATCACCAAGTCAGAATTGTGAAGGAAGACCAGGAGAAAATGACTTTCAACAATGAATGGGGAAGTTTTACTTACATAGTTATGCCTTTCGGGCTGAAGAATGCACCTGCTATCTTTTTCGTGCATTATGGTGCAAGCATTTTAGGATTTCATTCAAAAATTTCTTCAAGTCTACTTGGATGATTAGATGGTGTATGGGTTAGTAAAGGATCATTACAAAAATATGAGGTTGATGTTCGAGAGATGCAAGCAGTTGAGAATCTCTATCAATATTAAGAAGTGTATTTTCGCCACTCCCTTTGACACGCTACTTGGTCATATCATTTGCAAAGAGGGTCTATTAGTGGATCCTGCCAAGGTTGTTGTAATTTTAGGCTTGCAAGAACCCACCAATCAGAGTGTAGTGTGCAGATTTCTAGGGCATATGGGGTACTATAGGAAATTCATTATGGGTTATGCTAGAATTTTTGTGTCATTAGAGGAGTTATTGAAGCATAAAGGGAGATTTCATTAAGATGAGGCACAGTAGGTGGAATTTGATACTTTGAAGGAAAAACTTACTACTATACCCATTCTGCACTTTCCTTCTTGGGATAAGCCATTTCATGTACACGTGTTTGATTTGGGTATGGCGATTGGAGTGGTGTTAGTACAAGATGGAGAAGGGATTGTTGATCACCCCTTATGTTTTGCCAGTAGGAAGCTAACTTTGGCTAAACATAACTATACTACCACAAAGGGTAAATAATTGTCAATGATCTACGTGCTGCACAAATTTAGGTGGTATTTGCTGGAAACACCTTTTATTTTCTACATAGACCATATGGCCTTGAAGTATTTACTGAACAAGTTTGTTTTACAAGGGCACATATGTCGTTGGGTATTATTGTTCTAAGAGTTTGAATTAACGGTTGTGGTGAAACCGGGGAAAAGTAACCTAGGACCTGACCATTTTTTGAGGATTAATTTAGGTGAGGATGCACAAAACATTGAGGACATAATGTTGGATGCTCAGTTATTTAGGATGCAGTGCATGCCCTCTGATTTAGAATACATTGTTATCTTTTTGTGAACATGTGTGGCGCCCAAAGGAATGAAGAGCGTGGAAAAGAAACAACTCGTCATTCGCGTCGTGCCCTACATGTTGATTAGTGGAGACTTGTATAAACTAGGACGGGATGAAGTTTTGCACCAGTGTGTACTTGAACATGAGCATGTGTCTATTATGGAGGAGGCTCATGGCGGTATTACAGATGGACACTATGTTGGGAGAGCCACCGTGCAAAATATTTTAATGGCTGGTTTATCGTGGGAGACATTATATAAGGATTGCATGGAGTATGCAAAGGGTTGTGACCATTGTCAGTGCCCTGGAAATCCTGGGAATCATGATGAAATTACATTAAAGCAAATTTCTAGTGTGGAACCATTCGAGAAATGGGAAATTGAATTCGTGGTCCCTATTTCCCCACCAGTGTGTAGGATAGGTTTGCACTATGTTATTACTTGTACTGACTATCTTACAAGGTGGGTAAAAGCGGCACCTACGAAGGATTTTACTGTGGCTATAGTAGCAGGTTTCTGTGGGAGAATATAATAACTAGGTATGGATCTCCTGTGAGCTTGATAAGTGATAGGAGTAAACACTTCTAAAATGAAACTATTAAGATATTATTGGCTGAATTTATGATGGTGCATCACAAGACCACGCCCTACCACCCACAAGCCAATGGGACTGCTAAAGCCTTTAAAAAAAATTCAAATAGCATGTTGACCAATATTTGTGATGGGGGAAGAAAGGATTGGGATGAAAAATTCTCTGTTGTGTTATGGTCATATCAGACCACTTACAAGAGGTTGAACAAAGAAACATCCTTTCAGTTGGTGTTTTACACGGAGCCTATGTTACTCATTGAATTCATGTTACCCTCTCTACGTATTGCACGTGTAATATGTTTAGCTGATGAACAATCACTTGAGGATCGTATTGACAAGTTGATGCAGTTGGATGAGAGACGTGTCATAGGACAATGGAGTCAGAAAATGGAAAAGGCTAGACAAAAGGCATGACATGATATGCATATCAAGAATAAGAAGCTTGAGGTTGGGCAGATGGTTCTCTTGTATGATTCAAAGTTTTTGCACCATCTTGGGAAGTTCAAATTCCATTGGTTGGGACCATACATTATCACGTATATACTTGATTCAGGCGCTTTCCAATTAGAAGCGCTAGATGGCACAGGGTTCCCCAGTTTCTTTAATGAAAGTAGGTTGAAGCCCTACTATAAATAAGTCTTCTTGGTGTTTGGAATAAGGCAGTGATGCCATTTAGTATAGGATTTCCCATTAATGCAATTTACTTTATGGGTTTCCTTTCATCGTCACTTTGCTTTGTCTTTTCTCTCTGATGTTGTGTTATGCATTGATACGCCAGTAGATAATTACATTATAAGTGATTCCATGTGCAGAGGATAGCAGATGCTTTTAGTATGGGGTGGATTGGCATCTAAATTTGGAAAATCATTTGCGCACTTCTAAGGAAGATGGGGTGTTGGAGAACTCATTATGGGATGAATAGAAAAAGGAAGGAAGAAAAAATTATGCAGAGGAGGTGTTCAAATGTGTGCTTGCGCATAAGGTGTTTGAATTTTTGCTAGTATAAAGGTCCCTTGAAGAAAAAATTGAATTGAGTATAGAAAACGTAGAGGAAAAATGGTCACATAGTGTAACATGAGGTAGGCAACACCATGGGGAACTAATTGGTGGATAACACAGAGGTTATGTACTTTGACATGGTGGGGCGTGCAAAAGAGGTCTATGGCAGTAAATTAGTGTTGGCATGCTAGAAGGTTACGATTACGACATGCGAAGGGAAGTCACAGAAGTTGACTTAAGTTAAATAATTGCTTTATTAAAAATTGAAGTTATAACATGTGGTTGGAGGGACATTAAGGGATTATGAAAAGTATAAATAGAGGGTAAAGGAAGTCATTTTAACTAATTTACCTTAACGAATTTTTAAGCCCCAAACTTGAAGTGTGATGAGGATTTTGAGAAGGAAGCGAGATACTTGTCACGAACCAGTGGAGTAGTGGGAACTGTGGCATGATCTTGCGGTGTAGCAAGAAAGAAAGAAGACAATAGAGAAACAAGGGGTTGCGTGAGAGAGAAGTGTTTGAATTCATCAAGCTTGGGCTTACATGGAAAATAAGGAACACCTAGGGCATGAAAGAACGAGAGAGGAGATGGTACCAAATAAGGGTAAGAGTAAGAAACTAGTGGTGGAAAAGGAAGAACCTTTGGAATTTTATTTGGAAATGCAGTATCCCCAAGGGGTTATTAAGGTAGAGAAGTGGAGCTCATAGTTATACAGATGAAAAATAAGCGAGTTTAACCATAGAGCCAACGAATACAATGAATTGATGCGGGAGGCTCTATATAAAGAGATCCCAGGGTTAGATAAACAAGGAAACCCAATGATTTAGTGAAGAGGGAATTGTAAAAAACTAGGGTTTTACAACTTTGGGAGCTGTCACTTTTTGTTAAAATTTTACGGATTTTCCAAATCGTTGATTTTGAGTGCATGAAGAATTTTTCTACTCTGCAGGGAGAAGGATGAGACTCAAAGGCAATTTAATCCATAAGGTCACGGGCCTGCAAAACAAAGGTGAAGACATGGCCCTCGACTTGGGTGCCACTACAAAAGTGGAAGAGCTAACCAAGTGATTAAAACTATGAGAAATGGGGGAGGAGACAAGTTTTTGCAGACCTACCTGACCCAACATTGAGAGTCACTTCCTGAATCATCAATTTTACTTAATATCTTTATAATATAGGTGCAACATTGAGTAAAACTTCACATCCTATTCGACACTATAAAATATAACCACACTTGTATTCCCTTTTCAAAATATACAAAGAAAATTCTTCGAATCAATAATACATATCATTTTTATATGGTAATACATGCATTGTAAGATGAATACAACTTTACAATGAAAACTCATTAATTACAACATATCACAACCAGAAAATTCCTCTTGTTTTGAGTACTTGCAACCAACGTTGTGTCAATCCTAGGACTAAGTATGGAAATACCCTACACTCAAGCATAAATTCAATACATCCATCATTTCAAACAATTAGAACAGACACTAGAGAGAGATAACGATAGGGAGAGAGAGAGAGAGAGAGAGAGAGAGAGACAAAGAGTAAGGGGAGGAGGAATAAAATATAGGATTCATTTTCTTTTCAAATCACCATAACATCCCATATCCAATTTTCATTTCATTTCAACTCATATACATTCTGACCCATTTGTATTTTCAAAAACCAATCAATATTTTCATAATTACCTCTAGAGAGAGAAAAGGGAAAGAGAGAGAAAGTATGGATTTCATTTTCCTTTCTATTCATCATATCATTATCAAATTTTCATTTCATTTCTAACCCATGAACATTTATAACTCATTTACATTTTTAGATCCATTCAAAATACTACCATCTGTAATGTTTCATTATACTACCATATGCACAAAACCATATAAATAGACAACTTCTTAAGGAGTTTTACAAAACCGTGGGTATTAAAACCATGGGCCAAAACTGTCCCATAAACCTATGGATCAAAAATCCCGCTCATATGAGAAAATCACATTTCCCGATATATCGGGCTCATTTTAAGGCCCAATTTTTTTTTTCGGGGGCTGTGCCCTCAAACCCTAGTGAGAAAACTATGGAAAGTGTACAGTACTCTTAGTTTATAGTCTTCAACACTTTCTCACATGAAAATAGGCTCCACAACCTAACAGAGCACTGAGGCCCAAACACGCCATATCTTCGATGAGTGATTTCAAAGACTTTGTGGCACCTAGAGATGTCTTGTCAGATCTGAGAGCTCCATGTTGGGGCCCTCTACGAAATCCTCTCGCGGTTTTCTCCCTTTCCATCCGGTTCTCTCACTATTCTATTGTTTGTAAACGCGAGAAATAGTGCAGTCTGAGTCAGTGTAGGGTTGCCAGATGTTGTACTACTACAAACAGAAACTCGTGGGACTGAACCAACTACGCCAACACATCCAAATGGCATGTGAACGCTAGTGGAGGCTTTGTTTTTGTTCCCTACACTCCCTGCACGTTCTCGGGCTACCCTGTCTAAGCGTAGTCGCTTAAGAGACCTAAGGAACAAACATGCCATATCTTCAACAGGTGATTTCCCAGACTCCGTGGTACATAGATACATCTCTTTAGATCCAAGAGATCCAGGCTAGAACCCTCTATGAAAGCCTCTCGTGGTTTTCTCCCTTTCCATACGGTTCTCTCACTATCTTATTGTTTGTAAACGTGAGAAATAGTGCAGTCTGAGTCAGTGTATGGCTACCAGATGTTGTGCTAATACAAACAGAAGCTCGTGGGACCATACCAACTACGCCAACACATTGGGATGGTCTGGTGAACACTATTGGAGGTTTTGTTTTTTGGTTCCCCTATAGGGGCTCCCCGTGCTTTCAGGGCTATCTCGTCCGGGCGTAGTCACTTAAGTGCCTTAAGACCTAAACACGCCATATCTTCGACATGTGATTTCCTCAGAACTCCATGGAACCTAGAGATGTCATCTTGTCAAATTCAAGAGCTCCACGTTAGGTCCCATCTACGAAATATTCTCATAGATTTTATCCGTCTTCATCCATTTCTCTCGCTCATCCTATTGTTTGTAAATGTGAGAAATAAGTGTAGTCTGAGTCAATGTATAGGGCTTGCTAGATGCTTGTATTACTAGGAAACGGAAGCTTCATGGGAACAAACCAACTACATCAATACATGTCTAGGGTGGACTAGGTGACTGCTAGTGGAGGATTCATTTTGGTTCCCTGCGCTCCTCTGTGCTCTTCGAGGCTACCTCATTCGGGTGTAGTCGCTTAAGAGCCATGAGGCCCAAATATGCCATATCTTCGACAGGTGATTTCTCAGACTCCGTGGCACCTAGAGATGTCTCGTCAGATCTAAGAGCTCCATGTCTAGGGCCCTCTATGAAATCCTCTCAATTTTCTTCGTCTCCATCTGGTTCTCTCGCTGTCCTATTGTTTGTAAACACTGAAAATAGTGCAGTCTGAGTTAGTGTAGGGCTGATAGATGTTGTATTTTGCAAACGGAAGCTTGTGGGACCAAACCAACTACCCCAACACGTCTAGCATGCCTAGTGAACGCTAGTGGAGGATTCCTTTTGGTTCCCTACACTTCCCATGCTTTCGGGCTACCCCGTCTGGGCGTAGTCACTTAAGAACCTTAAGGCCCAAAACACGCCATATCTTCAACGGGTGATTTCTCAGACTCTGTGGCACCTAGAGACGTCTCGTCAAATTTATCATTTGAGAGCTCCACTGTCGGGGCCCTTTACGAAAATTCTCTCATGGTTTTCTCCATCTCCATGTCAGGTTCTCTCGTTGTTCTATTGTTGTAAACACAAGAAATTGCAGTCGAATTAGCAAGGGTTGCTAATAGTTTATAGGAAGCTCGTGGGACCGTACGCCAACACGTCAGGGTTGCCTAGTGAATGCTAGTGGAGTCTTTGTTTTGGTTCCCTACGCTCCCCAGGCTGGGCTACCTGGTCTGGGCTTTGAAAGCCTCTCGATTTTCTCCATCTCCATTCAGAAGCTTGTAAGGTTGTCCATTGCCAATCACCTAAATATATAGGTGGTTCACAATATAGGTGGTGAAATGGAATGGTGAATTTTTACAATATAGGTGGTGAGATAATTTATTTTTGTTGTTCCTTTCTAATATTTAATTTTTCTTAGCTTCACTTGGCTTCGAGAATAATAAATTCTCTACTGACAGTGCCAACCACGTGAAGGTGGAAGCTTTTTTGGCACCACTAACCTACATAAACATGTTAGTAAGCAATTAAATAGAATTTTAAATCATACAAAATTTAAACAAAATCATTTAAGTAAATATTCAAATTAAATTCATGAAGAACATACCTTTGCAAATTCAATCCAATGAACCACAAGGATCAACTCTATTCTTGATAGTAGCAAGAATTGCTTCATGATCTGATTCACGAACCTTCCACAAATTCTTGTTTAATGGCCGACCTCGATATTTGATCAATTTAATATTTGTTGCAAGGACCAAATGTGAATAGTGAAGTATCTTTCGATGTACTTCATAGTCTTCAAACAACCAAATGTTTGATTTTTTGATAGGATATCGTCGAAGCCAAGTTCCAGTGACTACCACTGACCCAGTGGGATACTCAAGGTCTTCACCATCAATGACT
This sequence comes from Taxus chinensis, assembly GCA_019776745.2. Classification (NCBI taxonomy): domain Eukaryota; kingdom Viridiplantae; phylum Streptophyta; class Pinopsida; order Cupressales; family Taxaceae; genus Taxus; species Taxus chinensis. The sequence continues at coordinate 651,129,641 of CM034154.1, read as the reverse complement.
ATGGAAGTCAATTTTTTCCCCCTCTACACAACGAGATAAGAAGTAGTTTGTTCCCTCTTCGTTAAATTCCATCGCAATAACTGCAAAAATGTGCCCTATGTATCACAAAGTAAAACTGTTTAGTCAATTTAAAATACATTAAGAGTTGACCATTTAATAATTTATAAATCTAAAACATGGCATGTACATATGTGTATGTACCTTGTTGCACTAAATCAGAGACTTGGTCAAAGTCAGGTGATGTTGTCATTTGATCTGAAGACCCTGCAAGTTGTAATGCTCGTGGAACTTGATGTGTGTCAAGTGGAATTAGAGGTCTACAAGTCCATTCATCCACCCACTGTTGTGACTCACATTCATTCCACGCAAAATCAATGCATGATATACAAAAACATGTCATGCACCTAGTATAAATAGTCCAAGCATTTGCATCTGAACTACGAAATGAGTGCATATCACTTGATCCTGCAACTGTCATACAATCTTCAAAGTTTGTCAGATGTTGTTCCTCTATCAACCAAAAATATCTACGAACCGTTGATCTCTCTTGAGATTCATGGCCCATATTCTTGACACACCAATCAAAAATACTTTTTACATCTGTAAATTTAGCACCATCCTTGAACTTTAACTCTTCTCTTGCAAGTGCTCTTTTCACACATGCTCCTGCACCATCATGCTCTCCTTTTCCATGCCCTGCCTCAATAAAACTCTAGATATGTTGTACATTTGTTTCTTTGTGCATCCTACTTAGCCAATAAAACATCTGTGCATTCTTGAATTGTGATGTGCAGTTGTCTGACCAAATGTAATGTTGATCGAAACTAATGTTCCTCTCATTCAAGTTCACATAAAACACCTGGAAACACCCTTGTACATATTCTGTAGAATGTGTCCGATCATCACTGATGTAGAAATGATACTCTCTTAATATTTTTTGATCTTGCTCAGTGCTTTCAGGAGAGTGCATGAATGTTATATGCATGAAAATAGAAACTTGGACTGAGTTATAATATTGAGACTGAACCTCCATTTTTGGCTGCAATGTGTAATTCTCTGTGAAGTCAACTACTGAAACAATAGTACCAAGTGGGAATGTGTCCTTTCTTAACTTGAATTGTTCATCCAACCATCGAGCTCTATGTGTGTGCCTTGCATACTCATAAAAAATTTCCTCTCTGAATTTGACCATATATTCTGATATAGGTAATTATTTTGTAACAAGCTCACACCTCTTAGATTCTTTTCCATCTTTTAATTGATATGCACACCGATTTATATTTGGTGAAATCAACCAATTCTTTTCCTATTGAAGATGTACTCTCCTCATGGATACAACTTTTTAGATTTGGCAAGCCACCACATACATTGCACATTCCATCCAAACATGCTTTGTTATAAAAAAAATTGTCTTGTTGATTTTTCACAAAATATTGTTAGAATAAATTCCCTTGAATATTTTTGTGGGACATTTATTCCACACTCCTGCAACATGATGTCAGTATGCAAAACACTACGTATTTGACAAAAAACATCATAATGCATTGAAAATTCAACATGATGCCTGCAACAACAAGTGGTACATGAGTGATTGATTTTCACATAAAAGGGTTTGTTCATTTCAAATAATCTTTGGCTAATGTTAATTTGTGGATTTTCATTTTTAAATTAGAGAACATTTCTGTTTGATTCATAGCTAAGAAATGTTTTACACATGATTCACGATTACGAGAACCTATTCTTCTTTTTACTGTATCTCTTCTATTCAGTGACACCCTTGTGTTCTCATTCCAAAATTTTACAATTAATTCTTTTAGAATATCATATGCATTCTTGTCTTTTCATGGAAGTCTACTAGAGAAAGCCCAATAGTCAGTGTTATTGACTAACTCAAGTTGTTTACGTCTCTCTATTGCTTTCATTAGTGTTTTTTTGTTTAGCTTCAAAGCACTACTTGTTTTTCTAATCAAGCGTTTATTAACAGTTTTATCACTTACTATACAATTAGTTAGTGCACGTTGTGTAACATTACTATCTTTGGTGTGTCTTTTGCCACCTATAGCTTAGGTATGCTTTATGTATGTTTTCAACAATTGACACATTTTGATCAACAACATTAGATGTTCTTAACCCCAGGGTCTTCATTATAGGTCTCATCTTAATTAACTTCATCAATGAAACAAATAATTGACATCTTTGTGTGTCATTTAAATTCTCAAAGTAATTATCCCAAATTCCACTAGCTTTTCTTCTCGCATTTCTTTCAGACATTTTGTTAGGCATTGGTTTTATAATGTTTTCATCAATTTCAATTAAGTGAATTGGTTTTCTTCGCAAAATGGAAGGAGGTGTTCTTAGAGGTGAAGATTCATTTACAAGGTTACTTTCTTCATTCATTGTTTTCATACAAATTTCCTAGGTTAACATTTAGATTCTCAAGTAAGGGTTCAACAATTGGATTCATATCAATTTCTTCATCCATACCAACATTGTCATTCAATTCAATATCATTATTCTCTACATTTTCATTATGTATTTCATCCCAATTTTCTAATACATTAGCTACATTTGATATAGCGGATGTACCTTGCCATGCTCGAAGTTTTTGCATTCTCTTCAATTTATTTATTATCTTCTCTTCCAATTGCTTCTATGTCTTATTCTTGACTTTCATCTTGTCCTTAGTTTGACGTTTATCGCCCATGATTAGAAAAAATCAACTAGTGGGGTAGGGGACAAAATGAAATACTAATAAGTCATGCAAGAATGTAGAGAATATTGTAGACACAATAGAATGTTTGTAGAATTCCCATGAAAGAGGTGAAACGGACGTTGGGGGGCCACAAGATATAGAAACAAATGCGTACACGTTATGTAACACGTACGTGTCTTTTGTTTTCTCTTTTCCCAAGCCATGCATCAAGGATTGGGATCTAGTTTGGATCCCCAAGACTGAGGCATGGACCTGCACAAACACAGCAAACAGTGATTTTTTACAAGAAAATGTAAAAGTGACACTTCCTCTTTGAGAAATCAAAATAAAACAATCGATCCATTTTTAAAAAATTATACCATGACTTAGAGCAGGGTCTCTTGGCTTTCTTAAAATATAATTTTTAATTTTTTTGACTAATATAAGGTATCCATATTATTTATTTTCTAACTATGACTTTTTATAGCTATTTTTTGAAGTGTAAATATGTTTATCTTTCATGGTGTATCTTTTTTTGGATGAGCGAAATTAAAAATTTTATACTAGCCCAAACTAGGCATAATTCTATACATATTAAAAAAAAATCTAATTTTCAATATTTTTTGAGGTAGTTAGGGGGGGCACAGTTAAGCTCCGTTATTTTTCAAAACATAAAATTTTTGTACTAGAAAAATCATGTAAAGTCCAAATATTTAAAAAAATCATTATATTCTGGAGCCCAAACTAGATGCTCCTAGCTATCTTTCTACCAAAGGGTTTTCAAAAATACTAAATGGTACTCAATTGGTGGGGGGCACGAAAGTCACTCTATTATGTTTTTTAACAAAAACATGAGCATCTATTGGTATTTTAGTTGTTTGACCCACATAAACTTATTCGTTTTCAAAAAAATATAGTACTTACAAATTAGACTCAAAATTCTACGATTCATATTTCTACAACATCTTCCAAACATTTTGAGTGTAACTATTTTGGGAAAAAGTCGTACAAGTTCTAAGTTTTTTATTTTTCAGAAAAATGTGTCCACTTAAGACCCCCTTTTGGCCCCCATACTTGGTGCACTTACCCATGCACTGAATTATATTTGGTGAAATCAACCAATTATTTTCATATTGAATATGTACTCTCCTCATGGATAGAAAATTTTTTAGATTCGGCAAGCCACCGCATATATTGCACGTTCCATCCAAACATGTTTCGTTATAAAAAAATTGTCTTGTGATTTTTCACAAAATATTGTTGGTTAAATTTCCTTGAAGATTTTTGTCTTCGGACATTTATTCCACACTCCTGCAACATGATTTTAGTATGCAAAACATAGTGCTATTTGTAAAAAACATCATAATGCATTGAAAATTCAACATGTGCCTGCAACAACAAGTGGGTGGTATGTGAGTGATTGATTTTCACATAAAAGGGTTTGTCATTTCAAATAATCTTTGGCTAATGTTAATTTCTGGATTTTCATTTTTAAACTTAGAGAACAATTATGTTTGAGTCATATCTAAGAAATGTTTTTCCACATGATTCACGATTACGAGAACCTATTCTTCTTTTTACTGTATCTCTTCTATTCAGTGAAACCCTTGTGTTCTCATTCCAAAATTTTACAATTAATTTCTTTTAGAATATCAGATGTATTCTTTCTTTTCCGTGGAAGTTTTCTATAGAATTTTAATAGTTAGTGTTATTGACTAATTCAAGACATTTTGCATCTCTCTATTACTTTCATTAGTATTTTTTTGTTTAGCTTCAAAGCACTGCTTGTTTTTCTAATCAAGCATTTATTAGTTGTTTTATCACTTATTATACAATTAGTTAGTGCACATCGTGTAACATTACTATCTTTGGTGTGTTTTTGCCACCTACAGTTTGGTATGCTTTATGTATATTTTCAACAATTGATAGCATTTTGATCAACAACATTAGATGTTCTTAACCCCAGGGTCTTCATTATAGGTCTCATCTTAATTAATTTCATCAATGAAACAAATAATTGACATCTTTGTGTCATTTAAATTCTCAAAGTAACTATCCCAAATTCCACTAGCTTTTCTTCTCACATTTCTTTCAGACATTTTGTTAGGCATTGGTTTTATAATGTTTTCATCAATTTCAATTAAGTGAATTAGTTTTCTTCACAAAATGGAAGGAGGTGTTCTTAGAGGTGAAGATTCATTAACAAGGTTACTTTCTTCATTCAATGTTTTTCATACAAATTTCGGGGTTAACATTTGGATTCTCAAGTAAAGGTTCAACAATTGGATTCATATCAATTTCTTCATCCATACCAACATTATCATTCAATTCAATATCATTATTCATTGCAAAATCATTATTCTCTACATTTTCATTATGTATTTCATCCTCATTTTCTAATACATTAGCTACATTTGATATAGTAGATGTACCTTGCCCTGCTCGAAGTTTTTGCATTCTCTTTAATTTCTTTATTCTCTTATCTTCCAATTGCTCTGGTGTCTTATTCTTGACTTTCCTCTTGTCCTTAGCTCGATGTTTATCACCCATGATTAGAAAAAATCAACTAGTGGGGTAGGGGACAAAATGAACTACTAAAAAATCATGCAAGAATGTAGAGAAAATTGCAGACAAAACAGAATGATTACAGAAATCCCATGAAAGATATGAAAATGGTACGTTGGGGGCCATAATATATAAAACAAAGAAAAACACGTACGCATTATGTAACGCATACATGTTTTGCATTTTCTCTTTTCCCAAGCTATGCCTCAAGGCTTGGGATCTGGTTTGGATCCCCAAGCCTGAGGCATGGACCTGTACAAACACAACAAACAATGTGTTTTTGTAAGAAAATGTAAAAATTCACTTCCTCTATGATAAATCAAAATAAAAGAATCGATCCATTTTCAAAAAATTATACCATGACGTAGAGCAGAGTTTCTTCTTTCTAAAAATATAATTTTTTAAATTTTCTAACTAATATAAGGTTTCCATATTATTTATTTTCTAACTATGCCTTTTTATAGCTATTTTTTGAAGTGTAAATATGTCTATATTTCATTGTGTATCTTTTTTTTTGGTGATCAAAATTTTAAAAAAATTATACTAGCCCAAACTAGGCATAATTTTATACATATTAAAAAAAATCTAATTTTCAATTTTTTTTAGGTAGTTAGGGGGGGCATGGTTGGAGCTCTATTATTTTTCAAAACATAAAATTTTTGTACTAGAAAAATCATAAATAAAAAATATTCACTAAAAAAATATTTAAAAAAATATGGAGCCCAAACTAGATGCTCCTAGCTATCTTTCTACCAAAGGGTTTTCAAAAATACTAAATGGTGCTCAAAAAATGGTGGGGGCACGAAAGTCACTCTATTATGTTTTTTAACAAAAACAGGAGCATTTGTTGGTATTTTAGTTGTTTGACCCACTTCAAACTTAGCAATTTTCAATAAAATTTAGTAGCTTAGAAACTAGACTCAAAATTCTGCAATTCATATTTCTACAACATCTTCCAATTTTGAGTGTAACTATTTCGAAAAACTCGTACAAGTTGAAGTGTTTTTTTTTTTTTCAGAAAAATGGATCCACTTAAGACCCCCTTTTGGCCCCCCAACTTGGTGCACTTACCCATTCACCTTATTTCTGTGATATACAGTTTCAATAAGTTTTGTAGCCTTAAACTTGTCATTTTTTTTATAGCTTGATTGTGGATGGACAACTCTTATCTTATAGGGAAATTATGAGAAATGCAAGAACAAGATAGGGTATTATCTTTAATCAAAATATGGTTTAATTAATCGTATAATATTAGAAGATTAAAATATTCCATCCACTTCCCAAATCTTGACAAGTAATGAAATATTCTAATTCCTTTCTCAAACAATTCTTGTTGAAAAGTTGCCTAACTGCTATTGGAAACACTTTAGGGAAATGTTTAGCGATTGACCCAAAACTGATGATATGGAACACACAACGTATGCTCGTATCTTGGTGGATTTGGATACTTCTGTGGATTTCCATGCCACTATTGATCTATAGGTCGAGGAAAAAGCATGGTCTTAAAATTTGGATTATGAAGGGTTTCCCTTTAGATGCCGCAAATGTTTTTCTCTTGGTCATTTAACATTTGTTTGTCAAGTGGCATGAAAACATGCTAAAGGTAGAAGTTCTTGGTGGAAGAATTCTAAACTGAATCATCTAGTGATGAATGATCCTATGGAGTGCGAACCTGACTCAATTTCTATTAAATCAGCTGACCCTGAAGTGGTGGAAGTGCAACAAGTATATATGAATGATGTGGAGACTTTACCTGGATCCCATGACCTTATAGAGCACATTGAAGTCTTGATTCCAATCCAAAATATTGAAAATGTAAATTCAAACACAGAAGAGGATTGGAGAGTTGTGTGTAGGAAAAAGAAAGGGACACATAAACAAAATCCATAAAAGGTGATTTTATTCTCAACTAATGGGTTGCCTTAAATTCCTTTGTATTCAAAAGTAATTATTTTAAATCCTTTAAAAATATATTCTCCACATACTCAATTTTTTTGAAAGATAATCTATATCTTAAAAAAATCATGCTCTAGAAAAGGGTATTTTTTTTAATTTTTATGATTGTTAAGTGGCTCTAACAACCTCCCACATTATGATTCACGATAACTGGATCTTTCCCCTATCTGCTGTTTGTTTCTCCATGGATTGAATAGAAAAATAAAAGTTGAGAGGGAAAATCGACGCATGTCAACATCCCACCAATCAGGGTGAGTGTTCATCAATCCCCAAAGCTGAATACGGTGGTGACCCCTCCCACGTCTTTTCAGACCTTTTGTTTTTCTTGCACAATAATACAAGCACCTTAATGAGATCTAGAGGCATTGACCATGCCAATGCCCAAGTTAACATTTTAAATTTAGCAGAAACTGGATAGTTGCAGCAACGAAGAAGGAAGATTTTTGTATCATTTTGATTAAATAAATAGAATGTAATGGGGGACTGCGCTAAATGGAGCTCTCGCTAACAACCATCCAAACAATCATAATATGGGTTAATTCGGCCTAGCACAGGGAGAAAATTAGCAACCCTAATATCACTTTATTTACTATATACATTTTGATTGATTTGGATCTATATGAGTATCAGAAGCGGGTTCATTTGTCTCTAAGAGGAAATTACGGCCAGCCAATGTTTTTTTGGATGTATACATACCCCTTTTTAGTTCTACTCTTTATATTTTCTTACAAGTAGTTGTATTGATGAAAATATTGAAAGTATCCCTTTCTTGTTATACCACCATGTTTTTGCAAGATTTGTCTGTATCACTCTTCCTCTGCTTGAACCTCTCTTTATCCATTCTGAGCTCAAACAGATGAGTGTTTCTATTTTTTATAATTTTATTTAATTTATTATTATTATTATCATTATTTTATATATATATATATATATATATAATGTGGTAGGGGTGGAGTAAGGCTGAGCCCTCCCACCCAATCTGAATTATAAATATATTTCCTTATTCATTTATATGATTTTTAATATATGATTTTTTTCCTTATTTTATATATATTTTTCTTTAATATTAAGATGTTTATATATATATATATATATATATATATATATATATATATATAGTCCTCTTTATGAGTTGTGCTACTTATATGTTTGTTGTTATATATATCCTTAGTAATAGTTCGAGGTAGATGCATTTCACTAGTAGTAACTTAAGATTGTCTTAACTACTTGTAGAGTTTCAAACACTTATTTACAAGTAATAATAAGTTTCTACGATGGTTTGCTAACTTGATCAGGATCCTACAACTTTCTTTTACATTTTTTTTGCTAGTTGCAAAAAAGCTCAATTTTGGCTCAGAATCTAAGAAGTGCGTTCAAAAACTATCTTTTGATAAGAAAATTCAGGACAGGTGAATTCCTATGTGTCCACCTATATACCAAAAATCCATAGGGACTGATAGAATCCAGAACCGGTGAACGGTGTACAATTGGCAAATGGTTTTCTGGAGCCATCGGTCATGATCAACCAAGTTTGACTTAGTTAGAAAATGACCTGAGGCCTATGAAACCCCTTTTCCAAAATAACCAAGAATGTAATTTTCACAAACCGAAGTTTCCAGGTAATTGTCTAGTAAAAATACTAGGGGTTTGTGAAGACAAAAAAATATTTCATTTTTTAGGGCCCACATGGTGAACCGATACGAAACCCAACTTCTTAATTTTTTAAACTTCCTAAAAATGCAAAATGATGTAACAGGGGCCCTAGAGGAGCATCAAAATAAACGCAGATGATTAATTGTCGCCGATCTACAGGTTGAAGTGACTCCTCACATAATAAGGAACACGAAAAAATCTTAACATCTCTTTTCTGGAGTTACGAAGGTTGTTTTGCAAGTCTCCGAAAATCATGATTTATATATTTTAACAAGGGAACGATCAAATTATTTACAAGGAACTCAACTTCAACTTGTCAATAAAAAAAAAGGTGTTATAGAATCTAGTTTGGTTATGAAGTTTGTTAGGTCATCTCAAAATGAGGGTTTAAGTCCATGGTTGACTACCAAGGGATTATTTGGATTGTGCAAGTTACGATATGACGTTTTATTGTCTTGAAAACAATTTTATTTAAAACAATCAAATGCATGACAATCCTTCGGTTTAAAATTTAATTTCGTTACAAATGAAAAACTAATGAACAATAATTATGGAATCTATAAAGAGAGATGAACCATGCCTAGAGGAATGAAGCCGGTCAAAAAATGTGGGACTCAGTTCTAGGTCATAAATAATAATTTGGTCAAACAGTCGCACGCATCCACCATTCCACCATTGCATTTTATTCAAAGATTATGCCCGAGGTATATCAAGAAGCCTTTCTGGTAGCAGTTTCCCATCACCATCTTAAACTTTCTCGGGCCACTTATCTCATAGTCATGATTACCAACTCAAGTTTCTTTCACTGACATGGAATAGGGTATACACCCAGTGTTGTGGAGCTGTAAAATAACGTTTTCCATTATCCTTTCATGGAAGTAAAAAATTCTATTTCCAACATTGACTGGTTAAATGTTATTTCAATATTTTAATATTTCAGCAATAAGTTGTGTTTCAACTTTTATTCATTCAATAGTAGTTGCTTATTTCATTTGTGTTTAGAAAAGGGGTAAATACAATGTATTCTAATTTTGATTTTATTATAAATGTAAATATAACAAACATGTACATTGGCCTCATTCAACTTTTATATCTTTAAGGGGAGCATATACTCCACATTGTTAGTATCGATTGTTAATGGCAACAATAAATTTGTGTCACTACCAACTACATTCAAAATTGATACAATTCGAATTGAAATATAGAGTTTGAAACCAAACTCGAAATAGCATGTGATTATTTGAGTAGTGTTTTTTGTTTCAGATTTACAATGTTTAGGAGACATAAATGGACCAAAATAGTAACCTATGGTATGTGATCATTGGCAATAATAACATTATATGAAAATGAGTTTTAAAAAATAGCTATTAAATCTACAAATAACATTTCTACAATACAGGCCCAAAGCCAGTTTTGTATAGCATTATCAACCAATTTATATGTTTATCTATATGTGGATGCATTCTTCCACATCGATCAACCATAAGAAATGACTATAAAGGGAAGCAACATGTGTGCACACATTCACGAGTTCATATGGAGTCATCTTGTCAAGTGCACTAGTGGGACTCCTGTCAAGATTAATATATACTGTTGTAGTAAATGCATCACACTAAAATGAGTGAGTCTTGTATTTTTTTTGGGTATAGTGAACAAAGCAAAGCATATAGGCTTTATAATCTTCTAACTAACAAAAAAATTTTTTGTCAAGAGATTTTATATATATTGGAAGAAACTCTAAGATGAAAGATGAAATCAAATATACTATGATGGACTAGATTCTTTGCTAATTTGATTGAACTTATGTTATCACAAAAAATCACTATAGCTTGATTTTGTAGAAAATATCACACAAATTAGCCCCATCTCTTAAAAACCAAGACCTCTAAAATGATGGGGGAATGGCTACACAATACCTTACTTAATGCAAATAAATGCACCAAACACAAATTCAATAAAAATAATGAGTGTAGCTTGATTTGATACTTTGGGATGTGTATTTAGATCAAGTGATCATATTTTTCAATGGCCTTTTACTAATAAATCCAATACCAATATTCCGATAGAAAGGCATCAGAAGCCACACTCTTCTTGAAATTTCTAGCAAATAGTATCACTCTAAATACTATGTTATATCCTTGTCAAAAGGAGAGGTATAATCACTATATCAGTTGTCCAACATTCACACTACTCAACTATCAAATGTAACCGAGTGGTAAACACCTAACTGTGATCCAATCTACACACTGGAAGACTTAATTGATGGTGGACGTTTAATCAATGGTCTAGGAAAGAATAACATGAATATCCTTCGTCAATCACATAAGGTTGATCTAAATGCTCATGGTAGGCATACTTAGAATGAAAGTATGAGTAGATTAAATTTTGCAAGAGGATTTCAAGAAAACTATTTTAAAACCATGGCATGAACAATGAATGTGTTTGAACACATCCCATCCATCATGTGCACAATAATGAAAGAATAACATTTTTAAAAGTTTATAAAAGATGGGGAAATAGAATATTCTGAAAAGAGATGTGATTGTAGTTTCTGTAATCATGTGCAATAGTAATCTAAATATATTATACCAAATATAATTGTTTAATAGAATTACAATAATTCAAGGAAGTAAATAAATGATAAGTTATTGGAAAAAATGATGTAGTTTTCAACGACAACCTATACTATTATTTGGAAGAAATTTGTACACCAACAACATAAACGTATGACTCGATATAATGATAGCATACAATTAGGATTAAAAAAAATTTGTATTAATAATGAATAAAAGGAACTAGAAGCATATTCTATACTAATCTTGATTTATGTAAAATGTTGTATAAAAATTATAGGAAAGCACACCATTTAATGAAAACACAACACTTTAAAACTACATGAAGCTAACAATTGTACAACATGGAAGATAGATTCATGCTTGTGGGAATACACTTATTCACATGTATGAAAAGGGTCGCAACATAGGTGCATCACACAAGTCGTTTGATAACATGGATGTATAGTGTGATGATTTGAGGATATTCTTGAATATCATGACACTAACAATGAGAACAAAACATTACACTTGTATAATTCATCTAGTTACCCAAAGTAGGTGTTTTGGCGAGGTAGATAATTTAATCAAAAATATGCCATTTCAACTTGTGGAATCAATTTGTAGGTATTTTCTTGGTACTTGTAGAATTCATGTGAAAGTGAAAACATGCAATAAAATGTGCTCTTGAATAAGAACCACAAGATGTTGCAATATGAGTCATTTTAAAACATGTTTGCAGCTACTAAAATCTAGATTGATATCCATCGAATATTTTTATTGAGATAAGGATTTTACACATGATTTTTTTAATTTACAACATAGAAAATGAATGATGAAAAGAATCTTTTTAGTTCTTATGTATCGATTAATCTAGGGAATGGAAGGATGGCCTACATTAGAATGGTGGTTGTACTTCTTGAAAAAAATTTTAAGACAAAAAACCCTATTATTAAAGAAGAAATAATAAATCTCAAAACGAACAATTACAAGCATGTGAGGAAAAGAACATGCCTAGAAAGGAACAATAATTGGCCTAAAAAAATCCCCACCAAATCATAAGCTTGGGAAGTTGGAAGAAAGTATACACCATCCATAATAACACATGGATGAGGAGAGAGAGTTTAAGAAACCTAAGTGAATGTAATTCGATGCAATAATATGCCAAGCAATGAAGATTTGTAATGTCTAAAAAGAACACTTAAATTGTAAGTTAGATAAAAACGTCATCTCAAGCTAGTGAAAACACATATAAGTTGTCACGGAAAAGTTGGTAGTGAAACCAAGTATATCTTGGGTCAAACCATTCATAGATACAAGCCCATACGTGATTAAATATAAAAGATCTTGCAAAGAGATATAACTCCTCGCTGAGCTTGTCATTTTGAAAGGAACTCCAAACATAAGAAAAAATCATCAAAGAGACGAACATGAAGCATAGTATATGATGGCGAGAAGGCGTGATGAAGTGCTTAAGCGATTCAAATGATGCAATGAAATTGGCAGTAGTCATCTAAGAGATTAGCAGTATGTGAATACATTAGAGTGGTGAAGCTCGTTGGTGATGGAATATGTCGACTCTGAATTGAGGGTGAATGAAATGTAATTCTATAACATTATATCCCTCCACGGCTTTAGGAAACCCATGTATTATTCACAGGATAAACAAATCCATCTAAAACAAATGAAAAGCCCCACTTCCAACAATGACAATACTCAATGAAGTCGTAATTCCAACAGTTACAGTACTCAAGGTTGCTGGAGGTGAATAAATGTTGAAAGTGCATCGCCTTGCACGTGACATTCCTCTTTTTTATGCAGATGACTGAAGAATATGACAAAATTTGTCGTAATAAGTATGGGATGGCAGACTTTAACACAGCGCTTTTGACATTCACCAATACATTCTCAATTTTTAATGAATTTAGTCTCTACATTTTAAAGAAAACCAAATCAACGACTCCTACACATTAAATGGTTGTCGTGGCTAAACAAAACCTCAGTCATCGAATCTTGTACTATAGGTCAATACAATTTTTATACCAAAAAAAATGTCTTAGTTATTTAAAAAAAAAACATATAGTATCTTTAAAACATAGAGATAAATAAATATATTGATTGTTCGTTTTTCACGTACCCTTACAACCCATGGGTTCACTCTTATTGTCGCGCGACGCGTCAAATATATATAAATAAATAAAAAGAATAAAAAGAAAAGGAATAACTAAGACAACATTACAAAGAAAATGCACTTCATAACATTACCAACATTATCGGCTCCATTCTACTCTTAAAATATATTTGAATAGGCGGTGTTGAGCATGCTTGCTAAGGTAACAACAAAGTCACCGTCTACAGTGACGATAAAATGATTGCCATGATAAGGTAACATAGAGATAAATAAATATATTGATTGCTCGTTTTTCACGTACCCTTACAACCCATGGGTTAACTCTTATTGTCGCGTGACGCGTCAAATATATATAAATAAATAAAAAGAATAAAAAGAAAAGGAATAACTAAGACAACATTACGAAGAAAATGCACTTCATAACATTACCAACATTATCGGCTGCATTCTACTCTTAAAATATATTTGAATAGGCGGTGTTGAGCATGCTTGCTAAGGTAACAACAAAGTCACCATCTACAGTGACGATAAAATGACAGCCTCGAATGACCCTTAATTGCGACTTGGCCAACTAATTCCCACGGGCTACGCCGTGTCGCCGACGCGCGTATTTACGCACGTGGAACCCGTGCTTAAAAGGCCTCGATGTAGTTATGAGCGAGTTTATCCCGTGTGTCGGAGGCGGAACGGCGGGCGTGTAATCTCCGCTGTGTCTATATTAGGACTTCCATATGCAGATCTTTTTTTATCAGAAATAGAAATGGAAAATTTGCAAATCTTGTGGGTGTTTTTGCTTATGTTGTTGGTGCTCATTTGCGTTTGTGGGCGACAGAAATGGTGTTTTTTGCTACAGCAGGAGAAAAAAAAAGGGCCGTGCACGGACCCAGATCGTATCCAGTGGTGGGTTCCTTGTTTTCCTTTTGGAAGAATGGCGGCCGGCACATAGAATGGTACACGGAAATGCTTGGGAAGTCTCCGTCGCAGACTATTGTGGTGGAACGACTGGGCGGCGTGCGGACGATCGTCACCGCCAACCCCGGCGAACGTGGAGCACATTCTCAAGACCAGGTTTGAGAATTATCCCAAGGGCCAGCAGTTTACAGAGATTCTTCAGGATCTGTTGGGCACCGGGATTTTTAACGTCGACGGGGAGGCCTGGAAGCTGCAGCGGAAGGTCGCGAGCCACGAGTTTAATACCCGGTCGCTAAGGAGCTTCATCGTGCGGGTCGTGGAAGAGGCCACGGGTCGGCTGGTTTCCATAATGGACGAGCGGTCGGGCGGGTTGGACTTGCAGGATTTGCTGCAGCGGTTCGCCTTCGACAACATTTGCAAGGTGGCGTTCGGGGTCGATGCGGGCTGTCTTGACGTGTCGCTTCCCGCGTCGGAGCTCGCGCAGGCGATGGACGTGGCGACGTTACTGAGCTCGCTCCGTTCGACGGAGCCGGTCGCGATGGTGTGGAAGGCGAAGCGGTTTCTCAACGTCGGGTCCGAGAGGCGGCTCACGGAGGCCGTGAGAGTCGTGCATGAATTCGCCTTCGACGTCATAAGCCGACACAGGGACGAAAAGGCGGCGCCGGTGCCCGACCTGGTTTCGAGATTCATGGCGGCTCTCGACGACGGGTCTGAAGAATATCTCCGCGACATTATCATCAGCTTCATTCTAGCCGGCCGCGACACCACCTCGTCGGCGCTCACCTGGTTCTTCTGGCTTTTGTCTTCCCACCCGCAAGTCGAAGAGGCCGTCTACGCCGAAATCGTGTCCACCCTCGGCGCCAGAAGCGACGCCGACATTAATGCCGGATTTTGTTTCGACGAGCTGAAGAGCATGAATTACCTCCACGCAGCTATATGCGAGTCCATGCGCCTCTACCCGCCGGTTCCTTTCGACTCCAAACATGCCCTTGCAAACGACGTCCTACCCGATGGAACATTTGTCGCCAAGAGCACGCGGGTGACATACCACCCGTACGCCATGGGGCGGATGACGGCCATCTGGGGAGCCGACTGTTTGGAATTCAACCCTGGACGTTGGCTCGACGAGCGGGGCTGCTTCGTGCCGCAGAGCCCGTTCAAGTATGCCGTCTTCCAGGGCGGTATGCGGGTCTGTCTCGGGAAGGACATGGCATTTATTCAGATGAAATACGTCGCGGCTTCGATTGTCGTCCGGTTCAGATTGCGACCCCGTCGGTTCCGCTGTCTCCCCGCGGTTAGTTCACTGCCTGACCTCCCGCATGGCCGGCGGTTTTCCTGTTTCTGTTGAAAGACGGCCTCCGCCGCAGCCCAAACCTAGAACCACAGTCCTCCACCCATAATCTCTGCTTGTTTTAACTACAGTTGTAAACTTCAGGCCTGGAATTTCAAAATCATCTGTACGTATCAAATCAAAAATTGTGGACGTTTTAGCTCTTTCGCGTGGCTGTAAATTCCATATTTTTATGATTTCTTCATTGTCTACGGCTGCATAAAATTTTAACTGGTAATATGGTTAAAATCACATTTAAAAAAAGCGGCCCACAGCCTGTCAATTTCCAGGCCACAGTTGTAATTCGACTGTGGAAGCACAATTTAATTAATGTTGGATGATGCAATATAATTATTGATAAACTACTTTCACCATTCAAAGGTTTGACCTTTGAAATACGGATCGTTTTTGTAATATGAATAATAAAAGATGACAATTGACAACTATATGTTAAATGTCACTCTCATTGACCCTCACTCTTGTTGAATCAATGAGAAATTCGAACTAATTTGGACAAATAATTGTTCAAATGTTACATTAAATAATTATTTATTTAGATTTTGATTGGTTAAGAATAATGATTCTTTGTTTACAAGCTTTAACAATTTCAAAAAAATTCGTGACATAAATCTTTGTCATGCAATTAATGACGTTAACAATTGTCACGTTAACTGACATTAATGATAGTTTTTCTGCAAGACACCAATAAGTTTGTCCTTAACAATCGAACCAATATAGCTGAGACCGAACTCTACAAGGATGTAGAATGAGTGCCTCAACGATTGTTCCTGCACAAAATTTTCTATTACTAATTTTAATACTCCCATTTATTATTTTATAGACCGTGGTTTGGCAATTTGCCAAACAAATTCACTTCATTAAATAACCATTTTTTATACAACTCGCTACTTCTAATTTGACAAGGTTGTCATCAAGAAGAGTACTTACCCTTTTCAATTTAATTCCTATTAGTGCCGATGTTGTTTTGGTTTTTTCATTGCATTCTTTATTGTGTGGAGGTATCTAAGGCTATCAAAGAATGTCGTGAATGACAATGGTATGCCCACTTCACTAAAAATGTTCAATTACAAGGAATTACAAATTGAACTAAGAATTTCAAGAATAAATTAGTGAGAGGGGAATTTAAAGGAACTCTCCTAGAAAACACACTTGTGACAATTAAATAAATTAGAGGGATCTTAAAGAGGAAAAAGAAATTTTGTATTTGTAAACATTTAACATGTAAATTTTGTGAGGCTTCAAGGATTTTGTGCATTGGGATATCAATGATTACTTATTTATAACTACATGCAAAATGGCTCTTTGAATTCATTAATAGATCCCACAAGTCAATCAATGGCCTCAAACCTCAGACAAGGACTATGTGAAGGGAGTTGTCGAGAGTTTATTTGTAATGTAAACATTAAACAATAAGCCAAATTTCCAATTGGAGCAAGCTTCCTTCTTCAAAATTCCACCATAGATTATCACATGATTTAGAATTGTGACTAGAAAGTGCTAACAATAATCCAAGATGCAAAAAAGGGGATTGTCATACAATTCGTTGCCATCTACATGCATTAGTTTATCCCCATATCACATAACATTCATCCAAACTAATGACACAATACTTAACATCATTGTTGTTTTTATTAGAAAGGGGTGTGGTGAGTAGGTCGATTGATATCTGTTTAATGTTTGTGCTCAATAAATCGATCAATATTTATTAAATGTTTTTGGCCAGTAAATTGATTGATATCTATTGAATGTTTTATAATTTTACTTTTGAAAATTCAAAACTTATATTCTTATAATTACACATATCAAAAAGATCGATCGATATCCATTTATACCTCTTGGATGTTTTGAATCTCAACATTTTAAAACATCCAATCCCAGAGATTCCTTCACTATAAATCAATCACCAATAAAGTTGTTAACAAGATTAAAATAAAATACGCACAATGTAAAATTTCAGTTGCTTGCAGTTGATATAAGGTCAATTGTTGACAAACATTTCACTAGAAAACATTATAGAACAATGGCGAGACGTGTGACTAATAAAAAATAGGTCGCAATTTCAAATTTTACCAACCACTATACTAACGTGTGTGAGGGTTAGGATCTTCTAAATAAATTTAATACTTTAACGAGACAAGTACCTATAAATAATGGTCATGTGTAAGTTAAGCATTTTATTATTGTGGCAGGGTGTTTTTGAATGATTATGAGAGGTCTTCTCAAAGTTGATATACTATCTATACTTGTAAATTGAAAGTGGGATGACATGCATCATGTTTTCCCATTTAAAGTACTAATGCATCATATTTTCCCACCCATAATCTTGAATTTTGAACAGGGATGATATTTGATGGCTGACCTCACCTGTTAAACCAAATATCTATAACGTTAAGAGGTTTTAAACAACTCGTCCATCTCTGTTAAATACCTTTTCTTGATTTAACAATTTAAAAGTATATTTTTTGTTTTAACTGTATTTACAAGTGTCGAGTAAGTTTTAGGGATTATTCGATCAATATAAACACATTTTCAACAAAATATGTTATTTAAATATCTATGTAATGTTGTATAATGAAGGTTTTACCAAGTTATTTCACTTCAAATAGGGATGGGCTGACAATTTTGTAAAAGCGTAAAATATCGAAAAAAAAAGGAAAAAACGTATGGGACATGAGTCAAATCTCATCTCTTCTTTTGAGTATTTAGACCGACTTCAAAGGCATTTTCCCAACTGGAGCAAACAGTGTCCAAACTCTCACTGACCCTCACTCTTGTTGAATCACTTACTGTTGCATGTATTTTTAAATCATATTTTTTAAGTTATATGTTTCGAATATATAAATTTTGTATTGTTTTGCATATATTTTTAATAAATTATCTATTATTTAAAAGCTATCACTTCAAAAATATAACCATTCTTAATATTGCTACTATTTTTGTATTGTTTATTACAACTATATCATGGTAATTTTGACAGTTTCTATAGACACATTCACATCGTGGAGAATAGGTAATTGATTTCAAAATTGTTAAATACGTTTAAAAATGCCAAAAACGTCTGGTACAAGCGTCAAATCTCATCTTTGCTGAAAGCTGTTAGAGTAGGTATTTACCTTAGCTCATGTTCACCTAGGTACATTATTTACCTTTATTGTATTTATCCTCACCCACTTATGTGTGTGGATATTTTTATTTATTTATTTAGATATTAGGAGATATTATCTAGTTGTTAGGTATACTTATTTCCTTGATCTATGGTATTGACTAGTTCTTTCCTAGATCTATGGTATTGACTAGATCCTTGATGTCTAGTTCTCTCATAAATCTATGGTCTTGACTAGTTCTTTGATTACTAGTTATTTCTTTGATTTATTGCTTGATCTATGACCTTGACTGGTTCTTAAATGATTATTCCTTGCCTATTTAAGCAAGGCCCATTCTCAATGTATTGCATTGAGTTCCATAACAATATATGATATTGTTGCTCATTTATTTGCAAAGGTTTTATGTAAAGTTATTCTGGTGAATTGATTTCATCTTATTGATAGTGGTAATTGATTAGCATCTGTGTTCTTGGCTTGGTATGAACTGGTTATCGTTCCTTTCATGGTATCAGAGCGAGAGATTTCTATTGACATCCGTCTGTAAGTTTTATTTTGTAAATAAATTATTTGTGTATTCATATATTTGGGATTTGGTCATATTTTTTTGTTGCCTGCATTTTTATGCAAAACAGAGGCTTCCATTGGATCTGGAAGACGTAAAAACCCTAAGATCAATTGTAAACTTGGCCAATTCTTGAGGTAGTTGTTTTTTGTGGTTTTTTTATTGTTACAGAAAAGCACACAGGTGTGCCTCGGGATTCAAGCCAAGGAAAAAAAGTGATTTTATTTATTCGGGTTTGTTGGATTTCTCGAGATCTGTACTGGGTTTTTTCTCTGTTATAGCGTATCTATCTCGATTTACGCACAAGAAGGTTTCGGGGTCTTTCCTTTTTTGGCAGGGGGTCCCACGAATGCTGTGCACGTTTTCACTATTTCGGGAAAATCCGCAGGTTGCTATTTTTGGAAATAAAGGTTATGTCTACACAGTCCATAAATAATAATTTTTACCAGAAGCGGCAGTTGGATGTGACTTTCTGGAAAACACGTGACACACCCCCAAAATAGTAAGTTGTGCAAACACCCATTAAAATTCTTAGCCCTTGGTCATATGGTATGGTCATATGAGGGCTTAAAGATTGTGATTCTTACTAGTAGGTGCTTATTTAGCCCCCTTTAATTTTATTTATGTGGTGAAGGCAACAACAATTTATTTTGTTTTAGTGGCAACTAAAATAAATAACAGAGCAAAATATTAAAAAGCTTGTAACTTTTGATCGGTAACTCGGTTTTGAGTGTCGTTTTTTGAAAAAGTGCTTGTTTTTTCATGCTCTTTCCATTGGAAATATTTATTTTGAGACTTGCAATATAATTATAAAGTGCCAAATATGGAGGAGTGTTGTAATCAATTGTGGACATAATTTTGGCTGAGCCCGATGTCCTAAACTTTTGGGAGTTGTAGTTCGCACCTATCATGGATTCTGAGAATGATATGCTTTTCTCTGAAGTATGTGGACTTCAAGAGGATATTGTAAAATTTGTGGAAGAAAATAGATTGCTCAAGAAGTGAAATTCTCTTCTACAATCACTCATTTATGATAAGGATACAATAATACACTCCCTACAGAACAAACTTGCTAGCCTACAACATCGACCATCATATTGTGGACAACCATATCCATGCTCCTAGTCCACTTGCAAATGTTTCTCTTGTACCCACTGACATTGATCTGCCAGTCTTTGAGCCTGAACCTACTTTTGATGCTTCTTAACCTGTGAGGCTTGTTACTACATGCTCTTCCACATCTATGCCTATTACAGTACCACATGTTGTGTATCCTACTTCTGCTCAGCTGCATGGATTTTTTGAGAAGCATACCACTACATTCCAGTTCATGCATGCTCCGTTCTATGGGTCTCACTAGCGGATTCATTGGCATAGACATTCACAGGGTATTGTTTCCTCTATTCCACATGTTAAGTGGAATTCTCATCATGACAATTGTTTTCGAGCAGATACTTCATTGGGATCACACATTGACAAAGCTCCTTTTTTTGTTCACTTGACTCTTTCTGAGGATCATGAGAAACACATGAGTTTTGCACCTTCACTTAGGCTTGAGAAACCTGATATTTCAGCTGTTAGACATGATCAACCTTGCACACATTCTGATGTTCTTTTACATGCACCCACTGTGCATTTTGCACCAAGTCATATGCAGACATCTTCTTCATCCATCCGTGTTAATTTGGGGTGGATATCTGATCACTCGTGGTGGCGACATAGGCATTCATTGAGAGGACTCTACAGGCGTGGCTCCTCCACCATTTGGCCTCTTGCTCCACTTTCTATACCTTCTGCATTGTGATGCTTCTTGTTTTGAGCATTTTTCTTTAGCAGGTGTAGTGTATCTCTCTTATTTGTTGAGAGATTTTGTATCTATATTTTCGACACTTTTGGCATGTTGATAGTATCTCTTATGCGCGATCTATTCTGGTGCATTCCAGTGTTAGTTTGTTAATGTTCGAGTAGTTGTTTTGACAACTCATATAGATTTGTAGTCTCACTCCACCCATTCAGTAGTATGGGAGGGTGTGGTGTTGATCCTTCTTCTTCGGGTTTCGTGTCCTTACCTTGTTACCCTGGCTTTTCTTGGATCGTGACACTCTAGAGTTTGTGTCCTTGCCTTGTTGCTTTGGTTTTTGTTCTTGGATCGTGGCACACTTATTTGCAGCAGTTGATCGAATTATGTTTGGTGTTTTTTTTTGCACTTTTGACATCACTTCGTTAATAGTCTCCTTGTATGGAGCTATTCTGGTGAAACCCATTGTCAGTTGTTTTTGAGATTTTTGATCGAGTAGTGGATTCAGACCACAGTGCACACCAAACTTCTTCAGCATTGTACAAGTTTTTTCAGCCGAGCTTCTTGGGATGCCTTGGAGTGGGTTTTTACTCTCTTTACTGTGTTGTTACTGGTTTTGGGTACCTTGCAGTGTCCCTTTTTCCCAGTTATTGTACATGAGTACCTCATCAGGCCTAGTTGTCGGGACTCATACTGTGGACATGCCACATCTATTTTGGCCCCTAGCTTCACTTGAGGGGGGGGGTGTTAGAGTAGGTATTTACCTTAGCTCATGTTCATCTATGTACATTATTTACCTTTATTGTATTTATCCTCACCCACTTATTTGTGTGGATATTTCTTTTTATTTATTTAGATATTAGGAGATATTATCTAGTTGTTAGGTATAGTTCTTTCTTTAATCTATGGTATTGACTATTTCTTTCCTAAATCTATGGTATTGAATAGATCCTTGATCTCTAGTTCTCTCCTAAATCTATAGTCTTGACTAGTTCTTTGATTACTAGTTATTTCCTTGATTTATTACTTGATCTACGACCTTGACTGGTTCTTAGATTGTTATTCCTTGCCTATTTAAGCAAGGCCCATTCTCAATGTATTGCATTGAGTTCCATAACAATATATGATATTGTTGCTCATTTATTTACAAAGGTTTTATGTAAAGTTATTCTAGCGAATGGATTTCATCTTATTGATCATGGTGTTTGATTAGCATCTGTGTTCTTGGCTTGGTACGATCTGGTTATCGTTCCTTTCAAAAGCTAAAAGAAAACATATTGGGCATATGATTTTGTTAACTCAGCATATTTTTGAACACATTAGATGTCATTGTCGCCAAATTAAAACCTCTAATGAGCATTAATTGTGACTTTTCGAACTAATATGAAACATCGATGTTTTTTCATCAACACTCATTTTACACACATGGAACCCATGCTTAAAAAACCACGATGTATGAGCGAGTTTATCTTGTGTGTCATAGGAAGAACAACGAGCAGTCCAATGGCCACCCCCAGTCCTAAGTACTATGTTTTTTATATCATCTCAATGAGTGTATGGGTCATGGAATTATATTTAATAGATCCACATGTCAAGGATCCAAAATAATTGAGAACTATATCTTTCAAAAGTCAAGTATCAACTTAGTTCGGGGAGAGGGGCTAATAGTGGTACACCCTAAGTTAAGGGGTCCACAAAATTAATCATTTATCATGTGGGGTCATGATTTTTTAGCCAATATGTAGTTCATATGTGTCTTAACTTATATTTGTTTTTTGGAATATTTAATTGGAGGGAAATCCATATTTTGACTTGATTGAAAATAGTAAATTTGAGTTACACTATGACCATGGTGGAAACCAATACTTGAACATGGGTTATAATGATTGAAGATTGAATTTTTAATGCTTGTACATGGGTGAGAGGTCTTACATTTCATGATGTGATTGGATAATCTACATAATTATTATGTCAAAAATAAATGACACTACATAGTACTATGACAACTATGAAGTGGTACTACAACAACTATTGAGTATTGTGTGATCAAGACTCATAAAATAACCCACTTGATACCCAAGAACAACCTAGGATTAGTTAGGAAAAATGTGAAATAATTTTTTTTGTTTAAAAGTGTCTACAACTAGGTTACAAGACAAAAGTTGTCACTAACAAGTTCCAGATTTATTCTAATCCACAAGAATATAATTTTCTTTTATTAAAGATTACTAGAGGTCACAAGGTCCAAAATTTAGGGTTAGAAAGTTCAATTAGGTTCAGAGGGTAATTCCTCACCATACCCACTCTCTAACAGGATTTAAAGATTCAACTTAATTTTTCTCAAAATTAACACATTCAAAATTTCTCCTAAATCATTCCCATTAGATAGGAAATTTCCTCACCTTTCTAGTGATATAAAGAAGTCCTCCTAACTCCTCATATTTCTCAAGTTATGGGCCGGTGGGCCTTGGGGTGAAAATTTTCCCCAAGAGCGGGCTTGCGGGCCCAGGGGAGAAAATTTTCCCCAGAGGGCGGGTCTGCGGGCCTCGGGGAGAAATATTTCCCCACGGGCGGGTCCCACGGGGAGAAATTTTTCCTAGAGGAGGAGTCGAGTCGGCGGGAGACATTTTGGAAATTTCCTGCGTGGGGCGAAAAGCCACCTTTGCACCCGCAAGTCCGCAAGTCCACAAGGGACACGTGGCACCTCCTAAGACAACACGGGAAAAATGGGGGTGGTAAGGATAAAATATTTTTAACACCCTGAATGGCGAGAAGGGTAAAATTCACCAGGGCCTTTGCCGACGCCTCGCGATGCCATGTGGCAGCTCCTGATTGGTTGCAGGCCAACGGGGGTGATGGGGAAAAAGTAGAAAATTTTCCCAAAATTTTATGAAAGTGCAAAAGGCATAAAGGAACTTGCTCCTCCCCCGATGCCTCACGACGCCACATGGAAGCTCCTGATTGGTTGCGGGCCAGCGGGGGCAGTGGGGAAAATTTAGAAAAAAATTCCCAAAATTTTTCTGAAGCGCTACTTGTTAAAAAGGGATCCACCCCTCTGCCAATGCCTCGTGGTGCCACGTGGAAGCCTCTGATTGGCTAAGGGGTGGCGGGGAAAATTTAGGAAAAAATTTCCAAAATTTTTCTTAAGCATTAAGTTTAAAAAGGGATCTGCCCCTCTGCCAACACCTCATGGTGCCACGTGGCTACTTCTAATTGGCTAAAAGCTGGCAGGGAAAATTAGGAAAATTTCCCCAATAATTTTTTGAAGAGCTAAGGGAAAATTTGGACCCACGGGTCTGCCAAGGAATTTTTTCCCAAATTTTTTTGACGCCAAATGAACAAAAACTTCAGAAGGCCATAAATTTTGATAGAGAGCTCAGTTTTGGGAAAACGAGGACTTTTTGGAAAGCTCTCAACGTCCTCTTTACTCATAAATCATTAAAATTTTATTTTGATAAATTTTAAGGAGTCAATTTCAAGAAAATGATCTGCAGGCTTTTATAGTGCAAACTGGTAAATTTTAGCTTATAAGATTTGTTCAATTTGATCTTCTTCCTCTCTCAACATGTCAAATAGACGTGGAGAATTGTTCTTAGATGGATTTAAGAAGGATTTCAAGATTCAATTTGTTTGATTGATTTGCAATTTGAAAATTTACATCTCTTGACAGTAAAACGACTGTAAGAGGGTTGAGCCCTTTTTTTTGCTAAGTTTTCTAAGAAGTTCCTTAAGTGTATTAATGCCTAGATGAATTCATTTAGATCTTATTATGTCTAATTTAATGTTTCATTTGTTATTTCTTTGTTACAGGTTCGAACTGTACATTTTTGGAAAAAGTATTTTCTAGTTTGAAAATAAAAAACAAAGATCAAAATTTAAAGGATCTATTCGCCATTTTCATCCTCCAATTATTAGAAATCATTCCAATTCTAGTCCAATACATTTATTTGATTCAATTCAACTATTCAAAGGCTAAAATACATCTCCAATTTCCAATTTTCACATATTTCAAAAGACAGAGTATTACACTTCCTTCATACACATTTCTTTCTTTCAAACAGAGATTATAACTTACATTTAGATGATTAAATTCAATACAATGATGCAATTTGAGGAAGGTAGTGCCATCCTTTATTGATTTCAAATAAAACTTTACAACTTTTCTTTCATTCTTATATTTCATCATACAAAACACAATTTCTTTCTTTCAAAAGAACAAAACAGAGTATGTCTCTTTCACATTTCAATTTACACTTTCATAACCAATACAACCTCTTTCCATTACAAAACATACACCAGTTCATCCACTTTAAGTGGGAAAGGTTACAATAAGATTTCATTTCATAAGGGACTGTCAAACTGTCTTTTCTCAGCTCCAGAGAACAACAACATGCATATTTCTCATTCTTCCAAATTGTGATCACAACAAGAGTAGGGGAAAGGCAACACTCTCCACCCAACCAAGACATCCAATGAAGAGGAGAAACCATCCTTCTTCATTGGCCCCCAATCCCCAACCACTATGCAATAAAATATGTGATCCAACTCATGGCAACAACAGGCTTCCACAATCACACAAGCAACATTTTCACAATAAAAACACAGTCCAAAACATAATGTAGTTTACAACTACATTAAAGCATGACAAACATTACTGAGGCTTCATCAAGCAAGCCAAAGGAGCAAGAAACTATAGGGGATGCTTCTTATGCCTCCCAAAAGGGGAAATGGGTATCACCACCTGAATTACAAACCTTCAAAATACAGTATATCAAAACCCTGACATTCCTTATGCCTCTCCCAAGTACCCTTATTCCTCACATTTCCTTATGCCTCCCCAACCTCTTATGGCACCCCATAATGAGTAAAGAAATGCAAGCTATTTCTTTGTAAGGTGGAATTGAAATCCCAACTCCCTCCACCACCCTTATACCTCCCTAAAACACACTTGTGCCTCCCACAAAATAAACCCCATAGTCTTCTCCTACACCATTCCTAGGCCATCTACCCAACATCCCAAAAACATGCCAAGACATTCACAACAGTAGCAATTTCATAAACAAAAAGGAAGTATTTCAAGAGCCAAGTTCCCACCTCTCCATGATGGAGTTGTTCCAAGTTCTAAAACAATAAGTTTTATCCCAATAAAAGCAATCCAAATCAGCCAAGCACAAGCATGCAACAATCTTCCAAAAACTTCTTTAAAGCAAGAGCTCCCCAAAACAGTAAGGAAATTCAGCCTAAGAATGAAGTCTCCAAAATGAAGCAACCCCAAAACAAGGCAAGGAATTCAATTTTTTATAGAAGAGGGAAGGGAAGAGGATGAGGTGGATCCATGTAGGATACCACATCACACATCCTCAACCCCAACCCAAAATTCAACTTCATTCTCTAATGCATAATAAATAGGTGGGTGAATAATATGACAGTTTACTTACACACTCAAATCCAACCCACACCCCAAAGGACTGAAATTAAACCATGTAAGAAAAGTGCAATTAAAACCTTACAATTTGCCTTCTCAAACAACATTATAAAAGTCTAATCTCAACTCTCCAACTATAGGTATGGTTGGTAATTAAATTTAAGAGGTATGGGACAAGTTTAACTTGTCCCACAAGCCTCCAAAATCAGCCTCCAAGGAAAAATTCGAATTTCCAAGAAGGTGGAGTGTTTCACACTCAAAAGTTAACTTACATCACTTACTCTTTACAACAATTTAATTCAAGGCCAACAACTCTCTTAATTACTTTCTTATGACATATTTAATTTATTTATTTTAACAATATGATTACTCACAATATTTACACACCATTTAATGAATAATGAAAGGGTAAAAGCACCACAAAATAAACACATGCAAACATAAAGAAAGGAACCAATAAATACAATTGGTCACATTTAAAGGTGATCCCCCCCATGGGAATCCCTACACACAAACACGCACAAAAAAATACTAGTTGCCATGGTGACCTTGTTGAATTCATCTAGAATTCCAATGTGGTTGGTCTCCAATCCCCTGATGTTTGTTGTGATATTTTAACCTACAAAACAAAAATACCTCCTTCGGCCTCGTGGCCATATCAGAACATCCAAAATAATATAAATAAAATTCCTAAAATCATCTAGATATATGGATCACAACAACATCCAAACAAGTAACAAGATCATTTGCAATTTTACTCAACAATTATATCATCATCAAACAATTTCCATTTCTAGGTCTACTCACAATATCCAAATATCACATGTCCGAACAACATCCATAGTATAACCATGTCAAATAGTATATCAACATCAATATCCAAAATGCCCTAATAATCATCATGCATCATAACTGAATCAAGTCAACAATAATCCATGATCTAACATCTAACATCATACTATAATAAAGTCCATAATCATGTCCATAATATAATCAGTAGTATCATGATTAGTATCAAAAGGTGTCAAAGGGAAGTGGGCACTACATCCCCTCCCCTTAGACTCGACTTCCTCCTAGACGTTACTGGAATAAATGTGGAAATAAGCTCGTAGCAAAGTAGCATCCTCCCATGTAGCTGCAGTCTCATCATATCTATCCCACTGCACCCAGACCTGATCAACCTCATTTCTTTAAAGGCCCAGGGTCCTGCAATCTAGGATGTGAATGGGCTCCACCATCACCTGCCCCTGCACCTATTGATGTCCAATCTAACACATGAGAAGGATCTGCAACATATCTCCTAAGAACTGAAACATGAAACACATCATGTACGTAAGACAAGCTAGGTGGCAATGCTAGACAGTAGGCCAAAGGGCTGATATGCTCCAAGATCTCAAAAGGACCAACAAATCTAGGAGCTAACTTAGAACCTTTTCCATAACGGATAGGGATCTTATGTGGTCTGACACGAAGGAACACCTTCATGCCCACATCAAAACTACGATCAGTCCTATGTTGATCTGTGTAATTCTTCTACCTATCCTGTGCCTCCTATAGTCTCTGTCTGATCAAAATCACCTATTGCTCCATGTCCTGCAACAAAGCTAGTCCAAGAGAAACTATGTCCTCTAACCTATCCCAGTTAAGACCTCCTGCAACAAAGCTGGTCCAAGAGAAACTATGTCCTCTAACCTATCCCAGTTAAGAGGTGTCCTGCACTCTCTACTATACAAAGTCTGAAAAGGAGCCATGCCTATAGAACTTTGAAAACTATTATTGTAGGAAAACTCCACCAAGTACAGGTACTCCTCCCATCTAGACTGTTGATCCTTCACATACATCCTGAGCATGTCCTCTAAAATCTGATTCACCCTCTCAATCTTCCCATCTGTCTCAGGGTGATATGTTGTGCTGAAATTATCTTCATCCTAAGGGCATGCTGTATGGTAGTCCAAAAATGGGAAGTATACAAAGGATTGCGGTCACAAATAATCTTCCACAGAATCTCGTGTAACCTAACAATCTCATCCAAATATACCCGTGCCACTGCACTAGCTATATAAGTGGTCTTCACCAGAGAAAAGTGAGCCACTTTTGTCAATTTATCAACTGTGACCATGATGGCATCATGGTGATATCTCGACATCGGTAGCCCAACAATGAAGTCCATGGAAATGGTGACCCATTTCCACTCCGGTATAGCATGAGGAAAGAGAAGGCTAGCTGGATGTTGATGCTCAGCCTTTACTTTCTAGCACTCTAAAAATCGTGACATGAATTGGGCCACATCTCTATGAAGTCCTCTCCAATGATACAACTGTCTCAAGGTGGCGTGCATCTTCTTCACCCCGGAATGGGCTAAATAGGGTGTATGATGTGCCTCCACCAAGATGTCCTGCCTCAAGCCTCCATCTTTGGGAACATAAATATGGTCTCTGTTCCTGAGAAGGCCATCTGCCTCTAGTGAGAAACCATCAAAATTCCCCTCAAGGGGTCTCTGAGACTCGATCTCTGCTCTAACTGCAATGTAGAAGTTGTCAAGAGGAAGCTGCTAAAGAATCCTACTCTATAAATCTGTGCTCACTGAGGTGGCCATAGCCACATGTATCCATCTACTGAGAGTGTCTGTCCACCACATTCTCCTTCCCCTTCACATGCTCTATCTCCATATCATACTCACAAAGAAACTCCATCCAATTCCGCTGACGAGCATTGATATTGGGTTGCGTGAAGAGGTGGCGAATACTCAGGTGATCTATCCTAAGTGTGAATCTGTGACCAAGCAAAAAGTGCCTCCATTGAACCAAAGCGTGCACAACTACCACAAGATCAAGATCATGAGTCGGATAATTAAGCTCGTAATATTTGAGTTTGTGAGATTCAAAAGCCACTACTCTTTCCTCCTGCATCAACACACCTCTAAGCCCTACTAAAGAAGCATCCATGCAAACAAAAAACTCACCCTGTGGATCCAGCACTGCAAGAATAGGTGTTGTAGTGAGACATTCCTTCAGTGTACTAAAGGCCTACTCACACCTGTCTGACCAAACAAACTTCTTCCCTTTCCTCTGAAGGGAAGTGATGGGGTGCGAAATCCAAGAGAAGTCTTGAACAAATCTCATGTAGTAACATGCTAATCCCATGAAGTTGCGCACCTCAGTCAGAGTAGTGGGTGCTCGCCAATCCATAATAGCTCTAATCTTGGAAGGATTGATGGTGATACCTTCCCTAGAAATGATATGACCAAATACTAAACCTCCATCTAAAAGAATGCACACTTCTCCAAGTTCCTGTAAAGATGTTGCTCCTGAAGACACTGAAGAACCTAGCGAAGGTGCCCCTCGCACTCCTCATGCGTACATGAGTAAATCAAAATGTCATCAAGGAAGATGAGCACGAAGCAATCTAATTAGGTCCTAAATACCCCATTCATCAAACTCATAAATACTACGGGGGCATTAGTCAAACCAAAAGGCACCACTGTGAACTCATAGTGGCCATATCTGGTATGGAAGGTGGTCTTGTGAATGTCCACCTCCGAAATCCTTAGCTGATGGTAACCTGACTTAAGGTCATCTTAGAGAAAGTTGTGGCTCCCTTCATCTGATCAAACAAATCATCAATGCGTGGAAGGGGATAACGATTCTTGATCGTTACTTTGTTCAGCTAGTGGTAATCAATACACAACCATAAGGATCCATCCTTCTTCTTCACAAAAATCACCGGTGCACCCCAAGGGGATACACTAGGATGGATAAGGCCTTTCTCCAGGAGGCCCTCCAGCTGTAACTTGAGCTCGCAGAGCTCTAGGGTGGTTATCTGATAAGGTGCTCGTGAGATAGGCTCTACTCCCGGAACCAAATCTATATGAAAATCAATCTCACGTGGGGGTGGTAACCCTGGTAGTTCCCCTGGAAAGACATCAACAAACTCTCTCAAAATGGGATGATCATCTAGCGATGGTCCACTAGACCCATCCTCTGATCTATCACTGACTGTAACAGCATACATCTGACAACCCCGTCGTACACACCACTTAAGCTGCATAGCAGAGATGGTGTGAATAGAAATGGTCTCCTGACCCTAAAATCACTGACTCAACTCCCCAATCATCTGCACAAGATATAATCTTGTGGTAACAATCCACTTTGGCCCTATGTGTAGACAACCAATCCATACCCAAGATGACTCCATATGAGCCCAAAGGAAGGATATGAAGATCTGAGGTAGTGGTGAAAGGTCCCAAATATACCACACACTCCTTAACTAAGGAGTCTATAGAGATCTTGGCTCCAGAAGCCATCTAAACATCCCAACTATGACCCTGCCTAACTGCCACCAGCCTGTATCACTCTACTAAAGATGGTGCAATAAAAGAATCAGAAGAACTAGAATAAAACAAAATAGAGGTAGGAATGCCACCAATGTTACCTTCACTCTCAATAACTATACTCTGATGCTCTTCTGGTGGTTCTCAACTGTTACGTACATCCTATGACTGTGCCCCATATCACCAAAAGTAGGCTCTGAGATCTGTGTCTTACCCTTATTATTAGGGTTCTGTGGGCAGTCTCTCCAAAAATGTCCAGTAACACCACAACCAAAACAACCACCTAATCCTCTCCCCTGTGTAGCAGGTCTGGTCGGTACTCTGGAGGTTTGTGGTGTGGATCCTAATGATCCAACTGTGGTCTGTGAGGTCTCTACTGGCGAGCTCCTACTGAGTGAGCTCTCTGGGCACCCTATGTCCTAATGGGACCCCTAGGAGGAGGCCCCATACTCTGACCTCTTTGTGCATCAAACCTCTGTGGAGGTCTATAAGGTGGGTGGGACTGCTGCTGCTGCTACTGGTCTAAAAGATGACTGTGTTAAACCTTGTCCACCATGAGGAAGAGGTACTAACCCCCTCGATCTGTTGTCTTGCATCTGCTGTATGCAACTCCGGACTCGGTCTCTAGCCTGTTGGGTCTTTCCCCGAGTCTCCTCTGCTATATAGGCCTTCTCAATGGCCTCAGCTAATGTTTGTGGACAATGGATCCGCACTGCACCTCCAATGTCTAGATTCAGGCCCCAGATGAACCTGTGGATCCGCACCTGCTCATCCTGCATATAATCAACATACTAGAGTAGATCTAGAAATCTACTCTCATACTCAGCCACTGTAAGAGATGCCTGTCGGAGGTCATGGAACTCATCTATCCACTGTTGTATGAACCTCCGTGACAAGTATCTACTCCTGAAACACTCCTCAAAGATCTCCTAGGTAACTATCTCAGAATCAACATGGAGCTTCTACTCCTCTGTCTACCACTAGACACCAGCTCCATCCCTTAGGAGATGGATCGCAACATGAGCTTTCGTGTTGCTAGAACAAGGACAGAGCTTGAAGCATCCACTCAAGCTCACCAACAAGGCCTCTACCTAAAATCCACCTATGTCACCAGAATAATGTGATGGCCGAAGCTTTAGGATCTCCCTGATGTGATCTGTAGCTATGGTCTGATGAGCCTCTAGGCCTCTCTGCATGCTCATCCCTAAGCCTAGGGCTCTGAGACCTCTCTCTATGTCCTAAAACTGGTCACCCTATCCCCTCTGTGGTGACTCTACTCTGGCTGAATCTGCATGGAAGTTCTCTCCTCCATGCTCCTCACTGGGTTGAGGAGATACATGACCCTCAATGGAAGTGACTCTATCATGTCTGGCTACATGTCCTCCTACTGATCCTCTGCGTAGAGCGACATTAACATCCTGAAGAGTTTACAAAATCTATGGGGTAGGATGGCTGCTACAACATGATCTGGTGGTGGTAAGTCTAGGTCTATGTGAAAAGACCCCTCATCCCATCTGCACCTCCTACATAGACCAAGGTGAGAGTTAGTTCATCTTTCTAAGTTTTATTCAGTTTCCATGTTTACTAAAATATGAAAATTTCTAAACTAAGTTGTTTTCTAGATTTAAAAGTGTGTTAGGTTTAAGGTTCATGTCTCAAGTTTTCTAGTGTGCCCAATGGCCCAATATTTTGAACCACTGCTCTGATACCAAGTGTAATGCCCGCTAAAAACAACCCACTTGAGACCCAAGAACAACCTAGGATTAGTTAGGAAAATTATGGAATAATTTTTTTTGTTTAAAAGAGTCTACAACCAGGTTACAAGACAACAATTGTCACTAACAAGTTCCAGATCAATTCTAATCCACTAGAATATAATTTTCTTTTATTAACAATTATTAGAGGTCACAAGGTCCAAAATTTAGGGTTAGAAATTTCAATTAGGTTCAGAGGGTAATTCCTCACCATACCCACTCTCTAACAGGCTTAAAGATTCAACTTGATTTTTCTCAAAATTAATGCATTCAAAATTTCCCTAAATCATTCCCATTGGATAGGAAATTTCCTCACCTTTCCAGTGATATAAAGAAGTCCTCCTAACTCCTCATATTTCTCAAGTTATGGGCCGACGAGCCTTGGGGTGAAAAGTTTCCCCAAGAGTGGGCCTATGGGCCCAGGGGAGAAATATTTTCCCATGGGGCGGGTCTGTGGGCTGTGGGGAGAAATTTTTCCCAGAGGAGGAGTGAGGTCGGCGGGGTGGGGAGACATTTTTGAAATTTTCCATGTGGGGCGAAAAGCCACCTTTCCACCCGCACTCCCGTGAGTCCGCGAGTCCACAAGGGACACGTGGTGCCTCC
Organism: Taxus chinensis; assembly: GCA_019776745.2. Classification (NCBI taxonomy): domain Eukaryota; kingdom Viridiplantae; phylum Streptophyta; class Pinopsida; order Cupressales; family Taxaceae; genus Taxus; species Taxus chinensis. The sequence goes on along the minus strand of CM034154.1, from coordinate 651,096,253 downwards.
TAAGCCAACATGGGGGAAAGTGGGGCGGTGGGATAAAATATTTTTAACGCCCCGAAGGGTGAAAAGGGTAAAATTCACCCATGCACCTCCACCGATGCCTCATAATGCCACGTGGCAGCTCCTGATTGGCTATGGGCCGGTGGCGGGCTACAGGGAAAAAGTAGAAAAAAAATTCCAAAATTTTTCAAAACACAAAAGGCAGTAAAGGAACCTGCTCCTTCGTCGATGCCTCACGATGCCACGTGGTAGCTCCTGATTGGCTACGGGCCGGCAGGCAGGTGCGGGAAAATTTAGAAAATTTTCCCCAAAATTTTTCTAAAGCGATAAGTTAAAAAGGGATCCGCCAATGCCTCTTGCCAATGCCTCTGATGGTGCCACATGGCAACCTAAGTTTAAAAAGGCCGCCCCTCTAACAACACCTCGTAGGCCATGTGGAAACCTCTAATGGCAAGGAAGTGAAGTTTAGGAAAATTTTCCCAAAAAAATTCCGAAGTGCTAAGGGAAAATTTCAGACTGCGGGTCCGCCAAGGAAATTTTTCCCAAATTTTTTTTACAGTAAGAATTATTATTAGTTTTGACTCCAAATGAAGAAAAACTTCAGAAGGCCATAAATTTTGATAGAGATCTTGGTTTTGGGAAAACGAGGACTTTCTGGAAATATCTCGATGCCCTCTTTACTCATGAATCATTAAATTTTGATTTTGATAAAGTTTAAGGAGTCAATTTCAAGAAAACAATCTACAGGCTTTTACAGTGCAAACTGGTAAATTTTAACTTATAAAGATTTGTTCAATTTGATCTTCTTCCTCTCTCAACATGTCAAATAGACATGGAGAATTGTTCTTAGATGGATTTAAGAAGGATTTCAAGATTCAATTTGTCTGATTGATTTTCAATTTGAAAATTTACATATCTTGACAGCAAAACGACTGTAAGAGGGTTGAGCCTTTTTTTTGCTAAGTTTTCTAAGAATTTCCTTAAGTATATTAATGTCTAGATGAATTCATTTAGATCTTATTATGTCTAATTTAATGTTTCATTTGTTATTTCTTTGTTGCAGGTTTGAACTATGCATTTTTGGATAAACTATTTGCCAGTTTGAAAATACAAAACAAAGATCAAATTTTAAAGGATCTATTCGCCATTTTCATCTTCCAAGTATTAAAATTCATTCCAATTCTAATCTAATACATTTAGTTGATTCAATTCAACTATTCAAAGCTAAAATACATCTCTGATTTCTAATTTTCACATATTTCAAAGACAGAGTATTACACTTCCTTCATACGCATTTCTTTCTTTCAAACAGAGATTACAACTCATTTTAGATGATTAAATTCAATACAATGATGCAATTTGAGGAAGGTAGTGCAATCCTTTATTGATTTCAAATACAACTTTACAACTTTTCTTTCATTCTCAATTTCATCATACAGAACACAATTTCTTTCTTTCAAAAGAAAAACAATAGAGTATGTCTCTTTCACATTTCAATTTACACTTTCATAACCAATACAACATCTTTCCATTACAAAACATATACAAGTTCATCCACTTTAAGTGGGAAAGGTTACAATAAGATTTATTTCACAAGGGACTGTCAAACTATCTTTTCTCAGCTCTAGAACAGCAACATGCATATTTCTCATTCTTCCAAATTGTGATCACAACAAGAGTAGGGGAAAGGCAACGCTCTCCACCCAACCAAGACATCTAATGAAGAGGAGAATCCATCCTTCTTCATTGGCCCCCGAGCCCCAACCACAATGCAATAAAAGATGTGATCCAACTCATGGAAACAACAGGCTTCCACAAACACACAAGCAACATTTTCACAATAAAAACACAGTCCAAAATAGAATGTAGTTTACAACTACATTAAAGCATGACAAACATTACTGAGGCTTCATCAAGCAAACCAAAGGAGCAAGAAACTATGGGGGATGCTTCTTATGCCTCCCAAAAGGGGAAATGGGTATCACCACCTGAATTACAAACCACCAAAAATATAGTATATCAAAACCCTGACATTCCTTATGCCTCCCCCAAGTACCCCTTATTCCTCACATTTCCTTATGTCCTCCCCAACCTCTTATGACACCCCATAATGAGTAAATAAATGCAAGCTATTTCTTTGTAAGGTGGAACCCAAATCCCAACTCCCTCCACCCTTATACCTCCCTAAAACACATTTGTGCCTCCCACAAAATAAACCCCATAGTCTTCTCCTACACCATTCCTAGACCATCTACCCAACATCCCACAAACATGTCAAAACATTCACACATTAACATTTACATTTCATAAAAGTAAAGAAGCATTTCAAGAGCCAAGCTCTTACCTCTCCATGATGGAGTTTTCCAAGTTCCAACAACAAGTTGTTATCCAAGCAAGCAATCCAAAAATCCACCAAGCACAAGCATGCAACAATCTTCAAAAACTTCTCCAAAGCAAGAGCTCCCAAAACAACGAAGAATTCACCCTAGAATGAAGTCTCCAAAGTGAAGCAACCCCAAAACAAGGCAAGGAATTCAAATTTTATAGAAGAGGGAAGGGAAGAGGATGAGGTGGATCCATGTAGGATGCCACATCACACATCCTCAACCCCAACCCAAAATTCAACTTCATTCTCCAATGCATAATAAATAGGTGGGTGAATAATATGACAATTTACTTACACACTCAAATCCAACCCACACCCCAAAGGACTGAAATTAAATCATGTAAGAAAAGTGCAATTAAAACTTACAATTTGCCTTCTGAAAAAGCATTATAAAAGTCTAATCTCAACTCTCCAACCGTAGGTATGGTTGGTAATTAAATTTAAGAGGTATGGGACAAGTTTAACTTGTCCCACAAGCCTCCAAAATCAGCCTCCAAGGACAAATTTCGAATTTCCAAGAAGGTGGAGTGTTTCACACTCAAAATTTAACTTACACATCACTTACATATCACATCTCTTACAACACTTTAATTCAAGTCCAACAACTCTATTAATTACTTTCTTATGACATATTTTATTTATTTATTTTAACAATATGATTACTCACAATATTTACACACCATTTAATGAATAATGAAAGGGTAAAAGCACCACAAAATAAACACATGCAAACATAAACAAAGGAACCAATAAATAAATACACAAAACCCCTTGGTCACATTTAAAGGTGATCCCCCCATGGGAATCCCTAACACACACAAACACGCACAAAAAAATACTAGTTGCCATGGTGACCTTGTTGAATTCATCTAGAATTCCAATGTGGTTGGTCTCCAATCCCCCGATGTTTGTTGTGATATTTTAACCTGCAAAACACAAATACCTCCTTCGGCCTCGTGGCCATATCAGAACATCCAAAATAATATAAATAAAATTCCAAAATCATCTAGATATATGGATCACAACAACATCCAAGCAACCAACAAGATCATTTGCAAATTTTACTCAACAACTATATCATCATCAAAAATTTCCATTTCTAGGTCTACTCACAATATCCAAATATCACATGTCCAAACAACATCCATAGTATAACCATGTCAAACAATATATTAACATCAATATCCAAAATGTCTCTAATAATCATCATGCATCATAATTGAATCAAGCAAGTCAACAATAATCCATGATCTAACATCTAACATCATACTATGATAAAGTTCATAATCATGTCCATAATATAATCAGTTGAATTTGGAAAAAATTTAGACGGAAATTAATTTTAAAAAGTAGAGTAGTGTGCTCTATGTATAAGAAAAGGACATTGAAAAATCGGGCATCGGAAACAGAGCTATGCTCAAATTGAAAATATTGATAAGGAATAATGAAAAAAAGGAACATGGAGATTGGAGCACGTATCAAGATGGAAGTAGAAATAGTAAGGAATTTTCACAAATTCTATGAGGAAAGGAAATATGCTTGAAGAAGGTATGGCCCAAGGAATGTGAAATGAGAAATAACATAGGTTAATTGTCATGACTAGAGGTGTGTGAAAAAGAAAACATAAGTCAAAAAAGTTCATAGTTCACAAATGTAATGTGATAGGATCATCAAGTCAAGATAAAATTGATTAAAAAGGCATGAAAATAATGAGTTGTGTGTAGCTGGCAGTAACTTCGTATTAAATACAGTTGGCCAAGAAATGATATTTCACGAATGTTAAGGGAATAAATATGATCTTAAATCACCGTTTTGGAGGGGTATAAAAGGAGGAGAAATCATTTCAAGGTTACATTGCATTATTGAGAAAAATAAGAGCTCCAAGACAAAACAAAAAATGAGTTTTAAATGATTCAAGTAAAAAAAGAGATCACCTTTCTACCATTAGAAAATATTTCAAGTTATTGTAGGTCAGAGGAAAATGAAAATTTGAAAAAAGAGGTGTAAATTGTAGGTTATGCCAAAGAAAACTTGTAAAGTGGGGGTTTCCTTTCTTTAATTAAAACACCTCAACAACCATTAACATGGAGGTTGAGATCTTCAAGTAGAGACATGTAGATTATAAACACTAAAATGCCTCAAGGTAAACCAACAAGGATTATAAAATTGGTGCAAAATAAGAACTAGATGGTAGGAGGTGCATGCGAAAGGGGTCCACACAAAAATTTAATCCTACTAGTGGGTCTAGATAAAATATTGTTGGTAAATCCATGTTGGAAGAAGAATAATTGGAAAAAATAATAGTCAAGGAGTTGGAGAGAGAATATACTGAAGAAAAAAATAATCTTTTCCCCATCAAAGACAAAGGTGTAATCACAATGAGGTTTAGTTAGAAAGTGAAGACGAAGGAAAATAATCATGTGCCCTTACCCACTAATAATATTAGAGATGCAGTAATAAGATTCCATCATTCATAAGGATATTGGAAAAAATATGGTGTACAAGTCTAAAATTACAAACCTCAACCCATTATGATCCGGGACTAGAAGGCATCTTGTCATAGGATTAAATGTGAAAAATGGATAATAAAACAACTGAGGGTGGATTTATCGTTGATTATAGTGTCAAGTTGAGATTTAAAAAAGTTCATGTTTTACTTTTTTATGAGTTTTCTTAGTTTGAAAATGTACATAATTGATATAATTGCTAGTATCATGCATATATGAGGGTTACTTCTATTTCATTAATAAACACATGAGAATACCTGTCAGGCTCATCAATGATGCTATTGGGATAGTAATAAATGGAATTGAATTGGAATTAGATTTATTTCACAATGTTGATATGAAGAAAATATGCAATCTTTTAAAATACAAGAAAGGAGGAAACACATTTCCCATAACCAATATTGAAGATTGAGGGACAAAATTCAAAACGGACCATGTCACCTCTAAACTAGTAGGCACAAAAATGAGGTGTGTAATAAAACAAGAAAATTATTGTACATTTTGTATAAGATGGTAAAAATAATGCACTACAACCTTGCACAATACATTTTTGAAATAATTGAAAAAGAAGCAGAGATTACATGTTCAAGTGGAAAAATTTCATTTGGGTGGGATTCTTCTCTTATTAGTATTTATTGAAATAGGTATGGTAGGAGGTGATGGGAAACCCACATGGATCCATAAAAATTTATAAATAAGTATCCAGCCAAGCGATACAAGGAGTACTTACAACCCAACACCATTAATAATGCATACAAGTCCAAGTTGAATAACTGGATAAGGAATTTTAAGGAAGGCATTTGAAGATGAGTGGTTCGTAGCCTTGAAAATTTCCAAATGAATTCTATGGGGAAGAAGAATTTTCTATGATACAACTTTGTTTTCGTATGCACTTCAAGATGTATAGTGAATATTTGTCTCCATGGGATAAGTTTCCCTTTTTGTTCAACATCGAATATATTGTATGACCTGTTAATTGGATCAAGAACATCAATAAGATACAAATTGATGCAATACATATAAATGTAGTATTTTACCTCCTTGGCACAAAATACAAGTAAATAATAATGAGTATGTATATTGAAAAACATAATACTAAAACCCACCAAATTATCCCACAGTAAAATCTATTCACAAACAACCAAGTAGTTAGGTTGTTTTACTACTCAAAGTCAAATAAAATAGGGCATACAACACATAGGATGTTGAGGAGGAAAATATGAACAAATATCCAGCTAAGAAAAATAAAAATTCCTAAGAATGAAAAGACGGAAAAGTTCCTAAATGTTCATTGACCCACGTTACATGAAGAGATATAAGAAGAGAAAGATTTGTTCATTTTCCCAATGATAAGAAAAAAAATATGACTTGCTAATACGGATAAACAAAAGAAAAAAATTTGTGCCCCTTCACACAATGGTTGATCCAAATATGAGTACCTGTAGACACAAAATCTATGCTCTTATGTACATTTATAGGCCCTAAAGCATACTAATATACACATGATTCCTAAGTAAGAAAACTAGTGATTGAAAACATATTTTGGGCCTTTTGCTTTGTTTCTTTATACTTTTATTGACCTTACATACCGTACATCCCTATTGGTATTTGACTAATTTATAATTTGTGGTCTTGGACACTAGCACCCTTTTAGGATAGAAGCGCTCAAGTGCTCCTGTCCCTTCTGTGTGCTCCTGAACTTATTTCCTTTCTTCTTACTCTTGTGGGTCTCTTTTACATTTGGGACATCTTTTCCAACTTTGGGTTGGCATTTTAGTTGTCAATTACAAAATTCAAACAAGAGAATCATATATAATATATTATATATATATATATATATATATATATATATATATATACATAGTTATAGCTCTCAAATGAAGGGACAAACACTAAGAATTATCTACTATCAAATAATCTTGCATCAAGGAACATGATCATTTCAAGAGCATACATCTAACACACTCATACAAGGGACAAAGGTTGCACAACATAGGAGGGGGAAATTCATTTTATTCCTTATCACACATTTTATACATTGCCACATTCTAGATCGATCACCACTATCATTTTGTAACTTGCTCAACAGAAATCCTAAGGCGTCATAACACAAACATTCACACAAAACTACATGGAGTCTAAAATGTAGTGTAGTGCTTGGTACTAAGTTCACTCTTTAGCTGACCACCGAGTTTAGTCCAAATTCACATTCTTCGTCATTATTTTTAGATTTGATGTGGTTTATGGGGCATGTACAACCTAGGGTATTTCTCTTTGCAGGTTATAGGTAACATCAACAACATTACAACTAAACCAGAGAGACAAAAGTGAATCAAAATCGATGATCCACAACCTAGAAAAGTCCAGACCCTGAGTATCTGTATAGAAACTAGCGCCCAAATCAGTCACTAGCACCTGTGAACTCCTTTCCTCCCATGTGTGCTTCTTTATTTCACGTGTCAAAGTCCTACAACCTCCAAAACAGTTTGATGACACTCCTCTCATCCTGTTCTAGCATTATCTCAATCCAAACCATTTCCTAATCACTCAGAAATCAACTAAGTCACTCTCTCACTCCCTCTTTCTTAGGGTTTCATATTATTACATGTTTTTTCCTTATCTATTTACTGTATATTATCTCCATATATCATTCATTACACTAGTTACTATGAAATTAGATTTAATTCAATTTATATTAAATTGGTACCGCCCCAAAACTAACAATAAAGGTGTGGTTGTATGAATGTTTAAGGTAAACTCTCTTGTCAAAAAAATGGAAATAGAAAATTTAATAGGGAAATAAATACACCACCTCCAAATAATTAGGAAAGGAAAAAGTGGATTTTTATAAAATAACAACACCTCTAACGACACCCTTTTCCCATAAAAAGTTCCATGCATATAGAGAATTGATAAAGAAGATGTCAACAACTCAAAGACTCTAGTACATGAACAAATATACCTCCAAAGACACCTCCAAACATCATCAAGCCAAAGAAGAGGGTGAAGGAAACAAAATTGGATGGGAAGAGGAGAAAATGATGAATAGGAGGAGAGAAAGGATGGAGACGAGGATGAAGGAAACCCAAAAGATACATGCATATGTGGAAATGATGAAGAGGATAGAAAGTACCATGAGGAAATTGGAAAGAGAGTTATCAAAAAAGGATAAAGGGAAGGAGAAGAAGAAAAATATGTAGAGGAAACTAAGGAGTTAGAGATATATAAAAACCAACCAATGAATACCATACAATCAAGACTTAAAAATGGAAAAATAGAGGAAGATTTGTTCTTTTAGAACAATATAAAAGATATAGGTGCTACTACCAGCACAATGAAATGTATCTCCTTCACTTTCGATCTTTATACCAATGAGCCATGCCTTGAAGGACCTCATCGCGTGAATTGGTGAGTTGGCACCTCCTACAGAAATCTATAGATCAATGGAAGGAACATGAGGATTTGTAAAGGAGGAGGTTCAAAATGCTTTTGAAGAAGTAGAAAATAAGTTACCAGAGGGTGGGAAACTAATTTAGTGTGGCGTTTAATGTTGAATAGAATTTTTAGTAAGGCAATTTACTAGTATTTTGACTAAGTGCTTTGGACATAATTTTGACACACACAAAATTTTAAATTTTGGTGACAATTTTGTGCAACCCTATGGTGGAGAATAGAGATAATTCCATGCACGAAGGAATAAAGAATAAGGACAAGAAGGCAGGGCATGCAGAAATCATGGAGCACATGCCAAATGATGGAGAACTGCATGAAAGATAAAATCAATGGTGTAAGAGGAATTGGTAGTGAAACTAAAGCCCACTACAATTGATTTGCGTGAATAGAAAATGAACACCATGTTGGAAATATATATAATTTCTCCCAAATGCTTTGATAATATTTTTGGGAAAAGTAAAAAGAAAGTTTTTTTCATGCATACTTTTTTTTAAATATATGTTCCTAATTTTAGGAAAAGTTAATAAAGAAAATAAGTCAAAATATTTGTATTGCACAAAAGCATGCGCTATTTTTAGTTGATGTTCTATTTTGAAGAGTTGAGTGTCTTTTTGTTAGAAAAAAACCATCTACATATTAGAGGAAATTGTAAGTGTTTTTACACACAAAAATTGTATTGAGTTCAAGATCTGGAAGTGGAAGAAGATATATATGCACAGAAGTGATGATTTGAGTCTGAAATAAATTGTTTTATTTTCAATATTCTTTATTTTATTCCTGTTGTTTGATATTTTATGTGCCTAATTTTTACAAACTAGTATTAGAGCATGGATATTTTTAGAAGGTTTCTAATTGACAACAAACTATTGCTTTTATATCTGGTCTACAGACACAACAATTTATAGGAAAGAATTATGAGTATTGGTCATTAACTATGAGGGTACTATTCAAATATTAGGATGTGTGGGAAATCGAAGAGAATGGGTACATAGAGCCCACATATGCAACAACATATAACACAATCTCATAGGTAGAGAAAGAAACCTTAAAGGAATTAAGAAAGAAATAAAGAAAAACTCTTTTCTTTGTTCATCAAGCCATACATGAAATCATCCTACCTAGAGTGGTAGTAGTTAGTAAAGCAAAAATTATATAGGAAAATCTCCAAGTTGCGTATCAAGGTAAAGAGAAAGTAAAAACCAAAATCTACAATTAATTTGAAGATATTTTGAAAATATGTCAATGAAAGATTCAGATTCTATAGAATCATTCTTTACTTTTGTATTTGGTTTAGTTAATCAAATTAAATATCATGGTGAAACTATTAAATACAGAAAAATTATTAAAACATTTCTTAGAATTTTTCCTACAAAGTTTGATCCTTTGGTAGTTGTTATTGAAGAAACTAACGATCTAAGTCAGTTTTCAATTGATGAGTTACATGCATCAATAATAAATCATGAACAAAGGTTGAATAGAGCACATTGAAAGGAATGATAAGAAGATTGTTCCAAGCCACGATCTCAGATGATAATAACACACCACATTAGATTTGCAAAATAGAAGAGCTAAAATACCATATATGGAAATCCATCATAATCAATGATGTTCAATACATTACAATATAGTGACTTGAATTATTCAATAAGAAAGATGTACATATATATAGGAGGAGGGAAGTGCAACTACTACCTAAATCAGTGGTGAATAAATCCCACTAACTGATACTGGAAGTTAAGTTAACTCCAAAATACTAGTAAGCTAACTCCACACAACTAGCACACCTAAGAAAGCTAACCCAACAAGTGTAGGGCTAACACAAGTGTAAGAATCATCTCAATAAATAAATAAATAAAAGGATAAATAATAACCTACACTAAAACACTCTCGTAAGCATAGTTTAGGTGGGCGAGAAAGAAGGTGGGTCCCGACAACAAGGCCTGATGAGGTACCCACATACAATAACTGGGAAAATTAGACACCGCAAGGTACCCAGAACTAGTAATAACCAAGTAGAGAGAAAAATCCCGCTGCAATATGTCCTAAGAATTTTGGCTCCAAAAACTTGTACAATCACTACTAGAAGTAGACTTATTTATCCACATTGTTATCCAAAATAAATAAACTTTGTGGAATTTTTTTGAATTATTAACATTAAATAAATAAGTTTTATAAAATGTACTGTATATTTTCCACAATTTTATAAAATTAAAATTCAACTTGTGAAATATTTATATTTTTGAAATCTCGTTGTTGAAAATAAACATTTTATCCTCATGTTTTGAAAAACCTTAGAACTTTGAAAATATAATTACAAATAAAATCCATAAATCAAATATATTAAGCCTCACAATGTGATTTTATCACAATATTTTTAAGGTTCAAAAAATTATACACAAATTATAAACTACATTTTGATTGTATCTTATTCAGAAATATAAAGAAAAATATTTTGAATAATTTAGTACATTATTTAACATTACTTTTTCATAATATACAATATATTGTTTGTACTATAGCTCTAAATTTCCACCAATTTGTTGAGGTTCAAATAAAATTGAGAAAAATCTACAAACTAAAATATCAAGTTTTTATTATGTACAAAATGTAACACAATATATATATGTGTATATATATGTGTGTATATATATGTGTGTGTATATATATGTGTATATATATATGTATATATATGTGTATATATATGTGTATATATATATATGTGTGTATATATACACACATATACACAGACTGCTTACAAGGTATGTATATATACACATGTATTGCATATATGTATATATACACATATGTATATATTGTGTGTGTGTGTGTATATATATATATATATCTATGTATGTATGTATGTATGTATGTATGTATGTACATATACATATATGTATACATATATACATATATATGTATATGTACATACATACATACATACAGACATACATACATACATAGATATATATATATATATATATATATATATATATATATATATATATATGTATATGTATGTATGTATGTACATATACATGTGTGTGTGTGTGTGTTTCAATATTTCTATTTAATAATCTATTTAATAATGTACACTAAAAAAATATACTAAATTCTACTTATGGAATATTTACACTACTAAAATTCAATCATACTAGATAATAAAGATCAAGGTAAAAATATTCAATTCTAAATAATATATACTATTTTCCCTTTTAAATTTAGATTGTGGATAATTCACATAATTAAAATTAATTATTAGATAGTTTACAAAACAAAACAAAATTATTAGCTAATCAAGTCTACTTATATATAATCACAACTTCAATATATTATTTGTTGATAATCTACAATAGTCTATTTCTTTTTAAAAATGACTTATTCAACTCTATTTTCCACTATTCACTAGGATCAAGGAAGACTATTTGTAAACCATTGATAAAACAATGTGATATAAGCACAGGGATACGGGCAGTATTACATGGTTCATTAGTATTAGTTTTCCACCAGTGGTGGGATCGAAAGGTATAAGTCTTTGCCAAGTGTGTTTTTATAGGCATGCATCGGCTTATTTAGGTTACCAGATTTGTCAGATCTATAGCTGAAAGTCCTTGATCAAAGGGAGAATGTGATTATATTTGATGTGGAAAAGGGATGATGTTTTCAGATCATGAAGTATTCCTGTGGAGAAACCCCATCAATAGAGATAGAAGAGGATGTAGTTTCACGTGTCTCTGCGTAATGCTATGATGGATCAAAGTGAGGAAGACTGTGGACCATATGGAAGAGAAGAATCCGAGGTTAAGCATGGAAACTAGCTGAGAAAACATTCAAAAATAAAGGTTCGAGCCTAAGGTACTCAATAGATCACAAAGATGTGAGAGAGAATTAAGGAAATATAGAAGGGAAGTAGGTATCGTGTGAACAAATATACATTTAAATTGTGGAATAATGGGAGAGGTACTTCGATGCGACCATGAAACTACATTAAAGAGCATTGGATGTCTCGAACGCCATTCTGCGACTTTAATTTAACAACTATTTACCTATATTTTTGTGTTTTTGGTTTATTTTTATTTTAATATCAACCTTTTTTAACTAATCATATTTTAAAACATGTAGATTTGACATATAATAATGTTTTAAAAAAATCTATCAATAGTAAAAATTATTCAATCTAATAAATTGTGATAGTCAAATTTAAAGATCCTATAACATCTCCATGATTCATTGTAATAGGTCTTAAATTGGATTTAATAGTCGCTTATTCCATTGCTGGAAAAATTGTGTTGTGCAGGATGCATCTTTCATGGTTCAATTTGTTCAACATTTTAAAATGATTTGTGGTAAATCTGGAACATTGGTTTAGATGACGAATCTTTTCAATTAATGCAATTTATTTCTTAGTCATTCTCCCATGTAATAAACATGATAGTTTTTCCAAGAACAAAGAAAGCATGCAATCATAAGAAGGGACAAATACGAAAAATGAGCACTCATCTCACTCTGTCAATGGATACTTTTCCAAATTTTATGTCAGACTAAAAACTATCATATTCAAAGAATAGTTCTATAGATATTTGTATTTTAATCAAATTGTAATATAATTAATTAATTCAATATTATATAAAACAACTATTTATTTAATTAGTTTCAAAATGAAATATAAGATTTAGAAGTGTATCGTCATAATATCTGAACTATTTATTTAATTAGTTCATAGTATCTTATATTTCATTTTTTCTTATAGTGGATTCAAAACTATTAAAAATATTAGTATTTTTAATAAAGAGGATATTATTATTTATCATTTTTAAAAGTATACATGTAAAACTCAACAAATAGTGGAAATAGGTATACTTTAAAAAATTTGGGCCCACACAAAATTTTTATTATTATTTTGTTGTATATTATAATTTTAAAATTGTACATCTAAAAAGTATTTAAATTTTGAAAATTGTCACAGTTTTCACAATTATAGAAAAGTAACAATATTAGAATTGTGACAAATGCCACAATAAAAATATTGTCAAATATTCACAATAATTTTCATTGTGGATTTTCTCACAAATTTGTTCACATTTAATATTTTCACAGAAATAATGTAGGTGGAGTCCACAAAATTGGTTTCACAGTTTTGAATAAGATATCCAAAAAAAAAAATTAGAAAATTTGTGGATACATGACCCATTTTCTTGTAGTGAATGTTGAAGAAGTTTATTGCGCATTGTAGTCTGAATCCACTGCTCGATCATAGAACTCAAAAACAACTGACACTAGTCTTCACTAGAATAACTTTATTCAAGTAGAATGTCAATGGAGTGATGTCAAAAGTGTAAAAAAACACCAAACATAATTTGACCAACTGCTAAAAGTAGGTGTGCCACGATCCAAGAACAACCAAGGTAACAAGGTAAGGACACGAGATCCAAATAAATAGGAGTGTCACGATCCAAGAAAAGCCAAGGTAACAAGGCAAGGAAACAAAACCAGAAGAAGCAGTATTAACACGTAACAAGGAAATGACATGAAACCCAAATAATCGGTATCAACACCATACCCTCTCATACTGTTGAATGGGTAAAGTGACACCACAGATCTGTATGAGTTGCCAAAATCAACTTCTTGAACACTAAAAAACTAACATTGGGCTTCACCAGAATAGATCCCTCACAAGAGAGACTGTCAACATGCCAAAAAATAAAGTGTCGAAAATATAGATACAAGAATGCATACACCCAAAATTTTAAGACATTGGGCTCAATAGAAATTACATCCACAAGTGATTACAACACCCTCCCAAATTTGACACTTTATAATTAAGTGCGTGTAAAAATTATAATGATAAAAATTACCTTTTAAATTTTAAATATATGTTTAAAAATGTCACCAATGCATAGATCTCGAAAAAATACACAATTTCAAAAAAAATCACCTTAATCCAAGCTACGGATTAAAAGTTATGAGCTCTAGAAGGTTTTGCTTTTAAAATAATATTTGAATGCTGATTTTTTTTATAAAACAGTACATGTGACACCCAAATGTCCAAAGGGTAAAAGAATGCATCCACACGATACAGGCTTGTGACTAAAGGATAAAAATCTGTGCCCAAAACCTAAATGTCCATAGGGTAAATAATTACATTCAGAGGGTACACGTCAATATCCAATGGATAAAAAATATACCAAGAGGGTACAGATCTATATCCAGTGGATAAAAGACTGCATCCAAACTGAAATATCTAGAGGGTAAAATAATGCATCCAGTAGGTACACACTTATATGTAATGGATAAAATAATGCACCCAGAGGGTACAAATCTACGTCCAGTGGATAAAAGACTGCATCCAAAAATGAAATATCCAGAGGATAAAAGAATACATCTAAAAGGTACACTCTTATATCCAATGGATAAAAGAATGCACCCATAGGGTACATATTTGCATCCATATTTTATTGTCTCAGAACATGATCAAGTTTACGGTTTATTCTAGGGTTTTGGTACTTTCCAAATCCAATGTCGCACTCCATTTTGCATAAAAATGCATGCTACAGAAAATTACCAACAAATTCGAAATACATGAAAATAATAAACCCTTTCTTGTAAAGAAAAACTTATAAATAGATGTCTACATCATCTATTTATCTGATACCATGAAAGGAATGATAAGAAGATTGTTCTAAGATGTGATCTAAGATGATAATAACACAACACATTAGATTTACAAAACAGAAGAGCTAAAATACTATATATGGAAATCCATCATAATCCATAATGCTCAATACATTACTATACAATGATTTGAATTATTCAATAAGAAAGATGTACATATAGGAGGAGGGAAGTGCAACTACTACCTAAATCAGTGGTGAAGAACTTCCACTAACTGATATTGGTAGTTAAATTAACTTCACATACCTGAGAAGCTAACTCAACACAATTAGTAAGCTAAGTACTCCACACAACTAGTACACCTAAGCAAGCTAACCCAACAAGTGTAGAGCTAACACAAGTGTAATAATTATCCTAATAAATAAATAAAAGGATAAATAATAATCTACACTAACACACATGCAGTTGTAGATCAATATTTTTCATCACAAGTATAGGAAATAATGGAAAAGGAAGAGGAAGCTTTAGCCATAGAGGGAGAGAAATAATTTCATCTAGAGGACGCAACAGTGATCCATCAAACTCAAGTGGAAGAGGAAATAGTCAAGAGCACAATCATAATCATTTTTCATGTCAGAGACATGATAAGTCACATGTGTAGTGTCACTATTGCAAGAGATATGGGCACTATGCTTATGATTGCAAGAAAAAGTATTATGATCAAAACACATAGAATCAAAATAGGTTTGGTAGATATACTCCAAGATCCATGTTTATTGCATGCACAAAGATTTCTGAAGCATCATGTATTGAGTGTAATCTATCACAAGAGAGTCCTAGTGATGTTTGGTATTTGGATTCTGCTTTCAGTAATCACATGTCAGGTAACTTAGATTTATTTTCTAATTTGGATGAGTTAATAAAGACAAAGGCTACCCTTAGGAATAATAATACAATAACTTTGAAAGGCAACGGAAAAATCAACATTATAACTAAAAAGGGGAGAAAAATATTATGCAGGATGTTTACTATGTTGTAGGTTTGAAGAATAATCTTATGAGCATTTGTCAATTGATACAAAAAGGATATAGAATTTACATTGAACACAAAAAATGTGTGATCATGGATAAAGCTCCAAGTACTCAGCTGATTGCTAAAGTGAAGATGACAAGAAACAAAATGTTTCCTTTGAAGATTAGACAAACCACATTCGGAGCTCAAGCTATAGATTAGTTCGGAGATAAAGAAATTGAATTATCTTTTCAGCCAGTTGAAAAAGATGAATCGTGGCTATGACATCTCAAGTTTGGTCATTTAAATTTTGGTGGTTTGAATTTTTTACACAAAAAAAAATTGTAAAAGGTTTTCCTTTGATTCAGAAGCTAGAGAGAGTTTGTGAAGGTTTTATTTTGGGGAAGCAACATAGAGAATCTTTCTCAATTAATAAAATAGCAAGAGCAAGTGTACCACTTGAAATTTTTCACTCTAATCTATGTGGACCGATGCAAACAAATTTTATTAGAGGTTGCTGATATTTTATGACATTCATTTATGACTATAGAAGGAAAACATGGGTGTAATTTTTGAGAAACAAATCAGATGATTTTGATATATTTCAGTAGTTCAAGGCCTTAGTGGAAAAGAAAAAGTGGGTCTACATCAAATTTCTGAGGACAAACAGAGGAGGTGAGTATGTTTCCAATGCTTTTCTAAATTTTTGAAAATATCGTGGTATACATAAGCAGTTTACTACCAGGTATACACCAAAATATAATGGTGTAGTAGAGAGAAAGAATAGAACCATCATGGATATGGTGAGAAGTATGATGAAGGAAAATTATCTTTCAAATGAGTATTGGGTAGAAGCAAGTAACAAGTGTTGTTTACATCATAAATAGGTGTCCAACGAAAACTGTTTGAAGTATGGTTCCTCAGCAAGCTTGGACTAATAGGAAACACAGTGTTTCTCATTTTAGAATCTTTGGTTGTGTGGCATACACACATTTTCCTCATGAGGTAAGGAAGAAGTTAGACAATAAAGGAGAAAAGTGCATATTTGTTGGATATTGTTGATTTCATGCACATTTGTGAGTAGGGTTTCTCTTTAGTGATTTTGGAAATGATTAGGGTTTATCCTCATCAATAGTCCCAATGATGTCATCCATAAATGATCACTAACATAAAATATCAGCACTCCATTTCCATGATGCGTGTTAGGCACAAATGCATAGACTGCAACACCCATCAATGTGAGGCATTGGAGAAAGTTGAAAATTAGTTCTTATGACTTATGATAACTGATACAAAATCTGATTTTTTCATTTCCTTGCTATGCGTCAGGGACAACCACAAAGAGTCCCATTTGACAATGAATTTCAATGTGAGGCATTGGAAAAAAGGAAAATTAGTCTTGATGATGTCTTCCATTAATGATTGATGAAAAAAAATATAATCCTTCCATTTCCTTGATGCGCATCAGGGAAAATCATAGAGAAACCCATTTGGAAGTTCCTATCAATGCGAGGCATTGGTAAAGGAGGAAAATCATTTTTTCATGTGATCTTTGTATTGAAACCACGCATGCATATAATCAAAATAGAACAATGTAAACATGTATATTATCACACCTTACAAATTTGGGTGTGTTCTTGGTATATCAGTAACAAATCATGTCAGGTTACTTCTCAGTGGGAGGTGCTAAAAGTTAATTTTATACAAAATTTCTCATTCACTTTAGCATTTCCGAAGGTGGATTAATCACTCCAATGTGTAAATTGCACTATTATTGTTGATGATGCAATCATGGAATAATGCATATTAAAACTTTACCAATAAAAGGGGTTGTTATTGCCCAAGATTTTTTAAGGAATGAAGTAAAAATAGTGATTCAAGAAAAGAATTCCAAGAAGTTTGGCTGGAAAAAAATTCAAGGTGCAAGGGAAAATGAAATATGGTGTAACAAGTTGATGAGTATATCAACAAAATCACTTGAATATAGAAATTTATTATGTAACAAGGGAATTTATTGATAAGGATTCAAGATAAATTCCCTACCATGAACTATTGAAATCTATAAAGGTGAATATAGGAATACATGAGGTGTTGATAACCATGATAATAAGAGATTATGTATTAGAAGCAACGCCCACCAATATTACTAAACTTTTACATTACTATGTTGAATTTTTCCTAAGGAAATATCAAGAAATGAAAGAAATGCATCCTTCATTATGGAAAATGTAGATCAAGATACTTGAGGGTGCAAAACCCACACATGAAAGAGACCATATATGATGAATCCAAACTTACATTCCAAAGTGGAATAATAGATTGATAATATGTTAGATGTGGGAGTTATTATACAAAAAAGGAATCTGAATGGGGTTTTTATGCTTATCCATGTATAAAAGAGGACGATATGATAATAATATATGCAGACTATCAAAAGTTAAATCTAAATATGTTCACTCGATCCTTTCCTAACACCCTTTATAGAAGAGATTCTGGAAGGATTCATGGGAGAAGAAATATACTCTTTAAGTAATGGAATTTTTGGGTGTGATCAAGTTCAGATCATAGAGGAAGAATGGATAAAAAACAACCTTTATGACAAAATGAAGTTCATTTATATACATAGTAATTCTGTTTGGGCTTAAGAATGCGCCACCAATTTTCTCACATATTGTAGTAGCTACCTTTGAGGATTTTATCCTCACATTCCTAAAACTTTAATTAGATGATTGGATACTTTACAACCTTGTCAAGGATCATTGTGGTAATTTGTGTCTTATGTTTGAGCATTGTAGGTAGTTACAATTTTCTTTTAATTTAAAGAAGTGTGTATTTGCAAACCTTTAAAAACTCTATAGGGACATATTATTTGTAAAGAAGGTTTAGTATTAAGCTTGAAAAAAATATCCATCAATATACAATTGGAAGCACAATAGACACAAAGGAGGGTACCTGCATTTCTTAGAGATTGTGGGTATTACTAAAAGTTCGTAAAAGGATATGAAAAAATTGCCACACTCCTAAAAAAAAAATAAGGAAGAAAGGAGAGATGTTATGGGATATTCAAATCGTTTCTTAGGGATACCATTATATGCTAGAATTTTTCCTTGGAGTTGATAGTGATGAGAAAGTGGATGGAACCCTCCTTAAAATAATATATAATATCCTTTTCGATACTCTAGCTTATAGATACATATTTGTTTAGCACATTGTGGAATCTATACATTAAAAATTGAAGTAGTAATAAAAGAAGGTTTTGACTCTAAGACTTTTAGGTTCACTACCTATTTGTGTTATTTGTTTCTATGGTAGTTTGCTTAATGGTTTTCAAGAAACAAACTTTCAATTCATGTATGTAATGAATATTGAGGGCTAGCCAAAAGTGTTGCTTTCATTCATTGAGTGGAACCCCAAGATAATGAAGTTTGATAATGAAAGGGACTACAATCGATTTGTCGACTAATTTTGTGCTCCACTTTATCTGGAAATCAAAAACACTACAATGCCTAAATTACCTATGACCTATAGAGATTGCATTCAAATGGGATATGAAATATAGTTGGTTAACTGATACCTCATGGAGGAATATATTGTGCTAAGCTTTTATGGATCGACAGTATAACATTACAAACTGCAAATACATGTGACATGGAGGTTTATTAAAATGGAATATAGATGTCAGATGAAAATCATAGATAAACTATGTTTTCTTACCCAATAAAAAAGGAGCATATTTCTTTCCTTACCATTTTCATGTGGAGGGTTCACACTTGAGAGAACAACATTTAATGTGGCACATGTAATTTTACAAATTTTAAAGTTTGATATTGACTCTCCCTCACCATATGACCCATGTGAGGTTATTAAAGAAAGGGTAGTGGCAAACAAGAATTGTCCATAAAAATTCAACGTAAAAGTAAACCCCTAATATAAATATTGAAAAATAAGAACTATTGGGATGAGGTTAAAAAAATAATGGATGAAATTATTATTGAGAAAGGAATTATTTTCAAGATTTTTCAACAGAAATTTTGATATTGTATCCATAGAAAGAGGCAGAAACAAAGATAGTCACAATTCTAGTATAGTTCGAGAGAATACACATGATTTTCAAAGCCATAAATTTGGAAAATGTAAACTGAATCTTGGATTTCAACATAAGATTATATTTCATAAGAGACAAATGAAATATTTTTTATAAAATGAACTAAGAGTTTTCTTTTCTTCCC
Organism: Taxus chinensis; assembly: GCA_019776745.2. Taxonomy (NCBI): domain Eukaryota; kingdom Viridiplantae; phylum Streptophyta; class Pinopsida; order Cupressales; family Taxaceae; genus Taxus; species Taxus chinensis. Next base: position 651,076,061 of record CM034154.1, on the reverse strand, counting down.
ACTAGTACTTAAACATCTGGTGATGCCGAGAATGTGGAATTTCTTGGTGGTTTGACAATTTATGTCTTAATGAGATGTATATTGATCATAATAAATTTATCAACTTATATACTCTTTAGATATATTTATTCTTTATATTTAGTATTTGAAATATGTTTGAATCTATTTTATATATTTAAAATGGATGTTCTTATATATAGTAAGCCACTGGTACCTTACAAATTAACTAGCATGAATTTTTATTATTCAATTGCTTTCCTTTCTTATATATTCAACTTAAAATTATTAATTTAAAATACATAAAATTGAAACACACACACACACACATAATATTTTATCATGTTTAGAAATGAAGATTTCAAAATTTGATTGATAATAAGATGACACAAGAAAAAAAATCATAAATAATAAGTAAATTTTAAATAAAATAATAAGTAAATTTTAAATATAAAAATAGTGCAAAATGTTGAAGATCTATAAATAATGGCCTACTAAATTATTAATTTCAAAACAAAAATTTAATATTTTAAAATTTATGGATTTTTAAGGAAAGAAAGTTTTCTGTTTATTTTTAATATCAACAATTAAATCTACCACTGGCCCCGACCACCCGCCTCCATACCTAAAACCCCAAAAATGATGTAGAATATGACTTCACTGAATTCATCATCACAGCATAAAAATGGAAATCCTTATCTTGCTAGCACGTTTTAGATTCTTTTGTAGTCGAAATAAATTGAAGTGGATGACTATTTTGTTAGGATAAATAATATTATCCTATTATTAATTATTCATAGTTAGATTATTTAATTAATTTTATTAATTAAATAATAAATATACTCTTGTATGGTTAATCAACCATATTTGTTTGTATTCAGATTGTTATATTGTTTTAAACAATATATTTGTCTTTTTCTAATTCCTGCTTCCTGGATGTTATTGGAAGCTTATTCATTTTGGCATTTTGGTTGCACCTGTGCAACTTATTCTCCTGTGTGTATTTGGCTGTGCAATATCTATAAATATTGCAGCCCATTCTCTGTAATTGTTTACTGATTGAGATTAATAAAATATCACAAGCTTCCGTCCCTGTTTCTCAATCGACATTTGGTACCAGAGCGAATTGAAGCTCCTGGCAAGGTTGGAGAAGGTTGCAGAAGAAGGAGAATTCATGGAGAAGTAATCTGCACCAGAAGGAGAGCCAGTGCTGCCTCCTACAGCTTCCCAGAACCCCCTGCAAACCAACAAACTCCTGTTCAGTTCCAGGTGTTTGGAACGTAATTTTTTTTACACTGGTGCACTCAACACCAGGAAAAAATTGCTACAGGTATTGAATTTTTTTTAAAAAATATAAAAATTCCCCAATTAGGGTTTTGATTTTACTGCATTTAGAGGTATATTTTGTTTTGGAGGATTGCTTTGCTGTGTATATGCAACACACCTGCAGTGAACAAACAGAGCAAAGAAAATAAAAAAAGAAGAAGAAAGAGGCGCCCAAGCTGGAAAATATACAGTGGGAGGTGAAAAAAAGATTTTTTTTTTGAGCATATGCGCCCATACTCAGTCCCTGCGCGGCCTGCATTAGGAAAAATGTGTTTTTGGAGATAAAAAAACGTCATTCTCCTCAAGCCCACGCCCTTCTCCATCTGCCACGCCCTGCACATGCAAACAGCAAGCAAATGAAGCTTAGATTGTAAAAAATACAGCCTGTACAATCAAAAACGCCTCCAGCATCAAAAAAATGCGCCCCAGCATTAAAAAAAAACGCCTCCAGCATCAAAAAAATGCGCCCAGCATTAAAAAAAAGCCTCCAACATCAAAAAAATGCGCCCAGCAATAAAAAAACAGCCCAGCAATAAAAACAATGCAACCACAAGTCAAAAACGTGGCCTGTACAGTGAAAAAACGTGGCCTGGCATTCAAACACGCGCCCAAGAAGAAAATACAGCAAAAAATATGGCTTGATCAGTGCGTGGGAAGGAGAAAATGAGGCCTGAGCAAGTAAATGCGGCCTGAGCAAGTAAATGCGGCCTGAGCAAAGAGATAAAGCCTCAGATCCATTTTTTGGGCAAATAGAACCCTAAAAACACCCCTTCACCAGCATGCGCCACGTGGCATTCATTTTTCAAGAGGTAAGTCAATTTATTTGACAATAAATACAAATTTCTTCCTTTCATAATCCAAGCGCCCCAAGTGGCCAAGTTGGTTAGTGCATGTGCCTTAGGAGTGAGAGGTTTGAGGATCAAATCCCACTAAAAACACTCAAAAACTCTCCTTTTGCATCTGGCGGGAATTTTGGCGGAACTGCTAAATTTAGCAGGCTTTTTTGAATTTAGTTACGACTAACTAAATTTAGCGGAGAATCCCTAATTTAGGGTAAAAAAAAATTTTTCTCCTATTTGGTCTGTTTTCTCATTCCAGACATTTTTTGCAAAAGGAGACCCACCTAAAAATTGCATTTTCAGCTATTTTTTTGCAATTTTTAGCATTTTGGGTTCAGGAGGTCACCAGGACCCCGAAATTGTAAATTTTTTGCCTGTCATTCAAATTGTATTGTATATTGTACTAATTTGCAGGTTGCCATAGTCAACTGCAAAACTTTGTAACTGCTCAAAAACTGGCATAATTGTAATCAAAAATAGTAAATTTGATTCTGTAACACTCACGAGATCCTAGATCTCATTCGTAGCATTCGGTATATACAGTGCCTCTGGGAAGCGCTTACGGGTAAAGCCGTCGCAACTACTACTACACTTAACGCCTAATATAGCTGCAACAACATCGTCTGGGCATCGTCCCTATAAATCGACGGGGAGTAATAAGGTCACAGTGCACACACTATGAACCATCCCATCCGTCTGTGAACGATTGCAAGACATAAATCCAGACTGAGAAATTATCTGAGTATATAGCGAAGTTACGAGCGCGTATGAGGATATTTCTTTGAGCCTGGTGTCAATAATCGCACAGACCCCATCAGTATTGTCTTGGTACCACGTATTGAATTCTTTCACGTACGTTAACGCCTCTTTCACGTACTACCGGGTATATAGAAAGGGCGAGCTTCTTCCACGTACCGACGGGTATATCGGAAGGGTGCGTATATATAAAGGTTCGGTATATCGGACTGATGGTATATAGATTGGGAGACCTTATACCTGGAGTGATAAGAGCCAAACCCTATCAGTGATCTCTGCAAAATGGGCACCAATGCCCCCAAATTTTTTCTTCCGGATTCACAATTGCTCAGAGGAAACAACTATGCTGCTTGGAAGACAAAAATAAAAACACAACTTGATTTTGAAGAAATCTGGCCTGTTGTGACTGGTACTCTAACCAGATCACCAACGGATGCAACACAACAACGACAATTTGATAGAGCAGATCAGAAAGCAAAACTCATCATTTTGTTTGGAGTATCTGACGATGTGCAAGCCCACATTCGAGATGCCACATCAGCAAAAGAAGCTTGGGATAAGCTGAGCACAATATATGAGGCCAAGAATAAGAATGTCATACTGAATTTGCAGAGTCAGTTACATACATTGAAATTCAAACAGAATGAGAAAATTGAAGCCTTCCTAAGAAGATTTGCAGAGTTGAGGGCTTCACTTCTAGCCCTAGGAGAAGAAGTCAAAGATGACTCTCTCATTCCCATTGTTCTGAGAGCTCTCCCTTCTTCTTACCGAATTTTTGTCACAACTCTAAACTTGTCAGATATGACAATTAGTTTTGACAAGTTAGTAAACCTACTGCAACAAGAGGAAGCAATGTACAACAAGGATGATGAAGAGGAGCAGGCACTGTCTTCACATCAAAAATGGAAAGGAAAAGGTAAAGAAAAACCTAAATCCTATCAGAAGTCCACACATCAGAATCAGGATCATGGGGACAATCAACAGAAGAAGCGATGCCCAATCTGCAAAAGAGGACATGACTTGCAAGAATGTTGGTTTAACACATATAAGAAAGGTTCATCGAGCAATTCTATACCACAAAAACAACAAAATTACAAGGGACATTCAAACAACTATCACGGGCAGAAAAAGAGGAACTGGAAAAGAAGACCCCACCAGCAAGGTAATATTGCTGAGCAACAAGATCAGTCAGACAATGAAGACTTCTTGTTTACTGCTCGATCAAGTGAACCATCCACGTCATCTAGTGACGTCTGGTATGTTGATTCGGGAGCCACTCGACACATGACCGACCACAGAGACTGGTTTATTTCAATGAGGGACACGCCATCGAAAAATCATGTTTCGTTGGGAGATGATTCTTCATATACAGTACAGGGGATTGGAAACATTTCTCTACCCCTTGGTTCACGCAACTACAGACTATCAGATGTTCTATATATCCCTGGGTTGACAAAGAACCTTCTTTCAGTCAGTCAACTCCTAGATCACAATTTGAAAATTGACTTTGATAGTCAATCCGGCAAGAAAATGTGTTTGATTAGAGATAAATCCAGAGGCTCGAAAATAATTGCAAAAGCCTCAAATGTGGGACGAATGTTTCAACTTGATTTTATTCACAAAAATGATCAAGCACTCGTGGCTAAAAACTCCACCTCAGCTTAGTTGTGGCATAGGAGATTTGGTCATGTAAGTTTCAAATATCTCGACACACTTCGCCGGTGTAATATGGTACATGGGCTACCATCTCTTCAGAAGGATATAGACAAGTGTCCTCACTGCTTAGCAGGGAAACAACACAGAGTTTCATTCCAAACAAGTACTTTTCGAGCTCATGGAAAACTTGACCTGGTTCATACCGATCTGTGCGGTCCAATGCAGCCAAGTCATTTAGGGTTCCAGTACTTCATGCTTTGTGTTGACGACTATTCACGTAAAATGTGGATTTTTTGTCTTCGCAAGAAAAGTGAAGCCTTTGAAACGTTCAAAAAAGTTCAAAGTGGCAGTTGAGAAAGAAACTGGTCGTCACATCAGAACTCTCCGCTCAGATCGAGGGGGGGAATTCACCAGTGATGAGTTCAGAGACTATCTACAAACTCACGGGATTCGTCGACAAATGCCTCCTCCACACACACCACAGCAAAATGGTGTTGTCGAGAGAAGAAATCGTACTATCATGGAAATGGTGCGATGCATGATCGATGATTCCAGACTTGCAAAGACATTTTGGGCAGAAGCAGCAAAAACAACAGTGTATTTGCTAAACAGAGCGCCCACAACTGCTCTTAATGGAATTACACCACAAGAAGCATGGTCAAAGAGGAAACCATCCATTACACACCTCAGATTATTCGGATGCAAAGCAAGCATGCACATACCCAAACAAAACAGAAAGAAATTGGACATGAAGTCACAAAATATCATCTTCATTGGATACAGTGAAGAGACTCTTGGGTACAGACTGATGGATCCTAAGACCAGAAAAGTCTACACAAGCAGAGATGTTGAGTTTTTTGAGAAGAAGGAAGTAGAGACTCCTCCTCCGGACTCGCAAGATGTAGATTTTTCACCAGTTGTAAAAACTGAAGCAAATGTTCCCTCAGAAGATGAAAGTGATGATGGGGATGATGGTCTTGATCAGATAGAACCACAACCCATGGGAACAGCTCAACGTATGCCTAAATGGTGTACAAGCACATTACGAGATGCAAGACTGGATGCTCCATCGGATACATCCACCCCTGGACCACGGACTCGCAGTAAAGCAAGAGAAGAAGTTAACTTTGCTTTGATGAGTAGAGTTATTGAAACAGACGAGCCATCTACAGTCCAGGAAGCCCTACAGTCAAAAGCTTGGAAAGATGCCATGGATTCTGAATACAATCAGTGATGAAGAATAAAACTTGGCAGCTTGTCGATCTTCCACCAGGGAAGAAACCCATTGGATGCAGATGGATATTCAAAACTAAGTACAAAGCAGATGGGACAGTGGACAAGTGTAAAGCAAGACTTGTAGCAAAGGGGTACGCACAGAAAGAAGGCATTGACTATGAGGAGGACATTTGCTCCCACAGCTAAGATCAAAACGATCAGGATGATCTTTGCTCTAGCTGCTTAGTTTGGATGGAAAGTTCACCAAATGGACGTAAAAAGTGCCTTCCTGAATGGAGATTTGCAAGAAGAAGTCTACATGACTCAACTTGAGGGATATGTTGTACCTGGTCAAGAAGAAAAGGTATGAAGACTCAGGAAATCTCTGTATGGCCTCAAACCGGCACCCCGGGCATGGTACATCAAGATTGATGAGCATCTCGTACAACATGGATTCGTCAGAAATCCATACGATCCCAATCTCTACCTCAAAAAGCAAGGGGGGGGAGATGGTGATTGTTGTAGTTTATGTCGATGATCTAGTCATCACTGGTAGTTCAGTGAAGATGATTGATGAAACAAAGAAAGATCTTAAGCGATCATTCGACATGACAGATCTCGAGCTTATGCTCTACTGTCTTGGACTGGAAGTATGGTAGAAAGAGAATCACATCTTTGTTTCTCGGATGAAATATACCAAGACAACGCTCGAGAAGTTTAGGATGATGGATTGCACACCAATTGCTACACCTATGGAGAACATATTACAGTTATCTCGTTCAGATCCATCTCCTGAGGTAAGTGCCACTCTCTATCGGCAGCTGATTGGGAGTCTCATTTACCTGACCTACACTAGACCAGATATCAGCTTTGCAGTGAGCTATCTATCCAGGTTCATGTAGGAACCCAAAGTTTGTCATTGGAAAGCAGCAAAGCGCATCTTGAGATATCTCAAAGGATCAGTGGATCTTGGTCTAGAATACAAGAAGAATGAAAACTTCTTCTTGACTGGATATTCGGATTCAGATCATGCAGGTAACATTGATGATAGAAAATCCACTTCTGGATTTGTATTCTTTATGGGATCTGGACCAATATCATGGGGAAGTAAGAAACAACACTTTGTTTCTCGCTCTTCCACAGAAGCCGAGTATCGTTCTGCAGGAGAAGCTGTCTGTGAAGCGATTTGGCTACGTCTCATACTAGAAGGACTTGGAATACCACAGGACAAACCGACCACCATGTATGTTGACAACGAAGGTGTTCTCAAACTTGTTCGCAATCCAGTTTTTCACGAGAGAACAAAGCACATTGAAGTTCAGGTTCATTTCATACGCGAACATGTATTGAAGCACAACATCCAGCTTCAATTTTGTCCAACGGCTGAACAACGAGCAGATATTTTCACAAAGTCACTTGCACGTGACAAGTTCGAGTTGTTCAGAGCATTTTCTCTCCTCATCTCTCCCAGACAATGCACAATTAATGGGGGAATGTTAGGATAAATAATATTATCCTATTATTAATTATGCATAGTTAGATTATTTAATTAATTTTATTAATTAAATAATAAATATACTGTTGTATGGTTAATCAACCATATTTGTTTGTATTCAGATTGTTATATTGTTTTAAACAATATATTTGTCTTTTTCTAATTCCTGCTTCCCAGATGTTATTGGAAGCTTATTCATTTTGGCCTTTGGTTGCACCTGTGCAACTTATTCTCCTGTGTGTATTTGGCTGTGCAATATCTATAAATATTGCAGCCCATTCTCTGTAATTGTTTACTGATTGAGATTAATAAAATATCACAGGCTTCCGTCCCTATTTCTCAATCAACAGGATATAAACACATTGTGCGTGCTTGGTGAGTAGTTGTTGGGGCCTGTGTAGTGTTAAACAAGTGGTCACAGGGTAGAATATTTTGCATAAATCTAGCCAAAACATGCCAACAAGTTACGCTCAGCCCATAAAAACAGGGTGAGTTTTTGTTTTACAACACCTAAAATTTCATCGTACATTCTTGGAGGGAAGAACTATTAGCCTTATTTAAATTTTTTGTTAAAATTGTGATAGAGATGATACTGCTGGAAGAGACTGGATTACCTTTTTGTCTTGGCAACTTCTTGTTTTATGTAGAAACATGTGCCCCAAGTTTGGCCAAGGCCATCCTCCCATCTATCCAACATGTAATAAATATCTCTTCCATGTTGCTTTTGACTTCATCCGAAGATTTTTTTTAACTCAATTTTATCCATTTTTATTTTGGCACTCTAAGTGTAACTTGCACTCACATGGATAATGTGAGTGAGAATATGTTGATAAAATGGAACATAAATAACAGATATTATTTTGATCTCACAATTAAAGTCATGGAAAAGGTGTAGTGCATGTACGTATTAATTTTCACGTTTTTATTTCTAACTTTTCATTGATGTATTCATCTTTTCAAAAAAATCAAACGTCATCTAATTGAAAACCTTGACGGCATAAAAAATAAAATAAAGATAGATTGGTAGATATAATATACATGTCATTGATAAGAATAAGCACTGGACGGGCTCAATTATCAGTGATTGTTCACACATTGCCTATTTTCCTAGAATTATTCTTGTATTTACCCGATTCTAAAACTTAAAATGAGGTACAAAGTGCTACAAGGAAAAAATATTGTGATTGAGTTTGAAACCCGAGAAACTAATGGACTTTCCCCATTTTTTATTTTTTCCCCTTTGAGCTATAGTTTCACTCACATGAATAACGAAGTCTTAATTTATAACTTTTTCTCGTCAAACATGTATGGCCAACCACTAGAGGGACTCAACTATTAATGATTGTTCGTGCATCATGTGTTTTACTACACTTACTCGAGCATAAAATTGAAAATGGGGACAAAAAAGTGCTCCAAGAAACAAACATTGCAGTTGGATTTTGAACATAAAACCTATTGAATTTTCCCCATTTTTTATTTAGGCCCATTTAAGCACAACTTGCAATCACATGAATAATGTGAGAGAGATCGAGTTGATAAACTGAAACAAAGATAATAGATATTATTTGGGTGTTACAATTTATGATATAGAAAAGGTGTAGTACACGTAGATGTTTATTTTTCACTTGTTTATTTCCACCTTTCAATTTATAAATATTTTTCTTATCTAAAAAATCAATCATCGTTCAATTTAAAACCTTGATGCCATATTTTTTTAACAAAGATTGATTGGTAGACAAAATCTACTTACCACACATATGATCAACCAATGAATGGATCAATAATAAACAATTTTTCATGCATTGCCTATTTTCTTATACTTACTCAACGTTAACCTAGAGGGGCTCAATAAACAATGATTTTTATAATCTAAGTGAATTCAAGATTATAAATTGAAGCACAAATAATACATATTATTTGGGTAGGAACAATATGAATCATGGAATATGTGTGGGACATGTAGGATTTTAATTTCCCTATTTTTATTTCCATTTTTCTATTCGTGTCTTAGTCTTATCTAACAAATTAAATGTCATGTTATCAATTACCTTGTAGCCAAAAAATAATAAAATAAAAAATAGAGAATCCCATTTTATGTTGGTCTTCCTACTAACGTCATTAGACAACGATTTGCACTTGCCAAAATATTGTTGTCCTTCCATTCAATCAAAGTATAGATAATTCCCATGGATGAAGGACATAGGTACCATTTATTCCTTCGATGTGTAAAATAAACATTGTATATTGTATTTGTGTTTGTGGGACAAGATTGTCAAAGTGTGGAGGATGTTTGGTTTCAAATATGTGGAGTCTATTAAGGTTAAAGTTGGTACCATCAATTCCATGGTCATCGACCCTGATAGTTTACTTTTCATCGTCTTGACCTATTGTATAATTAAAGTAAAGAGTAGGCTCAAGAGCTCCCACTATTTTATTCTCACATTCCTCTATCCACTGGGTGAATATTCACCAAATATGGTTGTTATCTCAAGTTTACAATTGAAAAGGAGGGAAACCAAGTGCTATAAGGAGAAAGAATTGTAGTTGGGTTTCGAACAAGTAACATATTGGATTTTCCCCCATCTTTTATGAATGAAAAAATGGATACCCTCTTTAATACCCTGATTTCTAATGACAAACCTTAATCATAATTATGCATGGATACGCTACCCTTAGATGCCATATCCACTCCATGTGTCCCTATCTCTAGAATGTCCCATGAAACATGCAAGTGAATTCCCCTTCCATTAATGTGGGATCCATATACCCATTAAACACATTGGTTTACATTTTTTACAACAACTTCTGACATTTATAGAATTGATGGAACAATCCTTGTATTTAGTGATATCTCTAAAATACATTGCCTCCACAACTAGCTTACCACACTCCCTTTCTCCTTCAATAAATATACAAAACAAGATGTGATTATATGAAAAATTAATTTGATATTGATTCCCATGGTCTTCTTCCCTACCCTTGTACTTCTACTCTCTCAAACCGCTTCTTCATTTCCCATCATCCTCTCCCACTTTTCCACATGCTCAAATTTTATTTATTCAATCCACCCCCTTTGACATTTTAATCGTACAATTAATGTATGATTGCTATCTATACATGCTTTTATAAATGGAAAGCATGGAACATCCATATGTCACTGCCTTACAATTATAAACATAAATATTTAAAATTAAAATATAACATTATGCAGACAAATGTTGTTTAAAGATTCATACATGTAATTTTAAGATGTATTGAGAGAGGCATATTCAATTTGAATATTACATTATTTTTTAAGAGATAATTTTAGAAAGTCGACTACATTGAAATATGTCCTATATAATTTATGGATAATTAATCCTACTTAAAAATAATATAATAATATCAAGTTTAGCTATAAAATTATTATAAATTCTAGGAACATAGTATATAAACCTATTCTTGTGTAAGAAATGGCTAATTTTTGTGATGCTAGTGTAGTTATGTGTTTATTGATTAATTGTCTAAATTAGGTTCTTGTTGGTGTGTGTTTTTTATGTCATTTAATTTTTGATGTATTCCCTTTGTGAATAATACAACCTTCGACTATATATTTCTCATGTCAACTCCTTATTTCCTTACCCATATTATTAACTCCACATTTTTTTATTCTCAATCCTTAAAAGTATCACCAATAAAATCAAAATAACAAACAATGTTAAAAATGACTATTTATTTTCCCTTTAGCAACTCCGCTCTGAATGTCAAAATTTTCCCTCTTTTTGGTTATTTTATCAAGTCTATGTTTTTACAAGATTGGTCTTACAAATGTGTACTTGTATAGTTCTAGCTCTATATTTTGAGAGCCATTCATGATTCCTTTTGACCAAAGTCTTAGGTCCCTTGAGATTTTGGCCTTTATTTTCCACTGGTAGCACATGTGTTTTATTTGCACATGAGCTAATAGGGTGCTAGTGTTAATGCAATAAGTCTATAAATACATAGGCGTGTTATTATTTTAAGGTCACCCATAATGATCACAAGTGAGTTAGATTGAAGTAGTAAAAGAAAATAATTTAATATAGTTTATGAAGCATATTTTGCTAAAAGTGTAGACACAAAATCACACACTTGGGTACATTTCTACGTTCTAATTACATACGACTATTCATATGATTCTTAAGCAAGAAAAATAGTGATTGACATCTATCTTTGGCCTCTTTTCTATATTTCTTGTTTCCTCTTTGGTTTTGCACACCCCACATCCCAGTATGATCTTCATTGTTGTATCTTTATTGACCCTAGACACCAGCGCCCAGGTGCCCTCATCCCCTTTGGGTACCCCCAATCTCTTTGTATCTTAGTCACCTATTTTGGGACTCTTGTAACTTTTGCGCATTTGTTTTTCTTATGGGTCGGCCTTTTAGTTATCAATTACAAAATTCAAACAAGGGAATCATATAAATACAAAGCTATGTGACCATAATAAAGGACCAAGCTCTAAGCATCTACTATCATCACCTAAGGTTACATCCAAAGGAATTCTAATATAATCAAGGCATGCATGTATCAATCTGTAACACCCCAAATTTGATGTACTAAAACTACGTTGATCCCCATTTATTAAATAGAAAAAACAATTTACAGAATATTTTTTTAATGTTTATCAAGTCAAGACACTTTAATTATACTTAATAAACTCTACACATTCATGAGGTAATCAGAATCAAATTAATAATTACATATTATTAATTTAATTCGAAAAGCATTTCAAAATCCAAATGCTCTTCTAAGGTTTCCAATAATTTTTATTTTTTAATATATTTACTCATTTAATCTCATTATTTCACCTCATTTAAAAATCCATGTTAGTTCATTATAGACTAATTCCTAATGTGGTTTAAATCTATCTCCTTTAATTAACATCAATACCTATTATTTAATTATTTAACCATACATTTCACTTTTAATTACTTTAAGCCCTTTAGTTCATTATCAAAATACCATACACAAAATTGTTTAATTAATCCTTATAACCCAATGCCATTTATTTATTTATTACTTTATAAAAAAAGGTCACAACTTGACCTAACCACTAAGTGGCCCCATTCAACTAATACCCATAATTTTATTTAAAAAGAAATTTCTCATTCCCACAAAACATTCAACTACTTATAATGTGTAGGGACAATCCTCCACCCTTAGATTTCATTAATATGGACCCTTATATTTTAGGTTTTCTATAATTCTCTAAAAATCCTTAAGTTGTCTTTTACTCCTTTCTTTCCCTAATCTCTTCATTTGTTGATTGTTGTTTTGTAGGTTGAAGGAGAGTGAAGGCCATGAAGACTTGAGAGGAAACCATGGAGGAATTTTGTTCTAGTTTTGTAAATGGAAGGATCTCTTCCTCCATTTTTATTGCTCCTAGGGTTGTAGAATGTGGTTTCTCCCCTTTTTTTGCAAGGATCCCACCAAGATCTGGTTGTAGGTATTTATTTTCCCTTATTTCATTTTCTTAGATCTGGGTATTAGCAAGTTTGAGAGTATATTTTTGTGCGCTGCGCGCGCGCGCACACACACACACACACACACACACACACACACACACACACACACACCACTAAAACAACCAAGGTTTGGCCTAGCAGGGCACTACATATTTATTTGTGAATGGCCGCAGGTTTGAACAAATTTGGGTCACTATTTTTAGATATTTTGGGTTAATGTTTGGGGTTTTTAATTGTTTTTGGGTGGCCGGCTATGGCCGACCCACCCCCATATATAATATTGTGGGGTGGGTCGGCCATGGCCGCCCACCCCCTATCACTTTTATTAAATCTCAATAGCCATACACAAGTGGGAGGGGGTTTGGCCCCTCCACAAAAATCTACATTCTTTTTAATTTAAAAGCCCATGGTGGAATTACGGGGGCTGCCCAAACCATGTAAAATGGTAAAAATTTTGTTTTTATTTTATTTTATATACTTTTAAAAAAAAATTAAACCCATCCGATTAGTGTCTTATCTTCTCACACACACACACACACACACACACACACACACACACACACACACACACACACACACACACACAAACACACACACACACACACAGATATATATTCACATTTCCCTTCCACTTGTTGATTTATTTTCAAAATATTAAGTTTAGGTACATTTATTTGTATAAAATATATCTAAATATATATGTTTGATAGGTTGAATGTTTTGAGGGAAATACAAAAATAAGGAGAAGTAACTTTTTCTCTTAACTAAAGATTTTTTTGTGTTCCAATACTCTTTATAAATGTTCTAGTATCTTGTTAATTTTGTTTTTTTACCAATTGAGAAATTTAAGAAAGGAAAGGAAAGAATGAAAACTCAACTAAATGTAATCTTTTTTTTCTTTAAAATGCAATGAAGTATGACAAGATCATTTGAAAGTAAACACCATAACCTATATTATTTTATATTTCCATTTCAACAAGAACACTTTCCATCGATAGTTAAATGCACCCTTGATATAAATTACAAGTTGAAAGAGACGTAATGATCAACAAGAAGAAATATCCACATTATCCTTTCCAACATTTTTTCACTTCTCAAATGAATAATATAATCATATTTTCCATAATCCATTTACAAAAGTTCAAACCTTAAAATACAAGTTTACAAATCCCTCCACTTAAGTGTAGACAACATAATAAAATTTAGATGAAAATAAACTTTCTCTTTCTTTTGGTATCAATGAAAATTTCACCATTCCATGAACAACTTGAAACTCCATGAGATTTTCCTTCATCTTGAATCATAACAAAAAGGAAGTGGGAGTAGGAAATTCTCTCTTCCAAGCCTATATTCCAATGAGAAGGAGAAGCCATCCTTCTCATTGGCCCCTGAGCCCCAACAATAAATCAATAAGAGATATCAAACAACAATGAATTTATTTACAAAATATTCCACAAAAAACCATTCACAACAACAAAACTTGCAACACATACAAGCACAATAACATTAATAACAAAAATACACAATTTTCCCAAGCACAAAGGATTAAAATCTAAGCCAAGGGAGAAGATAAATATGGGGAGTCCCTTATACCTCTCAATGGTTTAAGTGTCCACCTTAAAAGCCTCTAAAATCTTCATCCACACAAACAAAACCAAAATCTTATCCCTCCCTCTATCTCTTATCACTCCCTCAATTTAAACATACCAAGATAAGCAAGAAATCTTTCTTGCTATCACAATGTGGGACACCAAACCCAAAATCCCTCAAAATTCATATACAAAACTCTTATCCCTCCCACAAAATATCCCCATTTTCCTTCTTCCACATCATCCTTAAGTTCATACTACCCAAATACAAAATGACACAACATTCATTCATTTTACAAGCAATCATACAAAAAATAAAATAAAATGCAAGGGTGTAGAGCCTACCTTGCCATAATAGCTTCCAAAAAACTTCAAGAAAAACTTCAATCTTTTCCCAATCCAAGCAAATCCCAAAATGAAACTCCAAAATTTCTCCCAAAAATAAGTTCAAGACAATTCCCAAAAATTATGCAAGTGTAAAATCCAAAACAAGTAACCCCAAAATTTCCAAAATCACTCACATAAATAGAAAAAAAAGGAGAGGAGGGTGAGTTGGCTCCATGTAGGATGCAACATCACTCATCTTCTAATCCACCTCACCAAGTCAACCCAAGGACCAAGACCTCATAAATGGGTGGGTTCAGGTATGAAAAGATCCACTTACACACACAAACATCCCCTCCATACTTATAAGGAAAAAATTAAAAAAAATTGTAAGAATGTGTAATTACTCACCCCTTTTCCCTCTAAAACACATAATGAAGGTAAAAAGTAACCACTCCCATCATAGGTACATTTGGTGGGGGAGTTTAAGAGGCATGGGACGAGTCTAACTTCTCCCAAAAGCCTCCAAAAGTATATCCAAATCTAAAATTAGAGTTTGGGTGAGGGGTAAAAATACTCTTATAAAAGGAAATTCAAATCTAATAAAAATCAAGAAAGCATCAAGGACTACTCAACCCATTAAATGCACATTTGTCACATCCCACTCAACTTAATCACATGATCAATTAGATAATCAAATCCCATTACTTAAGAACTAATAAAGTGAACATACAATACAATAATTAAATCACATGCACAACTAAAAAAAATAAAATTAAAGAAATTAAAACCAAAATTCAATCCCCTTGGTCACATATGAGGAACTTACCCCATCCCATGGGGACCTCCAAGAAAACTCAACAATATACATAACATAAAGTTTCCAAGGTGAACTTGTTTCCAATATCCAATATTCTTTCATGGTTGGTCTTTTAGTGCCTTCTTGTTTATTGTGATATAATTTCTTGCAAAAATTAAAAAATACCTCTTTGGCCTCAAGGCCATATCAATATGTCATGGAAATAAAATGTATATAAAGTATCCATAATACAATCCTCAATATACAACAAACAATACAACAAAATCATATATCTACTAATTAACAACATCATATAACATAGCTAAATCATCATCAAGGTTGAGCAATTCTATCAATTGTTTACAATTTTTGAAAATTCCCATAATATCATTTTCACCAATATCAATGAGATCACAAGACTAACCCGATCATCCAAACATAATAAATACATCAAGAATCCAATGTGTCAGTATATATGAGTAACAAAACTAGATCATCATCAGTACTGAAATATTTATCCATACCTTTAGGAGTCCATACAATCTACAATATGAGTCACAACATATCAATAATCAAAATGTCCATATCTATAATCAACAATGATAGAAATCATGGTGAAATAAGTGTTGAATAGGAGTGGGAATTACACAATCACTTAAGGGACAAGGGACTGCATTTTCTGCATACAACCATAGGAGGGGAAGTTCATTTTTTCATCCACAAATATACTTACATTGGTACATCTAGATATCACTCGCTATCAAGTGCATCTTGCAAAAGAGCTACCTAGGGCACAATTTCTACACACACATAAGAACTACACGGAGTCTGAAATGTAGTGTATCACTTGGTTTTCATCTCATTCAACAGGGTGATCACTCGTGTCAGTCTGACTCCCCATATGCATATTGTTGTTTAGGATTTGATGTGTTTTGGGGTTTTTTAGGATATCATTTTTTTGTAGGTTATAGGTGAACTTGGTGATCATCCAGTGACATACAGGTGACCAAAAATGCAGGTTAGCGATACTTATGCGACATAGCAAAAAGTAGTTTCTAAGCTTCTGCGTGGACATAAACACCTAGAAGAGGTTCCTAGCACCTATGTACCCTAGTTCTATTCCAGGTGCCTTAGTACAGAATCATCTGTAAGTTCCAGGATTTTCTATGTGTGATTTCGATAGTTTGTTCCTCCTTTTCATCAGTCTTCAGTTTAGAATACTTCAGGATCAAGTGTGAAATCATCTAATTCATATGCCCTCTCTTTTTCACCTAGGGTTTTATATTTCTTTAACTTGTTACTTGTGTCAAATATGTACTTTAACATTTATTTATCATACTTGACTCTGTAATTAAGATTTCAAAAATTCAATATTTGTTAAATCATTTGGTGAACCTGACATTTCAAACCCTACCTTCTGATCATGTATCAAAATATATCTTCTTCTCAAGTCATGGATCAATTTTCTTATCCTTCTTTCACCCCAACTAAGGTATCTGGAATGGTTACTACTGCTGTTGATTTTATGTAAGTTCATACTCAATATCCTCCTCACTTTATTAAGTCTATGGATGATCTTACTATCAATGTAGTCACCACTTGCCATACTTTTCCTCCTATGAATCAACCCATCTCTATCCCACAACCTATCATTTTTACAGCTACTACCACCACTTCTAAAGGTTATGACATCATAGAAAACATAAGAATACACTGGTAAAAACATCTCTTTATGATTTATTATGTATTAGACCTAATTGTCGTTAAACATTAGAGGCCGCCATTTTCTCTATTCGCATTAAAATCAATAACTCACTGGTGGCCTTTGCACATATCATTCACTCTCTCAAAAATCTACCACATTCTATATTATATTTTATGAGGACATACCTCCATCATCTATTGATAATCCCTGTGCATCTTTGCTTATCACTACTACCATTAACACCATTTGTATCAAGCATGTACTCATTGAAAATAGATCCATAATTAATATATGGGATCACTCCCTTCTAAAGAAAATTGGCATTACTGATAATCTAATTACTAAGAATTCCACTCTCATTCCTAGCTATGACTCCACTTATCACAAATGCCCAGGCACTATCCAATTACCCATATAAGTTTGGCCTAATATTGTTCCTACAATATTCTTCATTATCAATGCTTCATTTTAGTTTAATCTCTTACTGGGTAGACCACTCAATGCATGATGTCCCATATACTATTCATTGGTGTGTTAAATTATTGCCAGATGGTTATGAACATACTATTTCAACTGACCCTAATATATTCAATTTTTTTCACATAGACCCCATTGCTTCTACGCCCATTCCTCCATCGCAAACTATTCTATATACTAATATTGATACACATAATATTGGTAAATCTATTAGATCATAAACCTCCTTCCACCTCCATAAGTATACGATCCATTTCCACTCACACTCTACCAATATAATTTCACCCATTGTATATACTCCAATGACCACCACCACTCCGCTCATTGGAACTCCTCTCCCTCAGCAATCTAGGTCACTTCCTACCAATATCCTTGATATTATTATCTAGCATGAAAATGCCAATAAATATGATTATGATGAAGAGTTTGATACTATTGAGCTTACTAATGACAATATGTGTAATCTTAATTTTACACCTATCAAGATAGATGAGTCATACTTCATTAATACTTTCATTACCATTGACCCTGACAAATATCAATTAAAGAAACCCCCTCCTTTTAGTAATGCTATGTTAATTTTTGGGATCCTCTCTATACATTGGATGTCATATTGTTGAACCATGGTCATTGGTGTTGTCATTGATGTCAAGTGGCATTGATGGAAAATGTGTGAATGGTGAAGTAAAGATTTGTCAAAGACATGAAGGTTGATTAATAGTATCTTCCCAATAATGGTTGGAGCTCACAAAGAGGTTCCAGGTGAATTCCATGAAGTGTCAATTCATGTCAAATCATGAATTCGTAGTGTGCAAGCATAAGCAAGGTGCATGATCAAGCAAGAAAGGTGTGTGGTGAGTCATCCCAAGGTAGTTTGCAGACTTCCCGAGGTCAAACATGGTCAATCATATGTGTATCATGTGTTAAAGAGTCTGTAACAAGTATATGTAGATATGAGGTGTTTCAGAGGTATGAGGAGTGTTCCTTAGTGCTTTACAAGTCATATCCCTGTGTTTAAGTGGAAAAAAAGTTAGCATGCCATGGTGTACGATTCAATGTAGGTGTGAGATAGTTTTAAGCTTGTAAAGGATGGATAAGAAGTGTAAATAGAGATTGAGAACATGCCTTCTACAGAAAAGGACAGTTTGAAACAAAAATTAGAGGTACAAGAGTGTGTTTCGTCTTTCATATAGAATTGGTCTTTCATGAAGAAAGTTTTGGTATTCTAGATAGATCGTGATATCTTCTACATGCTCACAATGTGTTTTGAGAAAGCCGTGTAATTTTTTTGTATATCTCGACGTGAAGAAATGGGATTAACTTACACTGTAGGTTTGAAATGCTTATTCCAACATGTGTAAGAGTTTTTGGAGGTCGTGGAGATGTGTATCTTTTATAACTCAATGAGATATTTCCAATGAGTCCAAGATTTTGTAATTTGAATATCTCTGGAGGAATTTATGGCCATTCGTAGTTTTACAGGTCAGATGAGTAGGATTTGATTATATTTCGGATCCGTGTGACATGGCAGATTAAAAGCAAGTCAACATAAGTTAATATTCTTCATCCATCATCATTCCTAAAAACCAAAAGACACATGGATTAAAATGCATTAGATATTATTTTGGTTCTACCCAACCGTTGCGAAGAAAAGAAGAAAGTTGTGAAAAAATAAAGTTGGTTGACGCCGCAAAATGTGAAGACGCATGGAGCCTTCTGATTTGCTTGCTTTTCACATTATGACATAGAGATGGAAAATGTAAATCCTGGCAAGTGTAAAGGTTTGGATCCTTCATATTGGTTTAAGCTTCGCATTCTGAAAAAGATGAGACCACAAAGGTGTGTGGAGTTGTTTTATTGGTTTAAGCTTTGCATTCAAAAATGATTGACACCAAAGAGGTGCATGGAGTTTTTTTATTTGTTTAAGCTTTGAATTCATAAATGAATGACACCAAAGAGTTGTGTGGAGATTTTTTATTGGTTAAATATTTACACTCTGACAAAGCTGACACCCACAAAGGTGTGTGGATCTGTTGTATTGGTTTAAGCTTCCATTGAGAAATGATTAACACTAAAGAGGTGCTTGGAAATTTTTGATTGGTTTTTGCTACACACTAAGAAAATACTGACTATAAAAAGGTGCATGAATCTTTATTATTGGATACAATTTCCCAAATGGGACGCTCCCTAGGTAGAAAATACATCAGTAGAAGGAAGACATAGGTGGACCAAGAAAAGTGTGCCACTTGGCGATGATATGATGACGAAAGGTGGACACATGGAATAATTTTTCCATATTGTTGAGAGATGGCTCCAGGTGGACGTGAAATTCTCATAATGAGCCAAGGCTAATAGATGTTCAGGTCAACATGCACATTGATTAACTAAAATGTAAAATAATATTCTAATTTTATAGTTAATATATTTAAGACTCACTGCAACAAGGCTTTCAATGATTATTATTCAGTGAATAAAATACGAAGAGAAATAATGGTTCCTATAACTCCACAAGAAAATGGAGTTGCAGAAAATAATGAACAGAACAATCATGGAGTTCGTGCTAGAAGCATGAGGATACATACCCGTTTTCCTTTGAATTTTTTTGCAGAAGCAGTGGATACAACAATGTACTTGATCTACCGTGGGCTCTTCAATAGCACTGGATGATGGAATACGAGAAGAATCTGTGTTTGGAAAATAGGTAGATTTTTTTTTTTCTTAGAGTTTGTGGCTTAGAAGATTTTGTGCATGTTGATAGGGAAAATAAGAAATTAGATGCTAAATATAAGAGATGTACTTTTATTGGTTATTTCTCTAGTGATTTCAAATATCATTTTGGGGATTTAGAAGATTCTAAGATTATTGGGAGTCATGACGTTGACTGGAATGAAAAAATAATGTACGTGGATCATGTTTTGGTTCCTAAACATGAACATGTTGATATTTTGAAGGAAAATCAACTTTCGGATCTAAAATAGAAATTCACAGACACCAGTGTCAGTTCTACAGAAGTTGGTGCTAGTCAGGCTAACCATTATCGACATATAAGATCAAGTTCAGAACATACAAATACTGGAACCGATGTTGGTACTTCTCAAACTGGTGGCTGTGAGGTAACCGTAGTTGGTTAGCAGATAGAGGAAACACGATCGATTACAGAACCATGGTCAGTATAAGGAGACCAGTGTCGATCACTGACAGAGATTGACATGAACATGAAACAGTAACAGAATAAGCCCCAAACACCCCAGATATCAATGAGAAGGTTACAAAGAGTAAGTAGACCTCCAGAGAGATTTTCACCTTCCTTTTCTTATTTATTATTAACTGATAGTGGTGAACCAAAAATATTTGAAGAAGCAATGCATGTAGATTCCCACGTATAGTGGGAACATGACATGGATGAGGAGATGGACTCCTTGGAACAAAATCAAACATGGGATTTGGTCAAGTTGCCAGCAGGTAAGAAAGAACTATAGAAAAAATGGGTTTACAAGATCAAGGAAGAAGAGGATGGACTAAAAAGATACAAGGTGAGACTTTTGGTAAAGGGATTTGCATAGAAAGAAGGTATTGACTCTGATGAGATTTTTTCTCATGTAGTTAAGATGACTTTTATCCATACTATTCTAAGTTTGGTTGCAACCGAATATTTACATTTAGAACAACTTGATGTTAAGACGTATTTTCTTCATGGTGATGTGGATGAAGAGATTTATATGCAATAGCCACTTGGTTATGAAGTCAAGGATAAGGAGAAACTTGTGTGTAGATTGAAAAAGATCATACATGGGATCAAGAAAGTTCAAAGGAAATGATATTTGAAATTTTATAGTCTTATGCATGAGCATGGTTATATGAGATGTGAATTTGACCATTGCCTTTATTTTAAGAAACTTGAAAATGGGAGCTATGTTATTTTGTTACTGTATGTGGGCCATATGCTGATTGTAGGATCTAGTATGCAGGACATTGGTAAACTTAAAGAAATACTATCTCACACATTTACAATGAAGGATTTGGGAGTTGCAAAGAAAATCCTTTCCATGCAAATTCACCGAGACAGAAAAAACAAGAAATTTTATTTGTCTCAGGAGGCTTATATAAATAAGGTGTTGGAAAGGTTTAACATGCAAGATTCAAACTTGCTAGTAAGCCTATGGCTAGATACTTAAAATTGAGAAAATATCAGTTTCCTTCATCACACGAGGAGGTTGAGTACATGGTGCGTGTTCCCTATGATTCAGCAGTAGGAAGTCTTATGTATGTCATGGTCTGTACTAGACTAGACATTGCACATGCAGTGAGACTTGTGAATAGGTCTATGGGTAATACAGGTAAAGAACATTGGAAATAATTCCAACAGATTCTTTTGTATTTGAGAGGGACATTCTAAATGGAGTTATGTTATGGAGGGTCAAATAATTCTTTATGTAGCTATGTTGATTTAGATATGGTTGGATACTTAGATGGAAGGAGGAGCACTACTGGATATGTTTTCATAGTAGGTGGAATAATAGTTAGCTAGATTTCAATTTTTCAAAAGGTTGTAGCTTTATCTACTACAAAGGCAGAGTACATGTTGCAGCTATAGAAGCTAACAAGAAGATGATATGGATGAGTATCTTCATGGAAGAGTTGGGTAAGGAGAAAGAGTATTATAGATTATACAGTGATGGTTAGAGCGCAATCCATCTGGTAAAGAACTCATCATTTCATTCAAGAACGTAACACATTTAGTTGAGGTATCACTTCATAGGGCAGGTGTTGGAGGATGGGAAATTGAAGTTAGATAAAATCCATATGAATGAGAACCCTACGGATATGCTAAAAAATCTATTGGTAAAGGAGAAGTTGGAGCTTCACTCCACTTATGTTGGTCTTTGAGTTTGAGACTTGAAGAGGAAGAAAGAGGCCAAGGAAAAGGATCCAAGGATGGTGATATATAGCACAATACATCAATTGATCTCTAAGTGGGATTGTTGAGTGTGGAGCTTAGTTACTTCATATAAATCTTGTTTTTACATGTTAGATTTTACAGTGACCAACATCGGTCAGACAGTGACTGACATCAATCAAATAGTGACTGGCATCAGTCATTTATGAACCAACATGGGTCAGGAAGTGATTGGCATCGGTCAGGAATTGAACAACACTAGTCAGGCAGTACCTGACATCGGTCAACCTATGCGATGATGCTTTGTTTTTTGGCTGAGAATTAGAATAAATATTTTTCTTTGAAGATGATTTCTTGATTGTAAAATCATAGTTAGTTTCCTAGAATAGATATATATCCATGTATGCATTGTATGAGGGTATGAGCAAAAATAAATAGCACTTTTTTTGCATGTTAGTTTTCTTGGTGAGCAAGAAAGAGTAGTTGAGTGAGGGAAAAACATTGAACATTCTGTGACGTGTTAGAAGACACTAGATCTTCATTTTTTTCTCTGTAAGGCACTGAATAATAATATTGGATATTTCCTTGTGGACGTAGCCCACACTGGGTGAACCACATTAAATCTGGTGTTATTTTTCTCTTATTTATCTTATCTTTTGGTTTATTTCTACATTTATTACTTGTATCTTTTATTTGATTTTAGATCTGTGCAACACTATAATATGGTTAAATCCCAATAGTTCTCCTTCAAAAATTATTCTTCAAATTCACTATTTCATTCTCTAATTAGATCATGATTAAGAATAATTACTACAAATGAATAAAATATGCCTAAATATAATTGTTATGTAGTAGTAAATAAATAAACAATTAAGTAACAAATAGAACCAAGAAAATTAAGAAATAAGTATTAAAAATCTAGTTACAAAGAGAATATAAGATGACTTAGTTTTTTCACAATTAATCCTAGTATGTGCCAAAGTGATGACCACGTGAACAGAGACAGAGAAGTGTCAGACAATGCCTCATAAAAATGTGTAATCTGATGATCTTCCTGGACTAGGTCGTCTTGAAATGAGAAAGGGCACATTTGTAGGAACCCTAGAAATTCTCTAGGCACCTATGACTACTAAAACCATTAGAAAACCTCCTCCACAGGGTCGCTAGTATGTCACATAATGATCGCCGATGTCACTGATAACCTACAATGAAAAATTGACCTGAAAAACCCTCAAGAGTGCATCAAATCCGTAGAAGAAAAGAATGCAAATGAGGGTTCAGACTATCCTCAGCTGTTGAACGATTGAAATTATGACTAATCATTGCACTACATTTTAGACCCAATGTAGTTCTAGGTGTGTGTGTGTGTGGAATTTTTCCCTAGGTGGCTCTTGTGTGTGTCGCACTTAATAGCGAGCAAGTAACTATATGCAAATATATGTAATAGATGTGTTTATGGAATACAATGAACTTACCTTCCTACGAAGTGTATGCAGAATAATTCATTCCCTTTCCCTTTAATGGATGCTAGAATGGATGTTTGAATCCTCTAGAATAGCCTTTGGATGCAACCTTAGGTGGTGATGGATATTTTCTTAGTGATTGGTCATTTATTATGGTCACACAACCTTATATTTATATGATTTCCTTGCTTTAATTTTGTAATCAACCTCAAAAATACTGACTACCAAAACTTTAAGATGCTCAAATGGATAGAAAGGATCCAAAAGATGTGAGTAAAGTATGAAGAGGTTAGGGGTGCCCAGAGGGGATGAGGGTGCCTAGTGCTAGTGTCCTAGCTAGGCACTGGTGTCTAGACTCTGAGAAACTGAAGGTTCAAAGGCCAAACTAAGAAAGACAATCTGCAAGACCAAAAGTGGCAACATTAAAAAATTAAATATGGCCAAAAAATGTGTTAATTAGTACTATTCTTACTTAAGAATCATATGAATAGTAATATTGAATCAAGACTAGATAATTACCCAAAGTGTGTGATTTTATGTCTACATTTGCCCCCACTTTATGTTTTTGAGAGAAATCTCAATAAATAAGATATGTGTAGCTAATAACCATGTATATTCATGGCGAAAGCATGCTGAGAGACAAGGAAGAGTGTGGAGCGATAAAGATGTGAAACATGGAAACTAGAGAGAGGAAAGTGCAAAAATTGATGAGCATGACCCTAGGGTAGAAATTCATGTGTAGATTTTTCCATTGTACATGTTATTGATTTCAATGTTTATGTGATTGATGTTGCCTACCACTTCCCATAAGGATAGAACTAAAAAAGATAATAATGATCAAGTATTCAAATACGTGTGTATATGATCAAAAATGTGTGTAAAATGTGTAAAATGTGAAAAAGGAACATGTGCTCCTGATCCATGTTGAGGAAAAGAGTGTAGAAAGCATCTTGTAGATGATGTAGAAGACCAATTTTTTTGGGAGATCTCATGCCAATTGGGTGAGCTGCGATTTTTTTAGGTGATCTCACGACTAGAATTGGAAGAGGTGTAGGGAGAAAATTTGGGTTTCATCCTCCAACCTTTAACATACCGATGTATGGGACACCACTGTAGATGGTGTGTAAAAATATGATCCATTTCAAAAAAAATTGATCTAATGTTAAATAATAAAATGCACTGTATTGTAATAATGATGGGTGTTAAGGATTGTGTTCCCTATAAAAGACATTGTGTGAAGCATTTTAGATTATGTTGCAATGAATAATGATGTGTAACTATTCCCTAGTCACAGGCATCCAAGAAGGGCCAGAGGCACCTAGGTGCTGCTATCCTGGTCTGCGTGTTGGTGTATGTATTATGCTAAGGAGAAAATTTTGATTCTGATCCTTTTCTAAAACTAATAAGTGTGTTATACAAATATTGTGTTGTGTTACACTCATTTTGTAGACTATTTTATGGGGTTATTGATTCAACCAAATGATGCCCCCTTGTTTAAGGTTCAAACGTCCCTGAGGAGTATGCAACCCAAATGAGGATAGACCTTTATACTGCAATTGATGACCTGCAGGGGGGAGGGAGTGTTCTTGGTGGAAACAAAGGAACACACAAAAAGGTGGCTAGGAGAAAAGGTGTTAGTGCAAGATAATATAAACATGCATGAAGAATAAAAAATGTAAGCTACTAAGTAAGTAGACAATGTGTAAGAAAAGACACAAGAAGATAATGTAGATCTTGAAAGATGGGCTACAAACATGCATCATCGCTCATGATGTCATAATACACTCAAGGCCGACTAGGCCAAAGTTATACAAGTTTGTAAAAAATAAAAAGGGAAAATCCCATAGACAATGACAAATAATGACAAATAAAGGAAAAAAATAACAAGCAATGTAACATACAACCAAGGTGGCAAATAGACCTGCAAAGAAAACGATTCACATCAATAACCCATTAGCATGTTAGAGAGATAAAAATTATGTCAAATCATCTATAATGTGATACAGTAATGTGCCAAGAAAAATGAAACAATAGCACCTGTAGTGTATGAAAGTGGATGCCCCCAGGAGCTTTGTGGGACTGGTATGAGGTACTACGCCAAACATCCATGCTGTGTGTACCGATCTATAGAATATTGAATCATTACTAGAAATAAATTGAATTCACATGTGTATATGGAAAATATAATGACATATAGGGTATCTATCTAAGATAGTAAACAATATTTATCATGCGAGTTAAAGTAAACAAGAGAAAATGTTACCAAGATATGTAGTATGTTGTGGATGAGATGGAATTGAATGCAGGATGAGTGTGATAGGATCTACATGAACCCCGATTGAATTTGAATAAGTGTGTATGAGATGAGGTTTATTTATATATGCCTCCTTAGTAGTCAAGAATGAATCGTAGAACAAGAGTGCATCATCGGGAAATGTTTTTAATGTGTGCGCTACAAAGATATGATCAATAAATCATATAACATAGAGAATGTATGAGTGAGTGATTTTGGTGGGGTTCATTTTAGATGTAACCCTCTGTAATCGAGTATGAACCATAGAAATAGACTGCATCATAGTGTAATGGCTACAACATGTAAAAGTAGATGTAAGAGAGATGTATCATGAGTAATGCACCTATTGTGTGATAGAAGCTATGAGAGGAATATGTCGTTTGTGTATAACGTGTGTTTTGTAAGATGTCTCATGTGAATAAGAAATGCTAGAGATATGTGTTATCAATGTGCCAAGTGTAAAATATGTGATATGGTGAAGTGTGTGAGAATGTTTAGTGTGTATATTGTATAGTGTGCAGTGTGTGAGATTCATGTATATAGGATGCCCTCGACAGTCAAGTGTGAACTAAAGGACATGAGTGTGTCATCAGGTGATGATGATAAAAATGTATCAAGTGGTGTGTATTAATGCTTAGGATATATTATACATTAAGCGTATACCATTGGGTGTATGGGATGATATAGACATTTGATAGAAATGAAAGCAAAGAGAAGCCATGATACCCCCCAAGTATGTAAGTGATGGAGATCTAGTTGATGACACTAAGTGGATCAATGTAAGGAATAGTTTCCTTGATAAAAGTAATTGGAAGTTGAAGAGGTGATGAATTAGGATCCTTGAATGGTAGAATTCAACAGATGCTAGCGAGAGTTTAGTGATATTGTTGAATGAGTGATTGCTTATTTGGGATTGGTAATGATGTAGAATAATTTAGAGCTGGAGGAGTTGTAACGATATTTAAATGGGGTTATTTAGTTTGAGTTGGTAATATTTTATATGACTTAGTAGGAAGAGGTGATGGAAGACAAATCTTGAGAGGTGATTTCTTAGTTGTAATGGGTTGAATAGGTGACACTTTACTGACCAAAGAAGGAATGTTAGAAGTAATATCATGATTCTCATTGAACATAGATGAAGAAGGTCTAGGAGCCCATTTGGATGTAGAATTTGTAGATGGGCATGTCATAGAATGTTGTGCAAAAAATGAGATAAATCCTTGACATTCAAGATCCTTGGTTATTCGTTGTAAACCATAGTACTCATTTTCATTATGTCCATTTATTTGATGATAATTGTAATATGGAAGGCCATGATATTTTTCAAGATGATAAGAAGGATAGCCATGAGTAGATGGACAAGTGATCTATTGATGACTACGGAGATTAAGAATAATATCATATTACTTAGCATTGTGATTAAACGTGAGAGGTTGTGGTAATGGAAAGACTTGATGGTCACTAATATGAGAACATGTAGAAGACATGTAATAAAGATGAGATGTATAAAGAGATCAAACATGAGCCTGAGAAGCATCCTTAAGTTGTTTGATTTCAGATTTAAGAAATGTAATCATGGATTCCTTTCTAGCTTTGAAAAATAGATTTAAGACCCACTGCTCTACCTTTATAACAAGGTATGATAACCTTCTCTAATTTTTCTAAGGATCACAAACTTATATTCTTTTCCTATGTTTCAATGGAGTGAAAATATGTTTTCCTTTTATAACTATTGTTCTCATACATGCAACACCTTTTGATCAATTTGACTGACCAATACTCAAAGTCTCAAATACATCTCTCACTCAATGATTGCTACAAATTCATGCATACTATATCTTACCTAAAATAACTCACCAAAAAAATTATTCCCACTGAAACCAATTCTTCAATCTTTCATATTTTTTTTCTATAAAAAGCTTCTAGTAGACACCTGTCCTAAGATGAAAATATCACAAAAGAATTCACAAAAACCTTCAAATCTATTACAAGAATGTGTATACACCACAATCCTTTCCTCAACTTCCTTGGAGCTCCTTTTTTCCATAAATGACCATTCAAATGATGGCCTGAAATTTTTTACAAAGATGCCTTTATAGGATTTCTTAGGTATTACTAATCGAATCTTGGCTTCTAGATCCTTCACATTACATGTTTTATCATTCATTATACCCCCAAGACCCAAGTTATACTTAAGATATTAAAATAAAAGACCTAAATTCAAATTATGATTTGAAAATGACCTCAATAGAAATTTCACCATCCTACTACTTGCTTAAATTCTCCAAGATCTCATTAAAAAATTACAAGCCAAAATTTCCTTCAAAATTCAAATTGTTAATTTATAAGGAAAATACCAAATTTAAACTTATGAAGGTCTTACACAACACCAACACACCTAATAGACCTTAGATGACCCCTACGATGTATAAACACCTTGAGAAATAAAAAAATTAATGATTTCATTCATATATACAAGCTAAAAGATGATGTTCCTACATCAAAGAATCTCTTGTTTTTTCACGGTGAAAAATAGGAAGACATTTCTTCTCGAAGCTCTACATTCAAAGAAAAAATAGTACATTTACTTTTTACATATTACAAAAATTATATTTTAAATACTAATGCATTAAAATTAATTTTCATCACCCTCCACTCCTCTAACTTTTTGTTTCCAACTTTGGGCCTTTGAAAACATCCTAGGGATTGTAAAATTGATCAAGCCTTGTAAAGTAAATCAATAAGATTAGTTTCAATCTTTTGTTACTTTGTTTTACTACTTGAAAATATTAATAATGTCTTCACTAGATGCTTTTGAGGAAAAAATGTGATCCTTTTTAAAATGCAGCCTAGCATGTAATGAATCGTAATTGCCTTTGACTAAAATCATTTTGGGCACAAATTGTATGTTGGCCGTCAAGAATGTAGAAATACACATCATCCCTTTTCAGGTCATATGGATCCTCTAGTTTCACAATTTACTTTATAGAATGTAAAAAGGGGAGAATAGTTGCATCCATTTGTGTAGGAATAACATTAATCAACACAGAATACACAAGAAGCTTAACATTCTCTTCATCTATAGGACAGTACTGATATTGTGGAGGTCCTACATGGCATTTAGAAACTTCAATTAGAAATACATCGACATTAAACAAAAATAAATTAAATTGTTCAATGGGTGAAGATTCTACTTTCTGGAGTATACTGGTCACTTTTTTCAATAATGCAACTAATTTATTATTCTTTTTTACGCCTGTGAAATTTTGAGTTAGAGGGATCTATCTCTAGTTTAGAAAAATAAGTTTTCCTTAGTGTTGTAAATAGCTTGGCATGCTTTTTGGTGAAAGAAAACATTTTCTATTCAAATAATGATAAAAACAAAAGGTATTGTCATATCTATATAGGTTTTTTAATATTGAATTCATGCCATTATGATTTTCATGGGCATTTGCACAACCTGTTTTGTCTGAGTATACAAACATCCCCAAATTCTAACTATGGTTAATACAGGAACATGCCTGATTTTATATAGAATCCTTCATTTCCTATTTCCTAAATAAGGAAACTTCTAACTCATTTCAAGAGTAAGGAACTTATTAATTTCAATGTCAATGTGTTTAACCTGAATACATAATCTTCATTGATCAATAACTTTTGAAGATATAATCATACTGACTTCATGGTTGAAATCATCATCAACAAAAGATTACCAAAGATCAACCTGATAGTTGTATGGAGAATTAATTTCCAAAAACCATTCCTCGTCTCTCTTCTTCCAACTCTCTTCTCCTTCAAAGAATGAAATTTTCATGAATGGGATGTGACCAATGGGAATGATAAATGTTTTTTTACAATAAATTAATAGCAAGGTGTTAGTGTACCTTAATTTGATTTTTTTTTTAGATTAACAAATCATTTTCAATGGAAATTTAGAGCTTAACGGTCACCAGGAAAAATTTCAGTGAGTTATAGAATACAAATGGAAAGGATAAGTATTGTTATCACCAAAAAAAGCACCCTTTGATTTGTAGGAATGTATAGATGAGAACTTAGTGTTTTGGGTAAGATGGGATTGTCTCTCAAATTTTCAGACCTATTACTTGAGACAAACCTCTAAAGAAGGATGATTCTTCTACTTTTCCCTAATGTTAAACTACTACTAAGCAAGGAAATGCATGTATCTAGTCCTAATCTAACAATCCAAGGGACCAAGGAGAGATAAAGGTGCATATAAAAACCAAAATCCTAAGATAAGAGGAGGTGATAACACAAAGAAAATGGCGAAGAAACTCTTATGAGGGAAAAGGAAGAAGGAAAATGGCAAAAAGAGAGGCCAAAAAGAGGTGACACAAATGCAAGACTTCATTCACCATCTATTCTCCACGAAACCCAACAAGATGAACTTGCAAGTGAAAAGTAAACATGAAAAAAATGCAACAAGAATGGATAGGAAAGGAAATGCAACAAAACATAAGGTAGGGATGAGAGAAATGCCAAAAAACAAATTTTTTATTGCTTTCAAAGTATGCATAGTCCATTACATTTGAACAAGAAGGCACATGAACACATTTCCAAGTCCAAATGAAGGTATAAAACTCACATCTACTTAGAAATTTTTTGACAGAGTTTCCTTAAATTTTAAAACATTCTCCCCTTCAAATGAGATTTGTTTTATTATATAGAAGGTGAGAGAGAGAGAGAGAGAAAAGAGAGAAACTCATAATTCCCCTTTCAACCATGAAAAATATTTATTAAATGATTGAAAACATGTATGGGCACCCTTACAATATTATTTCCCCATGATACTTTGCTTTTGGGAGAAGGAATGGACACCATAATTCATCAAATGTGTTGGTTGAACAACCTGGAACTGTGTTCTTTAATGCTGAATATTTTTTCCTCTTTTTAACCAACATACCATCACCTAAATTAATAAATCCATTTTGTGTAGAGGATGCTGAGAGCTTTCCAACAATACCAATTTTACGAAATTTGGAGGAACAGGTCAAAAGTTATGAAAATTTTAAGTTCTGGGGGTTAGGGAGTTCCCCGTGGGCTCCTACAGTCTGTAATAATAATAATTTGTTTGGTGCATATGGATCAGATATTTGGAGAACTGAGGGAACTAAGGAAGTGTTCCTATTGTTCCTTTTAGGTTCATAATGTCAGCAGGGTTCGAGAATTTGTATGTCGGTTGGATAATCGACTCCTGGGTGGAACTTAAGAACTGTTCCACCAGAGCTCTTTGTTCCCGCATCCCCCATTTCTCCCGCATTGTTTATCCCCTGAAATGTTTGGTTCCACCGTTACTTTTTTAGTAAGTAAACATGCATGTGTAGTGAAATTTTTGTTCTATGGAACTGTTCTACTCACCTGCCCATTCTCCGCATCCACGTTTCACCCATAATACACTACTCCAACTTTGTTATTTAGCTCAAAATGGGATGTATGGAACTCACGACCCACTGGAACCATTCCATTGTTTTATCCATCATCCAAATCTCCACAATTCACTATCTCCTCCCTCAAAAAAAAATTGTGGTCAAAATACCCTTGTGGAGAACCAAGGCTCCAAGGAAGTTATTTCTCCTTGGATCCAAATATCTATAATACACTATAAAAGGCTCAATTTTTTATTTGTTTATCAATTATTTAAGCTAATTATGGAACTAAGGAGTTATGTAAAGGAAAGGGGAATCCTTGGAACATTGAATTCCTTCATTTTTATCATTTTTTTCCTTGTCCAAGAAAAAATAAATATGCTAGTTATCAAAATGACATGGGGAGGGGAATTTGGATAAAAAGTACTTCATAGATTAATTTTCATCATTCAAGGCTTGTATAGACTATAATAATCTAGCTAGCAATCGTTAATCTCAATTGTTTGTAATGTTACATCAAATTAATGTAATACACGTCACATTTAATGTTTGCTAGGCATGGAATATCATGTAATAATGTCTACTCATAATAATGAAATTCAGATTTATCTAATTAATGTCTTTTAATCAAGAAGAAAAATAATATGTGAAGATTAGAAATTTCATAGTATGCAAGATTTTATGATGATAACAAATTAATGGCATAAGCTATTTATTGTTGAGTTCTTGTTTCACAATGCCTCAATAAACTAAGCTTCATTACTTCTATTAGGTCTTAGCATCCGTTAAGATATTCCTTTCAATAGGAGTTCATGATAAAAAATGCATGTTTTATGTTATCCAATTATTTGTTAATGAGAAGCCTAGTGGCAACTAGTCTCTATAATTCCTAGGAATCCATTTTAACAAAAATATTATAAATTTATATTAGATTGATGGTTTTTTTCAGTATTTATAATTATATCGTATTAGATGGATTATCCCTGGTGGAGCCAATTGCTACACTACATACCCTCGAGAGGGATCCAGCCTTATGTAGTTCTCATAAGATATAATGTGTATAATACATACTTAACATTGGTTCGTATCAACAAAAATGCTTAGTGACCGTTAAGATGCATTACTTATTAAAAGGGATAATTTTGTGGTGACTAGGATCAAGAATTTATTATTTTGAAAATAATGATCTAGAATAACAAATCATCTTCTAGCTTAGTGGCCATTAAAATCTAATCATGACCGCTTTCTATTATAGACAATTATCTATACAAATTTAGATTGCTAGTGTTTTTCGTTGATTATAATTGCATCATATTGGCTAGACTATCCCTAGTAGAGCCAAGTGTTGCACTACATACCCTGTAAAGGGATCAATTCATATGTCATTCTCATAATATATACAATGTATAACACATAATTCATAAAGCCCACAACAAAACTTTGGAGTTGGTTTTGATGTTTTTTTTCTATTATAACATTATCTAATTTAATAGGAGATCCATATAAATGAAAAATGTCATCTTTTTCAAAAATACTTGATCTGCTAATTTGATAATTTTGTTTTTGTGCACCACTATTTTTCCCATAGGGTCTCCTAGTTTCTTAATTCAGGAGACATTTCATTCTACAATAGGATTTAATCACTCACTCTTGTCACATTTATGGCATTTTCCTTGATGGTACAAGGGTGAGTTAGGAAAGCATGTGGTAGAAGTTAAAAATACGTGTAATAAGAAACAACGAGACCTTGTGGGAAAAATAACTGATCTGAAGACACAAAAATATTAAATTAGCATATCAGGTAGATGTTACAAATATTACATCCATTAGTTATCTGCCACTAGCTATCCATTAAATCAAAAATGGGAGAGGTGTGTCAAATTTTACTATGAATAGGTGTTGGAACGAATAACACATAATTCCAGTGGTGATTCCTAGTTGAAAAATATTGTTCATGACAGTTAGATAATAGTAATAGAAGTAAAGATTTTAATCTTGATGGAGAATCATGTACATCTTGGCCTTGCATTATTGGTAATTCGTGTATGTCTATTTTCCTTTATAGATGATTTACTAAACATGCAAGGCCAAAATGCTCATGATTCATCCTTTAGGATTAAATGATGAACTTCTATTACTGTGATCTAACATTGATTAATAGTGGTTTTAACAATGAATCACAATTTTTAGTCTGTTTATGTGTTGGACCTAGCAATTTCAACAAACAATCGCTACAAAAATTGGCACACCTCCCATATACAAGCATTCGATAATTATTCAGAAAAATCATTTCTAATTATTTTCTTAGGAATGTAAAAAATAGCGTAAAGGAAATTTATCTCAAATGGTCATTATGTTTCCCTACATACCCTCAAGAGGGACATAGCCTTATGTAGTTATCATAAGATTTTTTTGTATAACACATAATCCATATCATTTCTTATTAAGGAAAATGTTTAGCGACCACTAATCTATACCTTTCAATAAGAATTCATGAACAATAATGCATGTTTTATGATCTCCAATTATTTTTCGATGAGAATCCTAGTGAACGTTAGTCTCTAGAATTTCTAGGAATCCAGTTTAACAATGAAAAAAATAATCTGAACCGCTTTAATCGATGGTATTTTTCATTATTTATAATTATATCATATTATTTGGACTATCCTTAGTGGAGCCAAGTGTTGCACTACATACCCTTGAGAGGGATCAAGCTTTATGTATTTCGCATAAGATATATTGTGTCTAACATGTAATTCACATCGGTTTATATCAACAAAAAATTCTTAGTGACCGATAAGCTCCATTACTTATTGAAAGGGATAGTTTTGTGGTGGTTAGGCTCAATAATTTCTTATTTTGAAAATAATGATATAATAATAAATCATCTTCTAGCTTAGTGGCCACTAGGTTATAACCATGAACTCCTGTTATTGTAAAAAACTATATGTACATATTTGGATTGCTAGTGGTTTTAATTGATTATAATTACATCATATTGGTTGGACTATCCCTGACAGAGCCAAGTCTTGCACTATATACCATGGAAAGGGATCAATAATTATGTAGTTCTCATAGGATATATTGTGTATAAAACATAATTCATAAATCCCAAGACAAGAATTTGGATTTGTTTATGAGGCTTTGTTTTCTATTATAACATTATTTGACTTAAAAAGAGCTCTATATAAATGAAAAATGTCATCTCTGTCAAAAATACCTTATCTGTCAATTTGATAATTTTATTTCTATGCACTATTTTTCCCATAATCTCTCCTAGTTTCTTTATGCATGAGATGTCTCATTCAACAATAGGCTTGAATCACTCACTCTTTTCACATTTAAGTCATTTTCCTTGATGGTACAAGGATGAGTTAGTCAAGTCTATGGTAAAAGCTAAAAATACATGCGGTAAGGAACAAAGAGACCTTATGGGGAAAAACAATGATCTGAAGAAACAAAACTATTAAATTAGTAGATCATGTAGATGTGATATAGATGACATCTATTATTTATCCTCCACCAACTATCCATTAAATCGTGAATGGAATAGGTGTGCTGAATTTTACTATGATTGCTTGTTGAATTTACTAGTTGTAATGAATAACACATATTTCTAGTGGTGATTCCTTGTTGAAGATCGATGCTCATGAAGGTTAGATAACAGTAATAGAACTAGAAGATTTTACTCCTGAAGGAGAATCATGTAAATCTTTTCCTTGCATTATTGGAAATTTTTGTGTGTCTATTTTCCTTTATGGATGATTTACCAAACATGTAAGGCAAAAATGATCATAATTCATCCTTTAGGATTAAATGATGAAGTTTTATTACTATGATCTAACCTTACTGAACAATGGTCTTCAACAAAGAATGGCCATTGGCGTTGTGTTTATGTGTTGTACCTAGTGATTTCAACAAATAGTTGATACAAAAATTGGCACACCTCTCGCATACAAGTATTCGATAAAATTTCAAGAAAATTGTTTCCTATATTTTTATTTGGAATGTTAAAACCAGTGTTAAGTCATCTTATCTCAAATTGTCATTATGTTGCACTACATACATTTGAGAGGTACATATCCTTATGTAATTATCATAAGATATACTATGTATAACACATATTCCAAATCATTTCTGATCAAGGAAAATTCTTAGCGACCACTAAGATCCATTACTTCCCTTAGGTATTAACGACTACTAATAAATTCATTTCCATAGGAGTTCATGAAAAAAAATGCATTTTTTATGTTGTCCAATGATTTATTGATGAGAATCCTAATAGCTGCTAGTCTCTATAATTTCTAGGGATCTATTTTAACAATGAAAAAAATAATCTAAACAACTTTGATTGATGTAGATACAAAATCATGCACTTACTACTATTATTATACTGCCAAGTATGCTATTTTCTATATGGATCTTGCGTAAGAAAATTATTCATTGATGACCCATTCCATAGTCCATTTGTTCATATTTTTGGTCTTTATTTTTTTTGTCTTGTACAATTGTCACTCATTCACACAGTTCTTGTCAGGTATTAAGGATCATTGTCTGTCAGTTCTCACTCATCTGTCATCACTAGTCTTTGAACACTAGGACCTAGGGTTAGATAGTAGTGCTAGGTACCCCTATCTATCATGGGCACCCTTTTCCTCCTTGTATTTGGTTTTATTTTTGGCATTTGAGGTCGTTCTTTTCATGTTTACCTCTCATCCCCCAAGGTACTAGTCAACATGTCAGGTCATTAGTGTTGAAATTTGAACAAGAGATCCCTATATAAAACATAATATACATGCCATTATATGGGAGGACTACTCTTACCAATGGCTAGATATCTACATAGAGCAAGAAACTACATTTGGGCCATTACTCTGCATATGTACTACATAGGAAGGGGCTTTTATTCTAGTCCATCCACACATTTTCATTTATATCTAGCTATTACCCTCTACCTTGGCATCATTAGTGCAAGGGTGACCTAGGAGCACTATTGCACAAACAAGCACATAAAAATACATTAGGTCTGAGATATAGTGCAATGCTTAGTTTTAAGTCCACCATTTTGCAGATGAGGATAGTCTGACCCCTCATTTTGCATATTTCATTTTTAGGATTTGTTGTTTATTTGAGGGTTTTACATGTGCTTTATTCATTACATGTTTATTGGTATCTCATCTATCCAAGTGCGACATACATGAGACCAAAGGTGAAGAAGTGAAAATCCCTAGTCATCATAATAGAACCAAGTTTCAACCTCTTTTGCAGACCAGGGCACCCAGAAGCAAGACTAGGGTGCCCACAAGCACCCCCATCCCTCTCTAGGTGCTCCAATCCAACCAGTTCCACATCTGCTACATTTTTCTATGGTTCATTATGATGGTCTATTATTCTATTTCATCACACAACTTATTCCAAGTCACAGTGAGGTAAGAAAAAATCAAGGTAAGTATCTTTATCCTTCTTATTTCCTTTCATTAATAAATTAAAAAAATTGTTTAGCATTTTTTTACTGTATATCATTTATATCATAGTTGTGAATTTAGATTCATATAAAATAATTAGACTTTATTCAATCATTTTGGTGAACCCATAACTTAGAACTATTTTCCCTAGGATCCACTAAAACCCTAATAACTAAGGATAGATTTTCTCCTTCTCAAATAGTCATGCCTCATGTCAGTATCAATCCCATTTATCATGAAGCAACCATCGCTGAACTCATTACCCTATATCATGATGTTTCTCTTCTATATGATACTCACCAACAAATTTTGGCTAACGAATGCAATGTGCCTACTAGATTTGATAATTATACCATTAGCATTGTTTTAGATCTAGTTAGCTTCATTCATTGCAAACTCTATTATACATTTAGCTGCATCCCTCATTTTTAAATTTATAATGAATACTTGGATGACAATATTATTAATTTCATGTTTGGTCTTGTTGATAATAAACATGCGCTTAATTATTCTCATACTAGTCATGATGATACTATAGCTACATCTCATACTTCTCCTATTTTTGAGAATGCTTATCATAATACATCACGTACTAGTGCTCCCACTCCTTCATTCTATGTCGATGATACGCTTAATTATATCCTTATATTTGAATCTTTGTTTGATTTGATTAAACACTTGATAGTCATGATTTTGTTTCTTTACATGCTGTTGAGTGTGAATCTCTCACTCCACTGTCATCTTCTTCTGATATTTTATCTAATAACATGCATGATTCATCTCCATCTATTAGTTCATATCTTCATGTCACTTCATCTTCATCTATTAGTTCATCTCCTCCTACTGCCTCATCTCCATATCTTCGGGATGTTTCAATTAGTATTCCCACTACTTGTACGAATTTTCTATGTCCTTCGCCATATATTACTTCTTTGGCACCAATATCTAGTGTACCCTTGGCATAAAAATATCCTATGACTCCTCTTGATATTCCTATGATTATTCAGAATGGTAAATTACAAATCCTTAACACATTACTTCCATCTTCTACTATTACTTCATAGGATATCTTGTCCCTTATGCATGTTGTTCTTCACTTACAGTCTTAGGTCCAATTCCTCACATTAGAAAGTAAGGCCTATTATAATTCCAGTGATAATAATTCATTGCACGTAAATCCTATTCCCAAAAATATTCACCACTTAACATTTCCTAAGGATTTTTTTTTGCCTACATTTTCATATTTTGATGGTACTGGAAATCTGTACTTACATCTCAAGCATTATAATATGGATATTGGTTCATATTCCAATAATTGATTATTACTTAAATCCTTTCATCATAGTCTCATAGATGATGCTTTCCAATGGTACACACATCTACCCTTTAGATCTATTAGTACCAATTTTGATATGGAAGAATTTTTTCTTCACCAATTCATAGTCAACAATGGCCCTAGAATCACGTATGATTGATCAGGGGATCGATTTCAGTGTCAAATGTTCCCTAAAATTCCCTAAACCATTCCAGTGCAGTAGAGCTTTAGAGAGATTTCCGATGACTGTAAGAATGTGAAACATGGACACTTTGAGCTTAAGATATATCCAGTTAATGTTTTGTCAATCGGAAGGACAAC
This sequence comes from Taxus chinensis, assembly GCA_019776745.2. NCBI lineage: Eukaryota > Viridiplantae > Streptophyta > Pinopsida > Cupressales > Taxaceae > Taxus > Taxus chinensis. The sequence goes on along the minus strand of CM034154.1, from coordinate 651,037,259 downwards.
ATTGGTCAACAAGTCCAAGGTGACGTGTATGTCTGAACAATTGGCCAAGTGGCTCATTTGGCAGTGGACAAGTGGAAAAAGGAGAAAGAGGACAAAAAAAAGTATTGGTTCGTGACCTTTGGTCTTCAACACATGTAAAAGTGGACCAGAACAAGAGGCTCAACTTTTATCATGGAAGGGAGCCCGGCTTCTGTGAGGATGATTAATTCATCACCGATGTGGTGGGTCCTCAAACCACCATGTGGCTTGCCACCACAAGATCGATTTTCCTTTCGAGCATCGATAGGTGGTATTTTTTTTCATACTTCATTTGGTTTTAATTTCCATATTTCATTATTAGAATATCATTTTATTGTAAGGTAGAATTTTATATTACTTTGTAATTATTCACCATGTTCAAGCTTATCTATTCAAACCATTGAATTCCATTATACTTGGTCAAGGATATATGTTATCCCACATTACTTCGCATATTACTTGGGATGGTCAAAAATTTAAACTATCAAATTGGCTGATCACATGTATTTCGAAAAGCTATGTGGGCTCAACAACATTCACATTGCCCACTTGTGGCATTTCAAACCTTATTTACACCAACCAAGTAACTCAATAGAGCTCACAATCAAATTTAGCATGCCCACCACGACCCAACCACCAAACAGCTAGGTCCCCTATTATAATGAGTAAAAAACATTGGGATGTGGCCTAATCCATGAAATTATAAGGACAACATGCTTATATTAAACCACAATCTTATCAAATCTGCCAACCATGTGGGATATTATCCACATTGTGCAAAAAGCTTGTGGAAAAAGAGTAGCAGGTAGGATTTGAACCCATGACCTCATAGCTCTAAGAAAAATCCACTAGCAAACTCACCCAAAAGGCTCACTTGGTTATAAAATGAGCTCGCAGAGATTTATAGAAGGACAGTGACAGGTCTGTGTCAAGGGAATAAGGAGGCAGTTTTGGAAAAGTGCAATTTTGGGACGCTTTTGCTCACTTCTAGATCTCAAGTTATAATAAAATTTTCTCAAAATTTCGAGACAATCACGATGGTGTGCTCATTTATCTGATTTGGAGATTTTGTGACAGATTTATTTGCTATTAAAGTCACATGAAGGCATAGAACCAAAGGGAGACACTGTTGCAAGTGGATCAGGAAGGTGAAGGACAAAGGTTGAGCTCCATTAACATCCTTCGAAGTTTTGAAACACATTTTTACAAGTTTTTAATTCATTATTGGTTAATGTAAAGGTTATTTTATTTAAATTTTTTAACATTATTAATGGATCGGTTCACCACGAACCCAGGGACGTAGGAATTATGAACCTGATAAACAATCTGGTGATGTGTTCTAATTTTTATTTTTAGTTTCTGATATTTGTAAGTAATTTAAATTTAGAATATGAATATGGATGCAACTATAATCAGTAACTAATAAAATTGGGAAAATCAATTAAATATGAAACATATGATTTTTGGGGCTTTGATCAAACAATGAAATTTTGAGTAAAATTACAAACTTAATTTCAGTTTGAATTCAGTCCTAAATCATATTTTTAATCAATAATTTGGAGTATTAAGACCTGTCAATTTTTTTAACGATCCTTTGAAATAATTAAAAGTGCTAGACTCAAACACCCATTTTCAGATCAAGTTTGGTATTAGAGCAGTTAGATTGTCAGATTAACTTCTAATTGTGTTTAAAAATTTGGCTTCATTTTCAGTATTGATTTCAGTTTTCAGTGTGCAGACATTTTGGGGCTTGTTAATCTTCTGTTGCAAGTGTACAGTTTTGGAAGTACATGTTGTGTTTACAGGAATAGGGAATCATGGGCAAGTCATCCAAACAAGAGCAACTGGATGAGCTTAAATCCATTAATTTCCAACTCCAGGAAGAAACTCTTTCCTAAGAGCTAATTTGTATTCCTTAGAAGAGGAAATAGTGTACTTAATATCTGAGCCACTATCCTCTATAACCAAGAAACAAGAATATGTCAACCAAATGCTTGTACAGAGCCAAAAGTTTATGGTTTTTGTTAAAGAGTTGCAGGAAGAAATACAGACCAAGGATGCCCTCTTGCCAAAGATGGAGCAAGGTGAACACAAGAAGGAAATGCCTTCTAAATCATATGTAGGTACTATGACAGAATGCACTATAATTTTTTCACATTTTAATTCTTCCTCTCATTTAGTTTCAAACATTTATTTGGGTGAATTTGAAAAACACACTAAGGGAATTAGGTCTAAGCTAATGGTTAAAATGGGATATAACGGAAAAGGCCTTGGAAAAAATGAACAAGGTGATGCTAATCCCATATAGGTAGAGGATCGAACTCAGTTTGCAGGTTTGGGATATTCTAGTGGGAAAATGGAAATTGGAGAAATTTCCAAAGTAGCGGAAGGAAGACAAGCTTCCAAAAGCCAAGGATCTATGCCACTAGAATTGTAGGATTCCACCATCAAGAGGAACAATTAAAGGTGTAAGAAAGAAAGTAAACGAGGTAATGAAATTCCACCTCCTTTCACTTACACTAAAAATAGCACTAAGGGGAAATTTAATCTTAAGACTTCTAAAACACTCTTTCATTTTGAACAATATAGCTTTGGTAGAAAAAAGTATGGTTTTCCTTGCACGTTTTTTGAAGGTTCTAATCATTCTGCAACATATTGTTGGAAGAGGAAAACAATGGTTAAAAAGTTAATGCCTTTTTTGAATGATAAGGCAAGTGATAAAGACCAACCTATCCCTCATAACGTGAGAAATGGAAAAAAGGTTACCTCTCCTAAATAAAGGAATCATTCTGTTAGACAGAGTTCAAGAGATGAAAAAATGGGTAAGACTCCTAAAAACAAGGAAGTTAAATTTTGTTCCCATTGTACAAGGAATGGTCATGATGTTAAGATGTGTTGGTATGCTCCTTCAATGCAACATTGGAAATTTGTTAAAAAGGAAAATAATTTCAAACCAAAATTTATTGATCTAACTCATGTAAATGCTCATTCTGATATTAGGGAAGTAAAACCACATAAACATAGAAATCCAAGTAATTGGACGGGTAAAACATTCCTCAAACTTATGTTTGCATTGCAGTAACTGGTGATAGTATGCAAACATTTTCAAAGCTATATTTTAGGGATTTGATCCTATGTTTATATTCATCTTTGAAATAATTTGGAAGCAGACGTAGAGAAGATTTGAGTGATAGGTTCATCATACTCATACTCATCTTCTCACATTTTGGTTGGTTATTCCATTTCTGACAACAGTATGTAGGGATATGGGCATCATCAAAATGTCTATTTTGAAACTTGCAGTTTTATAGTGTTGTCATTTGTGCACATTTATGGATATATTTGGACAAATTTGATTTTTGTAACTATCGTATGTGGTTAAAATTAGGGTGTAAATTTATTACACTAACAAATTGGTTTGCAAAGGCACCAGGTAATCATTTTTCAGATTAAAGTAGTTCACCAATTTGGGTAAGCATACAGTTTATAATCTATTCCTTTACAGTTTAGTGTATGGATAGAATATTTGCATATTCACGCTGATTCAGATTTTGACTATAGACATTTTGGGTGTTGATGGTTTAATTATTTTGGATAGTGAATATTTGCAGTTGTAATCACCATAATCACAAAGTGTCAATTGAACACTAGTATTCATTATAAATGGGTGTTATTATCTGACTTATTATTTGTGATGGCGATACAATGTTTTTAGCAGATTCACGTGGATTCATTTGTTGACTATAGCTATTTTTGGGCATTGATAGTCTATTTTATTCTGGATAGTGAATACTTGTAATTGTTATAGTTTCAGATGGATAGTGGGCACTAGCCTAATTGTGTGCAGTTTAGATGTCTTGTATATTGATCTGTGTTATAGAATTGTAATTATTAGTAATTTACCGTATCAAAAAGTGACCATTGAACACTAGATTTCCTTAATAGAATGGGTGTTATTATCTAGTCAATTATTTGTGATGGCATTACAGTGGGGTATGCCAGTTCACAGTTGTGTGCAGAGTTAACAGGGTTACAATGTTTCAGTTGAACACTGGCTTAATTGGGTGTTATTATCTGATCGGTTATGTAACTAGCTAATCAAATATTTGCATTTTATTTAACCTATAATTTTATTTTGGGTTCTCGTATGTGTTTTTGCAATGCAGGAAGAGATAGCATTATTTGTGGGTTGATACACAACTTTTTGTGGACAAAACACCTTCTAAATAGGGAGGAGTGATCAGGGGATCAATTTCAATGTCAAATTTTCACTAAACTTCCCTAAACCATACCAGTGTAGTAGATCCTTTATAGAGCTTTCTGATGACTATAAGAACATGAAAAACAAACACTTTAAGCTCAAGATATGTCTAGTTAATGTTTGGTCAACCAGAAGGTCAACGTTGGTCAACAGGTCCAAGGTGACTTGTATGTGTGCACAATTGGCCAAGTTGCTCATTTGGTAGTGGAAAAGTTGTAAAAGGATAAAGAGGACAAAAAACAGTATTAGTTTGCGACCTCCAGTCTTTGATACACATAAAATCAAGCCAGAACAAGAGGCTCAACTTTTATTATGGAAGGGAGTCCAGCCGTTGTGAGGACGATTAATTCATCCGCGCGTGGTGGGTCCTCAAACCACAATGTGGCTTGCCACCATGAGCTCGATTTTCCTATCGAGGGTCGACAAGTGGTCTTTTTTTCATACTTCATTTGGTTCGAATTTCCATATTTCATTATTGGAATATCATATTATTGTAAGGTCGAATTTTATATTACTTTGTAATTATTCACCATGTTCAAGCTTATCTATTCAAACCATCAAATTCCATTATACTTGGTCAAGGATATATGCTATCCCACATTACTTGGCATATTACTTGGGATGGTCAACAATTTAAACTATCAACTCGGCAGATCACATGTATTTCAAGAGGCTGTGTGGGCTCAACAACATTCATGTTGCCCACTTGTGGCATTTCAAACCTTATTTATACCACAACCAAGTAACCCGGTGGAGCTCACAATCAAATTTAGCATGCCCACCACGACCCACCCAACAAACAGTTGGGTCCCCTATTATAATGAGTAACAAAACATTGGGATGTGGCCTAAGCCATGAAATTATAGGTAGAACATGCTTATATTAAACCACAATCTCAACAAATCCACCAAAAATGTGGGATATTATCCACAATGTGCAAACAGCTCACAGAAAAAAGAGTAGAAGGTGAGATTTTAAACCCACGACCTCATAGCTCTAAGAAAAATCTGCTAGCCAGCTTGCCCAAAAGGTTCACTTGGTTATAAAATGAGCTCTTAGAGATGTATATAAGGACAATGCAAGGTCTGTGTCAAGGGAATAAGGAGGTAGTTTTGGAAAAGTGCAATTTTGGGGCACTTCTGCTCACTTCCAGATCTCGAGTTATATATAAATTTTTTTCATAATTTTGAGACAATTGCAATGGTGTGATCATTTATCCGATTTGGAACTTTTGTGACAGAGTTATTTGCTGTTAAAGTCACATGAAGGCGCATAACGAAAGGGAGACACTGCTGCAAGTGGATCAGGAAGGTGAAGGGCAAAGGTTGATCTCCATTACCATCCTTCAAAGGTCTTAAACACATTTTTTCCAGTTTTTGATTCATTATTGGTTAATGTAAAGGTTATTATATTTACATTTTTTAACATTATTAATGGATCAATTCACCACAAACCTGGGAACATAGGAATTCCAAACCCCGTAAACAATTGGTGTTGTGTTCTAAATTTTTTTTCATTTTATGATATTTGCAAGTAATTTAAATTCAAAATATGAATATGGATGCAACTATAATCAGTAACTGATAAAATTGGGAAAATTAATTAAATCTGAAACATCTGATTTTTGGGGGCTTAGATCAAACAGTGAAATTTTGAGTAAAATTTCAAACTTAATTTCAGTTTGAATTCAGTCCTAAATCAGATTTTTAATCAATAATTTGGAGTATTAAGACCTCTTATGTTGATTATACTTAACGATACTTTGAAATGATTAAAAGGGTTAGATTCAAACACCCATTTTTGGATCAATGATCATCTATCTAGCTTACATCGGGGAAAAACAAAACCTATCCTTGATTACAATTTATGATTCAAAGCTTTTATGCACCAACTAGTATTCCATCCTATTGACTTAGAGAAGAATTTTATCTTATGTTGCAGTCTGATTCCTCCCTTAAAAAAACAATTGTAATATGAAACATGTGAATCATTCACGCTTTTATGTTATATGTTCATTGATTTAGAACAAGATCTCATTGCTACATATGTTATAGATGTTCCTCCTTATACTACTACTATTACATCATCTAGTTCTTCTCCACTCTCATCAGTTGAGCATCTTGCATGATCTCCATCTCCTCCACCTTGCAAAAATTTTTAGTCTACTCCATTACCTACATGTCCTCCATCTCCTAATCCACATCAAGATACACCTCAGAATTTTACACCTGTTTTGCAAGGACCATTGCATTTTTCACCCCATGATGTGTTGCATGCTTTACATGACAAGAATTTAATCTACTTACCTTCTAATCAGCACCATCCACCACAGCACTTGAAATGTTAGTGTAATAGACCTTACTACAACTATCACCGTATCAATGGTCATAGGGGAAATGATTGCTGTGCTCTCCATGATCGCTTACAACAATTAGACGATAATGCAATCATTTCCTTTGGATCTCGCTCACGTGATCAGTCTAAATATCCACTCCCTTGTAGGTGTGTTATTACTCTAGTTGAGTATCTCCTTTAGCTAGTTCAAAGGTCATTGTTCATCCACCACCATAGGTTATTGCTCATGTACACTCTCCATCTTATCAATCCATCATTGCACCATCTAATCTATCATGTCATGTGACTACTACACATTGGCTTCCACAACCCTTGGCATTTGTGCTTCCCAACGCCACTCCACCCATCATTAGTGGTGCTCCACATGACATTTAACTAGGCTAATAGACTCATGCTACTTTTATTCCGCATGCTTCCACCGCTTCATGTTGGCTTGGTCTTTAGTAGATGATTTCTATCACCTTACCCCCTAATGATGCACTTATGGTCTTACAGTTATTACATAACTGTTGAGGGATATTTTACAATTAGAACCTCTCTTCATGTGCTTTCTCGATTCATATAGCACACATTGTCGATTCATTCCCTGATGATGCACTCATGTTTTTATGGTTCTTACATGACTGTTGAGGTATCTGTTACAATAAGAACCTCTCTTCATGCTCTTTCTCGATTCATCTAGCACAAATTATCAAATTATTTCCCGATGATGAACTCTTGCTTTATGGTTCATTCTTTACTGCTGAGGGGTTTAATATAAATGAAACTCATCATCCATATGCTAGGGGCCATCACTAATCTTCCCCCCTATACCCATCATAATAACACATGTTTCACTACACTTATTATGGTCATTTTATTCACATACTCTTTCACATTATTCATTTTTACTTTACCATTCATCATAATGATATTCATACAGACAATGCACTCTTTTATCTATCACACATCCTAATTATACTAGATACATTATAAATCATCTTATACGTTACATCATCATTATAGTATCATTACTCATCATCATGAACTATACGTTATAAAATCAAATCACCACAACATTATTCACAACATCAAAACATCAAATGTAACGATAATCATCAACACGTCATATTTTAACATACAAGTCCCAATCAACATTTATAAACATCAAATATAACAACATATTCCAATGGTCCATATATATCTCGATAAAAATCATAGTTAAAAAACCCTATTTCTTGGGGGCAACTCCCCTACATCAATACATCAACATATATCAAATCTTGTCATCACTGTAACTATCTACCAATACAAGATTTGTAGAATAAAAATCCTCACCACTAACTCTGCGCTACTAATTGTGACCTCTATATATCTCTACATTCCTATGAAGTACAGTGTGTTCTCAGTACACTTCTCTAGGAAGTGACTCTGTAACTCAAAAAAATGAGAAAATACATTCTGTGCTAGAGGAATTCCACTCGCCTCCTCTATAGCTTATCGTGACTCTGTGTGTGCTTCATCCCTCTTGGTCAACATCATGGTACACGTTGTTGTTGTTATCACAACTAGCTCAAAAAAATGGGCATGTTCGAATGCAATATCATCTACACACTCTAACATGATTCCACTCATGAGTATGTTAGTGGGCACATTATGCATCAATGTGTAGATAGATGTGTCCACAATTAATGACCAATACGCATCACTTATAACCATAAGAATAACACATTAAAAAATAATGATCATTACAAAACCAAGTAATAAATCATACAACAAAACTATAAAAATACTGATGATCTGCTATTGCCACCACTACACCACCAGGAATAGGTGCTTGCCCCTCTACTCCTCCTAGCTCAGTATACCCACTGATGTGATTCCCACCATGCATGATATGCATTAGTGTACCCTACGTCATCCACATCTATTGGCTTTATTGCCACATTTTCCTCGTCTGGCCTAGGAGGTATTAGCTACTTTACTGTCAGCCCTACTCTTTCTCTAACCATCCTCGATGCCCTAATAGACCCATCCCATACATATGGATCTAGGGGCACATCCTGGGCCATGTCAAACTATTGTGAAACCCGCTACACCTAAAATAACTTGGCCACCCCTTGAAACCAATCCTCTAACCACATAATATGACGCACACATCGTATCTCTACTACATCATATTTCCATTCTCCATAATCTTGGTATGGCCTCTGCCCCCATGCTATATAGCATAGATCTATAGGTATAAGTTTCCATCTTCCTACCCCATGTATAAAAAACCACCTACCTTCAAATATATCTAGTCCTGCCCATTCTCCTTGTAACCTGCCAACAAGCCTCAATACTGCAATATGCTCATAGGTCCATACATGAAATAATTTTGTTTCTCCAATTCCACCCTCTTGTTCCTCCTATGTAAATCTATATAGATATCTATACAAGTGGTCCAATACACATTGTGCCTATGCATACCTAGTGCTCTCCTCCTCTATCCGATGGTAGATATCATGCATCTTATATAAGATGTCTACATCACCACCCTCCACTACAATCAACGACGCTATCACCATGGCAATAAAATTCCACAATGACAAAACCTATGATCTCATAATATCATTTAGGATAATATGGGCCTTGGTAGGAACTCAATTCCCCACAAAATACCACCTAGTGGCCCTCATATGTCTCTGCATATCATCTATAGCCATAAATTTTATCCTCTTGCCAATAATATCTAGTCGTAGTATGTGATACACATCCTCTAGTATGAATTTGGTATCCCTTGTAGGTAGTAAAAATGTGCAAGTATTTGCACACTACCTCTTGCACAACATTGTAAGAGTAGGAATATTATGGGGCACATCCCCCATCCTCACTATGTGCCACAAGCCAGTATAGTCCAGAACATTCCACTCATCGTCTGAAAACCCTAATCTGAGCAATGTACTCAAATGGCAGCCAAAATGAAACTCTCTCGAATGGATGTCCCTCTGCACAACATAAAACAATAACAAATAGATCCTTAGAAAATCATACATATAAAAATATAATCATCTACAAAATCAACAAACATCAACTTTCACACTCTAGCTTCAACTCATGCTCTCTTAACACAGGCACCGAGAAGCAAGACTAGAGCACCTAGGAGTAGGACACTGGAGCCCATGTCTCGGCACTCTTGTCCCGAAGCAAATTAGCACCTTCGCCAATTTTTCCAATGTCCAAAACTCTGACAAATTCAAAAACAAAAAATTCACAAAAATTCATCAGAAATCACCAATATTACCACATTTTTTGAAAATAAATGACACTTACCAACTCCATCGTTGTATGTTATGCAAAGATTGTCACTACCATCTCGAATTAACTCGGTCATAGTGCTCTAAATTGTGGCATCCTCACGCACCCAGAGCTCACTATCATACTCACACAAAATACAAATGAGTTTCCTAATCACTTTATCACATTACTATTTATAGTAATTTTCCATTATTCACTTTACTATCATCATTCTTCGCACTCATTTTCTCTATTAATACACATCACACTATTTCCCTCATATCTTCAGTACCCTTACTCTGATTTTTCTATTGTTTACGAGATTATTTTCAGAATTCTTCCTATTATCGTATCATACACATTACATAATTCTTCTCCTTGATACAGTCTTCTGATCATTAGTATGACACTTTTTCTCTATATCTCATACATTGTCCATTGCATCATTACACACTTACTTTGAGCTCAACGTGTGTTCTCCTTAGACGAAAGGGGGGCATACAATTGGGGTCATCCTATAATTCCCCTTATGCCACTACATAATCAATCCATCATTATCAAACACTTAATCAGACACCATACGACACTTTACATCACTTTCTAGTGATTCCCCCTAATGACCTAACATGGGGGCAACAAACATAAAATCTCTCCATGAGTAACTAATACATCAATCACATACACTAAAATATCTACAAAAATCAAAATCACATCAATCAATCAATATGAACAAAACACATTTATCCTCCCAGATGACCTAAATTTGGAGTTATATCACCACTTTCCCAGATGACCTAACATGGGAAGTTATTCTACATTTTTCGATTGCTTCAAGATGATCTAACATGGAAGACATCGCATACACATTGTGGTGACACCTCAGGAGTGGGGGAAATGAGATGTTATTAACTTCCATATATTAATCATATATGTGTTATCATGTTTGATAAAAAATTTGGAACCAAAATCAACTATAGTCACAAAATCATGCACTTACTATTACATTTATACCGCCAAAAACATGTTATTGTATATATGGATCTTGCATAAGAAAAGTATTCACTAATGACCCATCCCCTAGTCATGTCGTTAGTTAGCTGGTCATCATCATCATTTTTCTTGTACAGTTCTAGTCATGTCTCAGGGAGTCTCAACTGTCGTTATTTGGTCATTTGTCATCTCTAGTCTTTACTAGGGTGCTTAGGGTAGTACTTGAGTGCCCATGGGTGCCCTGGTCCTTAATTCTAGGGACCCTAGTCCTGATTTAAGTTACATCTAATTTATCTATTTGAGGTTGGTCTTTGTCATTTTCCCCATCTTTCCCCTAGGTACTAGTCGACATTTTGGGTAATTAGTGACAAAATTTGAGCAAGAGATCCCTAAGTAAACAAGGGGTATCTATCTACTCAGGAAATGGACTACATTCGGGCATCATTGTATAACACACACTATATAGGAATGGTTGTATTCATTTGATTCCATCCACCATTTGCATTTTACATCTAGCTAGTGCCCCATATCTCTGCGTCATTGGTGCTAGGGCACCCTAGGCACAAAATTTCACACACAAGAACAAAGAACTATATTGGGTCTTGAATGTAGTGAAATGCTTATTTTAATCCCACCATTATGTCAGCTAAAGTAAGTCTGACCCCTTCATAAGCATATTTCATTTTTTGGGGATTTGATGCTTTATATGGGGTTTTGTAGGTAAATATTGAATGCAGGTTTTATGACATAATCAATGAGGATATTGTGACACTCATGTGACAAAGGTCCAGATATTACAAACATCTAGCGATATTGTAAAATTCATATCTTGAGATATTCGGCAGACCAGAGCACACATACTGTAGACCAAGGTGCCCAAAGGTGCCCCAATCCTCTTCCAAGCACCTCAGTCTGGGAAAATCACCATCTGTTGCAATTTTCTGGGTTGTTCCTTCACATTGTTCTTTGTCTGCATATCATTCTATTTAGTCTAGACACAATGAGGTAAGTCATTTTTAGGTTAGTCCATTATCCCTTCTATTTCAATTATTTCACTTCATTTAAATATCAAAATAAATTATCTAGCATTTACATTTCAGTTCATATCATTTATTGCATTTATGTACTAGCTTAGATTAACTACAGATATAGATCTAAAATTCATATTTTATTTAATCATATTGGAGAAACCATACTTTAGAATATTTTTTCTTGGGATCCAATTCAAACCCTAATTGCTAGGAATAGTTCATCTTCTTCTCCCATCATGTCTCATTTTGTGTCAACCCTATATATGATGAGGTTGTTATTGCTAAGCTCATGACTCTCTATGGTAATCCTATTCCTATGCCATCCCATACTCAAAAATAACTCTTAGAGGGTAAAAAATATGTGCCTAATCACTTTAAAGACTCTCATATTGACATTAACATTGTTGAGGATCATTTAGCCTTCACTCATTATACACCATGCTATTTGACTACTAGTGATCTTCCTTCTGATCTCTCTAATGAAATTGATCTTCCTTCTTATTTTATTTTTATTGATCATCATCCACATGTGCATACTAATTATTCTCCTACTCAACATACTACTATAGTCTCATCTCACGATCCTACAACATCTGATATTGCTTCTCATCATTCATCACATACTAGCTCTCATTCACTTTTGCATTATGTTGATGATCCTCTTAATAGTGTCCTTAGTGATATTCTCATTTACGAGTCTTTATCTGATCATGATCAGGAAGTTGATAGTCATGATTCTCCTTCTTTTCATACTACCAAGTGTGACTCACCTATTCCATCACTAAATGAGGTTGCATCTAGTACTATACATGAGTCACCCCCATCTACCACTTCTTCATCTCCTCCTCTCACACCATCTACACCTATTAGGACATCTTCTCTTATATAGGTCTCTCCATTAGTCACCTCACCCATTAGGGATGTTTCTGATGTTAGTCCTACCACTACTTTGGATATTGTATATATCTCATTTACTATAGATTCTTTGGCACCTACTCTTAGTGTGCCCTTGACATCGGAATCTCCTTTATCATCTCTTGATATTCCTATGATCACACACAATGGAAAGTTACAACCTCTTAATACATTGTATCCTTCCTAGGATATCATATCTCTCATACATGTTGTAGGTCAATTACAATCTTAGGTTCAGTCTCTCACTTTATAAGGTAGGGCTTACTATGTTTTTATCGACAACAATTCATTACATGGTAACCCTATCCCTAAGAAGATTCATAATTTTGCATTTCCTAATAACTTTGTCATGCCTACATTCACATGTTTTGATGGTACTGGTGACCCTCATGCTCATCTTCTACACTACCACATTCTTATGACCTCTTATTCTGATGATAGATTATTACTTAATGCCTTTCAATACAGTCTTATTGATGATGTGTTACAATGGTACAATCATCTTCGCTTTGAGTCCCTTAGTACTTACTATGACATTGAGGATGCTTTCCTCCATCGGTTTATCATCAAAAACGTCCCTAAGGTTACTTATGACTGTTTTCCTACTTTACATTAGGGATAATATGAACCTAACAAGGATTATATCTTATGGTTCAATGTTTGTATACATCAAATGATATTCCAGCCTATTTGTATCAAAAATAAATTTATTTTTTGTCGTGGTCTAATTCCCACACTTAAGCAAAGATTATAATATGATACATGTGATTCATTCTTTCTTCTCTGCTATAAACTCCTAGATCTAGAGAAATATATTCTTTCAGAAAATGTCATTGAACCTTCACATACATCTACTTCTATAAGATCATCTAGCCCTCCATCAAAATTGGTTAAGCATCCTACATAATCTCCACCTTTTCCTTACAAGGAAGGCAAACTGGTTTTACCTACTCCACCACCACAACATACTTCTTCTCCTCCTCCATGAGAGGTTACTTATCCTTTCACTCCATCTATGTTGCATGAGGCATTGCATTTATCCCATCATGCTAGACCTCATGATGTATTATTTTCCTTACTTGAAAAGTTCCTAATTCGCTTACCGTCAAACAATCATCACCCATATCATAGGTTACAACATCAATGTGATAAACCATGCTATAATTATCATTACATAAATGGCCATAGGGACAAAAAATTATCTTTCCCTTTGTGATAGACTATAACAATTAGAGGAAAATGGCATCATCTCCTTTAGCTCTTGCTCACGTGAGAGGTATTTTTGTCCTCTACTTTAGAAGAACTTTTATACTCCACTTGAGTCCTCTTTTCCATCCAGTTCTCAGGCCGTAGTTCATCCATCACCACCATATATCACTCATGTGTGCTTTGCACCGCATCCATCCATTGGTCCACTATCACATCTATTGCATTCACACTATTCACCACATCATATTGCTTCTACACATTGGATTTCACAGCCCTCCATGTGCACGCATTCTACTGCATCTCAATATGACATTTAGTTTGGAACATATTCGCATGGTTCTTCCATCCCACATGTTTCCACCACTACTTGCCACATTAATCTCTAGTAGGTGATGCTTATCACCTTACCCCTCGATGACGCATTTTTTTTCTTATGGTTCTTACATGATTGTTGAGGGATTTGTTCTAATAACCTCTCATCACATGATTCATCATTTCATATAGCACACTCAATCATTTTCCAATGATGCACTCTTGCTTACATAGCTCATTCTTGATGGCTGAGAGGTTTTAACTAAATGAACCCATTCATACATGCTGGGGGCATCACTAATCTCCCTCCCCCTTTGTTTACTCATAATGACATTCCACAATCATATCATATTATCATGTATCACAACACACTGCGTTATTTTTTGATTATGCATCATCCATTTTTACATCTATTCTAATATCCTCCTTACATTAACTACCAGCTACCAATAAACATTTCATCAATCATGTTACATTAATCATCTATTTTCATCATTCACTATACACATTTTGTGTATCATTACCAACATTATAATGTCAATCTACCTTAATCAAACATGAAAACATACACTATGAAAATAAACATAAAATCATACATCATCAACCACATTATGAATCAGATATACACAACAAAAATATCATCATATAACCATAACATGCATCCACAAACTCACACACACACACACACACACACACACACACACACACACACACACACACACACACACACACACACACATCAAATACAAATAATCATTACAAAACAAATGTCTCATCATTAGGGGGTAATTCCCCCACATCATATACAATAGCACAAGTCAAATCTTGTCATATCTATTACTCTCAGGTGCTGTGAGATCCCTAGAACTAGACGCTTCACCACCAACGTGATGCCACTCTTCGCAACTTCAATACCTCTCAACCTTCCTCTGTAATAGGGTAATCTTTGTCTCCTTCTCAGAAGACTGACGTTACACATCCATGTATCATGCAAACACATCCTATACCAAGGGACCACCACCTACCAACTCACGGGCTCATCGAGTATCCTCGCATGCCTCATCCCTCTCACCTATCAATATTGTGCATGTCGTTGCTACTATGGCCACTGCATCAAATAAATGGGAATGCTCACATGTTATATCATCCACTTTCTTAAGTATAACTCAACCAAATACATCATTCAACACGTTCCTCGTTAATGTGTGGATGGACGTGTCTACTATCAGGGACTAATATGCATCTCTTAAAAAATAAATCACACAACGCATTAGAAAACCATTGTTATCACATAAGCCAACAACAATACACACAACATAGCTATCTATACATACTCAAACTCAGTTATAGTTATTGCTACATTTTCAGGGGGATGATCTTCCCCCTCTCCTCCTTCATGTAGTAAGCCCATTGGACCTATAAATAATGGGAACAACAATACCCACTGATGTGCCACACACCATATGTGGTACTCCTCCGTATAACTCGCATCGTATGAGTCTATCGGCTCTATAGTCATGTCCACCTCATCTAGCCCTAATGGAACTAGTTGCTTTGTTGTGGGCCTTGTTCTATCTCTGACCCTCTTAGGTTCTCTGATGGATCTCAACCATATATATGGCTTTGGGGGTACATCCTGAGCCATGCTGAACTGTCTTCATACTCTCTCCACCTAAAAAATCTCAGCCACACTTTGGAATCGACCCTCTAGCCACATAGTCCTCTGAATACACCGCAACTCTACAAAATCCTTGTGTCATCCCCCATAATCATGGTATTGCCTCTACGTAACCACCTCAAGCCCCATCCTATTTTTTAATGTCCTCAATCTCCATCTTGTCTATTAGTGACCTATAGGCATCTGTTTCCATCTTATGCTAATGTATATTAATCGACCTCTTTACATATATCTCCAGCCTAGCCCACTCTACTCGTGGATCTCAAAATGGCCTCACCACTACTATGTGATCATATGCCCATACATCTAATAGCGTCATAGCTCTTATCCCACCTCTTTTCTCATCATGAGTAAATCAATATAGATAGCTATATAGGTGGGCCAACACACACCGCGCCCATGCATATCTAGTGCTATCCTCCTCTATACACCAGCATATATATTACATCTTATACAAGATGCCTACACTTCCTCCCTCCACTTCTATAGATGAAGCAATCACAACTGCTATGAACTTCCGCAAGCATGGAACCAAAGACCATAAAATAGTATCCGGAATGATATGGGGCTCGATAGGTACTCAAGTCCTCACAAAATGCCATCTTGCATCATCCATTTGTCTATCCATATCCTCCAATGGCATCTCCTATAGTATCTCTCCAACAACTGATAACCATGGTATATGATACACATCCTCCAACATAACAGTCATCTCCCTTGTAGGAAACCAAAATGTACACATGTCTGCACACCATCTCTCACATAGTACTATCAGGATAGGCATATTATGGGTTTCATCCACAATCCATACTATGTGTTGCAAGCCAGAAAGGTCCATCACATCCCAATCATCATCTAACAAGCCCAATCCAAGAAAATTACTCATGTGATGCCCACCTTAAAACTCCCTAGATTGAATGTCTCTCTACACAACACAAAAAGACAACAAACCCAACATTATAATTCCTTATAAATACAAACAAAATCCTTAATCACATTAACTATACATCACAAATCACACTTATACAATTCCAGGCCAAACAAAGACATTCTAGACCAGGGAACCCAGGAGCAGGACATTAACGCCCAAATCTGGGCACTCTTGTCCTAGAAGTCACTAGTGCTCTCAGCGCTCTTGTCCAGGTCTAATACTCTGAAAAAATTAAAATTCTCAAATTTTCAAAAATTCAATAAAAATGAATATTACACTATACATTTTTTGAAAAAAATGCACTTACCAACTCCATAGTCCTCTATGATGCTACGATGACTACCACTATCTCAAACTGACTAGGATGTGTTGCTCTCACTTATAGAATTTTCACCTGCTTCATGCTCAATATAGCAATCACATACATAATAAATGAAGTGACTAAACCCTTTTTCACTTCCCTACTTACAGTTATTTTTTCACTTATTTCACTATAGTCATTATTTCACGCTTATTCATAGAACTAATACACACCACATCGTTTTTGTCATATCACTCTGATTTACACCCCATTTGCAGCATTATTTTTATAATCCTTCCTACCACTATAACATGCACATTGAAAACACATTATCTATCCTTGAATTTTTCCTTCATCTAATTCATACACATTTTTTTATTTCTATCACTCTAATTTCATTCTTACTTTCGGCTCATCATTCATTCTTATCATCACTTCCCATTTCACCAAAAGGGGTTCATATCGTTGGGGTCATCCTATAATTTCCCTTACATCACCATGCATTTAAACAAACACTATTGATTCGACAATTCCAAACATTCATTAACACACTATGTGACATTTCACCATTGATTCCCCCTAATGACCTAACTTGGGGGAAACAAATATACATTTTTTCTATGCAATGTTTTATCACTTCCCCCTAATGACATAACCTAGGGAAAAAAATTGATTACAAATATTTCTATGTGATAATTCACCAGTTTCTATTGATCCCCCCTAATGACCTAACCTGGGGGTAACTAGCGTTAAATCTCTCTACGAGTAATAATTGAATAAATAAATCAAATTATATCATCAACAAAAATTTAATACAGTCAACCCCCCATATGACCTAACTTGGGAGATTGCATTCATTACTTTCCTAGATGACCTAACTTGGGAAGTTATTCAATATTTTGCACTTGCTTCCAGATGACCTAACTTGGAAACTATCATACATTTTTGTGCTTTATCTAGATTACCTAACTTGGAATTCATCGTCCTATTTTGCATTTTCTTTCAAATGACCTAACTTTGAAGTCATCACATTGTAGTGAAACCCATGGAGTGGGGCCCAGAGTGCCTTTCTTTTAACACTTTTATATGGGTCAACTATTTAATCAAAATTATTTAGATCCAAAAATCACAAATATTTGATTTGAGTCCGTTTGTAGTGGCTAGACCTTAAGGATGTAGTTAGAGATTAAGTAATAACAAAATTTCTCCCTACACTCTTCCTCTGGTGACAGGATGCCCAAATCCTCAGGTCGATTATTTTTTTACACGTATTCAGTTTAGGAACGGATCACTCCCTTCCCCATCTTATCATCGTTTTATGCATTCAAAAATCATCATGCATTGCAATCATCACTCTCATTTAGTGCACTTCATCATTTTAATACATTTTTTTATACGTTTCATGGATCAACCCACTGATCCATGGTGAGGCACACTTTATGGTTCTTTCGGTATGATTTTACTACCACATCTGCATGTTCTTCTAAAGCACGAGATTCTCCAACTTTGTCTTAGGTACATATCTCTATCTCCTTTATGTCATCAAGATTTACATTCACCAACATAAAGTGGTGGCAAATGTAGTTACAAAATCACGCATTTATTATTACTTTATACTGTGAAAAACATGTTATTTTAGATATGGATCTTGCATAAGAAAATTATTTGCTAGTCATGTCATTAGTCACTTGGTCATCATCGTCATTTATCTTGCACTATCGTTAGTTATTCCAATAGTTCTAATTGTCTCCTAGGGAGTTTCCTGTGTCATTATTTGGTCATCTATCATCTCTATTCATTGACTAAGGTTCCTAGGGTAGTACTAGGGAGCCCATGGGCACCCTGATCGATAATTTTAAGAACCATGGTTTTGATAGCACTTACATCTATTTATCTTTTTGAGGTCAATCTTTGTCATTTTCCCTCTCTTTCCCCTACGTACTAGTTGGCATGTTGGGTCATTAGTGTCAAAATTTGAGCAAGAGATCCATATATAAACATAGCTTACCTACTATTTTATGGGTGGAATATCTACCATAAAGTGCTAGCTGTCTACTAAGGCAAGGGACTATATTTGGGCATCATTTTATCACACACATTGCATAGGAAGGGTTGTATTCAATTTATTTCATCCACCATTTACATTTTACATATACCTATTTCCCTTTATCTCTACGTCATTGGCACTACGGAACCCTAGGCACACAATTACACACACAAATACATAGAACTACATAGGTTCTAGAATGTAGTGTAACACTTAGTTGTAAGCACACCATTGTGATAGTTAAGGTTAGTTCAACCCCTTCATATGCATATTTCTTTTTTTAGGGATTTGATGCTTTGTATGGGGTTTTGTAGGTAAATATTCATTATAGGATTTATGGCGTCATCAATGAGGATATTACAACACTCATACGAAAAAGGTCCAGATATTGTGAAGATCTAGAGATACTGTAAAATTCATATCCTAATCTATTTAGCAGACTAAAGCATCCATACTGTAGACCAGGGTGCCCACAGGCGCCCCTGTCTAGGAAAATCACCACTTGTAATTTTTTGGGTTGTTCCTACACACTGTTCTTCATCCACACATTATTCTATTTAGTCACAAAACATAGCGAGACAAGCCATTTTTAGGTAAGTACATTATCCCTTCCATTTCAATTATTTCACTTCATTTAAATATAAAAATAAATTATCTAGCATTTACATTTCAGTTCATATCATTTATTACATTTTTGTACCTACTTAGATTAACTATAGATATAGATCTGAAATTCATATTTAAGTTAATCATAAAAAAATTGATCTTTGTCCGTCTGCAGTGGCTAGATCTTTTCAAGATGTAGTTAAAGTTGGAGAGTAAAGCTATATCTCTCTTCCCACACTCTTCCTCTGGTGGCAGGAAACCCAAATCCTCAATTTTTCTTACACATGCAATCAGGTTGGGAATTGGTCACTCCCTACCGCATCACATCTCCATCAATAAAAATTGAAGTCTCCAATCATTCAACACCATAATCATAAATCTTGCTTTGCACTCCTCATAAAGTTCCCAAGTCTCTTGTTATGCCGCATGGATCAACACATTGATCCATGGTTTGTCACACTATATGTTCTCACGTGGCACATAATTCAATGACATGGGATTCTCTAAATTTCTTAGGCATGCATCTCTATCTACTTTATGTTACTAAGATTTCTCTCACCAACATAAAGTGTGGGATAATCTAGACACATTATCACGCACTTACTACTATTATTATACCGCTAATTATGTTTGTTTATACATGGATCTTGGGTAATAAAATTATTCATTGATGATTCATTCCATAGCCCATATGTTCTTCTTGTTGGTATTTATCTATTTGTTTCTTTTACACTTGTCACTCATACACACAGTTTTGGTCAGGTCTCAAGGATCCTTGTCTATCAGTTCTCACTCATTTGTCATCGTTGGTTTGTGGACACTAGTGCCCAAAGTTGGATAGTAGTGTCAGGCACCCATATCCATCATGAACGCCTCTATTTGGTTTTATTTTTGATATTTAAGGTCAATATTTTAAGTTTTACCTCTCATCTCTCAAGGTACTAGTCAACATCTTAGGTCATTAGTGTTGAAATTCGAACAAGAGATCCCTATATAAATATAAAATATATACCATTATATGGGAAGACTATTCTTATCAAGGGATAGCTATCTACATAGATCAAGGGACTACATTTGGGAGATTAATCTTGATACTCACTGCATAAGAAGGGGATTTCATTCTATTTCATCCACACACTTTCATTTTAGCTAGCTATTACCCATTATCATGGCGTCATTGGTGCAAGGGTAACCTAGGAGCATTATTGCACACACAAGCACACAAATCTATATTGGGTATGAGATGAAGTGTAGCATTCAGTTATAATTCCACCATTATGATGGTTGAGGATAGTCTGACCCCTCATTTTACATCTTTCATTTTTAGGATTTGATGTCTATTTGAGGGTTTTATAGGTACTTTCTTCATTGCAGATTTATAGGTATCTCAGATATCTAAGTATGAAATACGCATAACCAAAGGAAAAAAACTGTGAATCTCTAACGGCCATATAAGAATCAGGTTCTGATCTTTTTTGTAGACCAGGGTGCCCAAAAGAAATACCAAGGTGACCACGGGTTCCCCATCCCTCTCCAGGTGCCCAATTACAGCGAATTCCACCTTTGTTACATTTTTTGTGGTTTGTTGCGACGGTTTGTTATTCTTCTTCATCAAAAAAATTAATTCTAGATCAAGGTAAGACAAAATCAAGGTAAGTACCTTTATCCTTCTTATTTCTTTTCATTAATAATTTAAAAAAATTGTTTAGCATTCATATTTTAATGTATATCATTTATATCATAGTTGTGCATTGAGATTCATATAAAATAATCATACTTTATTGAATCAATCGATGGTTTTTTCATTATTTATAATTATATCATATTGGATGGACTATCCCTGGTGGAGCCAAGTGGTGTAGTACATACACTCAAGAAGGATGAAGCCTTATGTAGTTATCGTAATATATATTGTGTATTACATGTAATTCACATTGGTTTGTATAAAAAAACATTCTTTGTGACTGCCAAGCTCTATTAATTAGTGAAAGATACGGTTTTATGGTGGCTAGGCTCAACAACTTTTGGTTTTCAAAACAACGACCAAATAAAAATTTGTTTTCTAACTTAGCAACATAGTTACAAAAAGTTAGATCATAGTAATACAAGTTCATCATTTAAACCTGAAGAATTATCCTATCCATCTTGGCCTTTCATTTTTTCTAAAAATCAACCATCAAAGCAAATAGACCAAAATGATTTATCAAATATATAGAGAAAAGATGAACAATATTCTCTCTCATGATTAAATGACGAACTTCTGTTACTATGATCTAATCTTGATGAAATTCTATTTATATGATTTCTATTCTGAGGATTCCAAAATGTGTGATTGATTAAATCAACATAATTATGAAAACCTTTCTCTAATAACGAATAGATGAGACTAAGAAAATCCCTCGTGTTTAACAGGACAATATTTCTCTTCCTAAAGATTATGGGGGAGCGGGGATTTTGAACTGTGAAAAAAAAATATGACTTGAATATTAATAAATTAATGATTGAAGTTTACTCTCAAGTTATTGGTTACATCATCATTAAAAAGCAATCCTTTTCATGGAAAATCAATCTTGTGTTAAGAAAAAAAAATTATGCTTTTATTAATTCCATATTAGTCCTTGAAGCATATTTATAAGGAAGTTGATAAAGAGGCATATTTTTTAGCAAATCGAGGGATTGTGAAAGAGGTTGGTGATAAGATTGGTAATCATTATTTTGATTAGTTTGAATTCATCACCTTTTCAAATAATGGTTGATGTTGAAGGCCAAAGAAAGTAATTCTTAACTCTAAGCATGTGATGATAAAGTCTCTCCCTATATTTATCATTTCTCTCTCCCCTATTTTCGCACCATTTGTATTTATTTCACTGGATTTCTTTTCATCTATCATGGATGGTCCATTATTGTCTTTCATGAAATTCTCCACATCCATGTGTGAAATGGCGATCTATACTAAGATTTCACATCTTCGTATTAAATTTATTTTTAAGGATTGGATTAGAACAAGATAAGGTTGTTATTGAGGGAGTTTTCGGTGTTGATTATCTTTCTCTAGAGGTTAATCCAAGGGTTAATGTGTAAGTTTCTGTGAGATTCATTTTTCATCTACTTATTATACATCCAGTGAAGGATTGGGCTTTGGAGCTGGGGCGTCACTAGATTAAACTAGCTTATAGGGTTGGCATGGAAGTTGAAATTGACAAAACCTCGCTTGTGTCATGGCCCCTTATTTCTAAGGCTTGTTATTTATATAATGGATTGGTAGATCAAGATGATTTTCTAGAGTTATGAAATAGGTTTGAGGTTCTGATGGGTTTCTTGGATTTTTCGGTTAATTTTAGTAAGAGATTGATGTCAGGATCCATTTTGATCAAATTCCCTGACCTGGATGCTTTGTCTTCTCCCCTACAACTGAAACTGTCTCATTGGGATATAATTCATAGCCAAGGGCATGAGGCGTATGATTGGTTGAATATTCATGTTACTGCTAGAAAAGATCATTTTTCCCAGCTCTGACTTCGTCTCCTCATTACCACCTTGTTAAAATGGATATTATGGAGGTTTCCTCTGATTTTGAGAAATAATTACTCCTAAAATATTTCATTCTATAGATTTGTTTTGGTTTTTATATATCTTTGTTAATTCCATATTAATCAAATAATCTAGTTTTTTTGGTTGGTCTAGGGTTTTGTTTCGTATTCCCTACCCCTTGTGTTTTTTGACATAGTCTTTTAGGTTTTTTCAGAAAAGTATTGTTGGATTGTTCATTTTTTGGATGAATCTTCATGTTATATCTTTAATCTAAATGTAAAGGGACCCTTTAACCCTCATTTAATTATAAAAAACAAGGAATCACCAATAAAATTATTTGTTATGCGTTGCACATAGCAATTTCAAAAAGTAATCGCTAAAATATTTGGCACACGTCTCCCATACAAACAGTCACTAATTATGCATTTAAATAATTAATAATTGTCTTGTCTGGAATGAAATGACTAGTGTAAATTACTCTTATCTCGAATGTCCATTGGGTTGCACTATATACACTTGAGAGGAATAAAGCCTTATGTTGTTCTCATAAGATATATTATGTATAACACATAATTCATTTGAGTTTGTTTCAAGGAAAATGATTAGCAACTACTAAGCTCCATTCCTTCTTATGTTTGGTCTTAGCAGATACTATGTTATTCTATTTAACATGATTTAATGAACAACAATTGATGTTTCATGTTTTCAATTTATTTATAGATGATAATCCTATCAGTTATTAGCCTCTATATATTCTAGGATTCCTTTCCAACAATGTAAAAAACTATCTGTATAACTTTCTATTTCTGGTATTTTTCAATATTTATAATTAATTACAGTCATATTAGCTAGACTATCCCTAGAGAAGCCAACTCATGCACTACATACCCTCTAGAGGGATCAATCCTTATGTATTTCTCATAAGATATAGTGTGTATAACACATAATTCATATCCGATTGTATAAAGTAAAATGCTTAGTGATAGCTAGGCTCCTTTAGTTATTGAAATTAATGGGTTCACGGCTGCAAGGCTCAGAAGTTTCTTATTTTAAAATTAGTGATCGAATAATAAACAAATCATGGACTACCCTAGAGTCTTCTACAATCCTAGAGGCCGCTAATCTCTATTCTTTTTTATGTTGCACCAACGTAATGTAATAATTTTTGACCTTAGCAGCTGCTAGGATTTGAATATCATGTTAGGCTTCGAATATCATGTGATAGAATTTGAATATCATGTTAAACTTAGCAGTCACTAGGCTTAAAATTTCATCTTGGATTACTAGTATTCAGGAAAATTATTAATATTTATCTTGTCTTAGTATATTTGTTGTTTTGTCTAGTCTGTGAATATTAAAGTAATGTAATAAACATCTAGTTTAGTGGCCGCTAGTCTTGGAATATTGTATTGGAAAATCTAAATATAATAATGAAGCTTAGGTCATTGTTCAGGTAATTCATTACTAATTCTCTTGTATGATAACAAATATCATAACGACTACTAATCTCAATTATTTTTTATGTTGCACCAACGCAATGTAATAATCTTCAACCTTAGCAGTCGTTATGCTTCGAATATCATGTGATAGACTTTGAATATCATGTTTAACTTAGGGACCGCTAGGCTCAAAATTTTGTGTTGGAATACATGTATTCAGGAATCATTAATATTTTTCTTGTCTTGGAATATCAAAGAAATGTAGTAAACATCAAGCTTAGTGGATGTTAGTCTTGGAATATCCTATTAGAAATTATAAAAATAATAATGGAGCTTATTTCACTTTTCAGGTAAGTCGTTACTAATTGTCTTGTATGAAAGAAAACAAATATTTTACTTATCGCTAAGTGTTGAGAAGAAAAAGTGGAATACTTAGTAGAAGGCACACAGAAGGTTTTCGGGAGAGAATAGGGCACATTCAAAGGCACAAAATGATAGGGGAGAACACACGCATGAAATATAAGGGTAGATTTGGGAATTAGCCATTTTCACATGTACAAGCTATTTTTTGAGATAACGTACTTAGAATATAAATCAAGAGAAGAATTGCGCGACATGCACGTGCTATTTTTGGAAGAGCAGCTGTAGAGCGCTTTACATGGGTGTGAGCTAAGAATAGATTTACTACTACTAGTTAACTAGAAGAGGTCTATTGTTAGCGCACTTTCATGTGTGGCCATGATTGTAAAGGAGCATGGCTATTTTAAACCTATGACCTATTTTTGGAGTTATGCAAGTGGTGAAGGGCAAGTCCCCACCCTTATAAATATGTAATGATCTGTGTAATATAGAGAGAGTGTGTGAGTACTGAATTACTGTGAAGTTATGTTTCCAAATCTAATGCACGCATAAGCTATGTTATTATCTATTATAATGAGCTTCCATGTATTTATAATGTTTAATATAAAGAAGTGTATTGGCTGAATCAAAGTATTAATCCTGAGTATAATTGGTTCTTGCATGCTTGATTTCATCATGGTTATCATTTAAGTCTATTATTCTTTAGATCTAGATCTGAACATGCACTTTTTAATGATATATTAATTATGGATCTGAATGCATTAAGTCCTCATCATGATAACATCCTACAATAGAAACCCTAAAGAGGGGCCTGGTACCTTTACACACTTCAGGTGAGTGCTCAGTCTAGGTTGAGTGATGTGCCAGCGTGCATGGACTTTTACTGGTAAATTCTAGGCTGCATCATTGGTTTCATTGTTGAGACCTCTTTTTCAGTTTTTTTCAAGAAGGTTTGCGATGAAGACATATCGGTTGACCCTAACAAGTGTTGAGGAGTGGATACATGACCACAAAGGAGATTACGCACGGAGGTTCAACACCAGATCTGAGTTTAACGCACACACATGGGTGGAGTAGAATCTGTATGACAGTTTGTATGAGATCTTATTTGCTATTTTTTCGGTAGATTTGTATGAGTGGATGATTGCTTATGCATCTAAAAGGAATTGGAGGTATCACACACTTATTTGGACATAGGAATAATTTTAGGCCCTCTATGATGCTGATTTGATTTGGACACTCGCTATGGATACTTGGTTTTGTGGTGTTCTGAACAACTATATTATGGAGTACTCAATTTCCACTTATTCTTTCCTAGAGGTAGAAGAATTCAAATTTTTATGTTATCCCTGGGGAACCTACGTGCAAGGAATTTCTCTAGCGATCAAGATCTTGGTGGTAACCCTAAGCTTGGAAGGAAAACCGATGGCTAACTAAACCTCACCACGTGATGGGGCAGGAGTAGGTTTGGTGAAAGATGGAAGACCTAGTGACAAAAATGAAGAAAGAGGAAAGGTGGCTTAATTATAATGAGGCACGTGAGAGGGAGATAGAGAAGCAACGATATGTTGTAGAGCGAATGGCATTGTGGAGAGAGATGGCTCATGAAGGATTTGAAGTTCACGCAGAAGACGTGGAACTCGAGCATCAAGAACTCCCCCATTTGGGAAATCATGGTAGGGAAACCTCCTTAGCTTCACATAGAAGTGCACCAATAGAGATGAATTGGTCCGCAGGCGCACATATGAATTCACTTGGAAACCTGGCCCTTGTGCTTGGTCTTCTAATATCTAGTACAAAAAATAGTTAGCAAGCTAATTTAGGAAATGGGAGAGTAGGAGTGGGTCATCTAAAAATCACATCGATGGCAGCAAAAACATCTTCATTGTCGTATGGAAGTACCTTTTTAGGTGTATCATCTGCATAGAATTCAGGTGCATAGAATTTTGAACTCTCTTTTAGGAGCAGTAACACTTCGCAGACTATTAGGGTGTAGTTCAATACTACTGTTGGGACATAGGGAAGTACATCTTTTGGTTCGACTTCGGATACAAGTTTAGGATCAAGAGTTATAGGTGGTTCTATTTCTGGTGAATATGGTGGTCATGGAGGTAGAAGAAACACATGAGGTTCTAGATCAGGTGGGTAGGGTTTGTACCAACCCCAGAATATTTACATGGATATGTCTCTTCGTCTTCAAGAGTATAGGGGAATAGAGGATGTTGATGAAAATGTGCACATGTGTTAAATACTATGGCACACAAAAGGAATCATGAATTATTAGCATAGGGAAAGTCAATTCACCACTACATTACAAGGATGCGCACACAGTTGGTACAGAAACTTTGACCCTGATCAAAATTTCATAGACCATGCATCTTTAAAAGATGCTTTTCTTAAAGAATTGCACATCCCTGAGTTCAAGTAAAAGAGTATAAGTGTGCTCAAGGAGATTAAGCAAGGCACTACTGAGAGTGTCAGAGAGTATGGTGCTCATTTCAAAACGTTGTTATCTAAGTTTTCTTATGATATTCATGCAAGCCAGAATGCACAATGTTTCATTGGAGGTCTAATTATACCTTTTATAAGGGCACTATCACATAAGACATAAATTGATCTATGTAAATCACTTGAAGCAGATTTACGTGCTAAGGTAGTTGGAAGTATAGAAACTGGGGTGAGCCCATTTTTAGAAGCACAGATTATAACTATGGTGAAGCAGTTGGAAAAGCTATCAGAAAATTCAGCACATGAGATGCACACAGTGATTTAGTTAATAAGTTATGAAGTGGAAGGTCACACAAAGGATAGTTGTCCCCATAGATCAGTACACTCATTATTGTTAGACTATGAGATATGCCATTTAAAGCATGATGTTAGCCACTACCCATTATTACAATGTGTGATAAGGAAGAATGTCTCATGTTACTATAAAATCTATAGGTCCATGAATCACGACATAAAAGACTACCGACTAATTTCTCAGATCCATGATGCTATAGATATGGTGTATGACAGATAGGAGTTTCAGATAACTCTAAAGGAAATAACGAGTATCAGGATCAAGATCACAATCAAGCGCGTTATGATCGGAATGAAGGGCATTTTTAAGGAGGTCTTGGTAGAGGTCAAGGATACCATGGTGGATTCAGAGGATGAGGCCATTATGGTAGATGAGGTGAGCTCCCTCGTGGAACATGTTATACATGCAGATCTCTTGACCACTATAGGCATGAATTTCCTCATAATATTAGATGTTATTTATGTGGAAAGAATCATAGTTATGAGGAATGGTTGGACTTGTATGATAATCTTAGCAAGTAGAATAAACAATAAAATAAAGGCGCAAGGATGGTTAGGATACAACATGCTATGGAAAATTAGTGGATGCCTAATTAGAAACTAGAATTTGAGGCATTGCAAGTCAGGATCACTACCTGCGGTGAAGCGGTGCTTACCAAAGAAGCATTGCAGAAGAATCCTACCATCACTAAAGAGGACTTTCTAGATGCACGGTACCCAGATCCTTCCCATCAGAAGGAGGTTTATCAAGAAACCATGGAGGTAATCAGAAATTGTCAAGGTGAAATACATTATTTAAAGGATAAATCACGAAATATGGAGCAAAAGAAAGCATCAGACGGTCCAATCTGATATGGATGACTTGAAATAAGTGTGTAATATGTTTCACTAGGAGAATATCATTCCAATGTTAGGGAATTGGTTAAAGGAAAACACTCCGTGCGCAAGTATTGAGAATAGATGGTAGATCCTGCATGCAAATCTTCTCCCTCATAGCCCAGATTATGACAAGGAAATCGATCTAAATGTTATTATGGATAGGTGGCTTTTGAGTAATATATTAATTGATACCGGCATATAATTCAATGTTCTTACTTTAGATGAATGGGTAAAAATGGGGAGACCTCCATTGCAGCCATCTTCGAATGTATTATTCATGGCTAATTGGACTAAGGCCACTCCCGTCAGAGTTTTAAAAGATGCATCCATTACCATACAGGGAGCCAAGCTCACTGGAGATTTTGAGGTTTTAGCACTGGCAGAGGTAGATAGCTTCCCAGATCTACTAGGGCATCCCTGGTGCTATGAAAATAATGTTGATCTTCAGTTCAACAAGGGTTATATCAACTTTGATAATAAGGAGGAAAGAGTTATTATCCCTTTAAGAGATGGAAAATATGTGGCCTATGTTGAGCCATTAAGTGAGGAATACCTAAATAGGATTTATGTACAATTCGTTTGGGACCTAAAGGTGTTTGAGCCATCTAAAGAAGAAATCACTCAGTGGGAGGATGTGTAGTCTATTAGCGATACTACAAGTGTTGCTTGTGATAATTGGGCTCATAGCACCTATGAGTTGGTATGGCGTAAAGTAAAGAGTATATTTTCTAGGGATAGTAGACCATGTTGTATCAAGAGAATAGGTAACAACTCAGTACCTCGTTACACCAGAGAAGGAGACCCTATGGTGTTCCTGCACACCATGGACGAATAGTGGATAGACCAGTTAGAGAGAAGGAATATGCTAGCATATACCCTACATGGGACAAAAATGCATTGGTGGGTGGTTCACAAGGACAATCTTGTAGGATGGAATGAAATTAGGATTTCTCTTGTTACTAGGCTCGTCAGGAATAATGCACCTACTCAAATCCACACTTATAATGGTAATCAACCTATTCAACACCATGTTCAACAGTGTGAGAGACTCTGGATAGAGGAGTAGAAAGCTTTACCACTTTTTATCTGGGTGCACAAGTTTATTCCACTTTACGAGGCTGCACGCGTGCTTGGTATGTATATGCATAACTCCATAGAGACTAGAAATTAGCAGGATTTAATTGTAGGAATGACAAAGAAGTTTGACTTCTTCTCTATTAAACCTCGGGTAGAAGAAGAATTAAATTTTATAAATCCCTTAACTATGGGGGGATAGTGCCAAGGCAGAAGAACTCATTCCAAAGTCATTTGATGAAGAAGACTTAGGAGCACGTTTTGTTGAAGAAACAGAGATAGATGCCACACTACTTAAACGCATTTGCCTTGAGAAAGAAAAGGGGAAAATGGTCTACTTAGTGGATGATGAAGAAGTTAAAAATCTAGATGTAGACCATTCAATAGGTAGGCATGAGGTGTTGGATAGTGTAGATAATACCACACATTCCTATCATCAACTGATGAAGACAAAGAAAGTGAATGTTTAATCAGATCCTGAGCCTAAGCAAGCCATAATTAGAGACTATTGGTTTGACTCTAAAGTGGAAACAATCATTGAGTTACTATAGGATTATTAAGACTTATTCCCTCGGGGATACCATGAACTTAAAGGCATGCATAAATCATTGGGGAAGATGAAGATAAAGCTTAAAGAGGGTGCACACCCCAATTATAAAGATACCCTACTGGATGAACCCCAACATGCATGAAAAGGTCAAAGAAGAGATTGAAAAAATGTTGAAGTGTGAAATCATCAAGCCCCTGAATGAGTCAGAATGGGTTAGTCCAATGGTGATCAGTATTAATAAGGATGGTCAGATTAGGATCTGTGTGGACTACAAGGAGATGAATGTTGCATGTGTGACTAATCCCTTTCCTATGCTATTCACTTAGGAAATACTAGAAGGCATTGCAGGACACAAAATCTATTCATTTATAGATGGATTCTCTGGGTATCATCAGGTTAGGATTTCCCATGAGGATCAGGAAAATACTACTTTTACTACTGAATGGGGCATATTTGCCTATACTGTGATGCCTTTTGGTCTGAAAAACACACCTACTGTATTTTCGTACATAGTTGTTTAAGTGTTCAAATATTTTATTCACAACTCCTTGCATGTTTATTTAGATGATTGGAAGGTGTATTGACTTGTTAAGGATCATTGTGATAATCTATGCTTAATGTTTGAAAGATGTAGACAGTTGAGTATCTCTTTGAACATCAAGAAGTGCATATTTGCTACACCATTTGGAATACTATTAGGACACATAATTTGTAAAGAAGGTTTATTGGCTGATCTAGCTAAGGTTGCAGTCATTATCGGCCTAAAAGAGCCTACTATTCAAAGTGAGGTGCATGGATTCTTGGGTCACATGAGATATTATAGGAAATTCACAAAGGGGTATGCCAAGGTTGCCACACCTATAGAGGAATTACTAAAAGGAAAAGGTACGTTCTATTGGGGAGAACTGTAGTAGCGCACATTCAAGACTTTAAAGAAGAAAATTACTACCACACATATTCTACGCTTTCTTTCATGAGACCAACCATTTCATGTACATGTGGATGCCTCTGGCATGACCATTGGCATAGTGTTGGCTCAGCCTGGAGATGGTATTATAGATCATCCTTATTATTTTTCTAGTAGAAAGTTGACTCCTATAGAGTATAATTACACAACTATAGAGCGTGAACATGAAGCTTTGTCAATGATCTATGTGCTACATAAATTCAGATAGTACCTACTAGCTACACCATTTTTAGTTTATACAGATCATATGGCATTGAATTATTTGGTAAAAAATCCCACTTTACAGGGGTGCATATGTAGATGGGTACTCTTATTTCAAGAATTTGATTTCACATTTGTGGTCAAACCAGAGAAAAGTAATTCTGGACCATACCATTTATCTAGAATAGAGTTAGGAGAAGAAGCATAGGAAATTGAAGATACCATGCCTGATGCATAGTTATATAGGTTAAAACGTGTTCCGTCAGAATTAGAGGACATTTTTTTCTTTCTATGAATAGGTATGGCACCAGAAGGAATCAAATCCTTAGAGAAGAAACAACTTGCTATACGAGTGGCACCCTATATGTTGATTAGCGGTGACCTGTACAAGTTAGGCTAGGATGAAGTATTACGCCGCTATGTACTGGAACATGAGCACATAGATATCATGGAGGAAGCTCATGGTGGTATTTAAGGTGGCCACTATATAAGTGACACCACTGTGTGTAAGATTCTACTCACTGGATTATGGTGGGAGACCCTATATAAATATTGTAGGGCATATTGCAAGACTTGTGGTCACTATTAGCATCTTGGGAAACCAAGTCAAAGAGATGAAATGCCTCTAAGACCTATTACTAGTGCAAAACCGTTTGAGAAATGCGCTATAGATTTTGTGGGTCTTGTTTCACCATCTGCGTGTAGGACTGCATCACGCTATATCATTACTTACACAGACTATCTGACAAGGTGGGAAAAAGTAGCACCTATAAAGGATTATACAGTTGCTACAATAGCCAAGTTTCTATGTGAAAATGTTATTACAAGGTATGGATATCCTTTGAGTTTTACCAATGATAAGGGAACACATTTTTTGAATGAGAAAATCAAAATTTTATTGGATGAATTCATGATTGCACACCATAAGACTACACCATATCATCCTCAGGAAAATGGGACTACTGAGGCTTTCAACAAGATTTTGAGCCAGACATTGACAAAAAAAATTGATGTTGGAAGAGAGGATTGGGATGATAAAGTTTCTACAGTAATTTGGGTGTATCAAACAACATACAAGTGGCTAAACAAGGCTACACATTTTCAATTGGTGTTTGGAGCAGAAGAAGTTCTTCCTTTTGACTTTATGTTACCTTCTTTGTGTATTGCGCCCACTAGAGGTCTAGCTGATGAGAAAACATTATAAGAATGGATTGAAAATTTGATTAAGTTGGATGAGCGACGAACAGTCACACGCTAGAGTCAGAAGTAAGAAAAAGCAAGACAGAAAGCATGGCATGATAGGCACATTAGGGACAAAAATCTTGAGATAGGACAAATGGTGCTTCTCTACGATTCTAAGTTTCTGTGCCATTTAGGCAAACTCAAAGTACATTGGTTAGGACCATATGTTATCACTCACATACTTGAAATAGGAGCTTGTCAATTAGAAATGTTTGATGGAATACGGTTACTCAGTTACTTCAACGGGAGTAGGCTGAAGCCCTACTATAAATAAGTATTCTTGGTGTTTGTAATAAGGAAGTATTTCCATTTAGATTAGTTTTTCAATTATGTATTCCCTTAATGTATTTCCTTCTTCATTGCTACGATTTTTCAATTTAGTCATTTTTGTGTGCAATAAGTGCATTTGCATGCCAGAAGCTAATTACCATTTGCAGTATTTTTATGCACAGAGGACTACACATATTATTTGTGTTGGGTGGCTGTTGATAAATAGGTAAACATAAAGGAACAAACTACTATAGGTGTTATTCAATGTGTGAAGAGTTGGTGAAAAGAAGATTGCTTCCAAATGAGGACCATGGATGGAGATAAATGAAGGAACAATATAACACGAGGTAAGCGGCTGCCATGGAGACTACCATGAGAAGCTGCAGTGATGAGGTACTCAGGTGCATGAAAGTGCACTGAAGTGAATTTTGTTGCCAGAAGGTAGGAAGGAGCACTAAAAGGTTATAGCTGAGCTATGAAGATGTGCTGTGTGGAAAATTTTCAAAAGGGTCACTTAATGAGGATTTTTGGTAGGTGAAGGAGTAACAAATGCACCAAATTTTTTAAAATATATATAAGGGAGGGATATGAGTTCATTCTTAGCATTGTAAATCACAATAATTTGAAAGATCTAAGTACAACCAATCTGAGAGAAGAGTCTTGAGAGGTGTGAAGAGTGTGAAACCGAATGTGAGAAGTGGATTTTTGTGCAAGATAATCTTACATCCCCATTGGTGAAGGGTTTGAGCAAAAGAGAGTGTTTGAAAGAGCTAGGGCACACATTTTCCAACTAGGACACATGGATTCAAGCTAGGGTTTGAGGTTGCACGTTGTGGAAGATAGAAAATGAGCATTCAAGGAAAGAACGTTGTGATTTACAGATGGCACAAAATAAAACACCTGTCGTAGGAGCAAAAGGGAAGAAAAAGGTGGAAACGGAGGTTGAAATTGCTTCCAAGAGTAATTTTTTAGAAATGTAATACCCATAAGGCATAATAATAGGCCAAGAATGGGACTCTCACGTCTAAAAATGCAAGATCTGTGACTACAACCACTACACATCAAAGAACAAAAAGGAATTGGTTACGCTATTAAATATGAAGACAAACAAGTGCACAACTTAGGATATGTCAGTGTATGATGATGCGGGAGAGAATTTGCTAAAGTAGATTGGAGTCTACCAGTTGTATGAGCTTCCATATTTTGGAATATGAACCTTTGTACCAGTGGCTGATGACAAGGGTGCATGAGGATTTATTTTATTTTGCAAGACGCAGGGTAAGGATTAAAGTTGCCCTGATTTTAACTATAACAAGATTAAGGGGCATAAGAGTATACCTGAACAATGATTTGACAGATAAGGCATCCATCTTGGAGACGTGGAAGGAGTTAGGATAAACCAAAGGTCCATGCGACATTGGATATAGATAAACTGAAGAAGTATCCCATCATACAGGAAGCTACACATCTGGTCACTAAGTTAAATGATCAAGAGAGATGGTCCCATGTGAACACAATGTGGCTACACATTGTAAGGAAAATGTCACAAGGAACAATCTACAACATAGCAGGCTACATTGCGGATAAAATCATTGAGGAAGCATGCACAAGTGAGAAAATTAGTTTCGTTGTTGTCCTATTGTCCTTGGTATTTTTGGAGATCAGGGTGCCTGATGGGCCGAAGAAAAAAATCTAGGAATACCCCATGCAGAATAAATCCCTGGTAGAAAGGTTTGAGAAGTACTCATGTGAAGGGTCGATGAGTGGGCCACTCAAGAAAATAGAAAATATGTGGTATGAAAGGATTCATGTGGCTTTTGAAGAGGAGTGGCACATCCCCAAGGTTTTACCTTTGGTGGTGGGCAAGGCAGTCTAGTTTGCAGTGTATCAACACTTTTGCATCGCGCAGTTTGCGATGAAGGATGGTACTTGGAGCCCCTAGTGTAAGATTTCATATTCCTTCACAGTAAGTTATTTCCAGGAAAAGGTCCATCAGTTCAATAATGCACGATGCTTGAACTTTGTTCTAAACAGGGTAGACTGCGACTACCACATGCTGCGCAAAACTTATGTCTATCTAAGGCAGACCACCTACATAGAAAGGCTGATTTCAGAAATGATAAGCATGAAGCCCGTGATTTTGGTGATTGAATATAGTGGGGATGTGCTTATATACCTTTAACTCAAGCCCAAGTTGAAGGGAAACAAATATTTAGAGAATGAGTTCATGCTCCCAGGGACACTTAAGGGAAAGCATACAGTGGAGAATGTACTAGCTCCAAAGCCCAATGAAATTGTAGAAGTAGATGATGAAGACGAAGAGTGCGAAGACAGTGGTGGCTTGGTGCAAAGAGGATGAAGGAAACCCTTAGACAAGGTATAGTCTAATTTTGTAAGTACTCGAGTCTAGACATAAGAATAAGGGGATGAAGAGTTGTAGGTTGGAGCAGACCGTGAGGAACGTCACTTTTGGAGGGTGTTTAGGAGAACAAGGACTCAAGGTGCTACTCCCCAATCAGTATAGAGATCACTACAACTTTCTCCATAAAAGGAGTCAACTTAAAAGAGAAGGAGAAAATTGAAGCTAGACGAGGAGGCAGATGAATCTGAGGAGAGCATGCACAAATCTCCTACACCAACAGAGGACGTGGAAGAGCCAAAGGATGAAGAAATGAAAGATGGTGATGTGAAGAATGAAGGAGAAGGAGTAAAATAAGGAGAGATAGAGTAAGATACTACTCAAAACATTGAAGATCCATCTCTAAATCTTTGTGCACCAGTTCCTAAGGGGCCAAGAAGTGGAAAAGTGGAGAGTTTACTGTTCCAACTTTGGGCTATGCTGAGGACAAAAGAAAAATTATTCATGCCTATTTTCAGAGCACGGTGAGCCCTAAGGATTTATATGGATGGGAGATGATGGATGAGGATATGGCCACCACACACACAAGAAAGTAGTTATCATGGTCTATGCACACACACATGGATGAGCTAGACTTCAACATATGTGAAGAATTGTGTGTGTTAAGAAGGTTGAAGAAGGCACCATAGGCCATACATATAACCATTAAACCTACTGTCATGTCTGATGAGCAGGTAAGCAATCCCTTGGTGAAGGTATCTACAAAGGTGGCATGGAGGAACATAGAGAAATCATCCACTATAAAGGCACTCAGAGAATAGATCAAGCCCAAGGATGCTAAGATTGCATGCTTAAAACAAGAAAATGACCTAGAGCAAAAAAATAATGGGGTTCTTATTGGCATAGTAGAGGAGATCGGGGATCATGTCCTCTAAGAAATACCACACTTAAAGCCCAAGGTGTCCAAAAATTTCCCTTCGGCTATGTACTATGTGCGTACTTTGGTTGATATGGTGCTTGAAGAGGGGCCAGTTAGAATGTTAATACCAAAATATCATGAATAGGAGGCAGAGAGGGAAAAGGCTACAATGATTAGAAATATTTCATCATACAAGGGATTGCTTCAAACTTCACAAGAGGAGCTAAAGAAAGCGGATCAAACATTGAATATCTGTACAACTCTGGAAGTAGTCATTAGAATAAGGACAATGGTAGAGGACAATGAAGTCCTAAAATCTATGAAGGATGAAACATTGGGGCACGTAGAGATACTGGAAGTGGTGAAACAAAAGCACGAGGCCCTTACAGCGGCCCTGGAGCCCCACAAGAACAGGTTGGATGAACTAGGAAAACTTATAGTGTAGAAAATGGATATGCTAGAAGGGAGAATGTCTACAATGGCTAACATTATGTTTGTATTACAAAAGGATAAGGGAGAAATTACACAGGATGAGTTAGAGTCTATTGTAGTGAATATCCTAGAAAAGTCAGAGGTCGTACTAAGTGAATGACAGGCATTAGAGGTTGAAATAAAGGAAGAATATATAGAACTCATTCTTCTAGTTGAAGCAAAGGGTGATGCAGAGTAAATATAGAAATTCTTTCACATTCTTTCCCTTACTTTATTCTTTATTGTTGAAGGGGTGGCCATTATTGGGGCAGAAATACAATTTAGTGTGCGGTAATGTTGAGTAGACAAAATGATATACTTAGTAGAAGGAACACATAAGGTTCACACGAGAGAACAGGGTGCAGTCAAAGGCACGAAAGGATATGGGAGAACACACACATGAAATATAAGGGAGGATTTGGGACTTAGCCATTTTCATATATATGGGCTATGTTTAGAGATAGCGTGATGAGAACATAAACCGAGATAATACTTTCATGACACACACGGGCTATTTTTGGATGAGTGGCTATGGAGTGCTTTGCATGGGTGCGAGCTAAGAATAGATTTGTTACTACCAGTTAACTAGAAGAGGTCTATTATTAGCGCACTTGCATATGTGGCTGTGATTGTAAAGGTGAATGGCTATTTTCAGCCTATGAACTATTTTTGGAGTTATACAAGTGGTGAAGGGAAATTCCCCACCCTTATAGATATGTAATGATCTACATAATATGGAGAGATTGTGTCAGAACTGAATTAATGTGAAGTTATGTTGCCAAATCTAATGTGCGCATAAGCTATGGTATTATCTATTGTAATGAGCTTTTGTGTATTTATAATTTTAAATATAATGGAGTGTATTGATTGAATCAGAGTATTAATCATGCGTATAATTAGTTCTTGCATGCTTGATTTCATCATGGTTATCATTTAATTCTGTTATTCTTTAGATCTAGATCTGAACATGCATTGTTAAATGATATATTAATTATGGATATGAATGCATTAAGTCGTCATCATGCTAACATCTTGCTCCAACAACCCTAAAGAGGGGCTTGATACCTTTGCACACTTTGGGTGAGCACTCATTCTAGGCTGAGTGATATGCCAGTGCGCCTGAGATTTTATTGATAAATTCTAGGTTACATCACGAATCTTAATTCTTTGTTATGTTACTCCAATGCAATGTAGTAATCCTTGACCTTAGTGGCCACTAGGATTTGAATATCATGTTTACCTTAATGGATGCTAGGATTAAAATTTTGTGTTCGAATACGTGTATTCAAGAAAACTCTTAATATTTGTCTTGTCTTGGAGTATTTATTGTCTTGTCTTATCTTAGAATATCAAATCAATGTAGTAAACATCCATCTTAGTGACCACTAGTCTTTGAATATTGTATTAGAAAATCAAAAAAATACTAATGGAGCCTAGCTCATTTTTCTAGTAAGTCATTACTAATTTTCATGAAAATAAAGAATATAAAAATTATCCTTACGGCTGTTAATCTCAATTATTTTTTATGTGTCACCAACACATTGTAATAATCTAAAACCTTAACGGTTGCTAACCTACACAAATGTTTTAGACAAAGGATAATTATAGCTCGACAGACGGTAGGCTAGACAACATTTTTCATGATTGAGGTTACAGAAAGATACATACATATACGTGTACAATCATGTATTAATGAATTTAACAAAACTCTATATCTCACCAATGATATGTAGCATGTTAATTTTTTTTATATAAAATATATTATTCTCTAGGTTCACATTTAATTAGAAATAAACTTCTGGTTTCATAAAATAGTCTTCGAAATAAAAAATTATATCATGGAGAACACAAAGCTATGTGGTTGTTAGAGTAGGTAATTACCTTAGCTCATGTTCATGTAGGTACTATATTTACCTTTATTGTATTTATCCTCACCCACCTATGTGTGTGGATATTTCTTTTTATTTATTTAGATATTAGGGGGATATTATCTAGTTGTTAGGTAGAGTTCTTTCCTTGATCTATGGTATTGAATAGATACTTGATGTCTAGTTCTCTCCTAAATCTATGGACTTGACTAGTTATTTGATGACTAGTTATTTCCTTGATTTATGGCTTGATCTACGACCATGATTGGTTCTTAGATTTTTATTCCTTGCCTATATAAGCAAGGCCCATTTTCATTGTAGTTCATTGAGTTCCATAATAATATATGATATTGTTGTTCATTTTTTTGTAAAGGTTTATGTAAATTTAGTCTGATGAATTACTTTCATCTTATTGATCATTGTGTTTGATTAGCATCTATGTTCTTGGCTTGGTATGATTTGGTTATCGTTCCTTTTATGGCATTAGATCAGGAGATTTCTATTGACATCCATCTGTATTTTTTATTTTGTAACTAAGGTATTTTGTATATTCATATATTTAGGCTTTGTTCATATTTTGTTTTTTTGTGTGGTTTTATGCAAAAGAAATCCTTCCATTGGATTCGGAAGGTCGAAAAACCCTAAGATTGACTGTAAACTCGGCCATTTCTGGAGGCGAAGGAAAGAGCATTTTATTTTGTTTTAGTGGCAACTAAAATAAATAGCAGAGCATAAGCTTGTAAAGTTTGTATCTTTTGATTGACAAATCGCATTTAAGTGACATTTTTTGCAATAGTGCTTGTTTTCTTATGCTCTTTCCCTTGGAAATATTTATTTTGAGAATCACACTATGATTATAAAGTTCCATGTTGTAACACGTGCTCAATTATAAAGTGGCAAATTTAGGGGGTGTTGTAATCACTTGTGGACACAATTTCGGGTGTTGCACTTTTAGGTTTTGCATTCTTGTATTTATCATGGATTCTAAGAATGATATGATTTTCTCTTAATTGTGTGGAATTTAATAGTATATTGTAAAAATTTTGGAAGAAAATAGATCGCTCAAGAAGCAGCATTATCTTCTACAAGCACTCTTTCACGATAAGGATACACTAATAAACTCACTGCAACAAAAACTTGCTATCTGCCAACATCGCTATCATATTGTGGGCCATCATATCCATGCTCCTAGTTGACTTGTAGCTATTGCTTTGGCACCCACTGACCTTGATCTTTCATTTTCTGAGCCTATTCTTGCTCCTGATGCTCCTGATCCTTTGAGGCTTGTTACTACATGTTCTTCCACATATGTGCCTATTGCAGTAATACATGATGTATATCCTACTTCTCATATGCATGGCTCTTGTGAGAAGCATACCACTGAATTCAGTTCTCAGATGCTCCATTTTATGGGTTTCACTGGAAGAGGTATTGGAAGACATTCACATGGTTTTATTTCTCCTATTCCATGTGTTAAGTGTAATTCTCACCATGGCATTGGTCTTCGAGTAGTTACTTCATTAGGATCACACATTGTTAGAGATCCTTCTTTTTTTGACTCAAATCTTGTCACGAATCATGAGCTCCACATGATTTTTTCACCTTTACTCAGGCTTGAGAAACTTGATATTTCTGCTATCATACATGATCGACCTAACACAAATTATGATGTTCCTTTGCATAAACCCATTGTGCCTTTTGCACCAAGTGATATGCAGGCATATTCTTCATCCATCCGTGTTGATTTGGGATGGATATCTGATCACTCATGGCGGCGACATATGAATTCATTAAGAGGAATCTACAGGTGTGGATCCTCCACAATTCATCCTCTTTCTCCACTATATATACCTCCTGCATTGTAATGCTCTTTGTTTTGAGAATTTTTCTTTAGCAGGTGTAGTGTATCTCTCTTATTGGTTGAGATATTTTACATCTATATTTTCAAAAATTTTGGCATGTTGACACCCTCTCTTGTGGGGGAGCTATTTTTGTGAAATCCCATGTTATTTTGTCAGTGTTCAAGTAGTTGTTTTTGGGAAACTCATATAGATCTGTGGTGTCACTCTACTCATTTAGCAGTATGGGAGGGTGTGGTGTTGATACTGCTTCTTTATGTTTGTGGCATTTGCTTGTTACCTTTGCTTTTCTTGGATTGTGGCACTCTAATTTATTTGGATATTAGGTCCTTGCCTTGTTGTCTTGGTTTTTCTTGGATCATGGAACACCTATTTGTATCAGTTGATCGATTATGTTTGTTTTTTTTACACTTTCTACATCACTCCATTGACAGTCTCCTTATATGGAGTTATTCTGGTGAAGCCTAGTGTCATTTTTTTTTAGTTTTATGATCGAGCAATGGATTCAGCCCACAATGCACACCAAAATTCTTCATCATTGTACAAATTTTTTGAGTCGAAATTCTTGGGATGCCTTGCAGCTGTTTCTTACTCTCTTTACTTTGTTGCTACTGGTTTTGGGTACCTTGCATTGTCCATTTTTTCCAATTATTGTACATGAGTACCTCATCAAGACTAGTTATCAGGACTCATATTGTGGACATGTTACTTCTATTTTGGCCCCTGGATTCACTTGAGGGGGGTGTTAGAGTAGGTATTTACCTTGGCTCATGTTCACCTAGGTACTTTATTTACCTTTATTGTATTTATCCTCACCCACTTATGTGTGTGTATATTTATTTTTATTTATTTATATGTTAGGGGGATATTATCTAATTATTAGGTATAGTTTTTTCCTTTATCTATGGTATTGAATAGATCCTTGATTTCTATTTCTTTCCTAAATCTATGGACTTGACTAGTTATTTGATAAGTAGTTCTTTCCTTGATTTATGACTTGATCTACAACCTTGACTGGTTCTTAGATTATTATTACTTTCCTATATAAACAAGGCCCATCCTCATTGTATTTCATTGAGTTCCATAATAATATATGATATTGCTTCTCAGTTGTTTGCAAAGGTTTACATAAATTTATTTTGGTGAATTAATTTCATCTTATTGATCATGGTATTTGATTATCATCTATGTTCTTGGCTTGGTACGATCTGGTTATCGTTCCTTTTAGTGGCATAACATAAGGTCTGCAAAAGGAAATATATATTTAAAAATATAATGATTAAAATTTATATTTAATAATATTTACACGTATATATAATATGTTTACCTTCTATTTTACATTGAAAAAACTTGATAAATACATTACATTTGATTATTTATACATGGGAAAAGGTATAGAATTAAAAATATATATCAACACCGTATAAACAATGAAAATTAAAATAATTAGCCAGTATAATTTCTTTCATCTTAATAAAAATCATTAAAGGCATTCATAATGAATACCTAAACTATACAAAATCAAACCATTGTGATTTTTTAAAAAAGTGAATACGTGCCTCATGTTTTACAATTGGGGAGACATGCCATCACTATCAGGAACAAAAAATCATAGGCAGCAGAACGAAAAATCCACAAAATAGTTATACAAAGATAGACATAGAAGGCCTAAAAAGGGAACCCGTTTAACAGAGACGAATACAAGAGCTATGGTAGAACAAAAAATTGTGTTTTCAGAAAG
This sequence comes from Taxus chinensis, assembly GCA_019776745.2. Lineage (NCBI taxonomy): Eukaryota > Viridiplantae > Streptophyta > Pinopsida > Cupressales > Taxaceae > Taxus > Taxus chinensis. The sequence continues at coordinate 650,994,815 of CM034154.1, read as the reverse complement.
AATAAAAATTGTAAACGGGATTACATTTTCTTTGGTTATGGCAGAATATAAAAGGTGGTTTCAGAAAGAGCAAGGTGGTTTGAAAACCGGGTGAAACAAAACTAAAAAGGAAGCGTAGGGAAAGGCAGGGCTAGATTGATGTGTAAAACGGAAAAACTAAGTGAAGATAGAGTGACTGAAAGTGTCTGCCATCAACTAAGGTACACATACACTAAAATAGATGATTTTGATAAATACTTATTTTAGTAGTATTTACAATTATTATATTCTTGATGATGTCTTTGAAACCTTCGTCTCCTCTCTCAAACAAACTATCTGCAAGATTCTATACACAACCTCTTTTGCTTTCCCTCTTTGAGTTTTTCCTTTGTGTGCCTCATGCTCTGCAATTGAGATTTATAAAAAATGGGTGGGATAAGTGCACTCATAATTGTGATCTATCCACAATCACTTTTTATATCCTCCTTTGTGTGCCTAAAAATGATATTATAATCATTTCATCAATGTTCCCTTGCAAAAAATGGCCAAGATTCGTGCACGTGGACATGTAATCTAGTGCCTACGTGTATCATATTATGATTCAAGAGCTTCTTTTCTATGATGCCAAAATAAAAAGAAACCATAATCTATATTTCTCTTGGGTATTTAATATTTTTTGATACATTAGATGAAATAAATTACAACAACGGAAAAAGTGCAGGATATGAAAAATTGAAAATTTGAATTTCCCCATTTTTAAGAAAATGTGCAGGATATTGAAATTTTAAATATTCACATTTAATGCGGGAGATTTCACAATTTGAAATTTGAATTTATCCCTCATTAATATTCACATTTAATGATGGGGATAGGAGAAACCAAATTTATAAAATTTTCTTTTGAAATGAGTGGGAAAATGGAAAATGTTTCTTTTTGAACTTGCATGACATCGACAAATATTAATATAAACATAATAATATATATTATAAGAAATTAGAAGTACAAATTTCTAAACATAGTTTTAAAATTTAATTGATTAATATACACACATTTATTATTAATTTTTATCAAATTCAAATTCAATATTGCTAGATATAGTGCCCGCTAATTTAAATTAATTGTTTAAATAAAAAGTGCCACGTGCCAAGTTTTAACTAGATAATTAGGCGACAATATAATTGACACATTTATTAAGAAATTTTTATTTAAATAAACACCTACAAAATACTTTTACCCTATAAAAATATGCTATATTATTATGTAAATGAAACCCACTAAAATGTTTACACGTGACATGAAATTTCAAATATCTTTTTTTTTTTAATATTTTGGTATTAGTTACATTTTACACTAGAAAAACTAAAACATAATTTTCCACTTCACATGTATTTCACATCAACTTATATATAGGAATGAACTTAGTGACCAATAAGCTCCATTAATATGATTTGTTATTCTAATACCAAATTTAAAATAATAAATCCTTAGGTTTTAGCAGCCACTAAATTATTCCTTTCAATAGTTGTTAATGAACAACTTTGTATGTCTTATGATTTTCAGTTATTTATTGAGCAAAATCCTAGCGGCTATTAGCCTCTGTGATTCTTAGGATTCCTTTCAAGCAATGTTAAAACATATATTTACAGCTTTAGATAGCTAGTATTTTTCATTAATTATAAACATATCATATTGGCTATACAATGCCTGATGTAGCCAAGTGCTGCACTACATACCCTTAAGAGGGATCATGACTTATATATTTCTCATAAGTTATATTATGTCTAACACAAAATTCATATCATTTCATATCTAGGAAAATGCTTAGTGAGTGCTAAGCTCCATTACTTACATTAGATCAAAAATATGTTCATATTAAAAATAATTCTTAGAGATTGCTAAGCTTGAAAAATTAGTAAAAGGAATGGTTTGGTGGCCACTAGGCTAAAAAATTTCTTTTTTTGAAAGTAGAAATTGAATAAAAAATCATAGTAATAGACATTATGGGTTGCTAGGGATTTTCTTTTATATATTTCGATGATAAATATATGTGTAATGGACATTTTTACTCTCGAACGCTATGGAGGGATTCACCTAGTTGAGAAGAAATAAATTTATTTTAAAAAATGTATGATACTCATAAAACATCATAGTGTAGAGATATGTCATCTTACATGTGGTTGGGGCAAGCTGCATTATGTCCTAAAGGAAGGATTTAATGTTTAGTTATGTTTTTGTTATTGTAAAAAATATTTACTTAGATTAACAGCTGTCAAGCTCACACATTTTCATATTTTCTTCATTATACACATTGGTGTATATCGAATAAAATTCTTAACGATTGTTAAGCTCCATTACTTATTGAAAGGAAATTCTTAGTGGCTACTACGCTCAAAAAATCCTTAATTTTGAAAATACAGATCGAATAAAAAGTCATAGTAGTATATCTTAGTGGTCATTAGGTGTTTTAATTTACTTATTTGTGTCAAAAATATTTGTGTAATGGACATTTTTTACTCTCGAAGGCTATGTATGGTTTTCCCTAGACAGGAAAAAAGACTATTATTACCAAAACTTTGTAGGGTTCTCATACAACATCATGATGTGTAGACAAGTCGTATTAAATGTTGTTGAGGAAAGTAGGATTTTTTATAATAACATTGTATTGTATCAGCCGGAATTAAAATTTAGTTAGGATTTTGTGGATATCAACACTATTTTCTTATCTTAGCGACCACAGGGTCAAACCTATGCATCTAATCTTTATAATAGCGACCACTAAGCTAGATTACTTATTGAAAGAAATGGCTTAGTGACCGTTAGGCTCAAAAAATGTTTATTTTCAAAATAATGATCAAATAAGTAATCAAATGCACATAATCCATGTGAATCTCATTGCATGTTTTTTTAATTTTATCATTGGATAAATAATCTTATATTGGGTGTTAACTCACTGCATGTTTCTTAATATCTAGATGGCTATGCAAAGTTTTTGATAGTTTAAGTGAAAGATAATGAAGCTACTTGACCTCGTAAAATCATATACAAATTTCCATTTTGTAGTAAATAAAATTATGTAGAGATGACTTTATTGGAAAGTAAGATTAAATTTAAATATAAATTTAAAGAAAGAATGAAAACTAATCAAACATGCGTATGTAACATCTCAAGAGTGATTATGACCTTTATATCAACTATTTTGTTATAAGTAAACGCTATAAGATTACAAAAAGTGCATTATGCACCTACTGGTATTTGATCGATTAAATTCTCATACTATTTACATCTATGTACATAGGAAAATTAATCAATAGAACCCCCACCCACTAAATCTTCATATTTAGAAGAGATGTCTATGATTTTGATCAGCTCCACCACCACAGACCCAACCTCAAACATCTCAAGTGACTTTACCAGGGAGATTGGCCTAACCTTAGAAAAGAGATGATAGTACACATCCGATGTCGAGCCACACATAATCTCCCACCAGCACAGAGGAATGGAGAGGGGAGTAGCTATGGACGATAAATAAAGAAAAAGTAGCCGAAGGACACATGGTTCCTTTTTCTCATAGAAACTAGCCACCGATTCAGTGAAGGACTTCAAAATTTCCACTCTCCTTCCTAATTTAACAAAATCATTCTTGTCCAGCTATTCCACTTGATGAGATAATTTATCTAAGAACAAGGGATACGAAGCAATACATCCTTTCTCAATAGTTATCTCCATGCCCACTCCATATTTTGGGTGAATCCATTTTTGACCAATAGCCACTTCCTTAAATTTATCAGGATTAATGATTAGAATGTGTTCAATAAACTTAGCCACTTTTTCCAAATTTATGTAGGCATGACCAAATATATGCATATGTTTTTCTCCCAAAATCTTTTTAATGTTTTTCATAGATTGTTTGGAATCAACAAAAAACATTAAACTTAGCCTATGCTTGTAAATTATAGAATAAAAGGCCATCTCGTGATCTAAACCGAGAAACAAAAGTAGTGGAAGCATGGGAGACTCTATTTCCCAAAAAATCATAAGGAAAAATATAAAAAATAGAAATCCCGATAAACACGTAAAAATCCCCCCTACGCTAGAACACACATGAGAACAAATATTAATTATTAAATATAAGAATGAGTGACATTAATGATATAATCCAATCAAATAATTTGCACTTGACCATTTCCAATATGTTAAGGACATTATGATTAATATTAATTAATACCCTCATGGAAAATATGATTGATATTCCACAATTAAAACCATATGAATATAATTTAACTCAAAAACAAATAAAATAATGAGATACGAAAACTCATCATTGTACTTTGAAGTCCAACCGAACTACGTGTATCAATGATGTGTACGTTGAAATACCAATTATCTACTTATCACCTTTCCCAATGTATTAAAAATAATTTCATAGCCAACATGAATCACATAACCATAGTCATAACCAAAGTCATAAATCAAAGCACGCTAATCATATAAATTTTGTCATAAATGTAAGCATTGTCATCAACATGGTCAAAATAATATGGATTTTCAATTATGAGGTACCCATGAACATTCCTATAATGAAAAATCAGGACTAGTTAAGCCTTTTCTTCACGAGGTAGGAATGAGCAAGCCTTCAGATCATGATCATAGCCTTCATTCCACTATTAAAGATAAAATGACTGGTTATGAATTAGAAGTAATAGATTCACGGCCGCTAAGCTCTATTACTTATCAAAAGGAATGGATTAGCTGTCACTAAGGTCTGATGTTTCTTATTTTCAAAATATTGATTGAATAGAAAATTATAGTAAAATAGATTAATGATCACTATATTATTATGATTTATAAATCCGATGAGAAATATGTGTGTAATGACTATTTTAAACTATGGAAGTCGATGATAAATTATGGATATGTCAAAGACATAAAATATTATTGAATTTTAAGATATGTTGATGGCAGTATTCAATTAGAAACTCATTCAACAATATTGTGGATGATTCCATACTCCCAAGAAATGAAAATAAATTTTAATGGTAATGTGGAGTTGCGTATTAAAAGTGTGATAAATGAGTTTGGTTGTAATGGAGAGGTGACTAGTTGTCTTTGTTTCATTAAATTTTGAGTGACTCAGACCTTCCCCATAACACCCACAATGCTTATTAGTTTTATTTCCAAACCATTGTCTTTTCTATGAATTTTCAAGGCTTTTCAAAATCTATAAGTTTGTTTAACAATAACAGATTGTTCTAGTGATTATGGCATGCATATTGTTATAGTGACCATTACACACATAGCGTTCAAATAACATGCATAAATTGGCTCATTTAAATAGTATTTTTCTAAGCCATTGATGTAGGTGATATTTTTGTGTACAGTTCACTTTCTATGTACCCAAAAGTGTTGTTAGCCAACGTTCCTTTGATCTAGATCGTCCACAACTTTTTTCTCAAATCAACAAATATTCATATGATCCTTTTAATTTCCTTTTTCCCATCTCATGATCCACAAAATTGAATTAGTATAATGGGCAGTGCTTCTTGTCTTTTACCCATAGGCCTTTTTAACTAGATTTTAGAATATTTTATGCTCCCACGTAATGATCGGTGATTGATAAAAAAAAAATAGTGATATATAAGGTAATAGCTAGCCTAGCAGTCGCTAATCTCAAATGTTTGTTATGTTACATCAACACAATAAAATAAATATCAAGCTTATCTTCCGTTAGGCTTATAATATTGTGTTGAAATATGAAAATCTTGACCTTAGGAGGCAATCCTAGGTGGAAATTGAGTATGGTCGTAATGGCAAGGTGACTGGTTGTGTACATTTTATTAAATGCTAAGCGACTCAAAACTACCTGAAAGACTATTACCAGATATATCCAAATAAGTCATACTCCCAAAGTACTTTAAGCCACTGGGGAATCCTCTTTCCACCATCCTTCCAAGGAGATTGACGCCCAATACTTTTCCATTGTTGTTGTGTGAACACTGAATTCTAGAAAATTTACAGATAAATCCTATGTTGTTTATTCACAAATTGTCACATGAAAATGGAATATTTTAAGTATTTCAATTCCATTTAGTGTCAGACAAGAATTTGATTTTATCTTTTCTAAACTCAGTCATGGGTGGTGCACTATGGCATAGAATTGAGCATACTATCTCTGCCAGACTCATCATGCCAGTTTTCTTCGTGGTCATGGCTATCACTTTGGCCTTGTTAAAGGAGGACCAGAGGGAGACTGAGTAGAACACCTAGCTTTAATTATTCCTAATTCCTTCAATACATCACAGAAGGGGGGATGCACTATGAATTAGGGTGCGCTATGACATGGCACCACAAAAATCACCATGCCAATTTTGTTCATTTCCATGGTAATTAATTTGGCATTGTGACATGATGAAAAAAAGTAATCTTTATCAAACATCTAGCTATATTTTTTCCTAATTCCCTAAATCTTACTCAGGGGTGGGGGTGTGTTATGGGTGGGGGGTGCGATGTAGCATGGTACCACTAGACTCACCATGCCAATGTTATTCATGGCCATGGATATTACTTTGGCCTTGTGACATGAGGACCAGAAGGAGGTTGGGTCAATCACTTAGTTATATTTTTCCCTATTCCCTAAATCTATCTTAGGTTTCTGGTGCACTATGGCTGGACGTGTTATGAGGAATTGTACCACCAGAATCAGCATATGAATGATTTCTATTTCCATGGGTATTAGTTTGGCCTCGTGACAGGAGGTCCAAAAGGAGGCTTGGTCAAACACCTAGCTATATTTGTTCCATATTCCCTAAAGTTGTCTCCTCCCCTATAATTTTAAACATATTTTATCACAAACCACATGATTGAAAGAAGCCAGAAGATGTGGGGGAGTGAACTAATGGGGAACTTGGTTCTAAAATATACCTTTTTTTTTGTGCAGATCCCTTTGTGCACAAATTTTGATGGAAAATCCATTCTTTCTTTAGTCGTGACTTGCCCTTTCACCCGCTTCCTGCACCATGCAATGTTGGCCTAGTGTGTGACTCACATAGATAAATATGATGATGGGAAATTGGAACAAGATGCTTCCAACTTCCATATATTATCCTTCCCAGTCAACATAGGATGCTTCCAACTTCCGTAGACTACCTTTACAATTTCCAACTTCCATTTTTGTTATTCTATGTTTTTGTAAATATCCACCAAACTCATTGAAAGAGATGTCAAATATTTCATCTTTCAAGTTCTACTCCATTCTTCCATGTCCCTTCTTCATCTATTGATCATAAATTATATTCGTAGGCAAGGTAATTACTAGCATAGTGGTCGTTGAACTATGTTCCTTCTGTTGGTGCTCAAATTAGTCTCGCCTCGTTTGTCATTGAATTTCCTTAGTTTGCGGCCTCTGTAACATTTTTTACATTCCTATTTTGGTGCTGCGGGGAAAATGTGGAACTTTTTCCTTTTTGGAAAATAAGTATAAAGTGAAAAAATGAAGCGTAGGTCTGTTGGGACCCACATCAGAAGCTAAAGGCAGAAGGGCTGAGATGTGGGGAAAATTTGGAAAAAAATTCTTTTTCCAAAAATGAGGTAAAATAGCAAAATCAAGTTGTGGTTCATCTGGGACCCACATTAGGACACGTTTTAAGCCTGTTTTCTGAGGGCGAAGGGGTAGAAAAAAATGTCAAAATTTTACTTTTTTGCAAAAGTTATAAAATGTCAAAAAAGTTCTCCCGTGCCCATTTCCAATCACATTTTTCCATGTGGAGGGCTCAGATTAAAATTTGAAAGGCAGTATCAATGGTAGCTTTACATTTCATTTGATTTTTCTACCATTGAAGCTCCGAGATGTTTGGAGATGCATTTTTTGCATCATTCTTCATCAAGATTTTGGAAAATTCGTGTCGTTTTGGTCTACAAAGTTCAATTGAATCAATTTGGGAGATCAATTTGTAAATCTGAAGTACTTTTGAAGTAGATTTTTTCTTGGGCTCGTGTAAAAATGCAAAATTCTAGATCTAGAATTTGCAGAGTAAAATTTTAGAGGAAAAGGAGGGAAAAAGGCTGAAATGATGAAAGTGCAGGCGCAAAAGGTGAAAAAGGTGTTGCCTTGAGAGCAAAAAGGGATGACCTGTCAAGTCCAACTATGTAGAGGCTTTTAAAAATGATTAAAAAGGGGATTTCTCACATGATATAATCAAAATGATTAAAAAGAATCCCAAAAAAAATTGGCATTTCATCCTAGTCATTAGTCGAGGGCCCAAGAAATGTGTTCTGTTCACAGTTGGTCCACCTGGAAGATTTCATATCTGAATATGTTAAACGTCGTTGTCTAAAACAAATTGGTAACAAGCAAAGGTCCCTCAAATATTATTCTCTTTTGGGGGGGAAATTAACTGGGAAAATATGTATAAATGCAATGAGAATACTCTTGCAAATGGTCGGAGTATGAATTCTTGAGAAAAAATATGAGAAAGTTGTCTTCCCGAGAGACCAAAGCCGAGATTACCTATTATTTTCTTCTGTGTTAGATTTGCTATCATGTCAAGTTAGTGGCAAATGTATAGCCACTATTAAGCACTCAGATTTCTCTGGAAGCTTTCTACTGTTGATGAATCCAAGCAATTTTGGAATTAATTTGTGTCTAATCTCTAGCAATTTTGTGTTTGCTTTATTTTTAGAATGTCAGCGAATAGTTTCTTTCGTTCCTATTGCAATATTATAATGATTTTTTTGTGAAATCACATAGGATCTTGTCCCTATGATAGTCTAATGGTATTTTCAATTTCATTTCAAGAAGATCCTTCATCTTGGATGAGATAAACAAATTTAAAATCAATTCACTGTCATTTGTTGATAAAGATTGTCTATAAGTATTTGGGTGTACCTTAGGTGTGATTAATCAGAAACTTTAGTGTTTAATTGAGTCTTCCAATTCAAACCTTCATGTTGGAGTCTCAAATATTATGTGAAAACATGTTTATCTGAGCCTCCATTGAAGCACACCTTCTGGTTGAAGGAACGTCTTAACTATTCTAAAGCTTTCCATTGTGAAGTTGTTCATTATTGTGAAGTCCCTCCAAAGATATGGTATAATCAACTTTATCCTACTTCATCTCCCACCAAAATCATTTAAAAACCATTGATCCACCCTTAAGTACCCCTATTTGCCCTGTGTATCAACAAAGGAACAAAATTTACTTGCAAACATATGCAGAACAATCAGGATTTCTCAATGTCTTTAGTAACCTTTGCCTTGTATTAAAAATATCTCCATAATCTGGAAGTGACAACTCGTGAGAGTCATGTTTGGTGTGTTGATCAAATTTTCCCAAGGTATTCTCTATAAAATTTGTGCAAAAGAAGGATTTACCAACATTCTTCAATAATAGAGGTTACAAAATAGGTTCTCTTACCTTTGTTGAGAGGCACAACCTAAAATAGTTAGGATAAGATCACATCCTTTTAAGGTGCTACCTACTTCTTCAAATCCTGAGTGCTAAAAAGTCAAATAGATTGCTTCCTTGGCTACAAAACGACATACATAATCATCTATCTTCCTCTGAGTGTCTTGTCAAATCCATGATTCTACTCATCCTTTGAAGGAGATTAAATCTAGGTACCAACATCTTCTTCTCCTCAACAGTCACCTAACTGGATGTAATATTTTAGAATTTTGTGTATTGGTACAAGAGATATCTTAATAAGTGTCTAACAATGGAACTGATTGGGTATTTCAATTCTATAATAGTGTCAAACATGCATTTGATGTCATTTTATATAAAATCAGGCATGGGGGTGTGTTTTGGCATGGAATTGATCATAGTAGCACAACCAAATTCAGCACACTATTTTTTTTTGTGGCCATGTCTATCACTTTGACATGAGGACCATAATTAGTTTGGGTTAAACACCTAGCTATATTTGTTCCTAATTCCCTAAATTTTTCTCCTCACCTATAGTTTAAAATGTCTTTTCTCACAAATAGAAAGAAGATGTGGGGGATTAAAGGGATGGGGCACGGGGTTATGAAATGTACCTTATTTTTTTGTTCAGATGCCTTTGTGTGCTTCTTCCGATGGAAAATCCATGCTTTATTTGGTTATGAAAAACCCTTTTCACCCATTTCTTTTTTCCAGTGTGTGACCCGCATAGAAAAATATAATAATGGGAAATGCGAATGAGATGCTTCCAACTTACATAGACTACCCTTCTAGGTCAACTCAACATATTAAGGATAATTCTGATTTTATTTCACCTATTTTCAATTTTACCCTCTCACTTTTACCCTATCTTGTCTAATTTTCTCCTTACTATACACAGTAATGTCAAATGCACATTCACTTATTATCTCCACTTAAGTATCTTCAACCATTTACTATAAAAACTTGTTATTTATCCACATTACATTAAAATTATTTAAAAACCCACCTTGTTATATTTGTTCCCAATTCCCTAATATTGTCTCAAGCTTGGGGGTGTGCTATGGCATATGTTTTACGTTGTGGATTGGGGATGCACTGGGGGTGCACTATGGTTAGGGGTGTGATGTGGTTCGGGGTACACTGTGACTAAGGGGTGTGTTGTGGCTGAGAATTGCACTGTGGTTGGGGGTGTGTTGTGGTATGGCATCACCAAACTCAGCATGTCAATGTTGTTCATGGTCATCCAGCTCACTTTGGCCTTGTGATAGTAAGACCAGAAGGAGGAAAGTTCTAACACCTATGTATATTTGTTCCCAATTCCATAAATATGTCTCAAGTGTGTGGGGTGGGCTTCGGTTGGGGGTGGATTATGTCATGGCACCACAAAAAACAGCATGCCAATGTTGTTCATGGCCATGGCTATCACTTTGGCCTTATGATAGCAAGAACGGAAGAAGGCTGGGTCGAACACCTACCTATATTTGTTCCCAATTCCCTAAATATGTCTCAAGCATATGTGGTGCATTGTGGGTAGGGGGTATATTGTGGCATGGCACCACCAAACTCATCACGCAAATGTTGTTCATGGCCATGGTCATCACTTTGAAAGGTAGACCAGACTAAAGATGGGTCATCCACCTAGCTATTTTCGTTCCCAATTCCCTAAATCCATCTCAAGCATGGCGGTGTGTTCTTACTGGGGGTGCCCCATGTCATGGTACCACCAAACTCGACACACTAATGTTGTTCATGGCCATGGCTATCACTTTGTCCAATATTTTTGTCGCCATGGTTATTTACAATTTCCAATTTCCACCCACTTCTAAATTAAATTGGAGGAGATAGCAATTTTTGAATAGAGGAGAGTAGAGGAGAACAAAATATTTACCTTCATATTTAGTTTGCTTGGTTGAGACGTAAATTGGTGAATAAAAGAGAGGGGGGAGAGGAAATTTAAACTCTTTTCTCTCTTTTATGTCAATTAATCCGGTTTTTCCCTTAATTATTTATATTTACTACATATATTATTCCTGTTATTTGGTTGTATCTCATTATGGTATGATATTTTTCATATCCTACATGTTAGTATTTTTTTCATCCTCCTATCAAATCTGTTTTATGCCTAGTTTTTGAATTTCAAATAAGAAGATTTTTGTATTGACATCTTCCTCTCAGATGCCTCACAATGTTTCTTATCTACTTTGTGTTAGGTTGAAGTTTTGGTTTTTATGCATAACTATATTGTTGTATTATTATTATTTTCTTATATTTATTTTTTATGACTATTTCAATTTATCTTAGTGTATCTGAAACTTGGGAATATTATATGAAATTTTAGGGGTTAAGATGGAATTAAAGCAACCTATAATATGTTTCGGTTAGATATTGACATGAATATTGTTGTTTTTTATGGTGGTTGATGTCACTACTTGATGTTGGTACACGTAATGGATTATAATCTAAGTGAACATATTTGATTAGGCACTTCAGTATGCAAATAAATATACTACCTAGTAACTACACCATTTATCCCACAGTCATTTCCTCCTACTTTTCACAATGCTTTCATATGCTTATGTATGACACCTTATTTATCTTATTGTGAGCTACATTTATCATCATAAAACTCATATCATTATGAGATATACTTTGAGTTCTTATGCATGGGAAGATATTCGTTCTCAAAACCAATGTGTTCAATGGAGGGAAAGGAGACAGTGAGATATGTATATACCTTTGTTTTGACCCTACAAAATATATCTATTTTTACTCTGTTCTCTAGTACATGCATCATTGATTTGGATTTTATATTCTTTGAAAATGATATTCCAATCAAAGTATTCAAGAATAACAAGGGCCTAGTAGTTATATATCAATTGAATCAAACCATGAAGACCTACTCAACTTATATAAGGATAAGAGAATGGGATACAAGAGGGCGACATGAGAAAACAAATTTGAGAAAATATTTATTCCAAAATGATAGGTGTGATGAAAATGTGGCTCATTCACAGTGTCCAACACTGGCCAAAAAATGGTGGCAATTCTTGACTCACAAACAATACAATTATGGGAAAATATGTCTTTTGATTGATGTAAACCATATAATAGTAATTCAATGTATCTCTAAGGGCATTCGATTGTGTTTCTCGCAAGAATTTTGCTTGCATTGTATTAAAAATTAATTCATTTTCTTTCTAATGAAATTAAGTGACCCATCGTTTATATAGAGAATGGAACAATTTATAAGCACAAGTTCTACTTTCTTTCATAGTAGCTTAATTTTTGATATGCATAGCTCCCAATGATGATTTCACCTTTTATTGATAAATTTGATATTTAATTTATAATAATAAGAAATAGTAAACTTAAGGCCATGTACAATCTAAGGAAAGACGGCTTGAGTTGTTTCAATTCTATGATTGAGATAAGAAAACTTAAATTTCTACCAAAACAAAATTACTTCTACCACATATCTTCAGTAATTTTCAAATTTAACCCAAAACAGAATGACTGACTCGCATAGGTTCGATATTTTACTTCAATAATTTCATTTTTATAATATCAAACAAAAAACGTCATATTTTGAGAGAATCATAACAAATGTGAACACTTAATTTTATTAGAAGTTTCATCACAAATCATAATAACACCATTAGTATTTGAGACCAATCCCAATATCAAGGATGTGCATAATGACTCCAACATTGAAAGTGCAAGTCCTCGCACTTTGAATGTGCAATTCCTCACACTTTGAAAGTGTGAAGCTCTCAATTTCCTCACACTTGGGAAGTGTTGGCCTCGCACTTTGAAAGTGTGAGGCTTGCAATCTGAAAGTGCGAGACTAGCACTCTGAAAGTGTGAGGATCACACATTGATATTTCTTTTGCAATAATTTATTGTTATATTTTATTTTAGTTTTGATCCAACAAGAACATTCCTTATAATAGTTATCAATTTCTAACCTTAAATGGAGTCTTATACTTTTAAAGTGTGAGGAAAGTGTGAGCAATGCCTTTTCAAATTGTGAGGTTTGCGCTTTGAACTTGCTTTTGCAGGAATTTATTATTAGTGTTGTTTTTTTAAAATCCAACAGCCTCATGTCTTATAATAGTTAACGGCCACCAACCATACATACTCCCAACAAGAAAATCTAAAAATAGAAAAATTGGAATCTAATAAAAGTGATATTGGAATCCAATAATACTGAAATTGGATACAATAATAGAAATATTAGAATCCAATAATAGCAAAATTGGAATCCCATAATAGTGAAATTGGAACTTGAATAAGCCCAATAATGAAAATCTTGGAATCTAATATTTTTACTAATGGAACCCAATAATAGTAATAATGTTATCCACTATAATAAAAATGGAATCCAATATATGCAAACACGGAGATAGATTTCTTCCAAAACTTGTAATACTAGAGTCCAGATTCACTAGAATATGTCCATATTTACTTAAATCAACATTGACACGAGTAATTTATTACTTCCTCACAACACTACTAACATGTAACATGGGCCTCTTCCTCTTTAATGTTTCAAAATCCTACACAATTATTTATGTCAAAGTACCACCTTATGGCGCCACAAAAATGTGCATTCCTTCTAAGCTATATTTTTTTCAAGCTTGTAAAAATTGTACCGAGATCCATCTACATGGTGTGGTCCATGGGTTTATTGGAAAGTGTTAAATAAAAACTAATAAATTCATAGACTTTTTTTTCTCTTCTGTTATTATACTTTTAAAATTTGGAAAGTGTCAAAGAAAATCTAAGATCTTTCTAGATTTTTCATTCCACCTTCCTCAATAGATTTTCAAATCAAGATGGAATAAAAGTACATGGGTTCTTTGTAGTCTAAATCCTACCTCTTCTTTAATATCTCATATGGAAACAAATTGGAGACTAATCACCCCAAATCCTCTAACATATCCACAAGAAAATTCCAAATATCCAAGGTATGAAAATAGTGGGAAATCCTCCCTCTTAAAAATAAACATGTGTATTCCTTCCATGTTTTCAATCTCCTTCGCATACTTTTTGCAATGTTCCTTTCATTTAATGTTTAATTTTTATCATATAAATTGAATACACTCTATATTATAGGTGGTTTTATCAAGGAGCATGTCAACATAAACACATCAATAAGATTCTTCGAGTAAAGGAAAAGTGTGTGTGTACACTCAAGTATGGTTTTCCATTAAGCATGTAATTTTCAATTACACACTCAAATTGGGTAAATGTAGAAACTAAAATGTAGGAACTTGTCCTTATGCAATTTAAATTTTTACCATGTACCCTTGCTAAGATGAATGATCAAATTAAACATTTAATCTCCTTATCTAGTTATCTCTTATAAAACTTTATTATATTTACACCCTACACTCTCATTAATTATGAGAATATTATTTAATCTGAGTAGCATATAAAACTCTAATATTCATGGAACAACATCTAGTTTTAATATTTCTCTCTAGTGTGATAATCTATGAAAGGGTTAGGATGTAGGGGTAGGTATTGGCTAACCTATACAGTCTCACCCCTTCATAATCACAAAATATAATTTTAATATTAAATCATTATTTGGGTCATTTTATCTTCCTAGGTTTGGCATTATTAGAACATTTCACCTATGAAAGGTTATATAACCAACTCTTTATTAATTTATAACTCAATTAAAATTATCACAAGCTACTATTGCAAAGATCATTCCAAAATCACTCAATATGTTCCAACATCTTCCTAAATTAGTTATGTATCATCTAGAGAATTCCCTACTACAAGTATGAATTACCAAACCAAGTCAAAGAGTCTAGCTTCATCCATTTTCAAATATAGAGTTGCACCTTAGCAAGAGATAATTCATTCTAAGCATTGCATAAGGGTTCCAATAAACAAAAGGTTAGTTCATATATTTGAGGATTACAACACATAATCACTACCACATTGGCTACATTATATACTACACAATTATCCCACTATCTTGGTCTTAAGGGACACGATTGCACCCCTAAGGGGTTGGTTATCTATGCACATATGCACAAGCAATTAAGATATTGAAATGAGGGTATGTAGTGCAGCACTTGGATTTGTTTATAAGATAGGATTTTGACCATCAAGGTTATTCCATCCTCAACCACACACATATTTTATCCTTTGGTTTTCTAATACTCTCATGAAAGGTTATGCAAGTTGATAGGGTTCTAATTTATTGAATGATATTACAATTCATAATGAATCTTTATGAGTAAGAGTAAAATATAATGAACATCATTTCTAGAAACGTGATGCATACCAAATTTTGAAGATCTATACTTTCAAAGGGTCAAAATTTGTACGCATTCAATTTAGTATAGTAAATTTCAACCCTATACCATATATAATTTGTATATTCATACCACTATTTAGTTTCCAATTCCGAAAAATACAGTTTAATATATAAAATTCCATATCCTCTGATATCACTATCTTACACATTTATATTCATTCTATCTCATCAAAATTAGAGTTAACTTTATATATCATCTCATGTTTTGATAAATTATTTATAATTATCAACCATTTAAAGACTGAATACATAATTTTTATTGAGTATAATTGATCTTGAAAGTTCATTAGATCATAATATTCTACATATTGCAAACCCTTACATCCTTCCTATTTGTTATACAATTACATATAACATAAAGAAATATATTAGGGTATAAAGAGTTAGAATCATTGATAAAATTTTGGCCTTTTGCATTTTGTGTTGGGTATTATTATTATAAATTTTGTATTTTATAATTTAATGGAAATTTAATTTCTCTTCCCACATACTCAAAAAGGTATGGAGCTTCTCTCTTCCCCATATTTTTTAGGAGGTTTGGAAGGAGATAAATTTGAAAATTTTCTAGAATAGAAGATGTAATTTTATTAGATTAAAAGGGATGGTTATAGAAGAAATAAAAGAAAATCTAAATTACTTTAAACCGAATGATAAACAAAAAATCTCTAGCATGAAGGTATTCTAGGAAATAAACTAGAATGTGGATATTTCTAAGGAGGGATAATGTAAGAACAAAACGAATGATATAAGTAAGATTAAGTGGATTTTACCTCATAATGGGTAGATTAAGAAGAATTTTGATGGTGCATCAAAAGGTAATACAAAAACTTCTAGTGGGGGGGAAGGTTGATAAGAGATAGTAATGGTAGGTTTTTGACATCCTATGGCATTCTAAAGGGTACATTATCTAATCATAATGAAGACGATTTTAAATCCTGATGGGGAATTCAATTGGCTAAGAGGATCAAGGTTAAAACATTAAATTTTATAAATTTCCTTAAAGAGTCTTCAGGTATTAGTTGGACTATTAAAAACATAGTGGATAATAGTGAAACATTTCTTAAGAAGCCTGATGATATCAATATTGTTCACACTTATAGGGAATTTAATGCATGTGCTGATATTTTGGCTAACATAGGGGTGGATACTGAGGGTTTGAGTTAGTTGGAATTTGGCCTTAGATATTCTAGTTGATGTCACCATTTAAATTAATGTTAAATATTTTTATAATGAATCGGGGTGAAGTGAGAGGTTATGCATACATGAAGGGACTTAAAAAATCTATGATTTATTGGCAAGGACACATTTTAATTGCTTACATAATTTATTATATTTGGGAGGTGATGGATCTACTCATGTGAGAATTATATATAATGAGAGGGACATGACTAGTGTCAGGTGTGTGGTTATTAATTACAATGTGGTTGTGGATACCAAATTCAATCCTAGTTCTAGAGAAATGGAAATATAGTGAGCTATAGTGAAACCAAGGAAGGTGATAGGATTAAGTAGCTAATCATGGGGGATTGATTACACATTGAGTCACATCATGCCATGATATGAAGGAAAACATCACTATCTATTCTATTATGAATTAGAGGGGTAATAATTGAGGTTTTGAAATAAACTATTGGGTAGGTGTCTAGTATGAAAACTTATGGGCTGGAGACATACAAAGATAGGTGCAAGGAACAAGTGAAACTCCAAAAATTCTTCAATCCTTTTTAATGCATACGTGAGATGGAGGATGGAATTTTGTGGACTTTTCTACTCACCCTTTAGGGAAATGTTTTTCTACACATCATGAAATATGTAAATATGGAGTGAAAATTTAGAAATATCAAATTCCATCATTTCTCCATGTTAAACCATTTTTGGCACAAAAAAACTATGAACATACCCTTATTTCTCTATATGTCTTTAGAGGCCATGATTAAGGATTTTTATCTTGAATAAAATATTCCCAGATCGACCAGGCTCTTATTCTCTTACTCTTTAAAAAAGGTAAGTTTGATATTATAAGGAATCTTGGGAAAAAAATGGAAGGGGGGAAAGACAGGGGATTTTGAGTTTATCCCTTCTTCATATAAAGTTGGAGATAGTGATTATGAATAATATTTTGTCTTAGAGGATAAGAAGGATTGATGTAAGGTTAAATATTAAAAGTGAAGCCAATGATGAGGGTAGGAAACAAAGTGAAGAAGTGGAAATTGTGCTTGAAAATATTTCAATGGTTGATCACTCCTTGAAGGGAAATGGAAAATGGAAAATGAATATCAATAATATTTTCCAAGGTAGTTCTGATGTGGAGGTATACCTTCAAAGGAGAGTGAGTCCCATGGAATAATCTTCTGACATTCATTTAGGGATGTGTAAAGTGTTGGTGTCATAGGTTAACAAGAATAGTAAGGATATTAAACTTTTATAGATGGAGTTATGGAAGGTTAAATTTGCCATTATAATCTTGTAATAATGGTTATAAATTATGGAAATTTTGTAGGAAAAGAATCCGACCCCAGATGTTAACCTGGTTGAGGAAGAAAAATCCAATAACAAGGAGGAGGATAACAATATCAAAGAGGTCAAGGAAACATGCGTGATTGAGAAGAATTCAACTCAAAATAGGGAAATTTAAAACATGGGAGAAGGACCATTTGTGCAGACAAGATAATACCATAGGAAGAATATGGGGAAGATGCAATGCATGAAATTTGATAAGCTTAACACAAGGGAGGACTAGTGATTCCCTTAGACTATGTTGAATTTGGCATACATGTTACTTGGGATTTTGTTACTAGCATTTTGTGAATGTTTTGTAAAGTGGATATTTATAATGTTAAAAATATAAACATTGTGATTTTTAGTTGGATCAAATTATTTTGATCTGATTCTTAGTCTAATATTTTGGTTCTTTCATGTTTTTTCATTTAAGTTATGTATAATATTTTGGATCCTTTCAAATCCTTTACTATTTACCTAATAAAAAAACACATTACAACAAGTGTAATTTTGATTTTTAAATTAATATAAACCTGATTGAGGAATATCGGAATATCTAGACCATAAGATAACCACAAATAATAAAATTTCTAAAGATATATAGGATTTTTTGGATAGAATTTGATTTATCGTGGATCTAGATATTATTGTTAGTAACTAGTAATATGAAACATGTCTAAGAGATAAGATGAAAAAAATCCGAAAATCCCATTGGGAAAACAATGAACTTTTCCTAGATAATTAGATCCACACAAGTACAAAAATAATATATTTAAATCTAGGGATAAGTAGAAAAATGATCAATATAGGAATATATTAATATGATAGTGTGAATTTGATCTTCTACTCCTAGGCTCGATATAACTAACTCATTCTTCTAAATTTCATTACAGATCTTTGAGAAAATGTTCTCCTTACTCCTAGCCTTAACATGACATCAACACAATGTAAAACAAACTTTTAAAATGGTTTGAATTTAGTATCCATTCTTGAGAAAACCTCTTTTAAATTTCCTTAATTGTGTCTAAATAAATACTTTAATATTGAACATTAAATATGCCTCTTTAATATATCTTAAAATTACTTCTAATACTCTTAAAACATCATTCATTTAATTAATTACACCAAAGGCTTTGTATAAAATAGAATGAACCTCATTGTTACTAACACACATAAGATAATGGAGGGTTTAGATGTATTTGGTCATTGTTGAATGGCGTGCCCTCAACCCTCCATGTGTCACGAGTAGATTAATTTTATTGTGTCATTCTCATTATAGTACAAAAGGGGGCTAGAAGTGTTATACCCACTAATAGAATTCTTGATCTCAACAAGTATATGTCATCCTCTATCAATGATGAGCATATATGATGGCATCAATAGAAATATATGACTAAGAGCATAATAGGATTCCAAAAGATAACTTCTATAAAATAATGAAAAGCACAAAATATTATATTTCTACTAGGATGAAACATTCTCATTGTATGGGAAATGAATATTTAATGACAAATGAATATTAAAATGGCTTTCATTTTAATAAAGAAGGTGGTTGTACGTGAATATTTATTCTTCCACAATTGTAGGGTTGTAGAACTTGAGTGGAGTGAGCTAGTTTAACTTGAGTGAGTTGGATGGTGAAGTGGATATGAGTGGAGGTTGATTGGATAATTACATATTTATTTATTTAAATATCTAATTAAATTATCCAAGGGATATAAGTGTATGTTTTAAGCATGATTTAATTAGTAAAAGTATATCTAAAGGGGTGTGGATGAATTCTAATGAAAAATGAGAGGGTAATGATCTAGAATGCATTCCATAACTGATTTTTATTACTATGCAAAGGATATGGATAATTAGGAATGACTAGAAATAGGTATTTTTTAGCATGTCTACAAGTATTATATATGATATTATTGAATCTACTTCTTCTTCAATTGCTACATATACTATTTCCACATCTATTATGCCTATATTTATGGGTGCATCCACTATCCCCCTTCAAACTATTACAAAGTCTACTACCATTCTTACATATCTTTTGCACACCCATGAGGATTCACACTCTTCTTCTACTATATAAACCCTTGAGCACCTTATACATTATATGTAAATTAAGATATTAGAATCATACAAAGTTATAGCTGCACCTTATAATGTTATGAATTCTACTCATTAGCTTTATAATTCACTTACGCATGAAGTGGCATCTTATCCTTTACCTCTAGGGTTTATGTCTCATAAGATTCCTATAAATGAGGGTAAAATTGATCCTTAGTAACATATTCACTCCTTTCATAATGCCTTCTTATAGCATTCCTATAATAATCCACTTATAACTAATAATTTTCCTAAAAGACTTAAATATTGTGCTTTAAAATAGTTCTATATATGGTCTACGTATTCACTTTATTAGATCTTCCAATTCTTTAACTAATCAATTTTCTTGCAAACTTCTCTATCAATAATTGTGGAAAGGAATCCTATGCTCAAATGGATGATATGAAACAAGACTCTAATGAGCCAATAAGTGACTATATTATAATATAATAATATGCTTATTAATATGAACAATGGTGTATCCTTATTGTTTCAAAGTATAAGTATTTTCTAAGTATTCTTTCCTTCAAATCATAAGTAAATTAGTTTATAGTGCAAACTAATACATTTGAAGGCCCTAATTCCCAGAGTGCAAAGAACCCTAAGAATGAGACTAAATCTAGTGCATAAGGAAGAAAGGAGAACTCCACTAAACCTATACATGAAATAACTTGAGCACACTTTGTCAAGGCCTAAATGGGTGATGATGATGAGTGGAAACTATGGACTAAAGTAAATATGAATTTATAATAAAGATATAATTTCATTAGGAAGATGAATATTTAGAGGATGAAAATGAGTTAGTTACATTTTACAAATGGAGTGGACTTGCTATATGACCTAGGGATGACATGCAAAACCTAAAGAGATAAGGATTGGTGTCATTTTTCCTGCACACAAACTATCAAATATTATATAACTCATTGTAAAATAGAATTCAATGGTTAATACAACTATTATATTCAAACTAGTGAATGGCAAGACCTCATCAATATATATACCCCCTTGATGCATTAATATGGGGTTATGCTGGTTGATTGAGATGTACACTGATTGAGATCACCAAATTCAATCTTGGTATCTTAGTGTAAATAAGGGGAATGGATCTAATATTTTGGACACTTGGATCCTTGAGGAAAACCTCCAAAAATGGTGGCTCTTATTTTATATACTTTATACTACCACTACTCTAATATATTAGTTGCATGATAAAAAGGATGAGAAAACATTATATAAAACAGGGTGATGGCACCAAGAAGAAATGGTATTTCCCTCCCTATACAAGTTATAAAATGAGAGGAAATAATATAGATCTAGAACGAATATAGGAGCCATAATCATACCAAAATATAAACCTAACTCTTACTCTCACCTCTTAAGAGAAAATGAAATAAAACCTTGCAAGTATAGTAGACAATAAATAATGAAGATAACATAGATGTAAGATAAAAGATCAATAAAAACACAAGTGAATATATGTGCCATAATCATAGCTGTAGTAATAGTTAGAGTATACATGGTATATGATATCAACATAATCCAAATAATTCATGCATTTTAAGTTCTCAAAAGTAGAGGTCAGAGGCACTCAAAAAGATCAAAACCCAAAAGAGTAAAGTAACCTCACTTTCAAGAAATAGAAAACATTTTTATAATAGATTGGATTTATACTTATAAAAAAATGTGAGAGAATGGGGGAGGGGATGAAAGTGAGATGAGAAGGATGAATTATATGTTGAAGTATATGTCCTTCATGATAGTATCCCTTTAACACATATAGTAGGGATCTACAAATATACATAGCTAAAATGATCCACCAAAAACCACATGAAGAATATTCACAGGATCTATGGTGTCACCATGATGATCCATAACTATGAATCATGTCTTGGGAATGGATTTCAAAACAACCTTATCCACAAAGCCTCATGTTTTTGGAAGTGGATTTTTTAATTAGATGACTTCATCTACGAGAAACAAGTGGATATTTATTTAAAATGTATTCTTTGAACAATTTACATCATTCTAATCCCATGGGATCGAAAGGATAAGTGAATATTAAACTACCACTTGTTGAGAGGATCATGATTTGTCCCTTGGAACCAAGGTTGAAACTTAGATATTTTTATCAAAAAATCGTTTAAATCCATATGAATTTTAATGTGAACTTATTGGGAACACTAGATTGAATAAATATTTTGGAAGAGGATAATACAAATAAGAAATATTTGTAAGTGATTTAAGAGCCATTGGAGATGAAAATGCATTAAAAACGATACCCACAAATTTGTCATTAATTTCTCACATATCCATCAAACAATTTCCTTGAAACTAGAAGTAATGTGTATCTCTTTGAGATACCTTTCCAGTGATACCATACACTCATCAATTGGATCTCTTTATAAAAATATATAAGTGAAAAAATAGGCATATATTTGCCACTTTTACCCTAACTATGTTGTTCTCAAGCTTTGTTTACATTAGGTGAAACCATCAAATTTAACCCATACTGAGAGACACTATACATAAATATAAAGTTTATATATTTATATCATGTATGAATTCTTCCATGTGTATTATATTAATGCTTTGACACTTATCTGCATTTCCATGTGTCCTCTATCGATGTTCTATAACATTTGGGGAGTAATACTTAGGCCTGAGAGAATATATTGTGTTCATGATTTCCATGTGTCCTTCATGTCACTTGTCTTTAATCATTACTCCATGTTATTTAGTAGTAAAACCTTAACCTTAAGATATTATCATGCACCAATTACCTCCATTTTTCCAATATTCTAGTTTTCACTAATCAATGCTCTAAAATGTTCAAAACTTTATGAAAATTTGAGTTTCCTGAATTTTATAAATTCGATGCTCGACATTTTTAATCTATCCATCAAAGACATTTAAAAATATGAAAAAGTGACTAAGTATAGAACCTTGTCAAAAACAGGAAACCAGATGAGTTCCATGTGTCATCCATCCATTTTAGGAATTAAAAAACCCAAAAAGTAACTACCTATAAAGGAATGAGTCATTTTTTTGCATCACATGTCCGTTTTTTTGCTTGTTAATTTGATGGGACTCATTAAATGAGAGATTAAGGGATTTAGATTTCATTTGCACATTTCAAGGATAAAATCCATAAAATTTTCCTACATGCATTCTCCAACAATTTGGAAGTTCAAAGGGGTTTAACTTGGAAACATTTTTGGTGACTCAAAGGGGACATTTTATTGCTAACTGTAAGGACTAGTTCCCTTTGCATACAATGGTCATGGAGTTTTCTATTGAAAATCTTGGGAACTTAGTATTTGGACGATGAAAATTCCTTGAAACATGGAGCTTACTTCCTTTAAAACCTTAGAAACTCTACAATTTCTTGAATGATAAGGTAATAAATTTGAAAATCTCAATAGTTACCCAAAAAATAGTTACAAAAGAGAAATAATAATACTTCAAATTTAAAATATGAAGAGTATGCAAAGAACTTATTTTGTAGAAAATTATACGTAAGATACTTCCAATCTAACCATGTTCATAAAAAATTATAGAAACCCACAAATAATTTGGGAGAAATAGCTTCTCTTTTTTTATGAAATGAGGCAATTAGATCAGTTTTTAAACATATATGGAAAGTGAAAAGATTTTAAATAGGGTCTTCATATTATCCTATGAAATGTCATCTCTAAAGGATATTTCTACATTTACATATTACAAAATGCAAGAACAGATTGTCATAAGGCTCATATCCTTATAGATACTGAAATGAGGTAGAACTCAAATAGGATCAAAACCATATAGTATAGTGAAATTTAATACATTCTTAGAAAGAGGGAAGATTCACTCAATGTTTAAATTTATACAAATTCTATGAATTGTTTATAATATCCGTATACAATTATGTATATAGGTTACACATTTTAGAGAAAATTACAGGGGACATGAGTAATTCACAACTTCTCCACAACACTACTCACATGAAACATGGGCCTCCTCCTCTTTAGTGTTTCAAAATACTACACAATTAGTTCATTCAAAGTAGCACCTTATGGGGCATGAAAATGTTCAATCCTTATAAGGTATATTTTTTTCAAGGTAGTAAAAATTTTACTTAGATCCATCTACAGTGGTGTGGTCCTTGGGTTTATTGGAAAGTGTTAAAGAAAAACTAAGAACTTCATATAAATTTTTTTCTCTTCTCTTAGTATATTATTGAAATGTGGAAATTGTCGAAGAAAATATAATATCATTTTAGATTGTTCATTCCACCTTCCTCAATAGATTTTTGAATGGGGAAGGAATCAAATTACATGGGTTCTTCGTAGTCTAAATCCTACCTCTTCTCTAATATCTTCTATGGAAAACATTGGAGACTAATCACCCCAAATCCTCTAACATCTCCACAATAAAATTCCAAATCTCCAAGGCATGAAAATAGTGGGAGATCCTCCATCTAAAAAATAAACATGTGTATTCCTTCCATGTTTTCAATCTCCTTTGCATACTTTTTGCAATGTTCCTTTGAGTTAATGTTTAATTTCTATCATATAAATTGAATACACTCTATATTATAGGTGGTTTTATCAAGGAGCATGCCAACAATGCATCAAGAAGTCCCTTCGAGTGAATGAAAAGTGTGCATGTGTACACTCAAGTATGTTTTTCCATTAAGCATGTAATTTTCATTTACACACTTAAATTGGGGAAATATAGAAACTAAAATTTACGAACTTGTCCTTATGAAATTTCAATTTTGACCATCTACCCTTGCTAAGATAAATTATCACATTCAAAAATCAATCTCCTTGTCTAGTTATCTCTTACATCTTTCTTATGTTTACACTCTACACTCTCATTAATTATGAGAATATTATTTAATAAAAATAGCATAGAAAACTCTAATATTCATGGTGCTACTTTTATTTTTGGTATTTCTATCTAGTGTGATAATGTATGGAAGGGTTAGCATGGAGGGTTAGGTTTGGGTAACCAATACAATATCACACCTTCATAATCACAAAATCTAATTTTAATTTTAAATCATTATTTGGGTCATTTTATCTTCCTAGGTTTGGCCTTATTATAAAATTTCACCTAGGGAAGGTTATATAAGGAAATCGTTACCACTTTATAACTCAGCTATAAATATTACAAGCTACTATTCCAAAATTCATTCAAAAATCACTCAAATGGTTCATATATCTTCCTACATTAGTTATGCATCATCTAGAGAATTCCCTACTACAAGTATGATGTACCTAACCAAGTCAAAGATTCTAGCTTCCTCCATTTATAAACATATAATTGTGCCTTAGCAAGATATAATTCATTCTAAAAATTGCACAAGGGTTTCAATCAACAAAGAGTTAGTTCATATATTTAAGGTACATAACATATATTTACTACCACATTTGTTACAATATATACTACCTAGTTATCACACTATATTGGTCTCAAGGGTCACAATGAAACCCCTAGGGGATTGGTTAGTTATACATATTCACACACGCAAGTACTTAAGATAACTACATAAGGCTTGATATTGTAATGAAGGTATGTAGTGTAGCAATTGGATTGGTTTATAAGATAGGATTTTGACCACCAAGGTTCTTCTAGCCTTAACCACACATATTTTAGCCTAAATTGGTTTTCTAATGCTCTCATGAAAGGTTATGTAGATTGATAGGGTTCTAATTTATTGAATAATATTACAATTCATAATGAATCTTTATGAGTAAGAGTGAAATATAGTGAACATCATTTCCAGAAAAGTGATGCATACAAAACATTGTAGATCTAGACTTTTAACGAGTCAAAAATTGTACACTTCAAGTTAGGACCATACAGTTCTACCATATACCATAGGTATAATTTTTAAAGTCCTACAACTATATAGTTTCCAATTCCAAAAACTACATTTTAGTATCTACAACTCCATAAACTATTATCTTACTATCCTACGTATCTAAATTATTTCTATCTCACTTAAAATAGTTAATTTTTTATATCATCTCATCTTTTGAGAAACTATTTATAATTATCAATCATTTAAAGTTTGAATGTATTATTTTGATTGTGTATAATTGATGTTGGAAGTTAATTAGATCATAATATTCTACATCTTACAAACCCTTACATCCTTCTTATTTTTTATGAACTTACATAACATAAAGAAATAAATTAGGGTATAAAGACTTAGAATCATTGAGAAAATTTTGGCCTTATGCATTTTGTGTTGGGTGTTAATATTATATCCATTTTTTATATTATAATTTAATGATATTATCTCGTTTTATCATTAATCTCATTAATCCATTATTATATCATATTATGCTATTTTAATCCTTCATTAACATTTCCTAGGAATTTAATATTCTTACATCTACCTACCCTACACATCCCTACACCTATTATTTCATGGTAATTTCACCCCTAAACATCATTTATTAGCCTTATCTAATCCTAATCCTAATCACATACTCACCTATAAGTCGAGAGGATTTTATTTTTAGAAGCCTCTCTAAACTTCCTTCCATTTAAAAATTCAAATAAACCTCTCACCCTCCACTGAATCTTCATCCAAATTATAGAATTATCCAACTCTAGAATCCTTTGTTCTCACATGAATCCTCCACCCTTGATCTCAATCCAACATAGCTTCATCTCAGCCTTTGAATCCTCTACCCAAAAACTATAAATTGAGCTCTCCTCCTCCATGAGAGCTATCTTGGGAGAACTTGAAAATCTATAATCAATTTTCCATTTTTATCATCCAATTAATCCATCCATTCTATCAATCCAATCTAGCATCATTCATCCTTCATCCTTCGTCAAGCAATCATCAATTGATAAAGGGGAGGTGTTTCTTGTGTTTTTCCACCAACATTTGAAGAAACAATAAATCATCTAAGAGAAAATCCAACACATCAAAGGAGGATTTCTCAATCTTGTAGGTAAGTGCATGCATAATCTCTCTCCTCTTTTCAATCCATCACTCTATTTTGGAGGTATTGTTGAATAGATTAGATTTCAAAATCAATTACTTATTTTTCGTTTCTAACTTTCAACTAATCTTTTTAACATATACGTTTTGAAACCCGCTGTGGGGCTTACCCCCTAAAATTTTTATTTCTTTTAGTATCATTTCATATTATAAACAAAGTGTCAAAATTTGAGAAATTTTTATTGATATTTACCCCTTGAAATTTCAAATTTTTATGACTATCTTACGTTTCACTAGTTTTAACCTGAAAAACTAATTTTGTAAATCTCATGGCACTTTTGTAAATACTTCAGTTCTTTTGTTCAACCTTTAAAACCCAAAAAATAAAAAAATTTACAAAGTGGAAAATTTACAGATAGAGTAGCTCATTTGCAGACAAAGTAGTGCATTTGAAGATTACCTCATTTACAGACAGAGTAGCTCATTTGCAATCAAAGTAGCACATTTACAGATAAAGTATCTCATATGTTCTAAAATATCTCATACGTTCTAAAGTAGTTCATATGTTCTAAAGTAGCACATATGTTAATATAATGGCATTTTCATTCTGTTTTAGTGCATTTGACCTAAAATAATGCCTTTTTCCTGTCAAGTAGCACTTTCATTCTGAAATAATTTTACATTGACACTAACCAATTTAATCACACTTTCTATTGTTTTAGTTGTGTCTTGCAGTTCCAACAATCTATTTTTACAAGTTTATTGCAGCAAAAAGGGGATATTATGTCTATTTTGATATTTATCTAACCCCTTTTTCGTGATTCTAGCATTGAAAACTACTAATCCTTTTTGTTTTGCAGTTCATTTAGTCCAAGACATTGCCTAGTATAAAACAAACTAATAATCCTTTTATATTACAAGGCCTCCTCTTGAAGACCAAAATACAAAACTTTTAATCATTTTATCTTGCATCTATTTTCTTGCATTTATCATCCTTTTTGTGTTTTTTCCTTTGTTTCTTAATCATCCCAAAGGAAAAATAGTGTATGCTCTCCTCTCACGTCCTAGGACGATCTTGAGGATCGAAAGTTGCTAGATTTCCCATTTTTCTTTTGTAGGGGCAACGTGACGTGGAAGTGATATCCACACGCTTTTTATAGTGCTAGCCATCTCGTAACCATGGGTTTCATCTCCATGCACATAGACACATCCTGTGCTCTGACAGGGTATATAAATTCTTGTAGAGCTATTGTTCTTTTCTAAGCATTTTCTTTCTTTAAGAGTAGGGTGAAGTTAGGGGTTTTCACATCCAAATACCCATGCCTCAAACAACATCCTTACAACACAGACTTGGGACCCATGTACTGAAAGGTATATAAGGGACTCCCCAAGTGACCTCGTGCATCCTAGAATAGGACACTTCTTGGCCGCATATTGAGCTATAGTGCAAGGAGGCCACACTCCCCAATATTACGCACTAGATTACCCCAAAATGACACATATGTGGAGAGCCAATTATGACATCATCATTGGTGTGTGGTATTGAAAGAAGGCTATAGATTTATTGTAATCCCACTTGACTAGTTAGGGTGTGTGTTGCATGTTTTTTGTGCTTGTGAGCACCCTTAACCATTCCGTCACCTTAAATTTTTAAATTAATCAAACATTACCATAATCATCCATATTTAGTCAAAGAACCCCAATCTTAATCCCATCACCAACAATCTTAATCCCAAACTATTCCCCCACACATCTTATCTAACCATGGCCTTTAATCCTCAATATCCATCCTCACCAAACCAACATATAAACCCCTAACTCTTCCATAATTCCATCAACCAATTTATCCCATCATCCCCCACCCATAAAATTCAACCATCTCACTTTATCCCACACACTATCCAACACCTTAATAAATAAATCTAAAACTTAACATCCTACCTTAGCCAACCCTCTCCTCATCTAAACCAACCATCCAATGTTTATCCTAGTATCCTATAAATCATCCAACATCTTAATCAAAAAAATCTAATCTTAAATCTTCCATCAATCAATTACCCATAAACAATCATCTCTCAACCAAACCCATCCACAATATTCCCTTCCTAAGATCCGTACCGCTCACCCTATTAACTTCCTACTTGAGGAACCCAAATCATCTCAATACAAACATCTACCTAATTAGCATAAACCCCTATTCCCACAAGACAACTTCATCAACTTTGACAACCTCAATAAATTTGACCTATACCAAGAGGACATTCTTTATGTCCTTACTAATCTAAGCACATATCTCAAGCCCACACAACCATCTCAAACCCCAACCTCCAAATCACCTATCAATCATCATGGTCTACACCTTCATCCCATAAAAACTCATACATATAATCCACCATCGTCTAAAACCTCAATGCCTAAAACAAATCATCATAAAACTTATCATCAAGTCTCATTCACATATCCACAACAATACCAACAAATTCATCTAAAATCGTCGTCCCCCACATCTCATCTTAGTCCTCCATCCTCGTCATCTCCATCCCTATCTGATCCCATAGAATTTCTCCTATATATTCCCATATCCCCTAGTCCACCATCAAGTTTAGCCACTAATCCTATTTCATCCCCTCCATCGCCTAAGCCCAATCCTCTCAAAACTATCTCATCCATTGTGACTCCTAAGTCACCCCCATCCCCTTCTACCCCCAATCCTTAACCATCTAATATGGATCCTACACAACCCTCTCATCTTCATCCACATCTAATCCTAGTCCATCACCTTCATCACCTAAATCTCACAATATCCTATCCTCTAATCATATTTCATCTCCCCCATCCCCCAATCATGTAACATCTAAAGTGAATCCTAATTCCCCAACTCCTAAACCTAATTAATCCAATCCCAATATTCTCCCCACCCCATCTCCTACCCAATCTAATGAGACTCCTATGTCACCTTCATCTACTTTATCCCCTAAATTGAACAACTCTAATGTGGTTCCTACACCACCTCCATCAACCACATCTAATGTGACCCCCATATCTCACCCATACCATTCATCTAAATCTATCAATCCCAAAAAATCTAATCCTAATCCCAAACCATCTACTCCAACTAATATAAAACTAACCAAATCTACTTCGGCCTCCAAGCCTAAACCATCCACTTTGGCCCCCAATTATAATACATCCCCTTCATATTTTAATCCACAACCATATAATCCCACTCATAAATCCAAAACACCCAATAATTCACCCAATCTTGCACCTTTACTTCCTACTCCATCTAAACCATTTAACCCAAGCCATTTCACTCCTTTAGGAGAATCCTTGACCACCATCTTCCATCGTCTAAAAACATTCAACATGATCATTCATCCCCCAATCAAATCACGTAATGAAAACCTTCGCAAACCATATTGGTATCAAGAACACTACTCTTGTGAATTCCATCACACCCATAGACATTCGATGAATCAGTGCATTAAATTTAAGCACTATGTCCAAAATCTCATTAACCAAGGAATTATTATCCTTGTACCTCTCTATCAACCACCTTTCCATCCCAATCCCATCCCTAACAAGAATCTATCATACAAACCCCACTAGACATCAAAACATTTTCAGCCCTCCAAATATCATCATATATCCAAACATCCCTCAAAAACCATAAACTAAAACAAATCTTACCTCCCATCCTTTCTTTAGTTCAGCCTCTCAGCAGATGAATAAACTATAACCCCCCAGTCTTATAATGACTACATGACATCATCCTCCCCATCAACTTCATACCCTATAGCCAAAAATATGTTCACTAATATGAAACATCGAGGAAAAGGCATAAGCATCCTTGAACAAGGAATTTGTGAACCCATCTCCATTCCTCAAAATGTGAGTCATTTAGACTTAGGGTATAAACCTAACACTAAGAATTCCCCTCCCACTACTCCATCACAAACCATTTCCACCACTCCTCTTATTGATCCCACTATCCCAACCACTCAACCCAATCACAAATCATTTAATCCTGCTATAAATATAAAACATCTAGAAATGGATTGAACACATAATTCATCACCTGTGCATAGATGATCTTTCCTTCCCATCTATCCTCCTTCCATCCAACATTCAAATCCTTTCACATCCAATACCTTCTTATCATCACATTCTTTCATATCCTCTTCTATTTCATTCAATTAAACACTTGATTAGATTGCTCACATATGTTGTAAGCCAAAGGTAACTACTAAAATTATGTGACCTTGGTCTATCATTACCTCTAACATACAAGCATCATTTTCCTCATAGAGATCCTTTCACTTTAACACAATTAATAAACTTGTGGTTTATTGAGACTCTAGCCAATGTCATCACTACACTCATTTCCATCCCCCTGTCAAGACACTAGTGATTCTTAACCCCTTGAGAGTTCTCAAGAGAGTGGAATCTCTTTATGAAAAAAAAATCCAAAAATCCAAAAGAAAATAATCATATCAAAATAAAAATATTAGATAAAATACACCTCAAAAATCTGTCTAGGCGTGTTTCTAGCAACTCTATTGGGGCTATGGATGCTTGGCTAGCAGTAGATAAATGTTATGACAAGAATCAGATGCATATCCATTGGGGCTATTGTACACACCTAAATTTGGTATCTAAACCTTCATCGTCTACGTGTACATATTTTATTCTATTCATCCACCTTATTTAATCAAATGCCCTCTTAGTTAATCATCTCCTTATTTAATCAAATTCCTTATTAATTAATCATCCCCTATGATTTTTTCATTTTTTTTATGCCCTAACTACCCTTATCTCATCTCTTACCCAACTAAGTGCTTTAAAACATCCTTTTATTCTTTAAGAAACTCAAAAATCCCGTTAAAAACAATAAAAAAAATCACAGAGGGTAAACTTTCCCCGCAATCAATGGCAACCCAACTTGGTCACTGTCAACCCCTATAAAACTAACTAATTTCCTTCTATTCAACATCAAATACATGTAACTTTGGGTTTTCTTGTAAGTGGAGCATCCTTCCCCACGCTAGAACATCCCTAAAACATCCACAAATCTTTTGGGCATCTTTTCAATGTGCTTGCATCACTTACGATCATCCTTCATGAGATTTATCATTTTCATTATGTTTCTTTATTCATATTTTATCATATTATTTGGGTATTTATCGTATCTAATCTCCTACAAGTTCAAACCATTAATAACAACACTTAAAGCTTCTCTAGCAACCTTCCCCTTTAGCGTTTTTTCTAACAAGTTATCTTTCTTGTCCATTCATCCTTAGCTTTGTCCAATTTTACTATAGTTAATATCGACCCAGTCAGATCGTCGTCAACCGAGGTCCATTTTTTCAAACAGATCTCTTCTACTTGTTATTTAGTCATTTCCTTGGGTTTTTTGTCTTTGGTTATTTCCTACAAATTACTCACAGCATACATAGGCTCTTGTTATCCTCCAATTGGCATTCAGATCCTTCATGTCTGCATATTTATCTTACAATCCAGATCTACCCTCTCAGGTTGCCATCAGCCTGCCTCTGCACATTTTGGCTCATCTTCAACCTAGACCAGGTAATAGTCAATTTACAGTTATTATCATCTAATTATCCTTTAGATCAATTTCTGTCATTCTTCTAAATTCAGTGATATTCTTGTATCTCTATGTTTTTGCAATTTTAACCATTACATCACTCTTCCTAAAAAATGGGGGTTAACATCTGTGAAAGGAAGATAATCAATTATTGGAACCACATTGTTAGGAAACTCCCGCATATATCTATCTAATCCATATTTGTTCTATTTTTGCAGGTAAATCAAGTTGCAGAAAGAAACAACCATCTAGTGCCCACATCACATCTGAGGTAACATAAACCCTCCATCATTTCTGAGTTGCTAGTTTCTTTAGTAACTATTTCATTAACTTCATTACAAATGCAATATTTTGACAACATCTATGGATACATGGATGACAGTGGAACAATGCACGACTTAGCTTTCTATTCACCCTTCATCCACCTATTTGACGTAATCACTCCCTATATAATTACTAGTTTGTCCTCACATAATATCTATTAAGTCTTCACTTCAAGTGGTAATTAACCATCATAATCACACACACTTTGATCTCACTGAGGCATAGTGTTCCCATATTTCCATGTATTTTTTAAACCTTGGTTATACTTTTTTTTAGTCCAACTCTTTCCTTACAACATGTGTCATTAGGCACATCTTTTTTCATCACTTATAATTCCATGCATCACCTCCACATCATTTTTCCCTTTGGATCGAACATCCATAAGCAAATGATGATCGTCATTTTCATCCAATCCTCCCCATGTTCCCTTTTTATTATCATCATCATGATTGGGGGAAGCCATACTATCATCTACTAAGGGAATCATCCATTTTACATACCCTACACTTCACATCCTACCCTACACATGGGTTCAAATCAAACCCATCCATCCATCCACATAAGCCCCCCTACTTTACATTTGGGGTCACACTACATCTATCCCTCAATCCATGCCCCCTATACTTGAGGACATATCATATCATCTTCCATATCCCCCATCTAATCCCTTACCACATCCCACATCCTATTTATCTATTACCCATCCCAGATACCATCTAATCCTAACTAATCAACCCATCCCTATCATATCCAACATATCCAATTTCTCTAAATCCTTACCTTTCATCCTATCCAAACACACTTTTTGACTTATAGGATAAATTCGCATCCCACCTTACATCCCATAAGCTATCCCATCATAAATCCTCTCTTACCTATCCTTAACCATCCCCCCCATCCCAAAATCAAAATATTTAAATCCAAACATCCAAAATCCAACATCAAATAATCTAAACATCACAAATCCAAAATCTAAAAATCAAACATACAAAAATCAAAACATTCACAAAAAAATACGAAATGCACTATGTGTGTTTTCTTGTTTGATATGAGGCCCCTTTTATTTCTATTTATTTTACATGGTCCAATGATATAAGGACCACATTTTTTATTACACTATCTAATGATATGAGGACAGGGGCATTTGGCAATTATGGCTTCATGGTCTCAATACCTTAGTGCATCTTGCTTTATGCCATATCATTAATCACAATTGTTAATAATGATAACAATGGACACTTTATGGTAACATATCCCCTTATATCATCATCTCTTAGCCTTATCATCATCCACATCTAATCCTCATCATCATATCTCTAACCATCTAACCTCTTCATCCCTCTATCCAAACAATCCTTTATCAATCAATACATATCCACATCAAAATCTTATCATCTCACATCCAACATTCCAAATTCTCACCCCCTGGCTGGGGCATCTTCTAACATCCTCTCTTCACTAAAACCTGATAATCAAACCCAATCCTTATAAAAATATCCCAATCCAACATCCTCAACTATTCAAATCCTACCCCCTTGATTAGTGCATCTCAAAATATAACATATTCAAAATCCCGCATCCTCAAATCTAAAATCCTAACCCCTTGATTGGGGCATCCTCTAATACAACATCCTAAATATTCACCCTTCTCAAACATCATTAACTGAGGAATCTTCTACTCCAACATCGAATATCACCTAAGATTCAAATCTTCTAATCCTCTAATCTCCATCTTGTAATCCTCTAATCCTCATCATCTGAATCCTCCTAACTTCTAATCCTCTAACCATAATCTTGTAATTCTAAAATATTCTTATCTTATAATCATCTCTCATCTAGTAACTTGGGCCTCTCCTCTTTTCGAGCATTACCTAAATCATTCCTTCTCCATCTCACCTCTTTAGGGGGCATCATATCACCATCCTAACATATCTCTTATTTTATTTCAAATCTCATTTCTCCAAAATAAATCTTCAAATAGGGGAAAAATGTACACATCTAAAATGTCAACATGTTTAATTACAATTAACATGTCCTGCAAATATCCCAACATCACCCATATAATAATTAATCGCAAGATTAACTATTATTATTATTAATCCATTTTATCATATTCACCCTTTATTATTTATCATTTATTTTATCATTTCATCATTAATACTTTAAATCCATTATTACATCCCATTTTATCATAACCACATTAAGCTATTATTATATCCTATTATTAGGTATTTTAATTCTTCATTAACATTTCCTAGGAATTGAATTTGTCTGCATCTACCTACCTTACACATCCCTACACCTATCCTTTCCATGTAACCTCGCCCCTAAATCTCATTTATTAACCTCATCTAATCCTAATCCTAATCACATCCTCACCTCTAAATATAGAGGCTGCTATATCTAGAATACTCTCTAAACATCCCTCCATTTGAATATTCAAATAAACCTCTCACCCTCCATTGAGTCTTCTTTCAAATTCTACAATTTTCCAACTCTAGAATCCCCCATCCTCACATGAATCATCAACCCTTGATCTCAATCCAATATGGCTTCATCTTATCCATTGAATCCTTCACCCACAAACTATAAATTGAGCTCTCCTCCTCCATGAGAGATATCTTGGGACAACTCGAAAATACATAACCAATCTTTACCATTTTTATCATCTAATCAATCCATCCACTCTATCAATCTATGAATCCTATCTATCATCATTCAATAAGAATCATTAATCGATCAAGGGGAGGTGTTTCTTGTGTGTTTCCACTAACATCTGAAGCGACAATAAATCATCCAAGAGAAAATCCAACACATAAAAGGAGGATTTTTCCATATTTTAGGTAAGCGCATGTATAATATCACTCCTCTTTTCAATCAATCGCTCTATCTGAGATATTTTTGAATAGATTAGATTTTGAAATCAATTACTTTGTTTTGGTTTCTAAATTTCAAATAATATTTTTAACATCTACATTAAGGAAAAAAAGAATGATATAAGCAAGATTAAGTGGATTATAACTCGTAATGGGTACATTAAGAATATTTTTGATGGTGCATCTAAAGGTAATGGAAAAAAAATCTAGTAGGGGAGGGTTGATAAGAGATAGTGATGGTAGGTTTTTGGCATCTTATTGTCATCTAAAGGGTACTTGATCTAATCATTATGCAGAAGATTTTAATTCCTGTTGGGGCATTCAATTTGCTAAGAGGAACAATGTTAAAACATTATCATAGAGGTAAATTCATTAAATATTATAAATTTCCTTAAGGAATCTTCAAGTCCTAGTTGGACTATTAAAAACATAATGTATAATAGTAGAAAGTTTCTTAAGGATGACGATGATATCAATATTGTTCACACTTATAGGGAAGTGAATGCATCTGCTAATTTTTTGGCTAATAAAGGGGTGGATAGTGAGGTTTTAGTTAGTTCAAATTTGGTTTTATATATTCTAGTTGATGTCACCATTAAAATTAATATTAAATATTTTCTAATGAATAAGGGTGAATTGAGAGGTTATGCATAAATGAAGGGGTTTAAAAAATCTATGATTTCATGGCAAGAACACTTTTTATCACTTACATAATTTACTATATTGCGGGGAGTGATGGATATGATCATGTGAGAATTATCTAGAATGAGAGGGACATGACTAGTGGTAAGTGAGTGGTCATACCATATTGAAATCCTTGTTACATAGAAAGGGAAATATAGT
The DNA here is from genome assembly GCA_019776745.2 of Taxus chinensis. Classification (NCBI taxonomy): domain Eukaryota; kingdom Viridiplantae; phylum Streptophyta; class Pinopsida; order Cupressales; family Taxaceae; genus Taxus; species Taxus chinensis. The sequence continues at coordinate 650,957,881 of CM034154.1, read as the reverse complement.
GAACTATAATGAAACCAAAGAAGGTGATAGGATTAAGCAAGTAATCATGGGGGATTGATTACGCATTAAGTCACATCATGTTATGATCTATAGAAAAACATCACTATCTATTCTATTTTGAATAAGGGTGCACTAAGTAGATACTTAGAGAGGATTAAAGGTAGTGACCCTAGTTTATCAATGGATTTCACTAAGGAATGGAAGTATGTATTAGTTATTATTAGAGGGTTAACAATTGGTTTCTTGAAATAATTTATTGGAAAAGTGTCTGGTATGAAAACTAATGGTCTAAAGATATACAAAGATAGGTGCATGGAGTAAAAGAAACTACAAAAGAAATTCAAGCCTTCTGAATTCATACATGAGATAAAGGATGGAATTTTGTGGACTTTTCTACCAACCTTGTTGACAAAGGTTTTTCTACACATCATGAAATATGTAATTATGGAGTACAATTTCATAGAGATAAAATTACATCGTTTCTCCTTGTTAAACCATTTTAGGTATCGAGAAACTATGAGCATACACATCTTTCCCTTTATGTATTTGGAGGCCATGATTAAGGATTTTTAGCCTGAATAAAATATTCCTAGATCAACCGAGCTCTTATTCTATTACTCTTAAAAAAAGGTAAGTTGGCTATTATAGGGAATATTTCTAAAAAAACAAGGGAAGGGGAAAAAGATGGAGGATTTTTAGTATATCCCTTCTTCATATATGGTTGGAGATGGTGATTGTGAATAATATTTTTTCGTAGAGGATAAGAAGGCTAGATGTAATGCTAAGTATCAACAGTGAATCCAAGGATGTTGGAAGGAAATAGAGTGAAGAAGTGGAAATTGTGCTTGAAAATATCTCAATGGTTTTCCAAGGTTATTTTGATGTGCAGGGATACCTTCAAAGAAGAGTGAGTATCGTGGAATAATCTTTTGACATCCATTTGGGGATATGTAAAGTGTTGGTGTCATATGTTAAGAATAATAATGAGGATATTACACATTTATAGATGGAGTTATGGAAGGTTAAATTGGCCAATGTAATCTTGGAATAATGGTTATAAATTATGGAAAATATGTACGAAAAGAAGGTGACCACAGATGTTAACCTGGTTGAGGAAGAAAAATACAATAGCAAGGAGGAGGATAATAACGTCAACGTGGTCAAGGATAAAGGTGAGATTGAGAAATATTTAACTCAAAAAATGAAAATTTAAAATATGGGAGAAGGACCTATTATGCACACAAGATAATACCATAGATAGAATATGTGGTACATGGAATACTTAAAATATGATAAGCTTGACATATGGAAGGACTAGTGAGTCCCTTGGACTTTTTTGAATTTGGCATATTGGCTACTTGGGGTTTTGTTGCTAGGATTTTGTGAGCATTTTTTTAATTGGTGATTTATAATGTAAATAATACAAACATGGTTGTTTCTAGTTAGATCAAATTATTTTAATATTATTCATAGTCTAATATTATGGTTCTTTCATGTTTTTTTCATTTAAGATCTGTGTAATAATTTGGAGCCTTTCAAAACCCTCACTATCTACCTAATCAAAAAAACACATTGCAACAAGTGTAATTTCATACTAAAAGTAATTCAAACCTCATTGGGGAATATCGGAATATATAGACCATAAGATAACCATAAATAATCAAATTTCTAAAGATATATAGGTTTTTTTGAATAACATTTGATTTATTGCAGATCTAGATATTATTTCCAGTAAATAGCAATGTGAAACATGTCCATGAGATAAGATGAAAAAAATCCAAAAATCCCATTGGGAAAACAAAGAACTTTTCCTAGATGATTAGATCCATCACAAGTACATAAATAATATAGTTAAATTTAGGGACAAGTAAAAAAAGGTCAACATAGGAATATATGAATATGATAGTGTGAATTTTATCTTCTAGTCTTAGGCTCCATATACATAACTCGTTATTTAATTTTTACATATATTTGGGAAAATTTTCTCCTTACTCCTAGCCTTAACATGACATCAACATAATTTTTAAAAAAACTTCAAAAAGGGTTTGGATTTAGAATCCATTCTTGAGAAGGCCTCTTTTGACTTTCATCAATTGTGTCGAAGTAAATACTTTAATACTGAAAATTAAATATCCCTCTTTAATATATCTTAAAATCACTTCTACTACTCTTAAAACACCATTCATATACTTAATCACACCAAAGGATTTGTATAAAATGGAATGAACCTAATTTTTACTAACACACATAAGGTAATGGAGGGTTTAGATGTGTTTGGTCATCAAATAATGGCATGCCCTCAACCCTCCATGTGTCACAAGTAGATTAATTTTATTACGGTGGCATTCTCATTCTAGTCCAAAAAGGGGCTAGAATATTTATACCAGCTAATAGAATTCTTGATCTCCAACAAGGTTATGTCATCCCCTATCAATGAAGAGCATATATGATGGTAGCAATAACAATATATGACTAGGAAGAGAATAGGATTCCAAAAGTATAACTTCTATCAAACAATGAAAAAGCATAGAATCTTATGTTTCTGCTAGGATGATACATTCTCATTGTCCTCCCCTTTCATTTGATTTAAGATTTTATAGGTTTTTTGTATGCAAGAAGGAAGGAATTAAATACATTATATGAAATATGTTTATATAGCCTAAATTTTTTTGTTTTCTCTGTTATGGGTTTAGAAATTTCTTTACCATGGTTAGGTCATAATGAGAAGGATGGTCATTTTCTTCCCTCTACAAGGAAAAATGAATGTTGAAGTGACTTGTTGAAAATTTTTTCCCTTGTGCAAAAATGGGAAACTCGAAACTTCGTCGTTACGATGAAATTCATTGTTGAAGTATACCTAAGCTAAGGAAGTTCTGATGTTATTAGTTACTACTAAATTAATTAATGATTAAGTGAAATCTAGAGTTATGTGTGCTATCACAAAACATGACATATCACATAGTCTTTAATTTCATGCCATCTTCAGCAAAAGAACACAAAGCCCCAAAAGACAACTGTGTTGTCTTTATGAAGATGACAAATTACAAAGTAAGTGAAGTGCTGAGTCTTGAAGAAACAAAAAGAAATACAGATATCAAAAATTCAGGTTTCATTACTGAATGTTACAAGTTCTCATCAATTTTTCTTCCCTTCATGATTAAGACATTCAATTATGTTACTGAGTTGTTTATTCCATTACACTGATGTGAATCCAGCTGCAAGAGGTTGAAATACCTCCAAAACACACATAAAAGCTTTACACATAAAAACCAAGATTTTCAAAATAGATTTCTCCTCATTCTGGAATCCACACTGATATTTTACATCATTACAATTCTCCTTTTATTTCACGTCTACAATAAAAACCCTAAAATGCCAAAAAACATTAAAATGCCAAAAACCCTAAAAAGCCAAATATTACCTACTAGGAAAACAACTCGGATGGGCCCCAAAATTTGTGTGCCAAATATGCCTTTATAAATTAAGGCTTACACAAAAATTTTACTTATTCTAACAAGTACAGCAAACCTTCCCACTGTACCATATATCTGTTGTAGCTCCCATGTCTAGTAGTGATTGTATTTTGGTCCAACACACGCATTACCCTTTCCTTTTTCTTCTTCGGCATCTGCTGCTCCCAGTTTATTTCTTCCTCTACAACATTTTCATCATGACCTGGAAACTTATATAAGTCAGAAACATTAAAAATTGGTGAGATGGAAAAGTTGTCAGGTAGCTCCACCTTGTAGGCATTATCACTCATCTTCTTCAGAATCCTACATGGCCCAATCTTCTTATACTTGAGTTTATTATATGTCCTTATTATATGTCCCTTTTAGAAACCTCTCCTTTATAATATGAACCATCAGCATATCTCCTTCTTCGAATACACTTACTCTCCTACTATTATCTGCAACTTCTTTATATTTTTCATTACTCACTTTTAACTTTTCCCTCACTTCATCCTATAGCTGTAGAATGTGTTCTGCAAATGCTTCTACATCATCACTAGTTTTATCTTCACTAGGTAACACAATCAGATCTAGGACCCTCTTGGGATTCCTACCATATACTATCTAGAAAGGAGACCTCCCTGTTGACCTTTTTATGAAGCTATTATATGAAAACTTAGCTTGTGGTAAAGCCAAGTCCCATTGTTTTGGCTTTTCTCCAACTATGCAACGTAGGAGATTTCCCAAAAAAAATTTCACTACTTTTGTTTTCCCATCAGTCTGGGGGTGATATGCACTACTGAAATATAGTTTTGTCCCCATTTTCCTCCACAGATTCTTCCAAAAGTGACTCAATAACTTCGTGTCCTGATCTGAAGTGATCGTTCTTGGAAATCCATGCAATCTAACCACTTCTGAAAAAAACAAATCTACAACTCGAGACGCATCATTAGTTGTTTTACAAGAAATGAAATGTGCCATCTTAGAGAATCTATAAACCACAACAAATATAGAATCATTCCCTCGCTATGTGTTGGGAAATTCCAACAAAAAATTCATACTCAAATCAAAACCATGGCCCTGTAGGAACAGGTAACGGCATATACAACCTAGTATTCTGTCCATGGACCTTAGCCATTTGGCACACTCTACATCTTGCTACAATCCTACTTATGTCCCTCTTTACCTTTGGCCAATAATACTTATCTACAACAAGAGTAATTGTCTTACTTATACCAAAGTGTCCAACCAACCCCCCACTATGCAACTCTCTTATAATATTTTCTCTCATTGAACCAGCAGGGATGCACAATTGTTTCCCCCTGAGCAAATAACCAACCTACATCAAATAATACAAAGAACCACTACCTACTGTAGGATCCTTAATTTTTCCCACAACATCACCAAAATTTGGATCACCTTCATACAATTCCTTAACTGCCCCACACCCTACTACTTCATTTTCCATTATTGTCAAAAGTGCTACACGCCGACTCAAGCCTTCAGCAACTTGATTCTTCTTACCCAACTTATGCTTTAAGACAAAAGTATATTCTTGAAAAAATGAAACCCATTTTGCATGCCTACTATTTAGTTTCTTTTATGTGTTTACATACCTCAATGTTTCATGATCAGTGAACAGTACAAATTCCTTTGCTACCAAGTAATGTCTCCAATGCCTTAATGCCTGAACAATAGCATAAAATTCCACATCATAAGTAGAATATTTCCTCCTAACTTCATTTAGTTTTTCACTAAAGAATTCTACAGTTCGTCCTTCTTGACTTGGTACAACTCCAATCCCAACACGTGAGGCATCATAGTCAACCTCTACGACCTTACTAAAATCTGGCAATACCAAAACAGGTGCTTTTGACACTTTCTTCTTCAAAAATTCAAAACTATCTGTTGCTTCCTTGTCCATAGATACTCCCTCCCTTTTTTACACTCTGTTATGGGTGCAGTGATGCTACTAAAATTCCTGATGAAATTCGTATAAAAATTTGCCAATCCATGACAACTACGAACCTCTATCACATTCCTTGGAATAGGCCATTCCAAACTTGCCTTTACTTTCTCCTCATCCATCCTCACTCCATCCTTTATTATCACAAACCCCAAAAAAAAAAAACTCTTCTGAAGAAATCAACACTTCTTTAAATTTTCATATAGACTCTCTTTACGTAACAAGTCTAACACCAATTTCATATGTAACAAGTGTTCTTCCACTGTCTTACTAAATATCAAAATAAGACAACAAAAAACTTACCATTGTATTCTCGGAGTACTCTGTTCATCAGCCTCATGAATGTACTAGGTGCATTAGATAGCCCAAATGGCATCGTCATCCACTTGGACAATCCTTCTTTTGTTTTGAAAGTCATTTTCCATTCATCCCCTCCACAGATCTGGATCTAGTAGTACCCACTCTGTAGGTCAATCTTGCTAAAATACCGGGATCTAGTTAGCACATCCATCATATCATCCAATCTTGGAATTGGGAACCGGTACTTAATTGTGATCTTATTTATGGCTCTACTATCTACACACATTCTCTGGTCTCCTTTTTTTTTATTCAATAGGACAGGGGCTGCACATGTACTCATGCTTTCCCTCACTAATCCTTTTTGTATTAGATCTGTCACTTGTCTATTCAGCTCTTCACTCTGTGTCGGACTCATCCAATAGACTTCCTGGTTTAGAAGGGCCAATCTTGGGATCAAATCAATATGGTGTTGAATATCTCACTTCAGAGGTAACCCATCTGGTAGCTCATTTGGTATGACATCTTTGTATTATTTTGATACCTTTGCCACAAAAATAGGTATATTGAAGTCCTCTGCTTCAACATTCTTTGACATCAATGCATAACACCAGCCAACTTCTTCCATTTTTGTAACAAACTCTTTTATTGCCAATAAGCCCTCACTCTTCTCTTCTTCCTTGAACGGTAACAAGACAACCTTTACACCATCCTTCCAAAAGGTATATGTATTTTTTCCTCCATCATGTGTAACCTTCCTATCCTACTGCCAAGGCCTCCCCAGTAATATATGGCAACATCCATTGGGATAACATCACACCATACCTCATCCTTGTAGGTATTCCCAATTGAAAACTTTATAAGGCACCTTTTGTCTATAGTTACCTCATTCCCTTTCTTGAATCATGATATACGATAAGGATATGGGTGCTTCTCACATTTCAAATTGATTTTATCAACCATCATACTTGAAACCATATTTTCACAACTACCACCATCAATAATAATTTTACATACCTTTCCTCCAAAGGTGCATCTTGATTGAAATATATTTGTTCGTAACCATGAATCACTACCAGCAATATCTTGTTCCTTCTCTTTCCTTGGGACAATCATCGTCCTCCTTATCATGAGGGTTTCACCCAAGTTTGCAGCAACCTCAATTTCTTCTTCATCTTCAGCTTCAACCAGATTTACCCTTGGTTGTTCTCCTTTCCATCTATCTTGTGTAGGATAGTGCGGACACTCAAAGGTTCTGTGACCCTCTTCACCACACCTGTAACATGTATATTGCCTTTGAGGGTTATTCCAGCCAAGTCCTCCATTATAACCTCCTGCCCTTTGAAACCCCCTACCACTCTGGTAATTACCATGACTTTGACCAAAATCTTCATGCCCTTTTGCATTAGAGGATTCACCTTTTGTAGATTCAAATCTACCCCTGATTCTCATTGGCGAAGAAGATGGACCTCTTTTCACACCTCTTCTAAAATTATTCCTCTTGTTATTTTCTTCTGCCCTTAATGTGATTTGATAAGCATTATCCAGGCTATGGATCAAGAGCAAACTCAGCTCATCTTGTATGGTGTAACTCAATCCATTTATATATCATTTAGCCTTTTGTTCTTCAGACTCTCCCTGTTCAACCCTGATTGACAACTTGTAAAATTCATTCACATAATCCTCAATGCTGAGATCCTTCTGTCTTATGTTTTGGAATCTTAGAAAGATTGTCTGAGCATAATCTACAAAAGAAATTTTTATTTCAACTTCTTTACCATTTTATTCCAGTTTCAGATCTTTCCCTTTCCATTCCTTTGTCTTTCATTTTGTAGGTGATCCCACCAGATCAATGCATGTCCGACCAACTTAGTGCATACAAAATTAACCTTCTTCTCATCCGAACGGGTTTTCCACGCAAATAATTTTTCCATGCAATTCAACCAGTCAATCAACTCTTATGGTCGTAACCCTCCACCATAATCAGGAACATTAATCTTGATGCCATCATTTTTTCCCTCTAAATCCTGGATCAATCTCTCCTCAAATGGCCTCTCATTCAACGTTTCTTCATCTCTCTCATTTTCTTCTCCATCCCCTCCTTCATTCATTAATGGAGGTACTTCTTCAGTATCACTATCTGGGTTTGCATCCCCATTTGCATGTCTCCTTCTAAGGCAAGTGACTTCTCCTGTGAGCTCAACAACCTGTCTTTATAGCTCCTTCATATGCCTATTCATTTGGGCATAACCTCCTCTCCCACATCTAGCCATGATTATATAAAATAGAGGGAAAAAAAATTACACAGAAAAATGTAATATATTACCTTAACTATTTCTGCAAGATCAAAATCCGGCTCTAATACCAATTGATGTGAATCCAGCTGCAAGAGGTTAAAATACCTCCAAAACAAACATAAAATATTTGCAAATAAAAACTAGGATTTTTAGAATAACTTTCTTTTCATTCTGGAATCCGCACCAATCTTTTACATCATTACAATCCTCCTTTTATTTCACGTCTACACTAAAACCCCTAAAATGTAAAAAACCCTAAAAAGACAAATATTACCTACTAGAAAAATAACTTGGATGGGCCCCAAAATTTGTGTGCAAAATATGCCTTATAAAATTAAGGCTCATGCAAAATTTTGACTTATTCTAATAAGTACAAAAAAAGTTATTAAAGTTCTAAGACCTAGTCAAAAGCAAAAAAAACAAACGGAGCCAATTTGAGGACATTAGATGAAAGAATATGGGCCCAAAAATGTGCCGAAATGGCCACAAACTTGTAGGAAAAGTTGACTTTTGCATAGTACTAATGTATATATACCACCCTATAAAATTTCAAGATGATCTAAAGGTCGGATCAAAAGTTATAGTCTCCGCAAGTTATGCTCCCACATCATTCTCCCTTGGGTGAAAAGAATTTAGCTCCTGCGAATTCCGTTGATGGAACTTAATATAATTTTATACTATCAATCTTCTTCAACTCCCACTCAGGAATCCAAGTATTTTCTTCTTGTTGCAAACCTTCCCACTGTACCAAATATCTCTTGTAGCTCTCATGTCTAGTAGTGACTGTATTTTGGTCCAAGACATGCATTAACCTCTTCATTTTTCTTCTTTGGCATTTGCTACTTCAAGTTTATTTCTTCCTCTGCAACATTTTCATCATGACCTGGAAACTTATATAAGTCAAAAACATTAAAAACTGGTGAGATAGAAAATTTGTTCAGGTAGCTCCACCTTGCAGGCATTATCACTCATTTTCTTCAGAATCCTACATGGCCCAATCTTCTTATACTTGAGTTTATTATATGTTCCTTTTAGAAACATCTCTTTTCTAAGATGAACCATAACCATAACTCCTTCTTCTGAATACACTTAATCTCCTACTAGAATCTACAAATATTTTATATTATGCATTACTCACTTTCAACTTTTCCCTCACTTCATCTTGCAATTATAGAATGTGTTTTGCAAATGCTTATGTGATCATCACTAGTTTCATATTCACCGGGTTAGAGCAATAAGATCTAGGACCCCCTTGGGATTCCTATCATATACAATCTATAAACGAGACCTACCTGTTGACCTGTTTACCAATCTATTATAGGAAAAATCGGATTTTGGTAAAGCTAAGTCCCATTGTTTTGGACTTTTCTCTAGCTATACAACGTATGAGATTTCCCAAGATTTTGTTCACTACTTCTCTTTTTCCCATCAGTTTTGGGGGTGATATGCACTACTAAACTATAGTTGTGTCCACACTTTCCTCCATATTTTTTCTCCACAGAGTCTTCCAAAAGTGACTCAAAAAATTCATGTTTCCTGATTTGAAGTGATTGTTCTTGGAACTCCATGTAATCTAACCACTTCGGAAAAAAACAAATTTGTAACTCTGGAATCATCATTAGTTGTTTTACAAGAAACGAAATGTGCCATCTTAGAGAATCTATCAACCATAAAAAATATATAATCATCCCATTGTTATGTGTTAGGAAGCCCTAACATGAAATCCATACTCAGATCAACCCATGGCCCTATAGGTATAGGTAATGACATATACAACCCAATATTATGTGCATGGCCCTTAGCCATTTGACACACTCTACATCTTGCTACAATCCTACTTATGTCCCTCTTTATCTTTGGCCAATAATACTTTTCTACAACAAGAGAAATTGTTTTACTTATACCAAAGTGTCCAGCCAACTCCCCACTATGCAATTCTCTTATAATAGTTTCTCTCATTGAACCAACAAGGATACAAAATTATTTCCCCCTAAACAAATAACCACCTTACATCAAATAATCAGAATAATCACTACCTATTGTAGGCTCCTTAAGTTGTCTCAAAACATCAAAAAAGTCGAGATCACCTTCATACAATTCCTTAATTTCCTCAAACCCTACTAGTTTATTTTCCATTGTTGTTAAAAGGGTTACAAGCCTACTCAAGGCATCAACAACTTAATTTTGCTTACCCGACTTATGATTTAAAACAAAAGTATAATATTGCAAAAATTAAATCCATTTTGCATGCCTACTATTTAGTTTCTTCTATGTGTTTACATACCTCAAGCCTTCATGTCAGTGAAGAGTACAAATTCCTTTTCTACCAAGTAATGTCTCTAGTTCCTTAATGCCTGAAAAATATCATAAAATTCCACATCATAAGTAGAATATTTCCTCCTAACTTCATTTATATTTTCACTAAATAATTCCACATGTCGTATTTCATGACTTACGTATAGCTCCAATCCCAACATGTGATGCATCACATTCAACCTCAAAGACCTTGTTAAAATATGGCTATACCAAAACATGTGCTTCTGATCCTTTCTTCTTCAACAATTCAAAACTATCTGTTGCCCCGCCTTGGTCCATACAAACTTCCTCCCTTTTGTACACTCTTTAATGGGTGTAACAATTCTACATAAATTCTTGATGAACTTTCTATAAAAAGTTTCCAATTGATGAAAACTATGAACCTCTATCATATTACTTGGAATAGACCATTCCAAAATTTCCTTTACTTTTTCCTCATCCATCCTCTAATATGATAAACCCCAAAAAATGAGACTCTTCTGAAGAAATCTACACTTCTTTAAGTTTTCATATAGAATCTCTTTACGTAACTAGTTTAACACAAATTTCATATGTAACAAGTGTTCTTCCATTGTATTACCGAATATCAGAATATCATCAAAATAGATAACAAATAACTTACTATTGTGTTCTCGAAGTACTTTTTGATCAACCTCATGAATGTATTGGGTGCATAAATAGCCCAAATGGCATCACCATCCACTCGTATAATCCAGATTTTGTTTTGAAAGTAGTTTTCCATTCATCCCCTTCATGGATTTGGATATGGTAGTACCCACTCCATAGGTCAATCTTGCTAAAATATCGGGCTCCCACTAGCACATCCATCATATCATCCAATCTTGGAATTAGGAACCAGATACTTAATTGTGATCTTGTTTATGGCTCTGCTGTTAACACACATTCTTCAGTATCCATCTTTTTTGGGATTCAATAAGGCATTGGAGTTGCACATGGAATTATGATTTCTCTCACTAACCCTTTCATTATTCGATCTATGTCACTTGTCTAGTTCAACTCTTCACTCTGTTTCAAACACATCTGATAGGCTTCCTGGTTTGGAATGAACTGATCCTGGGATCAAATCAATATGGTGTTGAATATATCACTTTGGAGGTAACCCATCTGGTAGCTCATTTGGTATGAAATCTTTGTATTCTTTTAGTACCTTTTCCACAACAATAGGTGTATATAAAGTCCTATATTTCCACCTTCTTTACACATTAGTGCATAACACCATTCAAAATTCTTCCATTTATCGTAACAAACTCTTTTGTAGCTAATAAGCCCTCACTATTTTATTCTTCATTGAAGGGTAACAAAAGCATACCTTTACACCATCCTTGCAAAAGGTATATATAATTTTTCCATCCATAATGTGTAACCTTCCTATCATATTGCCAAGGCCTACCTAATAATATATGGCATGCATCCATTCAGTTAACATCACAACACACCTCATCCTTGTAGGTATTCCCAATTAAAAACTTTTATAAGGAAAAATTTTATCTATGGTTACCTCATTCCCTTTCTTAAACTATGATATACGATAGGGATATAGGTGCTTCTCACATTTCATATTGAGTTTATCAACCATTACAGTTGAAACCATATTTTCGTAACTACCACAATCAATAATAATTTTACATACCTTTCCTCCAAAGGTGCATCTTGTTTGAAATATATTTATTCGTAGCCACGAATCAGCACCAGTAGCATTATGTTATTTCCTCCTTCCTTGGGACAATCATCATCCTCCTTATCATGAGGGTTTCATCGAATTCTATAAAAACCTCCATTTATTCTTCCTCTTCAGCTTCAACTAGATTTACTCATGGTTTTTCTACTTGCCATCTATCTTTTGTAGGATAGTGCAAACACTCAAATGCTTTGTGACCCTCTTCACCACATCTGTAACATGTATATTACCTTTGGGGGCTATTCTAGGCCCCATCCTCCATTATAAATTCTTCCCCTCTGAAACCCCCTACCTCTTTGGTAGTTACCATGAATTTGACCAAAATTTTCATGCCCTTCAGTATTAAAGGATTCACATTTTGTAGATTAAAATCTATCCCTACCTCTTATCAGAGATGATGAAGGCCCTCTTCACACCTCTTCTAAAATTATTCCTCTTGTTATTTTCTTCCACCTTTAATGCGAGTTGATAAGAATCATCCGGGCTATGGATCCAGAGCATACTCATCTCATCTTGTATGGTGTAACTCAACCCATTTATGTACCATATAACCTTATGTTCTTCAAACTCTCCATGTTCCACCCTGATTGAAAACTTGTAAAATTCATTAGTATACTCCTCCATGATGATATCCTTATGTCTTTGGTTTTGGAACCTTCGAAAGTGTCTCTGAGCATAATCTACAGGAAGAATCTTTTCTTTCATCTTCTTTACCATTTTATTCCAGTTTCAGATCTTTACCTTTGTCTTTCATTTTGTAGGTGATCCCACCAGATCAATGCATGTCTGAAAAACTTGGTGCATGAAAACTTAAACTTCTTCTCCTCTGAAAGTGTTTTCCACTCAAAGAAATTTTCCATTCAATTTAACCAGTCAATCAACTCCTCTATTCGTAACCCTCCACCATAATCAGGAACATTAATCTTGATGCCATCATTCTTTCCCTCTAAATCCTAGATCAATATCTCCTCAAATGGTCTCTTATTCAATGTTTTTTCATCTCTCTCATTTTATTCTTCACCTCCTCCTTCATACATTAATGGAGTTTCTTCTTCAATGTCACTATCTAGGTTTGCATACCCATTTGTATGTCTCCTTCTAAGGAGGGTAACTTCTCCTATGAACTCAACAACTTGTCTTTGTAGCTCCTGCATATGCCTATTCATCTGAGAGTAACCTCCCATCCCACTTCTAGCCATGATTATATAAAATAGAGGTAAAAATTACACATAAAAATGTAATATGTTACCTTAACTATTTCCATCAGATCAAAAATCCTAGTTTGATACCAATTGATGTGAATCTAGCTCCAAGAGGTTGAAATACCTCCAAAACACACATAAAAAAAATTTCAAATAAAAACCAAGAGTTTCAAAATATTTGACTTCTCATTCTGGAATCCACACTATATTGTATGTCATTACAATCCTCCTTTTATTTCACGTCTACTCTAAAAACCCTAAAATGCCAAAAACCCTTAAACTAGCAAAATAACTTCGATGGGCCCCAAAATTTGTGTGCCAAAAATTCCTTTATAAATTAGGGCTCACGTGAACTTTTGAATTATTCTAACAAGCAAAACAAAATGTATTAAAGTTATAAGACCTTGTCAAAAGTGAAAAAAACATTCAGAGCAAAGTTTAGGTCACTAGATCAAGGAATCTAGGCCTAAAATGTGCCAAAATGGCCAGAAAATTCCACAAAATGTTTACTACAACATATTACTAATGTATATCTACCACCTTGTAAAATTTAAAGATGATCCAACAGTCGGATCAAAATTTATGGTCTCTGCAAGATTATGACTCCTGCATCAACTATGAAAATAATAAGTGTCTGTTTTTTGGATATGGAGTTGGATGTTTCTTTATTCAGAAAATGGGAAATGCAAGCCCTTAAAGATAGAAACCAATGATTGTGTTCAAGACATGGCTGAAATTTGGGGTTACTGGTAATTGAAGAAAAAAATGGCTATTCAAATGCAAAATATATTCATGATGGCATGCTTGCAGTACCTAGAAAATTGAAAAGAGGTGATACAACCTCTACTGAATAAAGAGGTTTGTGCATTTAGAACATCAAAGGAATATGAGTAAATCCATCATACCTTTGTATAAAGGTGTAGATTGTCCCCCTGTCAGCTTTTCTTTCACTTCCTAAACATACCAAGTTCCATATTTGGATAAATTGGATTGATATATCTAGATCAAAGTTCCATGGGTTGAAAAAAATACTAAATCAACTACATTGCTAAAGGAAACAACCACTACATTCACGAAAACAAAATCTTCAACTAAGAATCCGTTTGATTACTTTTTGTTTGATGGAGAAGTATTTTCAATTGATGTTTCGAGGTGCCATATAACACCTCTAGATTATCAATATTGTCCTCTTGATGACAAGAATTTTGACCTTCTCAGGCACACCCCATGTTGATAAATGTTATTCCTACATAGAGGGACACAATCATTCTTCCTTTCTTGGAGTCTACGAATAATGTTGTGGTGCTCAAAGATCTGAAATAATTGGAAATAAATTATGTTTAATTTTATATACTTGACGACCAACATACAATATGTGCACAATATTTTTTTTTGTTTCAGATACTTATAAGTCTTTACATCCAAGGCTACAGTTTTGAAGGGCTAAAATTATTTCTGCAAATACAACTAACGATTCCATTAATAATATTTGCAAACAAAAAAATGAAGTGAACAAAACTTGGATAGAAACCAAGTTTATTGATTTTCTATAAAAATCTAGATCGGTTTGGAATTTCTTGAATGTCCTTAGTATCCTAGATTGGTGATAAAAAAATAGAGGAGTGCAGGGTAATGTATTGTAATTTTATTGCATTTGTTATTAACTTTGTCCTTATATAGAAATATAAAACATATAATTTTCCTTTGAATGTAGAACTTAAAGATTCAATACTTTTTCATTTTCAAAATGGACTCAACCATCAATCTATATGATAGATGGACTTTTCTATTATTTCCAAATCATATATGGACTAAATGGACTACAACATTTTAGTTTTTTAGATCTAGTTTCCTTGCTTGTTCACCTGTTAAAGATAATCAAGATAAATTTAAGCCTAATTCATTGGTAAGATTAAAATCCAATTCATTCAAGGATGCTAGAGGAATGAACAATGAAGAACTATCAATACAAGAAGATAAAGTACAATTTCAGGGATGTCTTCTTAATTGGCCTTTTTCAGGTAGACATAATAGTAGAGACATTTGATTCCTACTACTAAAGAATAAAAGGAGGAAAAAAATTAAGAAAAAAATTTGTACAATATTTTAAAGAAAAACATCCAGATATTAATCTATTGACATCATGTAGTGAATCTAATGTAATTGAAAAAGTTAAATTACATGAATCACACTACCACTACTTGTTTGTAGTATTGGGTGAAGAGAGGAAAGGAAAAAGAAAATATGATTCCCACATATGAGAAAAAAATTTAAACAAAAAAGGATGAGGTGGCGGAAGAATATCAATCCCATCAAGCATCATAAAATATTAGACAACCATGTGGTGTCAATGGAAGACAATATATCGACAAGGATTGAGGACATACAATAATTTACTTGTTAATTTGACTACCTGATCCATCTTTCATCAATTCTATCAGCTATTCCTACCATCAATCATTTCAATGTAGAATTTGTTATTGCTGATTTTTGTAATTTGTCTAGCAATATATATTCTCAAGTAATAATGGAGTTGCTAATAGTTATTGGAACCAATGCACTGGAATGTATTATTACTGTTCTCATACTAATTTGAATATTCAAAAATATATAGAGAAATAGTTAAAAAAAAAAGGGAAAAGGTTAAAGACAGTGAAGAATCAATTCTGGATGGATGCTGCAAACTCTATGATAACAACACATAATTTACAAGTTTGTGTCTTATGTAAACAATAACTAGAGTGCACAAATATGAAAAAAATGATGAAAAAGAAGAATTCACTAGGGATTGGATGGAAAAAATATGCAACAATTGATAACTGCATGCAAAATTCATGTATAATTGTTAGAGTACGTATTTACCTTAGCTCATGTTCACCTAGGTACTTTATTTACCTTTATTGTATTTATCCTCACCCACTTATGTGTGTGGATATTGTTATTTTATTTATTTAGATATTAGGGGGATATTATCTAGTTGTTAGGTATAGTTATTTCCTTGATCTATGGTGTTGACTAGTTCTTTCCTTGATCCATGGTATTGAATAGATCCTTGATGTCTAGTTCTCTCATAAATCTATGGACTTAACTATTTTTTTATGACTAGTTCTTTCCATGATTTATGGCTTGATATACAACCTTGACTGACACACTTAGATTGTTAATGCTTGTCTGTATTAGCAAGGCTCATTCTCATTGTATTTCATTGAGTTCCATAATAATATATGATATTGCTCCTCATTTGTTTGCAAAGGTTTATGTAAAGTTATTCTGGTGAATTGATTTCATCTTATTGATCGTGATGATTGATTAGAATATGTTTTCTTGGCTTGAAATGATCTGGTTATTGCTCCTTTTTTCTGTTATGGTATCAGAGTAGGAGATTGCGATTGACATCCTTCTATAAGTTTTATTGTGGCGAAGGTCACTTTCAAAACAGCAAATAAATTCTTTATATATTCATATATTCGGGATTTGCTCGTATTTGCTTCCTATTTTGAAATCCTTAGCCCTTGATCATATGGTATGGTCATATGAGGGCTTAAAGGTTGTGATTTCTAATAGTAAGTGCTTAACTGTAGCCCCCTTTAATTTTATTTGTGTGGTGATGGTAAGAGTATTTTATTATTTTTTAGTGGCAACTAAAATAAATAGCAAAGCATAATATTAAAAAACTTGTAACTTTTGATTGATAACTCAATTTTGAGTGCCATTTTTTTGCAAAAGTGTGTTTTTTTTATGATATTTCCATTGGAAATATTTATTTTAAGAATCACACTATAATTATAAATTTCCATATTGTAACACACACTCATTATAAAGTGCCAAAATCTGGGGGGTTTAATAACACATAATTACCACACATGGCCATTAAATCAATAATTAAGAGGAAAGAATTATGGGCTTTAACTTCTTCATAAAAAAACAAGTGTTCAGTAGATAATATGAGAAATTTCAATACTAGTGAAAATTTGATGAGTGTATGGGTTTGATAGGAACTTATGTAAGTGACAGTCTTTTATTTCATTTGGAAAAACTTGACTCTCATTTTAAAATTTGGGAGAAATTGGAGGATTTATTTGGTAAGGTGGATCATA
This sequence comes from Taxus chinensis, assembly GCA_019776745.2. Lineage (NCBI taxonomy): Eukaryota > Viridiplantae > Streptophyta > Pinopsida > Cupressales > Taxaceae > Taxus > Taxus chinensis. The sequence goes on along the minus strand of CM034154.1, from coordinate 650,940,555 downwards.
TGAGATCCATGCTACTTAACAGTGAGATAACCTCTCTTAATCCTGAAGATTTTCCAACAATTATAGACTATCTTACTAAGTTCAAGCATTTGTTGACACAGTTGAAGGGGAGTGGAGGAGATAAGAAAGATGAAGAATGTGTGTACTTGATTCTATCGAAGTTGAGAGGACCATTCAAAAAAAATTATTTTACCTTTTTCTCTAGCATGGATGCCTTAGGTGACACATTAAAATGCCTAACTTAGAAAATTTTTGTGAAAGACTTACTAGGGAAGAATCCAAATTGTCTCACCTTGAGTCTTCCACCTCTCAAAAGGCATTAGTTGCATCTAATCCTAGGGGAAAGGAAAAACTAAATAGTAAAACCAAATCTACACCTTCTACATCTCAAAATGACCCTAAACATAAAGAAAACAAATCAAAACCCAAGGTGTCTTCTAAATCAAAGAATAAGTCTAGCATTCATGCTCTTTTTGTGGGGGTAGTAATCATGAAGAAGATAGGTGTTATAAGTGAATGCAAGCCTTATAGGATGCAATCAAGAAACACAATTTCTATCTCCATACCACCTCCTTCTAATTAGAATGGCCAAACACTTAAGTTTTTTGGGAGATCTCAGTCACCACTTGTAGACAATTGGGTTATAGATTCTGATGCTTCTCATCACCTAACTTCTTCTAAGGAGTCTTTTATTTCTCTAGGTTTGAGTTCTACTTCCAAAATTGAGGTTGGAGATTCTTCCTTTCTTTCTGTTAAAGGAAAAGGTGATATACAACTTGATGGTGGAAATATCCAAGATGCACTATATTTTCCTAACATCACTACAAATTTTCTTTCTACGTATATCAAGTTTGTCATTCTGGTCAAGGAAAAATAACAACTTTTACACGACATGGAGTAGAAGTACTAAACTTTGATGGAGTCCTCATTCACTGGTTTCTCAGGGTATTGGTGATCATAGTTCTAGACTATATCACTATGAGGGTTTTGATGACACTTCTTATATAGGGACAGGATTGGTTTCTCATGCAGATTCAGAGAGTAAGATTTGGCATGGAAGATTTGGACATGTAAATTACCAGATATTTGAAGGAGTTGAGCATTCATGGTATGGTAGATGGTCTTCCTAGATTTTCTTGTCTTGGGGGAGTTTTCTCATGGCTGTGCATTAGGGAAAAAACACCAAGATCCATTTCCTAAGAACTTGTCTAAGAGAGCTTCTTCACCACTTGAGCTTGTGCATATGTGACTTGATGGTTTTTCCAACCCCCTCTTTCAATGGAACTACAGTATGCACTTACCCTTTATTGATAATTTCTCAAGGCGTACTTGGGTTTATTTTCTCAAGTAAAAAAGTGATGTTTTTTCACAGTTCAAAGTATTCAAGGCTTTGGTTGAGAAACAATCTTCTAGTTGCATAAAGAACCCTCGTACTGATAATGGGGGGGAGTACTTCAACAATGAGTTTTCTGAAAATTTTGTCAACTTAAGGCATTATTCACCAACATTCCATGTTCATCATACTCCACAACAGAATGGATCAGCAGAAAGGAATAATATAACATTTGAAGGAAATGGCTAACTATATGATGCATTATAAAGATATGACCTCCTATTTACTGGGAAGATAGTAGTTAATTGTGCCAACTACATTCAGAATCAAACACCACACAAAGAACTTGAGCATTTCATTCCAGAGGAAGCTTGGTCCAACACTAAGCTAGGTGTCTCATTTTTTCGAGTCTTTGGGAGCCATAATTGGGCCTTTGTGCCAAATAATAAGACGAAATCATTGGATAAGAACAGAAAACTATTGATATTTCTAGGGTATTGTGAGGAAATGAGAGTTTATCGATCTTATAGATTCTAATGACTCACATGACGTTATTTTTTGAACACATGTTTAGTTTGATGAGCACTTTACTCATGATTTTTCATCTTCTTCCATTCTTTATTCTTCATCATCTCATCTTTGAGGATCCTTTCTTTGAGGAGGTTGATGAGGTGGTTATATATGCCATTGAGGATCCTATTCCAACTGATGTTGTCACTATGCATAAGTTGGCTTGTACTACCAGTTTTTGGGGTAAACACCTTTCATAGAGGATCTTCCACCCCCTAGGCATCATCACGCACTTTCTATAGGTTATGGAATTTTGTGTTAGGAAGTTTCTCGAGGATCCACAATATTTTTGAAAGGGTCATAGGATACTGGAGTGGGATGATGCGATGGCAAGCTGAGTATTATTCTTTGATGAAGAATCATACTTAGGATTTGGTATCTCTTCCTAAAGGAAGAAATTATGGTTAGGTGTAAGTTGGTATACTAAACCAAATACATAGCTAATGGGTCCATTGACAAGTATAAGGCTTGTCTTGTTGTAAAGGGTTTTTTCACAAATTGAAGGTATTGATTACTCTGGAGAATTTTACACTAGTTGCCAAGATGGATTCTGTACACCTTGTACTTTCTCTTGTTGCATCATAGGGGTGGCCCATATACTAGATGGGCATGAAGAGTGCCTTCTTACATCGAGATCTACAAGAGGAAATATACATGGAGCAGCCAACTAGATTCTTTTCAGGATTCTTCTCTTGTTTGTTAGGCTCTGAAGGTCCCTCTACGATCTCAAACAAGCCCTTAGGGCTTGGTATGAGAAGATGGATTCTTTTCTTACTATCTACTTGTTTTGTTTGTTTCCACTCTGATTATATAGTGTATCTCCAACATGTTGGTGAGGATATTGTGATACTTGTATTGTATGTTGATGATCTGTTACTTACTGGCAACTCTTCTTCCCACATTCAGAATTATTCAGAGGGATCTTTCTACACAGTTTGACATGACAGATCTTGGGTTATTGCATTATTTCCTTGGTTTGCATGATTTCTTAGACAAATTTAGGGATTCATTTGAGTCAAAAAAATTACACCCATGATCTTCTTAGGCACTTTGATATGGCTAATTGCAAGCCAAGTCTATCTCCTATTTCATTCTGGAGTTACTCTTGCTTCCACATATACCACACCACGTTGTGATCCTACATTGTATAGGCACTTGGTTGGGATTTTCATGTACTCGACCCATACTTACCTTGATATTTAATTTGTAGTAGGGCTTGTATCTCGGTTTGCACATTCTCCTCATAGTAGTCAGTGGCTGGCTACTAAAAGGATTTTACGTGCTATTTACATGACACTTCCCACTTTGGGCTACTCTACACTAGGGGTTCTACTCAGTTACTTGGGTATATAGATTCATATTGGGAAGGTTCTATTGATGATAGGTGTTCCACTTCTGGCTATCTTTTCTGTCTTTGAATATTCTCTAGTTGCTTAGGCATGCAAAAAGCAACAGGCTATTGCACTTTCATCTTCAGAGGCAGAGTACAGGGCCGAATAGTTACAACAAGTCAATAGATTATTTGGATTTCGCCAATTATTGATAGAGTTTGGATTCCCATAGGATTCACTGACTGTACTTTGGTGTGACAACCAAAGTGTAATTCACATTTCTCACAACCCTGTTGAGCACTAGCGGACCAAGCATATCGAGATACACATCCACTTCATTCGGCAGTGCATTCAGGATGAATTTCTTTGCTTGGAGTACCTTCAGACTCAGCAGCAGGTTGTAGACATCTTTATGAAGCCTTTTTCATCACCTCGCTACCTTGAGTTGCGTGGAATGCTTGGGGTTTCGAAAGTTGTTCTTGGGGGGTGTTCGTGAGAACATCTTCCTTCTTCTTCTTCTTTCTCTTTCCTTCTAACAGGATTCTTTCCTTCTTTTGGTTCAATATTTCTTCATGGATATATTGTACATGAGTACCTTATCAGGCCTAGTTGTCGGGACTCATACTGTGGACATGTGACTTCTATTTCGGCCCCTAGCTTCACTTGAGGGGGGGTGTTAGAGTAGGTATGTACCTTAGCTCATGTTCACCTAGGTACATTATTTACCTTTATTGTATTTATCCTCACCCACTTATGTGTGTGGATATTTCTTTTTATTTATTTAGATATTAGTAGATATTATCTAGTTATTAGGTATAGTTCTTTCCTTGATCTATGGTATTGACTATAGTTCTTTCCTAGATCTATGATATTGACTAGATCCTTGATGTCTAGTTCTCTCATAAATCTATGGACTTGACTAGTTCTTTGATGACTAGTTCTTTCCATGATTTATGGCTTGATCTACGACCTTGATTGGTTCTTAGATTGTTATTCCTTTCTTATATAAGCAAGGTCCATTCTCATTGTATTTCATTGAGTTCCATAATAATATATGATATTGTTGCTCATTTGTTTGCAAAGGTTTATGTAAAGTTGTTCTGGCGAATTGCTTTCATCTTATTGATCATGATGTTTGATTAGCATCTATGTTCTTGGCTTGGCACGATCTGGTTATTGTTCCTTTAGGATTCTTCTAATTGAGAAAGTAATTCGACAACACAGAATGCAAAGAAATGGAATATTTCGGTTCCTCTAGTAACAGAAATGAAAAAAAACCATGAAGAAATCTTAGAATGGCTTCATAAAAGAACAAGAGGAAACTTAAAGCAAAAGGATATAGGTTCAAAATTCAGGGCTATACCAAGCTTCAAACCAAGAAAATTGGCATTACAATATGTAAAAAAAATTAAGGAACCCAACTGGCGGAATGAATTCCACAATTATTCAAAAAATCAATACATAACACATAATCAGAGCTCGAGATATAGGTACATCTTGATAATGCCTTCAAATTTCACCACTGTTATGAACTTACAAATTTTGGCACAAGTTGCTTAGAGATCAAGAACCTACCAAACTTCAACACCATCTACACAGTCAACTCAAAAAAAACAATGGCGGAAAAGGAAAAGGTAGAGATCTCAAAAACCTAGAAACTCATATAGGTCTGAAGAAGGCAGAAGTGAAATCACGATCAAGCTTGAAAAAAACAATGGCGGCCATAGAATCTTCGCAGAGCTCGTACAAGCACAGAGATGTCTTTTAAAGAAAATTCGAGCTTGAAGACAATGACATCTAGTTAAAAATCAACCAGATATCGTGAAGAAAGCCAATTAACATGAGCTTGAAGGCTTCATCAATGGTTGCCATTAAAAAAAAATTATAGAGTTCGTTTAGCTCGACTAGATCTCAATAATGAAAATATGAAAGATTAGGGTTTCAATTTTTTTAGTCATCAACGATCCAAAGTAACCGAACTCACTCTGAGTTAATGATTAGAGGATCGATGGCCATGAATCAAAAGTATAGAGATTGACGTTCCCAAATGGTTCATCAAAATCAAGATAAAAGTCATCCAATCAAAATGGTGGTCAGTACCAAAATTTCAAATTGTAAAACTTTCATCCGCAAGCTCGTAGGCTTGAGAAGGACACGTGTCAACACCAAAGTGGAAGTGGAGAAATGAAGGTTGGGAGTCACTTAGGTTTTCAAACCTTAAAAATGAAAAACGTTAAAAGTTCCAAAGTTTCCCGCGAAGCCCTATCCCTGCAAGGAAAAGCTCAATAACAAAGGAAAAGACAATACATCGATTCCACATAGTATTGGCAGAGATGTGGGCTTTCTCAAGGTTTTGATATTGTATACAAATAGGCTTAAAAGTCTCAGGTTGTTCCGTGTCAATGCATTTTCCCTGGCTGGAAGGCCGGAGGAATTTTTTCCTTTAAGGCTCGCAAACAAAATTTCAAGTTCTTACATTTGCCCGGAGGCCCGCTAGGGGAATTAAAATACCAAATAATCCAAACGCTGACAAGGAAATAATAATCAAAGTGGTCGAGTATTATAATGTGCCATATGTGTATTCAAAGGGGGCCGAATCATTGGACTATGTTAGTACTATAGTCTAAGGTCAGATAATCAAGAGTGGCCAAACCAATGAATACTAATGGTCAAGTTCAAAGGTGGTCCCCACTAGTGGGAAGGTTAGAGATAATTTACACTGTGCTATCCATGTGATCACTAATAGATAGAACAAGTGTCAACATCAGAGACAAAGGTGGTCCCAATCAGGATAGATATTTGGATGAATTATTTTGCAAAGTATTGCAATTAATGTAATTTATTTTTACTCAATACACAGGAGTATTTTTACATGCCTTCACAACAGGACAGAATAGAGAAGAAGACATAGTTGCATGTTCATGGAGAGAGACTTGCCTAGCAAGCAATCTTATTTTTGGCAAATTATTCACCCTTCTTTCTTAAAATAGAACAGTCAACTTATATTTGACTGTATTGTAATTAAGGCCTAATTGTAACTCATAATGCCTAATTGTAAAAGTAGGATGCATGGGCGAGTACAAGCCTTAGGCTATTTTTAGGAAGAGGGAAAAAGAATTTGCTATATATTGTGTGCCTTTGCAAAGCACAAATGGGAACTTCTAGAGGAATTTTTTGATATAGGAGTACTGAAGAATTTTTTTCCAATTTTTCCTTTTGAGTGTGAAGAATTTCTGCCTTCCTAATTATTTGCAGTATTGTGTATGCTTCTATTAGTCTTGTGAATGTAAATTCCCTAATTAATCATCTTACCATATTGCAAAATTCAGTAGTTTTTGCATGATATTAATGTTCATGTTTAGCTTAGCAGTATTGTTGTGAGAATCTCCCTCAATACCTCCAAGTGTTTTGCCCTTAATATTCTACAGAAGAATTGTTGGTTCGTGCACTAAAAATCCTTCACATATCAATTGTGCATATACTCAGTCAAAGCCCTCATACAAATTTGGTGTATCACCTTAGTTTTAATCATTTTACAGTCATCTTTTACCCCAAAACCCCAAAATCAATTTAGGATACACCAATAAGTAACCGGCCTTTTAATCCTGGAGACTCACCTCAAAATAGGTATACCCACAAACCTGAGGTGTTTCCATTGTATCTACGAAAGAGAGAGATCAATTGTGCAAGCTTAGAAAACCTACAGCCATCTCTCTACAGGGTGCACTTTCTAGAGATAACATGACTTTTTAGATGGAACACAGAATCATCTCCATAAACATTGGTCGATCATCACAATGAAGAAAAAAAATCTTTAACACAAAAAATAATTTATTTTTTTCCTTCGTCATGCCTATGTGGATGTATAAATAAAAAATTATGTGGGCATATGTTTTAAGGTGTCAAGGGTGCTTGGTGGATTCAAATAAAAAAAATGTTGATGAACAACATTCCCTCTGGACACCCTCCACATGTCAGGACCAATATAATTTTTGTAGTTATCCATACTTTCCCCATCAAATCCACGACCACCTCATAAATTATTGATATATTCTCACCACCTCATAGAGAATTGATGTTGTTTAACCAAATGAATCCAATATGTGTTCAACGTCAATTCACTTTTTCTAGCATGTTTACATCTTGTAACAAAAATAGAGGTTCCAAACAAGGTTTTGACAGGTAGGAAAGGTGAAATGCTGTCGTCACCTCCTACCTTTTAATATCATTATTGTCATCTTTTTCCAGATTTTTCTTTTCTTCTATGTTATATATTTGTAGGTTGCATTTAGACCCAACATTCTTGAAGTTCAAGTTTTTTCCGTTTATATATGGATACTAATTTTTTTCTTCATGAATTATGTGGTTAGATTACGCAAAAAATGAGATGTTTTATCCTAGTTTAAGTACATCATATCCTAAATTAAGAAAGTAGTGAATCTTTTTCAAATAAGGGAATTATGCAGCTCACTTTGATAGTAAAATTAACAGCATTATTATATTTCCCACATTTATCTTTGTTACCTCATATTCCTAACTTGTGGAAATAGTTTCTTATTTGGTCCTACATGGATATCTCACGAACCACTTAATTATGACATTTCTAATATAACATAAATGTCATGTTGTGAAATTTAAAACATCATCTCTCATCCCCAAAAGATTGGAATGAATGGACCTACTATATTGTATTATTGTTGATGTCTACCTACACATTCAAAATATGGTGACGAAAATAAAAATTAAATTTCCTTTCTTTGGGTTTTCCTTTTCAATAAATAAAATGATGGTTTGTGGTGTCCTAAGCTTACTCAAAAAAGGATTTCATGCCAAGAAAACATGTTCTAATCCCATGTACCAAGATGGAAAAGGAAAGTATAATTATTCATTATAACTAGCAATTGTACTCAAGTGATGCAATGGAATCACTGATAGGGAAGCATTGACGAAGTTAAAGTTGAAAGATTCAAGGTGAAACATTGAGAGGAGGAAGAGTTGTGATGAAGAAGGAAATTGAAGGAATAAAATATACAAGTTGGGGAATATATTGGAGGGATTGTAGGAAATCCCTCTTTTCTTCTGAAAATTAATATATGGACCACATGTAACTTTTTCTTGTCATTTCTACATCATCTATTTACTACAGTGTTTATTGAGCATTATATCTATCTTAATAGCTACCAACATGGAAAGCCCTACTTTTTATTGGATTTGCAAATTGAGGATTACTACAATCACATTTTTATGTGTTTTAATAACATGATTTTTGAAGGAAAACAAAAAATGGTAAAAAAAAATGAAAATATGGTTTATACTCCACAAAAGAGCACTGACTCAAGGGCCTAGACATCCACAACTCTAATAACATTTGACGATTAGTTTTCTTGATATTTTGTTATCTTTAAATGGAGAGGATAAGCTAGAAAATGAGTTTGATCTGGAGAGAATGGAGAGAAAGGGTGGAAGCATGTTTAACTCAAACATACTTGAATGCTTCTTATCTACAGGTGGTGGTGAAGGATACTTTACACATTCTTTGAGGCCACGTGGAGAATATGGATACATAGGTCAGTGGCATAAGGATTTCCCCTATAAGAATAGATCATCATGGTCCTACATTATCCTGTGAAGACCTCAGATTCAGACTTAGGTTATACATTTGAAAATTATGTTGCCTTCTCTACTAGGCATGTGCACTATGTGAAAAGTTATGATTTCTAGTGGGAATGTTGGCGAGCTGATTCAAAACATCCAATGGATTTGGTTAAGGTCCTCTTACTATATTATGAGATTTTATCTAGGCATCATGTTACTATATAATGTGATTCCATCTAACCCTTTTTTAAACTTGCACCACCATCCTCCCATCTAGGCCAAAATGGGATTTTAGATTAGGAAATAGTCACTTCATTACACCTTATTAAAGATACAACATAAATGCTCGCTTATTTAAAAGGATATGTGAATTAACAAACCTCGCATTGTTGGAACAACAGCCTATCATATTAGGTAAATGCAAACAATTCGAAATTTGTTCTAGAAAAAATCTTAATGATTATCTTGCGCTCATTGGAAGTAATTTCAAATTGAAAAAATTTGTAGTCATACTTAGGATAAAGTTTATAAGTATAGGGACGGATGAGGAACATTCCCTCTACCATGTTAGATAACATATTTTGAACTTCCATGTCAACTATTATGTCCATGTCCACATAACATGGATTTCCATTGATAGTTGATTGTGGTGATAGTTATGGTGATGGTGATAGAGGAAGATATAATGGTCACGAGTACAATGGTGTAAACTACTTTAGGGGAGTTAGATCGTGGGAGAGGAAAGGATAAAATTGAATTGGGGAAATTCAAATAAGTAAATGTTCCTCTCAAATCTAGGTCAGTCACATCATGCACTTGGGTTGCCATCTCAGCACTGTCGAAGCTCACCAACCATATTTGGGAATTCTTTTTTAGGCTGCCAAATTTTGTACACCCATATTCGATAAGGTGTTCTCCTCCTCAAATCAAACATTATACTTTCACCAAACTCGACTTGATCCCTCAACTTTGATTCATATTGGATTTGTATCTGGTTTCAAGATCAACATGTATAGTTGTTTGTATTGAGGATCCTCTAAGCTCACACACATTTGAACATTTGTATTATAGCTCAATTGTAATGGATCCTTGAGGAAGTCATTGAAGAGTCGTGAATGAGATTTTCCTGATTGAATTGAAGTTCCTTTTGGGTGAATTTTTTTCTCCATAAATTATTTCTTAGAAGATGTTTTTGCTTTACCTTTTCTTGGAGGATCCTTAAGCATGAATAGCCATTGAAACTAAACATTGACGTGTGTTCTAACTACCCACAAATTGCAAGGATTGACATTACAAAAAGTTGTTATTCACATTTATATTATTTTTTCAATACACCTTGCAATGTCAAATATCTCCAAAGTGTGTTGCCTCAATGGTCTGCACATTAAACCTCCTTTCTCTTTCAAATCATTGGCAAAAATGGCACGCAGTTCATATGTTCCTATCATAAGAAACAAACTAAATTTTTTCCCCCAATATTTCTTGCCTCTAGACTTCTCCCTCAAACCCTTTCTTCATTATCCATGTTCCTCCTATGATATTTCATTCCCTCAAATTTATTATCTTTTACACATCTCTTTAGCTATCTCCATCACACCGTTTAAAATATTGCAAGTTTTAGATTTTAATTTAAAATATTTGTTCATAGTTATAAGGGTTCTACGTATAGATGCAATCATGCTTTCCACATATACAAACATGTATATGTATATCACTTGCTAATGTCGGCAGATCGCTGAAACCATCAATGAACGTGTTAAATGCCAACCATATCTTGAGTAGCACTTCCTTCCAAATTTCGCCGTCTATCTTTTGACACTCTCTTATTTCTGAACATAAAAAAACAAACTCCATGCTGCAAGTTTCCACGATGATTTTTGATGTCTACTGTCATCGTACTATAAACAAAACTTTGATGTAACTGATACTGAGATTTATATAATAGAATGCATATATCACAATAAGTTTGGAATCTTCAAATTGATTTGGATTCTATTTTGGAAATTTATTTTTAATGTGCATTCCTGTGTGTATATTTGGTGAAGGATTTTGATTCTCTGCTTTTTAATCAGTGGTAAATTGTGTGTGTGGACAGGAAACTTTGTTTGCATTGCCATTGCGACTGCGACTACTCCTGCTCATGCACTCAATATTTCAAACACCAATTGCATTATTGATTGATTATGGCTCTGTCAGTTTGACTATTCAGTGGGTAATAAGTACTGAATCTCTGCAATGAGATACGCATTCTTACTTAACGTGATAGTTTCGATCTTCTGTTCTCCACGTTCTCGTATATTTCCATCTGGGTGTGTAGATCTGCCCACGTGCACCCACATATCTGCAAGATCTAACCTTCTTTGGAAGATTTCAGAATGCTCCTGAATCGAACTCTGCACCTCTGGATGTGGTGGAAAAGTAAAAGCACAAATTGAAAACTTACTAAGGAAATGTATGAGAGACTTCAGCTCTGGTAGGGTTTTATGCTTGCTCTTGTGATATCTCGCTGTTTAGAGTGTGTCCCTTTAGCCTTTCTAGGGTTTTCCATGTGATCCTATTATAGTGTTAGTCATTTTTTTCCACCGCTAAGGCATTGAGTTGCCTATAAATAGCTAACTCTCCATCCATTACAATGATCGTTGCAACTGGTGGTGAAAAGGATCCAAAATGTGCTCGAAATTTTGTGTCAAATGTCTATGAAGAGGTATGGATTCTGAATCATCCCTGGATGATGTTATTTTTGATGAATTTTTAGACCCTGTGGTCAAATGGTATCGTAACAATTGCCTTATTGTGTATTTCTATGGCCGCATCCCCTCATAATCTTACTTGCAAAACTGGATAAAGAACCATTGGGAGTCTAAAGGTATCCTAGTTTCAGGTATCTTTAACCTCGTCAAGGGATTTTATCTCTTTTTGCTTCACGAGCCATCGTAGGTCCAAGCCCTCCTACTTAAGGCGGATTTGTTGGTATTTAGGTAATACCCTTTTAGTGCTTTCTCAGTGGACTCCCGACTTTAGCCCCACTAGCCAGATTTAATTGAAAATCATAGTATGGATCGAGCTTCCTTGGACTCCCCATTCATCTCTTGGTCATTCCTTCCAGAGATAGTTAAACCCATTGGTAGGTGATATGCCATGAGCAAGAGTGCTTTTTTATGCTCATCCCAACAAATGGGTTTGTGTCGAAGTTGACCTTGCGAAAGATCTATGGGACCACCTGTATATTAAAGTTGGGTCCCTGTGTATCTCTCAAAAGGTGGTTTATTTCAACCTCCCCAACACATGCTTTCATTGTCAAGCCTCGGACCATCGCATTTGAGATTGTCCTCTTCTATCTCGCTCCAAGCCAATGGTGATGCAACCCTTGGTGCCTAAGCCTAAAGGTGATCAACTGACTGATGGTTGGACTGTAGTCTGGAGTAAGAAGGGTGCAGGTGTGAAATCCACTCTTGTGAAGTCTCTTTCTCCTTCTCCTTCCCCTCTTCCGTCTAAGGATAAGTTGAGGGTCATCTCCACCCCCTCGTCGGTTTCAATTCCTTCCAAGCCCTCACAAAGCGGTCGAATTGTGCCTCTTCATTCGGATAACTTTGGCAACTTAGCTTCAACTTCTCTTCCTCTACGTCACTCTTGTAGTCCACTTTGGGAGGTGTCCCACGGTGCACAAGGAGATAATGGGGTCAATCATGACATTTCATTCATGTTGAGCTTTCTAATTCAGACCAAATCCCGAGCTTACTAATAACTTTGTAATTCTTGGCTCAGAGGATGGCATGCCAGACGAGCAGGGGGAGTTTGATATGTCTGATTTTTCATGAATTTCATATCTTGGAATGTCAGGGGTCTTACAGAACCCTCTCACAAATATTTTGTTTTGTTAGCTTGCCAGTAATTTAGCTGCCTTGATATTATTTGTTTACAGGAAATTAAGATTTCTAGTTTTTTGCTTCAAAATACTCTAACTTGTATTGGTCTTGCTTTTTCACATTTTCATACTCAACACATTGATGGCAAAGGTGGCACTTATATTTCCATTGCCTTGAAATTCTCGGCCTTAATCACCTCCTCAAGGCCATGATCCTTCAAATCGGGCCTTGTGGGTGATTATGGCGATTAATGATCTTGCTTTTGGTATTTTAAATGTTTATGCTCCTAATGATGGCTCTAAAAGAATGAAATTATGGAAATGGTTAGGTGATAACTTTCCTTTAGCTTATTTTCTTCATGTGGTGGAGAATTTAATATGATATAACATCCTGATGAAAAACTTGGCCCCTCCCATGCATTGGTGTGTCAGCAAGCATGTGGCTTGGTATTTCTTCAAAATTCATTGGGGTTTTTCTTATCCTTTTCTCAGACAGAGGATGAATTTAAGTCTCAAACTTGGTATACTTGGACCAATCTTCAAGAAGGATGTAATTTATTTTTTAAAATACTTGATCATGTACTTCTCTCTCAGCAACCTATTTTTTATTTTGGCACACAAGGCCTCTCCCCTGTCATGGTGTGGTCAGATGTGCTTTTTCAGATCATTGTCTGATCTCTTTTAAGATTATTTGGAGTCGGGGCCCCATTCAAAGTCCCATCTAATCAATTCCTTCTTAATGTATCCTTGCTGAGTCACCTGAGGGGTGGTCCCACTTATTGCTAAAGTTTGGAACATGGCACCACATCCACCTTTTTCCGCCAGTTGGAATGAGTGGTGGGAAGTGGCGATTCAGTGCACCACCCGATTCCTCTACCAGTTTGGAAAAAAGGTTTCTTGAGTGTGTAAATGGGAATGGACTTAGCTCTACACAAAGAAGTTCAAAAGGATATTATGTTCTCCTTGAATCCAATCCTTTCGACACCCCTCTTCAGTTACAGGTTGTTGATATTCGGCACAAGCTCAAGCTCATGAATATCATTCGGCTCATGGTGCACATAGATCCTGATCAAGGCTGCACTAGCTCAAGGTGGGAGACAAATCGCATCTAAGAACTTTTTCAAATCCCTCTTAGGCCAAGCATGCTCATCAATAGATCAAATCCATTCAAGTTTCCCAACAACGGCTCACGGATTTTCTTAAGATCACTAACGCCTTTGTGGAACACTATCAGTTAGTCTTCCAAGCTCAAGAGGTTACTAATGAGTGAGATTCCTCTTTGCAACAATGTATCAAGGTGGTTCCAAACAAACTTTATCCTAATGATCAGGCTCGATGCAATGCTCTTCTTTCTTTAGATGAGCTTTATACAGCTCTGTTGTGCCTTTTCGATGATAAATCTTCTGGGACTAGATGGATTTCCTTGTGAATTCTACAAAACCACTTGGTCTTTTGTTGGTCCAGACCTACTTCGTGTTTATAATGAAGCTCTTCTATCCAATTCTTTAGGGAGTTTCATCAATCAAGGCAACATTAAGTTCATTCCTAAAGTTGGCGATCTCAAGCTGATTTCTAGTTGGAGGCCTATCACTTTGTTGAATGTTTCTTACAAAATTCTTGCAAAGGCCCTAGCTCTTCACCATCACCAACCTCTTACCCAAGATTGTTTGACCCGAGCAGACAATATTTGTCAAAGGTTCGATACATTCTAGATAATCTTATAACAGTCTGGGAAGGAATGGAATGGGCTCAGTTGTCTCTACAATGGCCCTTATTTCTCAAAATTGAATTTGAAAAGGCTTATGATCGCATTGAATGGAATTTTATTCTGAAATGCTCACAGCCTTAGGATTCTGGAGAATTTTTTACCTCGGTTGTTCGAAATCTATTTTCCAATGCTTCTTCTTGTCTCACTATCAATGGGCATCATTCCTCCTCAATTGGCCTTTTCCGTTCTATCAGACAGGGGTGCCCTCTTGTGCCTGCTCTTTTTGTCTTAGCCATCTTGATGTTCTTGGATATCTTATTGCTCAACGTGTTGATCAAGGCCACATTCGGGGAATTTTTTTCTGAAATCATTCGACTCAGCTCATTAATGGGCACTTTGTTGATGATTCCTTTCTTACCCTTACTAAATCTGAGTATAATTTGGTTGTTTTTTTAATGCCTTGACATATTTTGTCTTGCTTCAGGATCCAACATTCAAATGGCTAAAATGTTGTACTATTGGAAAATTTGTTGGCCTATGCCTAGCTGGTTGAAAGCTTACCAATGGAAGTGGATTGGGAAAATGCAAAGAACAATTCAAATTTTTAGGCATACCTTTTTTCCTTTGATAGTGATTTTTCTTCTTTATGGTAGTATGTGATTGATAGAGTTGAACATAAAGTCTCTCAGTGGTCTTCCAAATCCATTTCATTGGCTAGTAAATTTCAGGTGTGTACCAAGATTCTTGCGGCCACTCATGTTTACTATTTTGCTTGTTGGTTCCCATACAAAGAGCTTCCTTTGCCAAGCTTTCAAGCTGCTCCGGGATTACCTTTGGTGTAAAATTTCTTGTTCAATTGGCTTTCATTGGGTGGCCTGGGAAGTTTGTTGTTTACCCCGTGATCAAGGTGGCATGGGTATTATTGATGTCTACAGAAAAAGTGTGGCTTTATGTTCTAAATGGGTTATGAGATGTCTTTCGGGATTTCAAGCCTGGAAAATTCTACTTCGGCATTGCATTACTTTGGGTGCACCTTAAGGTAAAAAAATGTTGGAATAATATAGGGTTATATACCTTACTTATCTTGAAGGATCCTAGTCAATATTACTAGCACTTCATCTCCAAAAGCATATGGAAGGCCTTTGAAACGGTGAAACCACTACTACGTTAGATTGGCGATGGCTTTCACATCGGGATCTCGTTCAATTCCTAGAATATCTAGTGGTCTCCCATTATCATAGAAGATAGTATTCCACTTGCAAAAACTCTCAGGCATCAAAGCTTTCTATTTATCTCGCAAGGGGATTCACACCATTCCAAATTTGGTTTCCTGTAGAGACTAGATTTCTTAGCCCAAGCTCAAGACTAAGTTTAATCTTGCCAATTCAGACCTTCCATCTATCTGTAGAATTCAAGAGTTGATTCCAGATGCCATGCTCTATAAACTGGGACTTAATCCTCTAAACTGGGATGCCTCCATGGTGGCACGATTGGCGGTGGAATCATGATATTTCCTTTCTTCGCTACAATGTCGACACCATATACCAGCTATTGAGCCTCATCTCTCTTGTCATTAACAAGCTTAATGCTTGTTGGGGCTTGTAATATTCCCATTCTACTTGGCTTTGTAATGACTTTCTCGTGCTTGGAACCCCTTGCTTGAGCCTAAAGTTAACCATTTTCTTTGGTGCCTTATCTATCAAGGCCTTCCTTGTTGTCAAGAATTTTAGTCACATCAGCATTCCCAATCTGAAAATTCCCTTTCTGCTCTTGACTTGAATCTTTAAGCTTTTTTTTTGTCTCGTTCAAGCACAAGTCATTTGGTCCTTGGATTCATACATTATTTCAACCCTACCACCCTGAATTCTTTCATTGGTGTTTGGCTTTGTTTGGAGATTTCAATCCTTGGCCTAATTATATTGATACTTTGTGGCATTTGTTTAGAGCTTGTATTATCTTTCATATTTGGAAAGCTCATAATACTATGATATTCCATAATGATCAAACTGTTTTTTATTCTCCACTAATGATAAAGTGGTTATTTTTCTACTGTGTGCATGTACATATTCAAGCTCAAGCCAAAAGGTTTCCCTAGAATTTTCTCATTTGCAAGAATTACTCGCACATTGGGGGAGTGCTCCTTCCATGATGAGTTGGGTCCCTCCTGACCCTTTGTTGTCTAGTACCTTGGCCATCTCACACCTCATCGAACCACCTCTACAAGGACCGCATCGCAGAAGCCACTCTCATAGCCACCACTCTGCCTCTCCTAGGGGTCGCCCTTCAGCTCCATCCTCCTCTCAGAGGGGTTGGAGTCCTCCTCCACGAGGGAAGACTTGTGGTAGGATCTCCATTTTTGGGCCTCTCCTCCACCTAGAGGTTCAGATGTTTGTTGGCTCTCTGCCCCCTAGTGGGGAATTATGGTGCCTTTGCAGATGCAGATGCTAGATCAGGATGGATGACAGGTTGATCCCCCTTCGGCTGAGCCATTGAGTGGAGCTTTCATCCCTCCCTGGGGATGATCCTCCTCCTCCTCCCGGAGTGAAAGGCATGTGCTTAGTGCTCTCTGGTTTTATGTAATTATCTTG
Organism: Taxus chinensis; assembly: GCA_019776745.2. Classification (NCBI taxonomy): domain Eukaryota; kingdom Viridiplantae; phylum Streptophyta; class Pinopsida; order Cupressales; family Taxaceae; genus Taxus; species Taxus chinensis. The sequence continues at coordinate 650,923,565 of CM034154.1, read as the reverse complement.
TTTTCCCTCGTGGCGTGCTTTGTCTTCCCTTTGGGTGTTTTGTGGTGCCTTTGTGGCTTTTTTGTGGGACCGTGAGTTTTCCTCGCCCCATGCTTTTGTAACTCTGATATATTTTTTTATTAATATGATGGGAAGTTCCAATAGTAAAACTTAATGAAGCAATTATTTGTTATAATTTTCAAATTGTTTTATTCCTTCATGAGGTGCGTTAATAACTATATAATATTCTCTCTTTACTTTCTATTAGGTGGTTGTGGGTTACATGCACCCAATATTCTAGTTTCTCCTTTAATATAATAGGGAACATATTACTCACAATCCTTCAAAAAAAATTAGGAAACAATAATCAAAATCTCCAATTGCAAGAAAGGAAATGGAAATTTCTTCCCTCTATTAAATAAACAGGGGTATTCTTTCCATGTTTTACATCTACACATTTCACCTTATGCAAGTTCATATGCCACAATTACAATTACGTTACAATTCAATTTCTACTATGCACATTGACTACACTTTGTGTTATGGGTTTCAACATGAAGCATGCCAACACACACACACACACATTTGGATAACAAAAATTTCAAGCAAAGATAAAGGGTGTCTATACACTTAGGTTGTGCATGTAATTTTTATCTCATCATTAAAGGAAGGAAAATGTAGACACTCAAATTTGCCAATCTACCCTTTTGACCCTGCTAATTTTGACTGTGCGTTTTGTGGGCTAAGAAACACACGCACATCTTATCCTCACTCAATCTATCTTGTTATCTTTTTCCTAACTTGTTTATCCTCACATATTTATTTTCGAAAAATTTTATATCTAAATACATAAGGCCAATTATTAAATTGTTATTTGACCATGCAACTTTTAGATTTGATTTAATTCTTCCCTGTTTAAAACCGTACATATTGGTCAAGTTGTATATTGTGGTTATGGCTAACTTATATGGTCCAACATTGACACACATTCCTTTCTTTTTTTGATGCAATTTCATTTGTTGTTTATTTTCATCCTCGTGTGTTTGGCCTTATCATAACAACTTACATTTGAAACCCTACATAAGAAATTTAAGCTCACTTCATTTACTCACTTGGAAAAACCTAGAACTCTATTAGCACACTCATTTACAACACTCGCAAATTTTCTCGAGGCTCCCTAAATCTTCCCAAATTTGATGTGTGTCAATTACAGAAGACGCTACAACATTTTTTAAGAACTCAACCAGGTCAAAAAGTCAAGTTTCCCTCAATTTTTAACACACTAAGCTCCCTACTTCAAATTCTTAGCAAGATCACAATCATATCAAGAATATTCAAAATGGTTCAAGTATCCAACTAGATGCATTCATATAGATTTTACATGTTAGGTGGATAAGTACATGTGGTTGGAGGCCTCTTTATAGTAGTGTCAACGTAAGAAATACACAGATTACACTTCAACCCAAATACTATCATTTTGTAAGGTATTCTACCCATGATTAGGTTTTCGGCATGATTCAAAGAATTGCATATGGTTTAGGGATTGTGTGACAACTAGTGTTTGACATTGAGACACATTTCCAAGCCACTAAAGGAAATAGAAATTTGTATAACTTCATTCTAATAAAGTCCAATAACGTATCATAGAGGTAGGGATTTGGACTCTACATCTTGACCAATGTAGATTATTATGCACCAGAAAAATTGTAAATCATAATATTAAAAACAAATAATATTCAATTTTTGCACTGGGTAAGTGAAGCCAGTTGGTGGACAATTAAGTGGACATAAAAACCCAAAAATTAGGTACCGCAATCGTGGTTTCTAAATCACGCTCGCGCAGTATTTTTTATAGTTTTGGTGATTTCCAAACCTAAAACTGTGATCATGGTCCTCTGAGACAAAAAAAAATACACCCACGAATCCTCATTTTCCCCCATTTTTCCTTTCCAACCACGATTTCTCCTAGACCTTTGGCACTCGCGATTTGAATACCCCCTTAAAATTACTCTTCGGACTTTTGGATCATCATAGTTTCAACCATGCCGCCAAGACAAAGAGGTAAGCCCTTGATTTTGATCAATTTTTTTGCATTTTAGGTTGTTTTTTGTGATTTTCATGGGTTTTTCAATTTTTTGTTTATGTATACAATTTTTTTGTTTTTTCAGTTGCTCTGCAAGCTTGTAATCCTACAAAACGTCAAAATATTCCGCAAAACCCTCCAAATAATCCTCAAACCCCTCCAAACATTCCTCAAAACCCTCCAAACATAGATCCACCTCTTATGGCTCCTTCTGTCCCCACGGAACCAGTAGGAACACAAGCTAATATCGTTGGAGGAATCCGAAAAAATAAAATTGTCATTGAGAACCTTATTCAGACTATAAGACAAAATCAAGCCATAAATTCGTCCTGCATGACTTTAGCCAACACATTAAAAAACATTGATTGGCGAAGTCAACTCCGCAACCAACCAAATAGAAAAATGGAATACCTTTAGAGGTGATTGTAGGTAGTGGTATGTTGTTAAATTATCTCATATGGCCGTAAAAGACAAAAAAATGGAAAAGACCGCATTTGTGCATTATTTACTGACCCAAGAACCAATCCCCCCCGCAGCTACATGCAAACGGTTCCCAATCCATTGGTGCCACGATGACCAAATCAAGAACAATTTTTGGGACCGATGGTGGATGGTTTTTGATTATCCACCATGCAACAACAATGAGGTTCCTCTCTATTTTTTAAATAAATTATATTACAAGTTCATGCTTAATGAGGTCCCAAATTATTTTGAATTTTTTGAGTTTTATGGGCGAGGAGGTGGCTCTACACAGAGTAGACCTGGTGTATGCGTAGGTCAACCAAGGATCCCCCATGCCCCAAAACCCCCACTACCTTCAGTTATCCCTCCTACAGTAAAGGAGGTTATGGATATTGACACACTACATGCATTGAGGGAGCTCACTCACACTCTGACCCAGCATAGTGACCAGATTACATCTGGTAATGTTGGTGGAGGCGCCAGTTCTAGTGCACCACACCATTGTGGATCATATGATTTCTTTTCTCTACATGAGATGATGGTAGATGTTTTTGGAACTGGTGTGAAGGATCTTGGTCTTTCACAGGTAAATGTCAAATAAATATTTAATATATATATATATATATATATATATATACACACACACAATAGTTTAATTCATGTTTGAGATTTTAATATATATGTATTTGATTGTACGTCATGTACATACATGTAAAAACTAATTTTTTATTTTATTTTAAATAACAAGAGTCATTGAAGGAAACATCCAGCATCGACATGCTAGCTACTGCAGTTGGGTGTGTTACAAACGTAAGTTTCAAGTTGTACTGAAATTTCAAATTTCATTTGATTGTGCACTTTTTATTATTATAATATTTCACCTATACATGTACATATTAATATATGTTTGTCTTTTATATGTAGGAGCTTGGCGGTCATCATCTGCTCTGGGACCTAATGCTATTGGCACACCTCACATGACTTTTGTGCAGGTTAGTTTCTCTTTACAATTTGTTTCTAATTGTGGAAGTTCACGTGGATTATGCTTTGGGTCTGTTATGAGGCAGTCATGTAGATTGATATTGATTTGTACATGTTTTTTGTATAGCTTATGACTATCAGAGAGACTCCTCCATATATCCAGACTATAGAGGCCGCTATAGATACTGCCATAGCATCTGCAGATCCACTGACTGACGTACAATTTTTCAAATTTGTTAAATTTTGGAGGAATTATCTTATTACTTAAATATACAATATCAAATTTTGTACATGAAATATTTAATTTGAAATTTAATTATTTGTATGTTGCTTACCCCTCGTGAGTCTACTATTGTCCTTGCGATGTGTCAACGACAAATTGATAGGGATCATGACATTGCAGTAAGATTTCACATGTATTTTAACTAAATTCTAAGTTTCTAAAATTTTAATGTATTTTAAAAATTTGGGTGTTAAAAACTTCTTGTTTATGAATGTGCAAGTTAGGTTGCAAGCCTGCTTAGAGATGCCTAGTACCACATGGATGAAATCCGTAGTGGCATCTCCCTCCACTATATCCCCAAGTCATGGACATGCTACTTCTAGCAGTGCGAAGAGAGGGAAGATGTTTCATGATTAGATTCATAGGACCTAGATGTACATAGATATATATATGGGCCATCTCGTCCTAGTTCATGATTCTTCATATAGTCCATTGTATATATAGCCTTATGCAACCACAAGTGGTCCTATATGTATAACACACTTAGTTTGAGATGTACACATTTTTATGAACTTATATTTTCAAAGACGTGCATCCAACACACTTGGTTCAAGATGTACACATGTTATGAACTTATATTTTTAGAGACGTGCGTCCAGCACACTTAGTTTGATTCATTATATATCCATGTGTTGATTTTCATAACGATATTACTTATATGTTTGATTTGATTTCATTACACATGATATCCTTCTATGTATGTATGTTCTGTGTATATTATTTTTATATGTATGTTTGATTTAAAATTAAAAAACTATGTCCCGGAGCACTACATGGTACAATAGTTAAGCAAAACCTATGATAGCCATGCTAGGTGAACTACAAAAGGGAAATACGTAATTTCTTTTTTCACAATAATTACGTAGGGTGTATTTGTAACTCTAATTATTTTCCCGCCTCCTAACAATGTGCACATCTTTGAAAGAATGGTTGTGAGGAAATTTCTATAACAAACATTTTTTCTTTTAAAGCTAGCACTCATCTGTTGCATATCAACTAATATGAACATTATTGGAAATAAGCGAGGTAGAGTTCATCTTGAACTATATGAATATAATGTTACTATGGTGCAACATTGCATGGTACAATTGTTAAGAAATTAAGGGAAGCATTTATGTATTGTTTTAGATATTATCCCATTAATAGGGCTTATCCCATTTATCAATAGATACACCTTAATATCTCTTTATAATTTGTTGTTATGCCAATCAACTAAGAATTTACACATGATTTGATTATCGTAAGTAGATTCACTTCCCTATTAAATCCTATATGTTTTTGTATTTAAGCACACACTTTAAAAACCCCATTTTTGTATACCCTACAATCCTTCTAGTCCAAAATACACATTTTTGTGAGGGGGTTTGTCAAATAATTCACATCCTTACCATTCCAAGGTATTTGAAAAAAATTCAAGGTTCTTCAATGAATTTTAAACTGATATATCACTTGGAATTAGTGAACATTCTTTACATATTTATTTAGGATGTTTGTACATATGTTACGACATATCAATCTAGATAAGAACAAATAAATATGTATGTAATGTATATTTTCAAATAATTCACATCATGGCAGGCTCTAGGGAGGCCTGGAATGGTGTCAGACCACCCAATCTGGAGCCTTCCTGGCATTCCTTGAGCCTTCGTGGCATAAATGTTTACAAACTACCTTTTCTAGGCAGTCCTAAGAAATGAACGGAAGCGAGTAGAGAGAAGTCATTCCTCAGGACGTCGTGGCACCAAACCAACTATGCCGACATGTCTAGGTGGCCAGGTGAACACTAGAGGAGATGTCATTTCGGTGAGCAACAACGTCGTTGCTTCCGGGCTACTTCGTTCGGGCATAGTCCCTTAAGAGCCCTGAGACCAAAAAATCATTCAACTTCGACGGGTGACTACATAGACTCTATGGCACCTAAGGATGTCTCATCTGATCCTACACCTCGGCATAGGGACCCTCTACAATAGCTTGTTTCGGTTTTTTCCTTCTCTGATCAGTGCTCTCACTACCCTACTATTAGAAAAAGCACAAAATAGTGCAGTTTGAGACAGTGTAAGGCTATCAAATGCTATATTTTACAAATGGTGGGTCATGGCACCAAACCGATTATGTCAGCATGTCTTGGTGGTAAGGTGAACACTAGAGGAGGTGTTTTTTTAGTGTGCGCCAATGTCGTTTCTTTCAGGCTACCTCATTCGGGTGTAGTCCCTTAAGAGCCCTAAGACCAAACAATCGTTCAACTTCGAAGGGTGACTACGCGCACTCTGTGGCACCTAGAGACATCTTGTTCAATCCTACACCTTGGCATAGGGACCCTCTATAATAGCTTGTCTCAGTTTTTTCCTTCTCCAATCAGTGCTCTCGCTGCCCTATTGTTTACAAACGCACGAAATAGCGCAGTTTGAGACAGTGTAAGGCTGTCAAACACTATATTTTAAAAATGGTAGGTCATGGCACCAGACCGAATGTGCCGACACATCTAGGTGGCTAGGTGAATGCTAGAGGAGGTGTCATTCTGGTGAGTGACAACATCATTTCTTCCGAGCTACTTCGTTCGGGCGTAGTCCCTTAAGAACCTTGAGACCAAGAAATCGTTCAACTTCGACAAGTGACTACGCACACTCCATGGCACCTAGAGACATCTTGTCTTATCCTACACCTCCACCTAGGGACCCTCTACAATAGCGTGTCTCAAGTTTTTCCTCCTCTAATCGGTGCTCTTGGCACCCTACTGTTTGCAAACGCGCGAAATAGTGTAGTTTGAGACAGTGTAAGGCTGTCAAACGCTATATTTTGCAAATTGTGGGTCGTGGCACCAAACCAACTACACCGACACATCTGAGTGACCAGGTGAACGCTAGAGGAGGCATAATTTCTTCCAGGCTACTTCGTTCGGGCGTAGTCCCTTAAGAGCCCTGAGACCAAAAAATCATTCAACTTCGACGGGTGACTACGTGCACTCCATGGCACCTAGAGATGTCTAGTCTGATCTTACACCTTAGTGTAAGGATCCTCTACAATAGCCTGTCTCAGTTTTTTCCTTCTCTAATCAGTGCTCCTCATTGCTCTTTTGTTTACAAACGCGTGAAATAGTGCAATTTGAGATAGTGTAAGGTTGTCAAATGCTATATTTTTCAAACGATGGGTCATGGCACCAAACCAACTATGCCGACACATTCAGGTGGCAAGGTTAAGGCTAGAGGAGGTGTTGTTTTGGTGCACAAAAATGTCATTTCTTCCGGGCTACTTCATTCAGGCGTAGTCCCTTAAGAGCCCTGAGACCAAAAAATTGTTCAACTTCAACGGGTGACTATGTGCACTCCGTGGCACCTAGAGATACTTCATCTAATCCTACCCCTCAGCATAGGGACCCTATACAATATATTGTCTCAGTTTTTTCCTTCTCCAATCAGTGCTCTCGCCGCCCTATTGTTTGCAAACACGTGAAATAGTACAGTTTGAGAAAGTGTAAGGCTATCAAACACTATATTATGATGGATCGCGGCACCGAACTGATTATACCAACACATCCAGGTGGCTAGGTAAACACTAGAAGAGGTGTCATTTCAGTGCGCAAAAACGTCGTTTCTTCCAGGCTACTTCATTTGGGCGTAGTCCCTTAAGAGCCCTGAGACCAAAAAAGCATTCAACTTCGACGGGTGACTAAGCGCACTCCATAGCACCTAGAGATGTCTCGTCCAATCTTACACCTCAGCGTATGGACCCTCTACAATAGCATGTCTCAGTTTTTCCCTTCTCTAATCAGTGCTCCTCACTGCCCTCTTGTTTACAAACGCGTGAAATAATGTAATTTGAGACAGTGTAAGGCTGTCAAATGCTATATTTTGTAAACGATGGGCCGTGACACCAAACCAACTATGCCGACACGTCTAGGTGGAAAGGTTAAGGCTAGAGGAGGTGTTGTTTTGGTGCACGACAATGTCATTTCTTCCGGGCTACTTCATTTAGGCGTAGTCCCTTAAGAGCCCTAAGACCAAAAAATTGTTCAACTTTGACAGGTGACTACGCGCACTCTGTGGCACCTAGAGATGACTCATCCAATCCTACCCCTCGGTGTAGGGACCCTCTACAATATATTGTCTCAGTTTTTTCCTTCTCCAATCGATGCTCTCGCCACCCTATTGTTTGCAAATGTGTGAAATAGTGCAGTTTGAGACAGTGTGAGGCTGTCAAATGCTATATTACGGTGGATCATGGCACCGAACTAACTGTTCCAACACGTTTGGGTGGCAAAGTAAACACTAGATGAGGTGTCATTTTGGTGTGCAAAAACATCATTTCTTTCGGGCTACTTCGTTTGGGCATAGTCCCTTAAGAGCCCTGAGACCAAAAAATTGTTCAACTTCGACGGGTGAGTACACGCACTCTGTAGCACCTAGAGATGTCTCGTCTAATCCTACACCTCAATGTAGGGACTCTCTACAATAGACTATCTCAGTTTTTTCCTTTTCCAATCGATGCTTTCGCTGCCCTATTGTTTGCAAACGCGCGAAATAGTGCAGTTTTAGACAATGTAAGGTTGTCAAATGCTATATTTTGCAAACGTTGGGTAGTGGCACCGAACCGACTATGCCAACATGTCTGGGTGGCAAGGTTAAGGCTAGAGGAGGCATAATTTTGGTGCATGACAACGTCGTTTCTTCTGGGCTACTTTGTTCAGACGTAGTCCCTTAAGAGCCCTGAGACCAAAAAATTGTTCAACTTCGACAAGTGACTATGCGCACTCCATGGCACCTAGAGACATCTCGTCCAATCCTACACCTCGGCGTAGGGACCCTCTACAATATTTTGTCTTAGTTTTTCCTTCTCCAATCGGTGCTCTCACTGCCCTAATTTTTACAAATGTGTGAAATAGTGCAGTTTGAGCCTATATAAGGTTGTCAAACAGTATATTTTACAAACGGTGGCTCGTGGCACCGAGCCGAATGTGCACACGCGTAGGGATGGTATTTTAAACACTTAGGGAGGAATTTTTCGGTTCTCTAAGCTCCAGGTGCTTCTGGGATACCTCCTCCAGAGCCAAGAACCCCCTCCACAGGTACATAAAGTGTTGTTTATTGCTTCTCTTTTATTATAAAACAATGAAAGCTTCTCTTAGGATCGATAATTTACAATTCTCTATTAACAGTGCCAACCACATGAAGGTGAAATATTTTCTGGCACCACTAACCTACACATAAAATTGTTAATCAAAGAAATTTAAGTTTCAAATAAAAATCATACTAGATATATACAAAATACACAAATTTAATAAAATATATGAACTTAAATTTATCTAACTAACAAATTTATATATACCAAAGAAATTATATATACCAGGCATGAGCATTGTAAATTCATTCCAATGAACCATCATGATCGGATCTAATCTGAATAGCGGATAGGATTGCTTCATGATCTGACTCTCGAACCTTCCAAAGAATCTTATTATTAGGCCTTCCTCGATATCTATATAGTTGAATATTTGTCGTTAGAACTAGATGTGAATATAAGATTATTTTCCTGTGTGTCTCAAAGTCTTCAAATACCCAAACAAAGGAGTTTTTTAATGGATACCATCAAAGCCAAGTTCCAGTAACTACCACTGACCCTGTAGGGTACTCAATATCTTCATCGTCTATAATAGGAGAATTCAACTTCTTTCTTTCCTCAATGCAACAACATAAGAAATATTATTTTCCTTCTTCATTGTCTTCTATCACAATAACTGTAAACACATGTCCTACAAAAAAATAAAGGTTTTAACTCAAATTTAAATTGTACATATTAAAATTTCAATGGACATAACTCAATACAAAAATTGTAAATAACAATAAATACCTTGTCACACCATAATTGAAATTTCGTCAAAGTCCTTGGATGTTACAAATTCATCTATAGAAATAAGTCCTAATGCTTGTTGAGGATGATAACTAGGAAGCAGAGTTAGAGGCCTACAAATCCATCCCTCCACCCATTCTTGTGAATCACACTCAGCAGTGACAAATTTGATACAAGATGCACAAAAATATGTTAAATTTCTTGTCCATGTGGCCCACGAAGTAGTGTCTAAGATACAAAATGAGTGCATATCACTGGACCCAGTGAGTGTCATACAATCCTCGTAGTTAGAATTTTTTTGTTCCGCTATCAACCAAAATATCTGTGAACTATGGAATTTTCTTGAGAACCTCGGGCCATGTTGTCAATACACCATTCCACTATGCTCTTTGCATCTTTCAATTTAGCACCATCTTTGCACTTCAAGTCTTCTCTTATAAGATCTCTTTTCACACATGCCCCTACACTGTCATGATCTCCTTTTCTGTAGTGCCCACTTCCCTTCGATGCCTTTTTTTATTGATTATGATACCGTTGACTATACTTATGGACATTACTGTAGCTTTTGATTTAGTATGATGTTAGACATTAGAGATCGTGGATTGTAGTTGATTTGACTCATATATGATGCATGTCGATTATTAGAGACATTTTATATTGATGTTGATACAATGCTTGGCATGGTTGTGTGTGTGTGTGTGTTTCATACATGTGATATGTTGTCATATTGAGTAAACCTAGCAAATTGAACTATCTTTATGATCAAATGGTTATTGAGAAAATTGTAAATGATGTCGTTACTTGCTTAATGATGTTTGGATTTATATATACATATGACCTTGGATATTATTGTATAATTATTTTGGATGATTTTATGTGGCCACAAGGCCGAACGAGGTATCTGTGTTTTGTAGGTAAACATGTCACAAAAAACATCGGGGAATTATAGACCAACCACATTGGAATCCTAGATGAATTCAACAAGGGTCACCATAGAAACGTGTATTTCTTATGTGTGTGTGTGTGTGTTTAAATTTATGTTAGGGGTCCTCATGGGGGTGAATCACCTTCGAATGTGACCAAGGTGTTCTGTGTATTCTTTTATTTAGTTTTTTTTTTTAAATTTAGTGTGTGGATTTTAGTGATGTATTTTCCTCTTTATTATTTATTTTATTTGCGTCTAGATTATTGAGTAATCATGTTTTTAAATAAATTAAAATGGGTCAAAAGAATGCATTTATTAGAGTTGATGGATCTTGGATTATGTGTTGTAAGTAATGTGTAGGTAGCCTTGAGTGTAAAACACTCCACCTTCCTTTTAAAATTCGGAATTATCCTTAGGGGCTGATTTTGGAGGCCTATGGGACAAGTTAAACTTGTCCCACACCTCTTAAATTGTTACACAAACCCTACCTATGGGGTGGGGAGTCAAAACTAGGCCTTATTATGTATTTTGAGAAGATAAGTTGTAAGTCTTTTTTTGCACCTTCTTGTATGAAATTAATTTTGGTCCTTTGGGGTGTGGACTTGGATTGTGTGTGTGTAGGTAAAATGATATTCATTCACCCACCTTTTTAATTGTTCTTGGAGTTTGAAGATGACTTGTGAGGTGGAGTGGAGGATGAGTGAGGTGGCATCCTACATGGAGCCACCTCATACTCCTCCCTCCCTTTTCTATTTATTCGAATTCTTTTGTTGTTTTGGGGGTTACGGGAGGGGGTTACTTCATTTTATGACTTCATTTTTGGTTACTTCTTTTAGTTTGAAGATCTTGTAATTTGGAAGAGAGTTAGAAATTTTGTTAAATTCTTGTAGATTGTTGGAGCTTTTGGACTATTTGGATTGGAAAAAAGCTTGTTGTTGAACCTTTGGAGCAAACTCTACCATGGAAAGGTAGGAGCTTGGCTCTTTATAATGTTCTCCTTGTTTTATGCATATGTGAATGCTTGAATATTTTGGTATGTTGTTGGCTGGTTGGGTAGATTGCCTAGGTATGGTGTAGGAGAAGACTATGGGAATCTCTGTTGGGGAGGCATAAGAGTTTTGGGGAGGTATAAGTGTTATTGTGGAGGGAGTTTGGGATTGGGTTCCACCTTGTAAAATAAATAGCTTGCATTTCTTTACTCGTTATGGGGTGCCATAAGAGTATGGGGAGGCATAAGAGAATGAGAGGTATAAGGGGTACTTGGGGGAGGCATAAGGGTAGGGGTTTTGAAATTTTATATATATATATATATATATATATATATATATATATATATATTGGTGGGTTTATTTTAAGGTGGACACCCATTTCCCCATTGGGAGTTATAAGCAGCTTCCCCCATAGGTCTTACTCCTTTGGCTTATGCATGATGAAGCCAGAGTATTGGTTGTTGTTCTTCATGTGGTTGTAAACTACAGTATGTATTCGGATTGTGTTCTATTTGTGTAAACTATTTTTGTGTTGTGGAAGCCGATTTGTTTCCATGAGTTGAAATACATTTCTTATTGCTTTGTGGTTGGGGCACGAGGGCCAATGAGGAGGACAACTTCTCCTCTTCATTTTAATTCTTGGTTGGGTGGAGAGCATTGCCTCTCCTCATTTTTTGTTGTGATCAAAAGATATATGGTGGATCTTCTTGTTGTTATTCTGGAGCTGAGGATGAAGAAAAAATTTGTAGTTTCTCCTTGGGTTCCTTATTTTGAAATTTCCCACTTCAAGTGGATGGCATTGTAACATTATTTGTGGTGAAAATTTTCTCTGTTTTGGAAATGGAACCTACATTTGAATGTGAGAGATGTATATTCTATAAGTTGTATTTGATGAATGAAAAAGGAAGTTGTAAAAGAATTATTGTATTTCAGTAGAAGTTGTTTTAATTACCACAAATGGTATGGTTTTCATTTAAAATATGTGTTTGAAATATATTGTGAAATCTCTTTTTGAAAAAAAATACGTATGAAGAAATATTACATTCTCTGTTTCATTCAAAATGCATGTTTTGAAAGTAGAACTATATTTTGGGTTTTCACGCATGGATTTAAGTAAAGCTAAGCATTGTAAAATTGGAATGCAATGAACTTAAATATCTAAAGTATGATAACAAAAAGTAGATCAATTCAGGCTTAAGTATGTTTTTCCATTTAGATTCTTTGTAAAGCCCGCAAATAAATATTAGAAAATATATAGAGTACTCTACAACTTGAAAGACAAAATGAAACCTTGGAATGAACTAAGGATGATTAAAGCACACCATAAAAAAATTACATTTCCCTAGTAATTTATTCAGAAGTCCAGTAATTGGGAAAAAGGAAAAATAATGCAATTTCACATAAAAGAAAAGAATTTTGTATTGAAATCTCAACAGTAATCAATTAATCCTTGCAATCCATTAGAAATCTTTCAAGTACGTTTCTCCATGCCTATTTGGGGTGTTGAAGGAGAAAGAATAGCGAATTAGACCAATTCTGGCATTTGAAAAAGTTTAGTTCATATTTTTATGGTAGGAAAGATGCTTTCTTAAAATTCACCAATCTAAGTTTGATGAAAATGAATTTTGAAGTTCCCATGCAAAGTGGAGTGCCAGCGCTTTCCAAAAATTCCTCATTTTCCAAAATCCAAGCTTCCAATCGAAAGTTATGGCCTTCTGAAGTTTTTTACTTTGATTGTTTTCAAAAAAAACAAACTGTTAAAAAAAAAGAGGAAATTTTTGCAAATCGGATCCGCGGGCCCGTAAATTACTTAGGGTACTTTTCACAAGAATGCAAAAAGTCACAAGTTCCTCCACAGCCCCACATCCTTCTCTTTTGAAAAAAAATAGATATACTTCAGCGGGTTCAAGGCCCGCACCTTCAAACTCTACCTTTTTTAAAAAGGGAAAAAAAATTAAGTCTCCCCGCTGGCCCACCTTTGGGAAAAATTTCCTCCCCAGGTCCGTCGGCCTGTTACTTAAGAAATATGAAGAGTTAGGAGGACTTATTTATATCATTGGAAAGGGGAAGAAATTTCCTATCTAGTGGAAATCTACTCTGGAAACCTTAAGTGTGTTAAATATGTGAAAAATCAGGTTGAAGTGCAAAGATGAGTCTTAGAGTGGGTAAGTGGGAAATTACCTCTTTTTAACTTACATGAGTAACTCTAGAGCATGGGTTGACCTTTTTTAAGGGTCGCGCTCGGGGATAAGAGAATGTTTTTTTTCAACCCATGTAAATAGGACCTTAGTTATTGTTTAGACCTAGTAAAATTAAATACCTTGGGCATTTAATTGTTTTGGCCCCTTTGACCCTCTAAAATTAATTAAGGAACATTTAAATATAGTGTTAATTTAATTATTTATTAAATTAACACCTAAGAGAAATTAACTATATTGGATTAATTACACTCATTAATTTTTTGATGTGGATTTAATATTTTTTATAATGGGAAAATTTTATTTATTATTTATAAATGACTTTGAATCTTTGTTGTGACAATTGTTGGTTAAGGCTTGGTAGTGGTCACGCTTTTCAAAGGAAAGAAAAAAAATTATTCCATAATTTTCCTATCTAAACCTAGGTTGTTCTTGGGTCGCGAAAGGTCGTTTTAGTAGGTATTACATTTTCCATGTCCATCCTTAGTGAAACTCCAAATATGTTGCACACCCATCTTGACGTGAATCCTACTCATCCAATAAAACATTCATGCATTCTTAAACTGAGACGTATAATTATCTGACCATATATAATGTTGTTTTAAGTGGATGTCCCTATCAAACAAGTTTCCATAAAATAACTAGAAACACCCTTACACAAATTCAGTAGAATGAGTACGATCATCATTGATATAAAAGTGGTACTCTCTTAAAAAATTGATCATTCTCTGTACTATCATGAGAATTTATAAATACTATATACACAAAAATGGCAACTTGTACTAAGTTTTAATATTGTGATTGAACCTTCATTTGTGGTTACAATGTGTAATTCTTTGTAAAATTGACCACTGAAACAATAGTACCAATAGGAAATGTGTCCTTGCATATCTTGAACTATTCATCCAACCATCGAGCTCTGTGTGTATGCCTAGCATACTCATAAACAATTTCATCCTTAAATTTTCTCATAAATTGAAAAACAAACATATTTTTTGTAACTAGCTCACACCATTTAGACTCTTTTCCATCTTTAAAATTGTATGCAACTGATTTATATTTATCAAACTCAACTAAATTATGTCCTATTGCACCTTCAATTTTCTCATGGATGTAACTTTCCAATTTAGGTAATCCGCCACATGTACCACAACTTCCATCTAAACAATCCTGAGTATAAAAAAATTGTCCAACTTCTTTTTCACAAAATATCGTAGGAATGAAATCCTTGGAAGATATTGGTGGAACTTGAACACCACATTCCGATAACATAATTTCAGAATGAAAATTAGAACAAATACGTAAAAATTTAGCATAATGTATCGCAAATTCAACTTGTTTCCTACAACAACAAGTGGTGTGAGCATGGTTGATTTTCACATATAATGGTTTCAACATTTTAAAAAAGCATTGACTAATTTTAATTTTCAGATACTCTTGTTCAAACTTACGAAAAAATTGAGTTTGAGTCATATCTAAGAAATGCTTTGGATGTGGTTCGCAATTAGTAGAACCAACTCTCCGTTTTACAACATCTATTGTATTAGGTGAAACTCTAGTGTTATCATGCCAAAATTAAATAACAAATTCTCTTATAGCATCAGAATTATCTTTGTCCTTACGTAGTGCTCTAGCAGAAAATGCCCAAAAATCAGTGTTATTGAGTGATTGAAGGATATTATGTCTTTCAATTACTTTCATTAGATTTTTTCAATTAACTTGCATCATTCGACTTGTTTGAGTAATAAAAATTTGTTTTTTATTGATTCACTTAAAACACTAGTAGAAAGTACGTGACACACAATATTACTATCCCTAGTGCATCTCTTGACACCAACAGTGTGATATACATCATGAAGGTTTTCAACAATTGTAGAGGTTTGACCATGTAGATTAGATGTTGTCAATCCTAAGGTGTTTAATGTAGGTCTCATTTTAATCAATTTCATCAAACTAACCAACAACTGACATCTTTGGGAATCATTTAAAATTTCAAAATGATTATCCCAAATTTCAGTGGTTTTTCTTCTGATTTTCCATTTAGAAATTTTTTCAGACATTGCTTTCAAAAAAATTCATCAATTTCAATAAAATAATTAGGTTTCTTATGAAAAATCCTAGGAGGTGTTTTTGTCAAATTTTGCTTGTCTACAGTTTTAACCTGAATTTCCTTATTCACATTTTCATTGTCTCCTTCAATTTCAACATTTGCTACATCACGAGTATTTAATTCTTCTTCAACATTGACAGTAAAAATATCTTCATCACAAGTATTTAATTCAACTTCAACATTGACATTAGAAACATTACTTGGTTCCTCATTGCTTATAATAGTAGGGGTTGAAGATGAACATCTTCTTGATACACGAAGATTCTGCATTCACTCGGCATTTTGAAATATGTTTGCCTCTAACTCGTTTGGTGTTTTTTTACTTAATGACTTCCTTTTTTGACTTCGTTTCTTGTCTCTCATGATGTTTTGCTTCTGATGATAAGAAAAACATGTAGAAAATGAAAGAATTTCATAGTAATTTGTACGATAAAGTCAAACAGTAAAAATCACATGGTAATTAGAAGATTGTGATGTGTGTAAATATAATTTAAGAACCGCGATCATGCTTTACAAACTATGCTCATGGTTTATAAAGCGCGATCACGGTTCTTGTTATAAAACCTATGATTGTGGTTTATAAACCGCGATTGCGATTTTATCTGTATCATCAAATCTGACCCTAAGGATCAAGAAATCTTTGTTTTTCCCCAACCAAAGCTATAGAAGGTCATTATGAAGTGTAAAAGGTCAAAAAACTTCAAATTTGCTCTTCCACAAACTTGAACCATGCTGAAAAACTGAAAACATTTCACAAAATCAGTGCCATCGCATAGGGTAGACTATTAGCTTCATAGAAATATTGATTTTAAAGTGAATAGAATAAGATAAATATCATTTTAGAATTTTTTACTAACAATAGGTATTTAACACATTTTTTCCCATGAATGGTCATGTCTACGTTTAAGACTGTAAATTTTGTTTCGCTTATCAAAATGTGATAAAAACTATACCATCCCAAGCGTGGAGAATTTCTATACACACACACACACACACACACACACACACACACATATATTTGATTTTGATATTTTTTGATATAGTTATGGCGGGCAAATGGAAAGTGCTCCGTTTTCTAAATATTTTCATACCACTTTCATGGAAAAAATCATAAAAAAAAAATATTGCTCGAAAAAATACAAAATAAAATCCATCCCAAGATAGACAACGACATCTAAATTTTTACCAAACGAAAAAAAAAATAAGAAGATTTGGTCATCCAAATTGCGGGCAAACGGACTACAATCTTATAGGTTTCTTTAAAAAAAAAAAAAAACCAAGTCACATAATTTTAAGTGTTTAATATAGCTAAACTTGTCTGTTTTTTTTTTTAAATTAGTATTTTAGAAACTAGATTCTGGATGCTACGATTCATATTCATATAAATTTTTCTAATTTTGAGTGCGCGTATTCCTAATAATCCCTACAAGTTGTGATTTTGTTGTTTTTGACAATATGACGTCCACTTATGACCCCTTTTTTGTCCACCAACTTGCTGCACTTACCCCACTCCTATATTCTCTAGTTTGTAGATATATATTTATTTTTTATAGTTAATTATAGATAGGTATATATTCCCTTTGTTTTTTTCTTTCTTGTATCATATTTCAATAGTTTATTACATAATAACCAATACATTATTATGATATTATGTAATCACTATTGGAAGTTAATTAGTAAAAAATGCACCTAGTTTCCAAACCTTACATTTATTTTTTAGTGTTTTGTATTTCCATAACATTAACAAACTAAAGGTTAAAAGGGGTGTAAAATATGATAAGTGACAACCTAGAACCTTACCAAAGACATTCATTAATTGGGGGGGATCCACTACACTATACATGTGTTTTTGTTTCATTATGGTTCCTTTCAACTCCTCAATATGCTCAATTAATTATATTACATTTATGCTAACTCTAGACTAAGAGGATTAACATATGTGTTTTTTGTAGTGTTAAGATATCTTGCTCTATCCTCTTTTATTACTATTTTTTTTCATACTTGTTTTCTAGATTCCTTTATTACTTGATTACTTGACTGCTTATTTTATGTAGATTGAGTGCCTTCTTTTCTTGTGATATCGTAGGTGTCCCATGTTTTTGGATCTATTCCTTTCTTTTATGGATGTTTACTTCTCTGTAGGAAACATGTGTTCGGTCACTATGATTATCTTGTGATATTGTGGGCATCCCACGATTGCGGCTTGTTTCCTTGATGTGGATATTTTACATATCGTTGCTTATGTTGGATTGATTGACTAGTTATTTTCCTCTATGATTAATTCTCTAAGACATTATTAATATTATTACTCTTTCTTGTTGCATGTTTATTTATTTGTACACCCTAGTCTCCACCATGTGACAACCCTTTTGTAGGAACATGATCTTTATGGTGGCCATTACTACAAGATTCCATGTGGTCCAACATATATTATTAGAATTATTTTTTATGGGTACACATCATGTTTAATTTTAGTTTCATACTCATAGGTTTTACCACATGCACCTCAAAAGAGGCATTCTTTTCTTTTCTTGAAATATCATAGGTATCCCATGCTTTTGGATCTATTCCTTTCTTTTATGGACACTTCTTTGTTTGCAACATGTGTTTATCACTATGATTGCTTTGTGACGATGTGGGCATCCCATGTTTTCATCTCGATGACTTGATTTGAATATTTTGCATAGTGTTGCTTATGTTGTCTTGATAGACTCCCATATTTTACATATTGTTGTTTAGATAAAATATTTTACATCCCACTATGAAAAAGTCAAAGGCTATATATAGGAATTTGAGGCCATAAAAAATTATACAAGAATGCAAATAATTTTTACAATATTGGAAGAGTATTTCTTGAACTAAATATGAATCATTTCCATATCTATTATACCTCTTTCTCCCAATCTACACACCTAGATCATCTCTATACAAACTTACACAGCTAATTACTCATCCCTTGATTGTTTTATGCAATGTATACATTGTTTTAGAGTAGTTGCAAGTATTAATGTTTTATTATGAATGTGCATGGTTAATGTTTATTAATTAGTTTTGAATAATCATCATGTGAAATTCTTTAACATGTGTTTAATTGACTATTTTCACATGTAAATAATTAGGAAAATGTTAAAAACATGTGGGAAAAGCATACATAATGTAGATATATAAGGGGATATGTCCCAAAATAATAAAAATGTGATTAATGTAGTATATGTATAATAATTTCCCCATATAGATACATTATAAATTATGGAAACATAGAAAAGTAATAACACACAATTGAGAATGATACAAGTAAAGAAACCATAAGACATAGAAAATACATGACAAAATAAGAATGATAAACACACATCACATAAGTAAAGTATGAAGGATTCGTAATAGAATAAAATTAATCAAAAATAAAGAATGGAGGAAAAGAATATATTTTAATCGTATAAAGCATGTATATAGTAGTGAATACACATCAAACATAAATACATCAAATGAAGCACCCCAAAGCACATGATAAAGAAAAGTATGATATAAATATTTTCACACATATAGTAAGTGTCTTAGAAACATAGTGATAGATTAGGAACATCAAATAATAAAGATACACATTAGTTATATATAATCATATATGAAAATGAATATACCACATTCTTGGAGCAAGTGGAGGAAACATTGAATCACATTAAACAAATTGGAATCACACCAAGTAAGGATGATGCTAAAGATACCCAAATTTGGAAAAGGCGTCGTTTATTATGCCTTTTTAATTATTTTGTGCATATGGCACATTAATTTGAATAAATGAGTAGTTCACGCTTTAACTTGTCTCTTTAACTCTCTAATTGTTATTTATATTCTCCAAACAATTATATGGTCTTCATTCTTCTATTATGATGTTATTTCTAGAGATCTATGCATTTTGCATTTTATTAGATGTCATTGTAATATGTACATGATATGTTCATCCTATGAAACTATAGTAAGCATAAAACCCCATCCTTTCTCCACTTTTACTTAAAATTTAAAAAATCAATTCTCTTTCTAGTCAGCGTTTTGATGCTTTTGAATTTGAAATTGAGTTGGAATCATGAAAAAAAAAACTAATTTGAGGTTAATGAATGTATAGTAAAATCGCTTAAATACATTAAGGTGGGCTAATACATGACCCAATCAAGGGATATTTAAAACCCAATGCATTATATACATATACTAAGTTAAGGGGGGTTATTTTTCATTACTATATTTGAAGTACTATTTGTATGTTCATGTCACTTGAGTATAAGGGAACCTCACATAGCATTACATATATAGTTTATTCATATGTTCTCACAAATCACATAAGAGAAAGGAAAACATTAATGTGGTGTATGTTTTGATTAGTGCTATGAATGGATTGTTTAGTTATTATGAGCATGTGCTAAGGTCATTCCAAATCAGACAAGTATCAACCCCTTTTAATTCTTAAGCAAGCGTAAGTAATTAAATAGAAACAAAAGTAATATTTAGCCACAACTTGATCATTGTAAGATTCCATATGAAAATTTTAGACCTAAGAACATAGGAAAGTAGATCCCAATGTCATATTGAAGCTCATATACCTAGAGGAAATATTTGTAGCTCCATGGATATGTTAAACCATAAACCTTTCCCTGTCCTGATGAACCTTTCTTGCACATAGTTCTAGATTTCCATGTTTTACATATAGCTTGATGATAGTTTTTATAACTAAAAAATAAAATTTTAACCTATATGAGTAAAGTAACATGATTCATTTCTGAAACCCTAAATTCTATTTTATCATGTTATCGGAATGTTTATCAATTGAATATATTATGGAATGATCTCAATACATAAATAAGAACTATATAATTCTATCATCTTTCTATTTTGAATTATATTATGCTACTAGTGATTAAGATTTAGGAATGAAACAAATAATTTATACTACATAAGCACAAAAGAAAATGATAAATCACTACAAATGGGAGAGATAAAACTAAACAGGGAGTAAGCATGCCCAAAAAGGAGAAAAAACTCCAAACAAGGAGAAAGAATTCCAAACATGAGAAATAATAACGCATAAGGAGAAAGCATGCAAATCATTCATCTAGTCAAAGAATATAAGTATGCCCTACTTGGTGGAAAAAATATTTGAAATTTTGATTACTAAATAGTTTTTTTTTTAAATAATTTCAAATCTTAAAAAATTAAGGTAAATTATAGACCCACTATGTGTTGGTATATTTAACCTATTAAAAATACATGTTTGATCTTATATATGTTTGGTAAATTTTTGGATATGGGACATATTTTGTTGGAGGTACAAAAAATGGGACATATTTATATGTTTATGAATAAAAGGCATATATAAATACATTTAAACCTAAAATTGGCACAAATTATAATTCATGTGGAAATTTTATTGTCTTATGTGTATGGGAATATCAAACACCAAAAATGGTACTCAGTGGTGCAATGAGTAGTATTTTTTGCGTCGTATAAGCTTCATTGTGAAAATCATTTGCTTTCTTCTAATCATTTCTACCTTATCTTGTTGATTCATAGAGTTATCTAGAGTTTACTATTATTACTATATTGATGTTTTGCACCTAGAAAAGATCAACTAGAAGGACATTATCAGCCAGTAGATCCTATTCGACACTAGACAATTCTTTATGAAACCCAATTTCTCTAATTTATAAGTCTTAGTCCATTATTTACCATTTATTGTGGTTGTTTCGATTCTATGGTTTTTTTGTGTGTCACTAGGTTATAATTTCAAAGTGCAACAAGTCTAATTACAAGGGTTTTATAAAAATTCATTATGAGGTCAAACACAACCAAAAGAAAGTGCAACAAGTCTAATTATAAGGGTTTTATACTTGTTCAATTGTTTCAATACATTATTCTAATCTACAAGAATAAGTTTTAAGCACATTCCAGTCACTCTTATTGTGTTTATTATTACTCGAGGACACATTGAGCTTACATTATTCATGATTTCAATTCAGTTAGGTGGGAGAAAAACATTCATATTTATGCTCCAAATGAGGTAATTTAGTTTAGCACTTAGCTTTTCAATGGGGATCTCTAAGGTTGGTCAACTGTACCAATCTAATTCAAAAATTTATTGTTTGTGTAGGAGAGCTAGGGTTTTCTATTGTACGTACATTTTCCTACATCCAAATTGACTAAAAGTGAAAAAGGGTAGAGTATACAAAGATGAAAGGTGAAAATTTGAAATGGGAGTGAATAATTTAATTAGACGAGTCCATCAAACTCGAGATAGGTTTTTTAGGTTTAATTTTTCCTCGTTGATCCTATCGAGGAGAAGAGTAAAGTTCCAATTTCAAATATGAAGCAATTTCAGATAATTTTTATCCCATTCCTTCATTTCCACACCTAAATCAATATAGGAAATCAAAAAATAATAATTTCACATATCCTCTTGTCAATTTCTATATTTAACATGTACCTTGATTGATTGGATTCCCTAAATCATTGACTGTTATTCCAAATCTATGTAGAAATGTGTAGTTTATACTCTGACTGTGCATATATTTATATATTCCAACTCTAATAATCTGGTTAACCTAATTATTAATCTTGCACATGATTTATACCTATGGTTTTTCCCTTCATTTTTTTCATCCTTGGCCTAATCTTTCATGTTCTATTTTTAGAAATTGGTGGGATAAAAGTCTATAATATGGATTCTAACTTCTAAAGACCTAATAGTGTTCCTTCTATAGAAACTTCAACCTCAAAACATCAATTAAAATTCCTTCTCTCATATAGGGATAAACCATCTATCGTGGATCCATATTACAAAACACACTTCTCATTTCATGTTGTGCCCTTCTCTTATTATAATAACAATACTAACGAGAAAACATGTGTGGTCAATGACAATAGTTTCTATGTGTATGAGGAAAATAATGATGGCCTTGATTATGCCTATGACTATCAAGATGAGTTTGACAACTTTCCTAGTGGGGTGGAAGTAGTCAAACCTTCCTCCACCCATGTTATACCATATAGTTATAGATATCCAGTAGCCAATGTCATTCCTACATATCAATGTTGTTTCTAACAAAGAGGAGGTAGACCGCCACTACTCAACTCATATTGCATCTTTTACATATGGTTATTACATTTTTAAAGACAATGAATGTACAAATAGTGACAATGATATATACGTGAAGGCTATTGTGATGACGACGACTATATGATTATGATGATTATAATGATAGACTAAGCAATGCATGTCTTATTATCCGTTCACTAAATCATAAAATAAAATAAAATCATAGTACAACATCTTGTTTAGAGAACATTAATGTTACAAATGAAATGAATGGTTGCAATCTCTCTATCTTCTTCTCTTGAAACAAAAAAAAATAAAAAATGATAAAAAATTATTACAATGCTCGTCTCTTCCTCTCGTAGAATGGAAAATAATGTAATAATACAACTGATTGTGATCTTTCTCCTCTCATGAAATAGAAAAGGTTGCAAATGAAAGCAAACAAAATATACAAATAGCACTCAAATTAATTTCCGCAAAAAAACATAATCATCCATGAAAGGAGAGAAACGTGGACAAGAATGTTTAATAGGAGGACAAGAATGTCCAACTACGAAAAATAATGATAGAAATCTGATGACAAAACCGTCACGAAACATTTCTACACTTGCAAAATTCACAAATTATCAATCCATATTTTAAACAGCAAATACGCGCTCTATCAAAATTGCTACATATTTCAATCTCTCTCTACACACTTCTCCAACAAATATATTCTTCACTCAATCCAAATTACTAGTCTACATATTTCATGATCATATCTATATATTGTTGCAGGATGCTAAAATCAGATCTGTGCATTATTGATTATGGCTCTCAGTTTGACTATTCAGTGGGTACTGGGTAGTAAATATTCAATCTCTGCAATCAGAAACGTATTCTCTTAACGTGATCGACGTCTGTCAGTCAGCGCTGTACTATTAAATTTTTTTCTTACATCTATGTATTAGAGCTTCCATACGGCTCGGTGTATTTATTAGTGTTCAAATTCGCATTCCAAGCAGTCATTTGCAGTGATTGAAAATGCAACAATTACAAGTGAATGTGTACATGTGAATGCAATAGTTTCAGTTTCCTAAGATGGATATTTAATTGTGAGCTAAGTGTATGCTTACATAGGAGTGAAGGTTGAACAGATGTGTACATGGTGATATATTCACATAATTGAATGGTTGATGAGAGGTTTATCGGTTCCCTCTCTACCTTCATCTAGTCATGTAGCCACATCTTCCAATGTTCTTACTAAGGGGGAACGTTGGCAGTATCATATTAGTACTTACAAATTGACATGCATGAGTTAGTAGAAAATATATTAATATGTGAGATAATGCATTATTCTATTCTAACGGTGGGATAATAAATTTGTATGTGAGTTGTGTTAATTCACTAGGAATAGGGATGGGAGATTCTAGGGTAGAGATATTGTTGGGATTGTCACGATATGTAGCACAGAAGAATATGAAAAATAAGATTCAAACCCTAATTTATAGGATTAAACATATTTATAAGAAGTTGTCAGTTAATTGAATAAAACATGTAATTAAATGTTTTGTGTTAAGCTCTATCAAATACATCAAAAGGTTCAAAAGAGAAAAAATTAGAATATCCTCCTTGAAATGCAAGGGTGTGATAGTACTTCGCCCTCACCTTTTATATATTACATGTATAGACATGACACTAGCTCATGCCCATATATGTTATATTCTAAGTGTGTAAAATTTTAAGAAAAAACATTCAATATTACATATGACATTGGGGACATGATATTGGCTCCCACTCACCTCTTTAATTCTACAATATAATTATAGAAATTGACAACTCGTATAAGTTCCTACTATAGTAGCAATGTGCCCAATCATCAACTACACCCCTGAGGACGTGTCTGCCTACTGCAGTGTGTGACACCCCGCCCTCATGCTAGCTATCTCTATCTGTGACTGAGACCAATCTGTTATAACCTAATCTAGCTCTGCATGTAGTTGTAACTTATCTGTTATAGCCTGATCTTGCTCGTCCTGTAGCTGTAACCTATCTATTATAGCCTAAGCCCGCTCTGCTTGTAGTTGTAAGCTATCTATTATCACCTAGTATCGCTATGTCAAGGCCTGTAATCTCTCTATCCTGGCATGATCTCATTCTAACAAAATCTGATCCCCATCTACGAGGGGTTGATCTCTCTCTGTGAGGGCTTGATCTCTCTCTGCGAGGGCCTGATCTCTTTCTGTAGTAGCCTAATCCCTCTCAATTACCATCTGGAGTTTTAAGGTTGTCAATTGTTGTAACTGTTGCTACAAGGCAACCACCTACCCACCAACCTACATATCCGGTATATCCTGCATAGCCTGTGCATCCTGTACATCCTGCGTATCATGTATATTTGGAAAATCCTCCTCCATATCATCATCATCCCAACCATCTCCTCCACCTTCTAGTGGACTATGTCGTGAACTCACATGAAGGGGTGACGAATTTTCCTCCACTGGATCTTGCACTAGCATCCATGCTGCTAACACCTATAGCTGCACCACTACCCATTGTTGTACTAAGATATAATGTTGTACTAGCACCTGCTACATTGGTACCCTCATGTATGGTCTTGCATGTGCATGTTCCTATACCTGTGGATCTAAACCATGTTCCTCATGCGCTAATGTGTCCAATATCTCCTTGGGAATAGTCAATCTACGTGGCAGCACTAGTGCACACCACGTTACATAGTCTGGTGTAGTCCTTGGATCTACTATCTATGACCATTGTACCCAAGGCTATGGGTCTACCTGTGAAAAGCTCATATGAGTCCGGTCAAACCTGATTCAGGGTCCCATATCAAAAATCCCTTTATATCGGCATGCGTACCACATCTCATTGCTAGGAATCCCCTGGATGAGACCAAACTGGTGTTGGACTCGGTCCACCCTATACCACTCTAAGATATGGCTCTTGTTCCCAATGATAAAATGGGCTACTGTAGTTGTCCTCAACTCGTCTGCATCCTGCGGCCATTCATATAACCTTATGGCTGCCATGTGATCATATGAGGTTGTAACTCGTAACACTCTCGCATGTAGTAATTTGTGTCCCCCCTGTGGTTGTGAATGTCATCTCCGTTAGGAACCCAATCCATGAGAGAAGGATCTCCAAGAACCCGAGCTCTCAATGCTCCTAAAGGATGTCCAATCACAATATGATCTGAAGCCTTGATCTATAGTAAAGTAGAAGGACCCAATGTCCTTTGTCTGTGATAGGCTATCAGGTCCAAATCAGAATATAAGTGAGCTAGTATACACTGACCCCAGTAATACACCCTACCCTGAAGTAGGTCATGGATCAATCCAATAAGACCTAGGGGGAATCGTGCATCGGCCTTGTCGAGTAGCAACATACTGCTAACAAGAGATAATAAATATACGGGGACCCGTCCTAGCTACAAATTAACCATGCATCTCCTAACCACAACTGACATACCTCAGCGGGGTTTATCAATCACTCCAAATATCATAGTTGTATAATTCTCAACCAGGGTCGAGAGACCATCGTAGGTAACCAAAAAGCCCTGAATCGAAACTCGCATGATCCGCCAAACGTCCTCGAGTGTAACACTCATTTCAATGGTAGGGAGTCAGAAACTCAGGCTCTCACTCTGCCATCTCTCAACTAAGGTTGTGAGCAGACTGTGATCAAAAGTAATATGTGGCATACGAGCTATATATGATAAACTTGTCACCTCCACGGTCATCTCTAAGAAAATCCGGTCTCGACGTCTGAAGTTCACCTCGCAAGTCTGAAGCTATGAATGCCACTCCCACATCCCTAGCGCGCCCAAATATATCTGTGGAGCCAATCAAGTCAATCATTATAATCTTTGTCTTATATTCTACTATGTAATTTCTTCTAAAAATTCTAGTTTATCACGTTATTCTTCTATTCCATCATTCAATTTCTCTATAATTCACCTATTTCTTCTACCTAGGGTTTTCTAAAACCTTATTTTTTGCCTAAAAATAATTTGAAATTGTCTTTTATGCATGGGTGCCCCCCTACGTACACTAGCGCCTTTTTCTCAGCATAAGCGCTTGAGTGCTCACGTGCTAGGGAAAAATTAAAAAATAAGCTAAAAATGCACAAGGCATAGGCACCCAGGAGCCCTTGTAGTGGGCATGAGCTCTCTTCTCCAGGCATAGGCACCCACATGCCCTTGCATGACATTTAAAATGTATAAAATCAAATTTTTCGACAAGCATAGGCACCCAGGAGCCCTTGCAACTGGCATGAGCTCTCTTCTCCAGGCATTGGCACCCAGGTGCCCTTACATTACCTTTCAAATGCACAAAAAAACACATCTTAACCCAACATAAGGGCCCAAGCACCCTCGCCACAATCAAAAATTTAAAAAATAGAAAAAAAAACAAGAAAAAAATACATGCATAGGCGCCTAAGTTCCCACGATGCAAACAAATTCAAAAAAATGTAGAAATCGTGACATACATAGGCACTCAGGCACCCAGACACCCATGCTGCACCAACATAGGTGCCTCCCACCAATTTTGCCCTAATTTAGCCTTAAAACATGTATTTTAGCTAAAAATTCAATACTTTGAATTACTAGGGTAAAAAAGAATAGGTGTGTGTACCTGTGGTCCATCTACTAGAAGCCTCAGACAGTCCCTCACGTGGTCCACACGGTGCCTCCAATTCACTATCCTCGCCATTTCCTCCCGTAGGTCAGAGCTCAAATCAATAGTCAAATGGTAAGCAAATGTGGTAAATAACTTGCCACGGTGGTTTATAGGTTGTTTTTTACCTTCAGCGGTGCGTTTCTCACTCCCAAAATTCCTCAAGACCACCATATTTCTTCTAAAATTCCTCTAACACTTGATGTAATGATTATTTTTAATAAATATTTATTTTTGACACATTTTCGCTACGCTGAGGCATATTTTTGCTTCCTGACGATATTTTCTACTACTCGAGGCTTTTTTTCCTTGCAGTCTCTTTTAATGTTGTCTCCCAACTTTGTTATTTCCTCTAAAATATTTTCTTCCATAAAAATTAAAAAAATGTAAAAAAATTTCTGATAAAATCATTAAAAATCCAAAAAAATGTAAAAATTACAAAAAAAATGGTAAACAACATGTACGCAGCTAAAGCCTGTGTCAATTGCATTACTCTCAAAAATCAAAATATGTCTTACAAAATCATCTTTCTACGATTCTTGTTTGTTCTGGTCTCAAATGACTTTCGGATCATCGTGATCTACCTCCATTAACAAAAGCTAGGTTGCATGCTATGTCGTTCCTCTCATGTAATAGTGAGTTGTCAAGGACTGTTTCATAGTGCACGAAAGAGTTTCCAAGGGACTACTTGTGTCCTATGTTATTCCCCTCACATGTATCCTTGTTTGGGACACCATTTTTAACCCTTGTCGTTACAACACGAACATTTGGGAATTGCAACTTGATAACAAAAACATTGGTGTAACTATCTTAAACATTGTTTTTTTGAGTGCGTGTGATTGTACCGGTTTCTCTGTTAGGTCAGTTGGTTTAATTTCTCATATTGCATTGCATTTTGTATGTTGCATGGAGCTAAATAGCATTTTACTTTCTCGTATTGCATTGCATAATGTATGTTGCATGCAGTTACGTATTTTTAGCAGTAAACAATTATTAGTAATTTAGCATTTCATGTTATCTTACACTTTTTTTAATTTTAAATAAAGGTTGATGATGTAGACCTAGGGATAAAATGATATAAACAGGTTTCTTATTGAAAGGTTGGATGCAAAGATTGGGCTTGTCCTATATTTTCCATTAATCATTTCTTCTCCATTATCATTTATTACCATTACTAATTTTTCTTCCAAATCACCTGGGGCAATAAACAACTAGGTTTCTTGCAAGGCATTTGGCTATATTTTCGATCCTTGATTGACTTATTCTATCACCACATCGACACTCGAGGGGGCATCCTTCATTCCACTAATTTTTCTTCAAAAATTTACTTGCTTATGCTTGTCTACAATATTTGAAGTGAAGTCACTTATTTCACCTCAAACATGGGCAAATGTAGACACCTAAATTCCATTTTTGCAATCTTATTACCAAAATGCACACAAATCAATCTCATTCTTGCCAATTCCATTATAGTTAGTGATTTTCACTAATTTACTAACATTTCTTACCACTTTAACCAATAGCAGTGCTTTGTTGATTATGTAGCCCCTTTTGCATTCAGGATGCCACTTTATGGTGAATTGTAAGTCAAAATCCTCTTCAAAATAATAAATTAGTGATTATAAGCTAATTAAGCCTATTTTACCCTTGATTTGGTCAATATGCCCTAATATTTTCTTAAACCCCTCTTCCAACCTCTCAAAATCACCCTTTTCACCTGCAAAATGTCTCAACAAGCTTTAAAAGTTTATCCTAGCCTCCTAGTTGACCCTAAGAGGTTGATTAAGGCTCCTCACATCTTAATCACTTGATAATTTACTAATTGTGACTAGCAAGGCCTAATCATGATTAGAAAATCTAATCTAATTTGGGGCTTTTAGTCCCACTTGCACCAAAATACAATTTTCTCCTAAAATGAAAGCTAAAAGAGTGCACCTCTTACCTTAATATTTTAAACCATGCACTGATTTGCATCTCATATAATGCATATGATTCGTAGCCAAGTTCAATCCTTGCCTAAAGCCTTCAACAAGATTAGTAGATGAATATCTACATTAACTTAAAAAGTCATTTAGAGCGGTCATTTCACCATTTTTTGGAGTAGCAACCATAACCATTTGATTTCCCACTTAGGTCTATTTAGGCTCATATTAGGTAATAAAAGCATATTAGTTGGCATGTTTAGTTATATTTTGCATTGTTTTCATACTAGTTAAGTATTACTTTTAGCCTATATCTTAATATTACATTCCTAGACTAAGAATCCTTAGCTATTAGGTGCAAATGGTGTTAGCCTTCCTTGATTAGATTTGTTATTTACTTTGTAAAGTTTTAGGGTGTTCACAAGGAGCAATATTAGAGTGGTTACATCCATGGATTTATGTGGGTGCACCATGTTCATAAGTGAATCTACTTCAATGTGTTGCCTAGTAAAATAGTGAGTTTTACATATATTAAATTTGGTTGACAATACGAGATGCACCTGCCTCCACAAAAGGAACCATCATTCTCAATGGTAATTTTCACCAGTAATGAGATAACAACCATGGTTTAATCAAACAATATCTTTGGTTTCAATAACATTAACATTTTCCTCCTCGTCACACTCTAGATATAAATTTATTTACAGGTCCTATAGTGTAACATCATACTTTCTCAGCGATGAATACAGTATCATTATTTTAAAATGAGAATGGGATTTACACAAGTGCCTCCATGTGTCAGTTCCTAGAGAGTACATAATTCTCATGCATAATGAACATCGTGAACAGTAAACATCATGAACAATGTCCTTGTAAAAAGATATGCATGAATAGTACCACATCATGTGTTAAATTTGATGTTTGTTTAGACATTTATTGCGATTTTCATCTTAAAATAATTATAAATATTTGAAATAACTATCACATGGAACGTCAAGCATTAAATTTTATGTTAGTTTATTTTTTTGTGATTTTAGCCATAAAATAGTTGCAAATATTTTAAATAACCACCACATGTGACTTTTATATTCAAAATGTGGCCGTCATTTTTCATATAGATTTCTATGGAAATTATAGTAGTATATATATAAATAATTAAATAAATACAAAATACTTGATATTAATAACTTTGGTTTGTATTTTTGAAGGGCAGTATTGGAAAATGATTGTCACCCACAAAGCACATTTATTGTTTATGCTTTGGTCAAGATTGACGTCTGGTCTGTGGGAAGTTCTATCCAATGTAGCATGGTTGGGATTCCCATAATCTAGGCGTTGTTATCACCAAATCACATCACCCTTAGATCTACACAAGTGTGTGTGCTTAAGCTCAAGATGTGACTGGGTAACATGGGTGTTATCTCCAAGTTGTGGGACTTGCTACTTGAGATAGAATTCTAGAGAAAGTTGGTTCTTACTCCTAAACTACTTGCCAAAATCTACTCTAATGGCAGGACAAAACTATCTTATCCTAATCTAACTTTCCAAGGGACCAGGGAGAGGAGTATTGCATGAAAGTAAATCCCTACACTAACAACAATGATACACCAGAAAAGGATGGTATGAGAACAGCTATTCCAATGTGTGAGAAAAAGAAGTGAAAATGCCATACTATAGAGGGGTGATGACAGTTCTCCACAGTCTAGCAACTGCATTCACAAAAAGGTTTCATGACACACACAATTATAATGAATCCCTGAAAGAGACATAACATAGACATAATATATTTTCAATGAGATTGAAGAGGGCAATAATAATGCAAAGAAACCACATCATGGGAAGATACATCCACAAAATAGCATCTATTGATTCGTTGATATGCAAAGGTCAATCTATCACAAAATAAATGGCCTAGATCAGCATGCAAGGAGTCAACTACAAGGGCTTGCAGCCTCATTGCCTTCACAAAACCAAAATTACAGATGTTTTACTACTCAGAAAAGCTATCTCTCCTTTTACAATGATCCCAACATTCTTATTTATAGAATTCTGAGAGGAGAGAGAGACAGGGAGAAATGAAAATCCAAAAAGCTTCCTTCCAACCACTTGCAATGATTTCATAAATGAAGATGAAATGATGTTTTGTTTCTTGTAAAAGGTTCACCATAGCTATCCCATGACTTGCAACAACAAAAAATGTTTTCTCTTGCTACATTAAATGCATACCCACAACTACCAATTAAAATCATTATTCTGAACAAGGAAATGTTTTCAGAAAAATCAACATCAAAACTTCATCAATTTATGAAATTCCTAGTATCTGTTGCATTGGGTCGTGCTTGAAATCATGATTCCAATGAGACCAGTTTTGTTCAATTTTGTTGGGAATTTCAAAATGTTATTGTCTTTTTGAGTGTGGGAAGTTATTTTGAGTTTTCTAGGGATTTCTTGCATTTTATGGGACTAGGAGATTTAAATTTTTTGTAGATAGATATATTTATTTATTTGAGGATGCATCGTGCCCTCATTAAAAATAAGAAATCTAATTTATGTGGCATAGAGGATGTTGTGCCCTTTCCGAAAAGTCAAATTTTGTTAAAATCAGAGCTTTCGGTCAAAAGTTATGACCGTTTGAAGTTTGGGGGTCAAGATCGTTGACTTTTCCTTGCGGGTATTACAGGTATTGCTAGTGTGTCCTGGGATGTCCATGTCCCTATGATACTCAGACTATTCCCCAATTCGAGCTCATGTCTTCTGTATCACTTGATTTTGGGTCACTTTCTATCCCTTACATTGTGTCATTGACCAGGCCATGAGGGTCATTGACCATTCCGACTCCATTCGCAATGCTTGTAGTGTCACTTGCTTCCAATTTCAGGTTTTCAGGGAACTCATGCGTTACTTTGTACCAAATTTCCCATGGACCGCCCGAGATAAAAAAATCTCCACCTTTTCCCGCATTACACTCGACCTTGCCTTTTAAATCGGATATTTCAAAGGTTTCTTGGGCCTGACTGTCCCGGACAATGTTTTTCCAGCCATATCTGCAATACAATAACTTGCAGACAATTTCAAATTTATCGGGTCCCTCATGTTCCTTCCTACCCAACTGTCTTACATGTACCGTGCATGGGAACATTTTAATCCACTTTATTCTGCATATCACTACCTCTTTATCATTTTGGATCCAAAACTTGCTATGATGAACCCTGGTACGATCCGCATTGGTCCCATTCGTAGACCCCCAAACCCGCAATTTACACTAAAATAGGGTCCTTCAGTTCAGTCTTTCTAGATTTTTGCAAATCTTTGCCTAACTCCTTGGATTTTTATTTAGAAAGGGAAGATAGAATAAAAGCCAAAGGGATCCCTCAAAACCTTATTTTGGGCCTCAAACCATGTTCTTCTTGATCAATCCTAAAGAAAAATGTGTAAGTTATCAAAATCACCGTGGGTGTGAATTTTAGATAACAGGTGTTTCCCAGGGTTTCAAAACCATTATTGCAGGCAATGACAAAATTCACGCAAGATGTGTCTTGGCATTCGTTGTTGGCATGAGGCTTTCTTAGTTAGTTGTTGATGTTAGCATTGCATTTCAATACAAAAAATGGCATGTCATCCATGTATGTCCATTAAATGGGACACACCAATAGGTAGAAATAAACCATCAGATCATGTTCTTTGAAGCACATGGACCATCCAATTTTGTGTTGTTACGTCCTGTACGGCTGGTGTCTGAATTAATGGTTTTTTGTTCCCTTTATATAATTTGGAGCACATGGTGCTAGAATAAACTGCTTTCCCTCCCCATTATTAATGTTTTTTATATCGATTGTTTCCTGTATTTACTGCATCTCACATCTAAAAAGAGGTCTACAAAGTGCTACATGAAGCAAGCATCGTGGCCCAATAAATACATGTTTTGAAACTACAAATGAATTTTAACTTCAAAAATATTTTTCTACGACTCCTTTCGTTCGCAAATATATCTATAAAAGCTTTCCACTTCATCTTATACAACACCCCCTTTTCTCCTTCAAAACGATTGATAATAAGTTCATGTCGTTGTTGCAAGGGTCAAGTTTCATCTTCTTTCCCCATTCCATATTCCCCACCCTTGCACTTCTCCACAACTCAAACCTCCTCTCTCTCTCTCTCTCTCTCCTTCTCTCTCTCTCCTCTCTCTCTCTCTCTCTCTCCTCTCCTCTCTCTCTCTATTCTCTCTCTCTATACTCTCACTCTCCTCTCTCTCTCTCTCCAAAGATCACCTTCGGCGTTACCATCATTACATTTCAAATGTGCTTTCTAGTATAAGTATTAGCTACAATATACTACGTGATCTTCCCGCAATATATTCTTATTTTAATTACACTAAGGGAAATTATGGGAGAGGAACCATTTTTATACCAAAACTAGGTAGACACCATTCAACTTGTGGTAATTACCTATAATGGAAATTGGATATTAAAATGAACTATGCAGACATCATTCTTAGTGTTATGAGAAACCAAGTAGTGACAGCTCGGGACTTTTTATCCATTTTTCATTTTTTGAGTAAAGGTAGGGCCAACTTTTTCTACTTAAATATAATCTCATTTCGTACCTTTTTATGCTTAAAAATTGTGAGCATAGTGGAATTAAAAATGCAAGACCAATAAATTATAAAAGGGGTGTACAGTCTCTCATTAACACCCGCTAAGCTATAGTCGCATGGAGGGGGGATGGCTAAAATTTCTCAAATGGTGATGATGTAAAAATTTAGGAGGATTTATAAGTTTAGTTACTCTATGTATTTTTATTTCTTTTGTGCAATGAAAAATTAGATCTCAAATTATACATTTCCTAAAAAAAATAATAGGAGTTGGATATTTTTGGACCTTTTTCACCAACATCTACATCTATAATGTTCAGATCACAAACAATATGTATAATTGGAAGATGTTCTATTTGTTGTTACGTGTGATTTTAATTGTTGTGGACTGTGTGTTGGATAAAATAAATTAATGGTGTGACACATGAATCCTTCAAAATATTTGCATTAGAATTTTTTTTAAAACATCAATACATGTTTATCATCTTTGGATCATTTCCAATGTTTAAAATATTGTAAATTATATATTGAAAATATGTTGTCACATTACTTTTAGATTATAAATGTCATATATATACATTTATGAATATCAAATACATCTTATTACAACATTTCATGCCTTCTTCTACAATGGAAAGAAATCCTATTCAAACCAATAGGGCCTTCCTATTTCGGAAATAGAATGTCCCTAAATCTAAGCTCCTTTGTCAATATCTAGCTATATTTACTACCCACTTACGCCCACCATGCTAACAATCAAGAAATGTCTCAATATAAACCAACATTTCAACATAGTAAATTCCACTAATATTTCAACATTACAACAATCCAACATTAGTTTGATTGTCTATTTAGGTGGAAGAATGATCTTTACTTTAAGCTCTTGTGTGAGTACCTAGATATAGGATTTTCTCACAAGACATTGCGGTAACAATCTGCTATTTTTTCAACATTGCATCATGTTAGACAGGATCCAAAAAAAAAATAGCAAACACACAACATGATTAACCTGTATGAAGATAGTGATCATAATTTAATAGAATATGATCAACATGTAACTCATTCATCATAACACTATTATTTTATCATCAAAAACTCTTGACCGTAGCTCTATCTATAAGAAAATAATAATGGAAAAAGACAACATTTTTCACTATCACTATATTTTAATTCCAAAAATATGAAGTGTGCGAACAATACAAATTCATAATTTATACACTAGTTAGACACAGATTGATTGTAAATATTAAAATTACATAAATACAAATAAATTCATGTTTTATATTAAAAATTTAACTTGTGTAAGATATTAAGTTTCATTTCCGTGTAGTAATTCACATAGTAAATACACATTGTTTTGAGATAGGGATCTGAAGTAAAACAATCTCATCACTCCTGATATAAGAATTAGACTTAACTGAAAGAAAAGCCTACCTATAAGTGTGTAATAACATTGGTATGAGATACATTGGTAGTAAAACTAAGAGTTTTGGAAACAAAAATATGATATCAATATTATAATATTGTAAGAAGAGGGTCCTTACTAAAATTTCTCATGTGGTGGTTAAGGTATCATAATGAGGCTTTGTCACTTGATTGATTCCTAATGAGGGTTGACTTTCATGAGCATTGAAAATATCTAAACACTATTATAAGTTTTTGTGAGCATGAAAGAGTGTTCATATGTGACTTTAACAAGTGAAACATCCAAGAAAAGGATCGGTTCCACATTCTTTAGAAGTGTGTATCTAGGAAATACAATGGCCCCATCTCCAAATGATAAAAATATATTATGGGTTTTAAATTTACATCATATATATATGGTAGGTATTTCACACTATCTATTATTTTCTCAGCAATAAACCTATTGTACTAAAAAATAAAAGAGTCTACGTGTTGTTTTCTAGGTTATATTCACTATATACAAACCCTTCAAACTATTATGAATATGCATGCCCTTAATAGTTTACCAAAAAATCCTTTGAACCCTCATGTTTTAAAAAAAAAACATTCCATTAACACATCAAAAAAACTTGTGAAAAACTACATAAAACTTTAAATACACAATTTTTAAAATGATGTAGCATTTTTGCACCAACATAAACATGCATTGAACATTTAAAAAATAAATAAGGAACCCCCATTCTATAGACCAACTATAATTAAAACCCATAAATGCAACCACAAAATATTTTGCACTCCTCTACCTTTAAAATGCAAGTTGCACTTCATTGTAGGAGAATAAGACAGAGTGCTTTTTGAGTTTGCATAACTTCATAAAATTAGACAATTATTTTCTGCAAAAATTCTACATAAAATGCAACCACAATATATAATGATGGTACAAAGTAATGCACAATAAACTATAATGTTCTTTGTTAATTGAATTCCTCTCCTTACAAAGCTTATACATATTTATATGAGAAACTGCTCCTATTTTCACTCTACTCACTGTTTATTTACATGGGTTTGGTTTAACAATCTAATCTCACACAAATAACAATAAACAAATAGTAACTATTATATGAGTTGTATTTAACAACCCATATATTAGTAACTACTTATAACAATTACATAATTATTAACTCACATTTACATCAATCTTATGAATTACATTTACCATAATATGAGAACTAGAATATCAATTCCTAACATTCCCCCCTAGTCTGAACATGGTACAAAAACAACAACACTTCCTTCGCATCTTGCCACCTCTGAGTGCTCATGATCTCGAGAGTTTTACATGACAACCAACAACTTCATCAAGGATAGCTTTCTGAGGACATCCAACAACTTGCACATACAATTGGTTTTATGTGAAAACTAACAACTTAAACATACATATAGTTTTACAAGAAAACCAACAACCCAAATACCATGATGTTGTTTTTCGTTGTGCTTTCATCTCTCCACTATATTTTAGCTTCAGGAGATTACATAGGAATCTACTAACATGAATAGTTCCACATTTCATCTTATTGACTATATTTGATCTGATGCAGAATGGAAATAGAACATTAGTGTGATGTTTCCCTAGGTAAGTGCATGAAGTTGGAAGGCCAAAAAGTGGAAAAAAACCTGAAAATAAGAAAAATGTGTACTCGTTTTATTATAACGTGATTGCGTTTTAAATTCTTAGGTTTGGGATTTACCAAAGCATAACGCGTACGCGTTATGTATGCTATAAATAAAAAAGAGGTCCGAGCCTCTATCAATTTATCTCCCTCAAACACGAGTTTCAGAGCTTAACCGTGCCCTCGCATTTTTCATTCATCCGGATCTCAAGCTCAAAGGATCGTGCAAGAATGTAGAGAAAATTGCAAACCAAACAGAATGTATGTAGAATTTTCTGTGAAAGAGATGAACTATACCTTTTTATAGCTATTTTTTGAAGTTTAAATATGTTTATCTCTCATCATGTATCTTTTGTTTGGGTCATAGAAATTGAAAAAAATATATACTATCACAAACTAGGCATAATTCTATACATATTCAAAAAACAAAAATCTAATTTTCGATATTTTTTGAGGTAGTTAGGGGGGGCACGGTCAGAGCTCCGTTATTTTTCAAAACAAAAAATTTATGTACTAGAAAAATCATAAATAAAAAAATAATCGTTAAAAAATATTTTAAAAAATATTTTAAAAAATATAACACAAACTAGATGCTCCTAGCTAACTTTCTACCAAAGGGTTTTCAAAAATACTCAATTGCTCAAAAAATGGTGGGGGGCACGAAAGTCCCTCTATTATGTTTTTTAACAAAAACAGGAGCACCTGTTGGTAGTTTAGTTGTTTGACCCACTTAAACTTATCCGTTTTCAATAAAATTTAATAGCTTAGAAACTAGACTCCAAATGCTATGATTCATATTTCTACAACATATTCCAATTTTGAGTGTAACTATTTCGAAAAAATCGTACAAATTGAAATTTTTTATTTTTCATAAAAATACGTCCACTTAAGACCCACTTTTTTTCCCCCAACTTGGTGCACTTACCCCTCCACAATGTGAAACTTCCATTTATTCAAACCACACAAAACAACAGGAACAATGCAAATGGAACACATTGTGTTAAACACAACTGGAAACAACAACTCTAAAAATAAAGAACACAACTAAAAAACACATCACCAATACTTTTTGCAGCCCCATCATTGGTGACTAATAAGAGGTCGTTGATTGACCTCCAACTTCAAGTGCCTCCGTCTTTTAGTGTACATGTTGCTAACTCAGCAGAATGCAAACATCAAGAAAATTTATTTCCACATTGCATTTATTCTTGCCCGTACCCCCTACGCTCCCCTACCTGCCCCCCTCCTCAATGTGAAACATAGATTAGGACATCCCAATTATCGAAAATGCATCTGTAAGAAAAAAAATTGGTACTTTTGACAACTCATAAAATTAATACTTTTGACACTAAATGGGCACCACTCTCTAAAATGTTACAAACAAATGACCAATAAGCAAAATAATATTTGATTATATTCATGACACTTACGACAACAAAAAATGAACTTTTTGCTCACAAGGACATTGCGACAAAATGACATTGACAATAATAGATAAAACAAGACTTAGTAACAAATCCTATCAAGACAATGAAAGGACACTATAACAATTGACATGCACTAATAGTCACCAAAACTTAAAAGACATTTTACTATTTGAACCTGTCTTTATATTAATAATACAAAATGGGTGCAACATAAAAGACATCTTACTATTGGAACCTACCTTTATATTAATTACGCCGAAAGGCGTGTTATAAGTTAGAAAGCCCGAGGGGATATGACACGCCGTACTACTGTGCGCCACTCCAAACCGTCCGCTTCATTTTCCGTATCGTCGACCAAACTGATCCGAGTCGTCCACGCGTCTATCGCAGCAGAAAGATGTCGATGGCTATCACCGGCTTTTCCAAAAATTTCTCGCAGTTTGTGCTACCTCTGTCAGCCAACCATATTCCACCGCCTATGATGGGGATCGACAGGAGCATCATCAGGATATTCAGAATTCCGATCACATTGTTGCTGAAACGCACCTTTTCTTCCAGTTACGGATTGAACTAACAAAGAAGAAGAAAAGTGTTGACTCTGATTCTGAGAAAGAAAAAAGATGATTGAATCGGATTCGAATGCTGTATTTAAGGATAATCAAGCACCGCTGAAGTGTTAAAAGTGGGGGATCAACGAAACGGGGTCTTAGCTTCCTTCCTTCCTTCCTTCTGGACGGTCGTTTCGAAAGGAATTTGGCGGTTAGGTAGCCAAACAGCGGGAGGCGTAGCGTGTGATATATTGTAGAATGTGCATATAGCAAATCCCGCAAGGCTTTATGCCACTGTGTTTTCAGCTTTTTTTCTTATGTTTTTAAAATGGGTGGTTTTTTTATTTTTACCATTTTTGGAACAGCTATTTTTAGGGTCCGGATAAATAAAGTATGGTTTATTATTAGGATTCATTTATTTTTACAATTTTTGCAATGGATAATTTAATTATTATTTTTGAGTAAACACTTTAATCTATTAGTTTTGTAAAAATAGTTTGTATTAATTTTTATTAGTAATTATATATTTTTGGATAAAGAAAAAACTACCTATTGTTTATCACAAAATAAATAAAATTATACAATGTATTTTTAGAATTGTTTCTATAATTCTACGAATCCTTACTTGTACAATGTTATTATGCTGAAAGGCGTGTTCTAACTTAGAAATCCCAAGAGGCTCTGACACGCCGTACTGCCGTGCGCCACTCCAAACCGTCTGCTTCATTTTCCGTATCATCGACCAAACTAATCTGAGTCATCCACGCGTCTATCTTGGGTGTAGTGGTACTGCAGGAAGGCAGGTGCCTCTCTAACATCGAATGGACACAAAGGGTGAGGAATCATCTGCTGATGATGTACAGAATGCCATCCAAAGTACATGTGTCATTCGCTTATGATTGTATTGTACTCGTCAAACAGGTAAAGAATCTGACGGGTTATGTTTGTCGCAACTGATTCACGGTACATGTGTCATTCACTTCGCAAATGGCGGGTTATGTTTGCTGCGTACAAAGACAACATTCTTTCCTTTTTGGTAATTTTTTCTGTTTTTTGTATTTTTGGTGAAAAAACGCAAGAATAGAAAAAAAAAATTGCCATTTTTGGAAAGGGTCCGGGAAGATGTAACAGCAAAAACTTGCATGTGCTATAACTTTCATTATGTGGCTCCGTTTTAGGTGTCATTTTCTCTAAACGTGTATATTTTCTCGAGCTCTACGCATTGATGGCAATATTTTTCTTATTTTCATAAAATCACTTTTTACACCTTTTTGGACCAAACAACTTCTCCCAGATAATTATGGAGGTGGAGCTACATACATCTCGTACTATCCTGTGCAGGTTACACGCCCATGGAAGAAATGCTTGAAATATTGATTGTTAACAATATTTACTGGAAAAATAATGAATCTATAAACAAAGTTATGATTTGTACATTTCTGCATGGAATCCACGGTCTGTTGCCGCCTGGTCAGACTTTGTTCACAGATCGCTCTAAGACGATTCCTGCCTGTCACCCTCTGCAAATGTTCTTGCTACTTACCCACTTCATGACTTAGAGGAATTACTTAATCGTGTTTAGTGTCACACAAGATGCTATGAAAAAACTTGTCTATGTAAAGATAATAACCACCCTCATTACCGATATAATGCACCATGGCAGACTAGATCTGGTTCTGAATTTTTCATTGATGAGAGTGGTGCAATTAAATACCTCCCTTCCAGGAATGATGAATTCTTGAACACACAAAATCAAGCAATGTTATCCATATAGAGGGCCAACATTGATTGTCATCCATTTCTTTCCCGGCATGTAGTCCTAAAATACATTGCAAAATATGCTTCCAAAGCCGAACAAAGGTCAAAAACATATCGTCAGGGTTGAAATTGAATGCAAAGATCTGAAGACATCCCCTTTTTGGATGCTTATAGGACATGCCCTACTAGTATGGAGCCCCTTACCCTCATTGAAGTTACACGACACTTGAGTTACAAAAATATCGTAACGCTAATAAGTGGAAGCTTCGATCATGCCCCACTATTGTTCGTGTCTTTCCAAAATTTCAATACATTACTTCACAAGAATCACCTTTCTTCCAGCTTTTCTGTTGGTCCGAGCTCCTGTTGTATAGGCCTTTTCAATTTATCCCTATAGATATTGGTTCCACCCCTCAAGAAACCATATTTGCCTTGAACCTTTTCAAGAACCATTACAAGTCGTGGCATGTTGTCTGCTCAAAGACAAATTCCACACATAATTATGAAAGTTTGTCTGACT
The DNA here is from genome assembly GCA_019776745.2 of Taxus chinensis. Classification (NCBI taxonomy): domain Eukaryota; kingdom Viridiplantae; phylum Streptophyta; class Pinopsida; order Cupressales; family Taxaceae; genus Taxus; species Taxus chinensis. The sequence continues at coordinate 650,882,117 of CM034154.1, read as the reverse complement.
CCAAAAAATAATCATTAGAAGCTCCCGAAATCTTGCAAGCATGGCAGATACTTTATCGCATATAACCTGACAACACCTCTAGCCTTGATAGCCTCCATATGCTGGGTCTCTACGACTTTGACATCATGCATAATTGGAATGAACATGACGTACCACCTACTTTGCAATCCATTAGCCTGAATTTTATTGAATATCAAAAGCCTACTCTCATTCCAACCTGCATACAAACTACTCTCGCCTCACCCGCATTTGCTTTATGTCTAGCACAACAATTGGCTTTTGATATTGTTGTTCTCCATTACTTGAGTTGTGTCAACGTACCTCCGTTGAAACTAATAATCCAGGGCACTGCATGTACGGGAGAATCATTCCTAATAGATGCTTTGAGGTCCTCTTTTGCCACCACATCTACCCCTAGACAATCACCTCTCCTTTTTCTCGCCCCAACTGGAGTTGCAACATTTAATATTTATGCCTCCACTATACATGCATGCCTTCGTATTCCTATCAAAGAACTCAAACCCTTGGACGGATTGTCGTCCCTTCAAGAGTCCCTTGAACATATCCAATACATTCTAACTGATGAAATGAGTTTCATAGGACGAAAATTACTCACTAAAATTGACTACCACCTTCGTGAAGCTTTTCCTCACCACAGAACATCACAATTTGGTAACCATTGTGTCATCCTCATTGGGGACCTCAGCCAACTTTCACCACTCATGAACATTTATCTTTATGCTAGCAACTCCTACGACGAAAACCTGTGGAAGAACTTCACAACAACAATCTCCTTGACATCTGTGTTCAGACAACAAGGTTCCACCCCCACACAAGTTTCATTCTGAAGACTGCTTGTCAACATTCGTAACTCTATCCCTGTGCTACAAGATTGGGAGATGCTTATGTCAAGAACTGATTCTTGCCTCTCTGAATAGGAAATAAATGAATTCAAAGAAGGGCCGCATCTTTTGCAACAAATGACTTGGTTGATAACCACAACCTTCAAATGTTGAAATCACTCAACTTACTCGTTGCCAAATCAATTGCTCAAAAGACAAGGTGTATTGAATCAGGAGAAGCTGTCGATGATTAATTGAAACACAAAGTTCTTCTTTGAATCAACCAAAAATTCATCCTTGCTGCAAACTTGTGGGTTGAAACAAGTCTTGTTAATGCTGCCACAGGTTCCATCGTAGATATTTTCTATGAAATCTCTTTCAGACCACCTGCTCTACCTTTATTTGTAGTAATCAAATTTGATCGATACACAGGGCCTCAATGGGATGCCAACAACCCACAAAATGTTCCCATTCCACCTAGTTCCAAAGGAAACCACAGACAACTACCACTAAAAATGGCTTAGGCATTTCCCATCCACAAATCTCAAGGCCTCACTCATATTGTTTTCACATTGTTTGTATGGCCAAGGTTGCAAATGAGTGGCTGAACTTTAATGGTGGCACCAGCTTAGCATAATCGGTCCTATATATGGAGAGTATGTTTCTTTCAGTTTTTACTTCATTTTCCGCAACATTTAAGGCTTATTAAGGTTTGAGGGTGAATAGTTTAAAATTTAACCTATTTTTAATTGTATTGTAAGTGTGAAATGGATACATTATAGGTAGAGAAGCATAAATTATAGGTAGAAAAACATAAAGTTGGATATATGCAGGGTACTTTTCCTTCATTTTTTACTTTATTTTCCACAACATTTAAGACCTCATAAGCATATATACCATCCATATTGCATTTTACCATGGTTCAAAATGCTCTTTCTTTTCCCCGTTTCCCGCTACGAAATGTCTCCAGAAGAGTCTCAAAAACCCTAGTTGTGGTTCAAAATTCAAATGCAAGAGTTGGTGGTGCTACTGGTGGCGCTTCTAGCAAAGCCAACTAGGGCAGTCGGTGGAGGTTCACTTTTCAATTTCCCTTGCGGTTTCGTAGCATCGGAGTACCCTAACCCAGCAGGAGCAACTCTGACAAAGGCAATACGACACCGATGCCGAACAATAATGAAGAGGGCAATAATAATGGTGGGAATCAATCAATGTCAAAGGCAAGGCATGAGAACTTAGATTGATGGTGTGTAAGGTAGCTCAGTATTTCCTTGACGAAATTTTATATCATCACCAGTTACATATTCTTTGTAATTACATGTTCGGAATTTTTTTATGATAAGTAATGAGTTGCTTTTTCTTGTTATGTTTGTTTAAACCCGGGGTTACAAATTCTTTGTAGTTGCATTTTATAATATATATGTAAGTTGTTGCAAACATTATGATTTTTATCATTCATTTTCTTCTATAAAGGATGATGAAGAAAATTGAATTCATTTCTTGGTTTTTTAATGGTCTGGTTGGTTTTGGGTATTTTATGATCAAATTTGGTTTTGTGCAGAATTTTGGTTTTGTAATGGGCATGTGGTGTAGCTTGTGAGAACAGACGTAGGATTTTTTTTAAGTTTTAGTTTGATATGGCGCTTGTAGGGGAGTTAGGCGGTTCATTTTATGAAACTCTTGGTGTTAATAAGGATTGTTCTAAGGCTCAAATACGAAGTGCTTACAAAAAATTGGCAAGGGTTAGTAGATATTGTGGATAACGTATAAATTGAGATGAGTGCTTTGAAAATAATAACAATTAAACATAGCCCAAAAAATCACCTTTAGCCTGAAATGGCTCTAGATCAATCAGTCCCCGATCACAGAGAAGCAATGGAACCATATGGAATTTGGCCTTTCATAGAGAAGATTCGGTGGGAAAGAGGTGTCTAACCCGGCCAGTTTACATTTTCCAACGCACTCTTGCCCCATGTCAAAATACAAACTCTAAAACAAGGCATGGAGAAATTTCAGGGGTTAAATTTGACAGGCACCTTTTGCTGTGAAACATTTTTTAGGTGATGCTAAATTCCAAATATTTCCCTCCAAAAATACAAAATAGTGTTATTTTTATATATGGTCACTGCCAAACAGGCCATAATCTGTTTTTTATTTAAAATAAATCATATTTTGTAATATTTTATTATTATTTATTTATTCTATATGTATATCATTATTTCTAGTGGTTTGTTTTATAGTTTTTTAATAAATATTTATTTAAATAATTTATTTATTCTATATATATATATAGAATAGATAAAGAATTTAAAAAAATGTAGAACATCATTAATATAAACGATAATATATATATATATATATATAATAAATTATATTTGTATATATTTATATAAGAACATAAATAATGTTTTATATATTGTATTTTGAATTTTTTTTGTTAATGATACATTTTTCATGTTTTTATTAAGCTCAACTTATTACACTGAAAGGAATTTTCACAGGCGGAAGCCTCCTCCACCTCTAAAAATTGACAGAGACATGAATGATTACAATTTATTTGGTTGACAAAGAACTGACATTTATCAATCGTACATGTGGCGCGCAGTGATTGGAGACTACCTATCACATGTCAGATGACCAACACTGTTGTTAGGCCCTCACCATTATGCTATTCCACCGCCGACTTCGTATCTTTGATATTGAACGTGTCAGCTAGTGTACAAGAAGAACGGTTGTCGAAGAGCTCCAGATCATCATATGACAGAAAATCGTCTATCTATGCCAAGATCGATGTCAGAATATTCACCAAGGAATTTTTCTTTGGCTCTAAATTCCTTGTGTTGGGATCCCTCACATGAAAAAAGAATCCATCTCTAAAGAAGAAGAAAGGTTTTCGTTGTCTTCTATGTCGCAGGTTTGAATCTCATCATCGTGAGGGTTTGGCATGAACATATCAATAGATTCTGAGGTGAAATCTAAGAAGAACACGCAAGAGTCGATCCACGCTTCATCGTCCATGGTGAGGAAAGTGTGTCGGACGGGGATTACACCCTAGTCATTTAAGGCCATAATATCTTCCAATTCCTTGTCAATGTACTAGACAAGGCTCAATTCCCAGTCTTGTTGGGCCAGTATAGTGGATTAGAATCCATGGTAATTACTAATTATGGAATAAGAGGAATTGATATTTTACGCCGAAAGACGTATTCACTAGGGAAATCCCCCTCCCCCTAACAAGCGACAGACCATCGATGATCATTTGTAGTTGGTTGACGAATTGCAGACACTCCTCCACCATACACTTGGCACACATTTCCACAAAAAGGTGGTGTAGTTATCTTTTTCAGTGTCCACATCAGCCCAGGATTTAGCCGTGACAAGCGGGTGAGCCCAAAACTTTTGTGTAGGTTCATGGTCCTTCTGATCCGACTTGTCCCTACCCTTGGACGATGTGGTGGCCTAATCTGATGACCTGATCTAATGATTTGAATTACATTTCTTCTATTATTATGCAAGGAAAATGACAGGTCTAAAAAGGTTTCTTAGGATGCGTCGCTCTCCATGTTTTTCTTTGGATTTCGAAGAGCACCTAACCGGGGTGGTTGGTTTGTTTAACATGGGTCTATTTTTCCCATTCAACTTTTATTTATCTATTAAATACATGGAGAAATAATAGAAGATACAATAATTTTGAAGTTATACCATTCATATCATATCTTTTCAACCGCAATGTTATCAATCTAAGGAATATCTATATCGAATGCCCTAAAAAACAAATCGAACATGTCTACTAACTCTGCAAAACTATAGTTTTCCTCCATTAAACTTTTCATATCAAGAAAATATTGATAATGACGTACAACATTAGGATAAATCTAAAATATATATATATATATAACTTGGAAATCATAAAATTTCATTATGTCAAAAGGTGTTTGCACATGCGGAATGCTCTAACCCTTCTAACAACTGATGGGACATGGGCGCGAGAGATGAATTGGTTGATGATGCACACACTCACAAATTCCCTTCACATGGTAGCCAATGGTTTAATAGTTAAATATTTTTCAAAATAAGAAACAAATCATTTTTTCGCATGTACCTGCTAGAGAATTTCCAGGGAACAAAAGGGGTGATGAAATCTAATGATTTTCCAAGGAACAAAAGGGGCGATGAACCTGGAAAAAAATATTAATTTAAGGAAAGAGAATCAAGAGCAAGCAACAAAACAAATTACCTAAACACTGTTGCATCGAGACAGATTGAGAGGCATAATCAATTTCTCAAATCACTGGGCAGACTGACTCATAATAGGTTGATTATGGATCTTTTGCAACACAAAATTTTTCTCTACGTCAACCGAAGATTCATGCTTTGTGCAAATTTTTGGATTAAAACATGTCTTATTGTTGGTTTTTTGAGAAGGTGTATTCATTTGAACAGGTCCTGGCGATTCCAATTTGGGAATGAACTCAAGCTTCCCCTCTAACCCCATGCTTACAAATCTCGTGCTTTTCCATATGAAGATAGGGATGATCAATCTGTAAAAAAAAATTAATTTAAGGACGGAGAATCAAGAGCGACAAACAAAGAAAATTACTTGAGCACTGTCGCATGCAAGGCATTTTTAGGATGTTCAAAAATCAAATTCCTGAAGCTCATGTACTTTTAGGATGTCCAGAATGATGTAAATATGAAAAACAAACCAGAAAACTAAGCAATCATGTACTTTCCCAGCACCTACGATAATGACATAAATTGATGAAAATTTGGACTACCTTAAGCTTCGATTGTTGAAACCCCTTTACTATCTTTTTGCCAGATCATTTACTCAGTACAATAAGAAACCTAAATCATAACAAGTTAACTCTTTGTGTCAACCAAAAATTTGTGCTTTACGCAAATTTTTGGCTTAAAACATTTTTTGTTAATGTTGTTGTTAACTCTATCATCAACTTTGTTTACAACAAATCATTCCATCCACTTGGTTCGTCTTTACTTGCTGTCCACAAATTTAATTGATGCATGGTGCTTTATTGTCTTCCTCAATTTCCATTTCCCCTCACCATTATTTCTCTTTCAGCGTTAACATCGCACACCTCACGTGCGATTGCTAGTAATACAAAATAGTTACAACATAAAAGACATCTTACAAAGGGTTACAACAACGAGATGACTGGAAACGCATCTTAACTTATAACAATGACAAATAGTTCAAAAATATCTTATCTCTTTCCCAAATTCCTCGTGTCTTCTTTGTATTGGAAGTAGTTATTTATGGAGTGCAACATAATTTCTGGCCCACGTGGAAGTCAATGAAAACTGATAAATCATGCTTGATAGAGAATAAGGCTCGCATTGTATGATGACGTGGTTGTATTTGAAGTCTTTGTCTACTCTTTGTGAACACAAGTCTGCCAACAAGGTCTGCAGGCTTTTTATTAGAAGCGGATCAAGTTCATATCTCTGAGTCATGGATGGGATGTCAACTACAATTCAATGGATCTGAATTTAGTATCAAATAATTTAGCAATCATTTCCATATAAATGGCAAAAGAATGCGCATATCACACAACCTTTTCTTCAAATGAATCTGTGTGGATTCTGTGGACGGAGTTGAATAGAAATATATGAATATGAAACCCGCACAGGGGTGCAACAAATGAAACAGTGCAGATCCACTAATAATACCAAAACTAAATACTATAGCAGGCTAAATAAAAACTATGTTAAAATATTTATAAAATTAATCCTTACTTATTCTCAAGAGAAAAATCAACGAATGCCCCACGAAATTCCTCACAAGCCCATCCCATTATGATACCAAATGAATTTGGTACAAAGCAATGCACCATAAACTATAATGTTCTCCGTATTGAATTCCTCTCCTTACAAAGTTCATATATTTTTATTAGAGAAACTAGTCCTATTTTCACTCTTCTCATTGTTTATTCATTGTTTGTTTATTCATTGTTTATTTATGTGGGTTTGGTTTAACAATTAAATCTCACACAAATAACAATAAACAAATAGTTAAGTTGTATTTAACGATCTATTTATTAGTAATATTTTTTACAATTAGATGATTACTAACTCACATTTACATTATTATTACGAATTACATTTACCATAATGTGAGCACTACAATATTAATTCTTAACATATAATGTTGACCAAATTACAGCACGAAATCATCACCATTAAAAATTAATGAAAGAGTTTTCAAAGGTGATTTTCAGTAGTGAAATACATATCTCTCAACATGTTTTCTTTTATACTATTTTTTTTACATCCTAACACTCTCAATCGAATGGTAACGCAAAAGCCATGATTTGATCATTTTTTTTGTTGTGACACTGTAAAGATTCCAAATTGAACACACTCAAAATGATTTTGGCAAATGCAAGTCACCTATTCAAGTCCATGCCAAAACCATAAAAAAAAAAAATTTGCACTCAAATAACTCATAGGAAAATTCAATTAATACTGACTTGGTTGGGATAAATGCTTACATGCAACACATGAAAACTGCCTATGTGGAACAACTCTTCCCAAATTACATTTGTTAATGACTCAAAACATCATCCATAGGTGAGTTTGAAAGGATGATATGCACTTTTTGTGAATAGGCATATTTCTTACGAAGAATGTCATGTACTCCCTCACATGAATTTTTAATTTCATCTCTAGTCACATAGGCATATTTCTTATGAAGAATGTGTACTCACTCACATCATTTTCTATTTTCATCTCTAGTCACATAATTTATAAATATGTTAAGGATATGTTTCGTATTCTATTGAATATTTTAAATACATTTTCAAAAACATACTTGATATATAAGGGAGAACCCACTCTAATTTATATTTGTAACTTTTTTTTCACTTTCTATGTGTCTATATTAGAAAGATATGATATAAGATGGAGAAACTAATAAACATGACTAATGACAAGCTTGATAACATGATGTGATAGAGCTCAAAAAGAAACATTTTTCCTCAAACTCTTTAGCTTTTACATAATTATAACATCGAAAGTATTTCATTAGATAACAAGGGATACCATATGCTTTGGGAAATCCAAGCTTTGAATCTTATAAAACTTAGTTACATAAGTATTTAAGTTTCCATTTAGAATCCCATATAGTAGAATGGATTTTCTTCCACCTTATAAATTAAAGCGTTAACCTACCTATAAGTCACAAGATTACACCATAAAAGTGCATAAGGCTAGATAGCCACAAAACCAACTATGAAAGTGTGGGTAAGATCCATCATAGATGATACATTCTATACACCTTTGGTTTCTTTGCATCATGAGCATAAAAACTACGAAATTTCACGAACATTATTCTAACAAATGATCTCACAACCTATTTTCTAATCTAGTTCCCAATTGAATTCCACCATTTAAAAGATACTTTATGAAGAACACCTATATGATTTAGGTTAGCGAATCTATATATTATGTTACTAACCACTAGGGTTAATTTGGTTTCTCAATTTCTATATTGGCCAATATGTATGCTTGACCACCTGAAATAAATTCAAAATCAAGAAAACATAAAGATATTACCGATAACAAAAATCCACAAATTAATCACACAAAGAAACATAAATATAAATGACATTAATAAATACATAATAGAATGAAAAACATAATTAGTGCATTGGAAATAACTTAATAATAAAATTTAATTAAGTTTGATTGTGATGTGTTAAGTGAATTTAAATTTAATGTTTCATATGTAATTAAGTTTTTTTTTATGTTTTATGATTTAACATGTTTTTTGAGAGATAAATTGCATGTGTGATGTAAAGCCACTTTCTCATAAATGAGAAAATGATATGTGCAATAGAAAACATATAAAAGTGAAGTTGAAATTCTAGCTATTTTTGTATTTTTTTTTATATGATGAAAATAAATATATCTCAACATCAATATCTAAATGTTTCTTTGTAAGAGAATAATTACTATTTTTTGAATTAAGGGTGAATATTTCGAGGGTTTTTTGGGAAGGACAAACATACTTCTTACAATATGGGAACTAACACAAGGAACCTGAGTGAATCAAATTCTGGTGTGTTGCATCCATAGCGTATTTCAATAAGGAGTCCAGCTAACCGAGTGAAGCCAATTTCTATAGTTTGCAACTGCAACGTATCAACAAGGAGTTCAACGAGCTGCATTTGCAGTAGAGTGAAGCCATAACCAGGAGTGTTGCAACTACAGGAAAGAGCAAAGTTCTTCCATTATAATGAGGAACATAGGGTTTCCATTGTAGCGAGGAATGGAGTTTTGCCACTGTAGCGAATTAAGAGACGTTGTAACCTACGGTGAAACCACCTTCGAAAGGGTCATGTCTTTGGGGGATTTGAAACCGGGTGGGCCAGCACACAACTGTGTGACTTGACTGCACCACTCCCACTCCATCGGCTAGAGATTAATTACTATTATTAGATAAGATTATATAAATTTTAATGAGGTATTTCCTTTAGTAATGCTCATATACATGTTTAAAGAATATGTTGTTCAAAAGTAATAATTTTTAATAAATTATAAATTTTTATTTATTTTATATTCAATTAATTTATACTTCAAAATTATCTATCCTCAACTTTTGTATGAGTTTATTTTTCTTCTATTTTTATTTTTATCATCTACAAATTGTAGGTATTATTTTGAAAATTATAAATTAAGAAATAAATTTTTATTTTTTTTATTGATGATTGAAGTATGATTTACTCCCATCAAAAATATAGTAAAATTTATAATGTTAATACTTTTAATTTATAAATTGTACAATATATTTTTAATACATGAAATTTAACTTTGAGAGACATATTTATGTTTTATATTTTTTTACAATTATTTACAAAAATTAAATATTATTATTTCTTTGAACTTGTAGATTTAAAATATAAAGTCATTTTTATATAAATAAAAAAATTGAAGGTAATTTTTTTTATTTTTATAAGGAGTATTGAAGTGCATAATTTAAAGAGGATGTTTAAAATATAAAGTCATGCTATGTCGGTCCTACCGTGCAATAGTGAGTTGTTAGGGACTGTGTCGTAGTGCACAAAAGAGTTTCCATTGGATTACTTGTGTCCTCTATTATTCCCCTCGCATATATCCTCGTTTGCCAGGGTTCATTTTAAGAAGACCCTCTGAAAAATTACTTTTGAATCATTGGAAAATCTCAGAAATCAACTTTCGAATCATTAGCGAATTTCTAAAAAAATGTTTCATGGCCCAGGTGATTTCAAAAAGCATTGTTTCCCTGTTTTTTGTAATATTGATCGGGTAGGTTGGACAGACAGGTTGGACGGGTGAGTTGGACGAGTGGCTTGGATGGAGGTTGGACGGTCAATGGTTGGACGGCCAATGGTTGGAGGGGTGGGTTGGATGGGGGGTTGGACAGGTGGGTTAGACAGATAGGAGTTGGCCAGGGCAAGGGTTGGATAGGCAGGGGATGGATGGGCAATGGTCAATCGAGTGGGTTAGATGGGTGAGGAGTTGGATGGGTGAGGAGTTGGATGGACAAGGGTTGGATGGGATGGTTGGATGGATGGGTTGGACGAATGAGTTGTTGAACGGCGTGGGTCAGATGATGTTACCAATGAATTTAATATTCATTAATGGTCACTTTTATTTGTAAATTTCCAGTGCTCTGAGCTCTCCAATGTTACACCCAAATTTCACTTCTCCCAAATTTCAACAATGGCTAGTACCACATCTATTCCTACACCCAAATTTGAATACAAAAACCTCATGTGCCCACATATTTTAGCTCTACTAAAAGCAAAAGACACTCCAAAGGATTGGCTCCAAAAATTAAAAATTTTCAGGCTTGTGAACATGTCCCAATTCGACACTGATACATCAGTCCTTGATTACCTACTCACCTCTTACAACGACAATGATGGACAATTTTCCGTTCTTATCGTGCATCCGAAACGTCGTCAATTTGTTTTTCTATTGAACCCAAGGACGTGCATCAGTTAACAGGTTTACCTTTTGAAAATTAACCGCTTGTTACTACAAAGGTTTTCCTTACAAATGAAGACAAAAAGTTTTTAGAGTCTCATTACAATGTACAGGTTGATGGTAATTTTATTATTTTCAAATGCTTTTTTTCTTAACATTACTCGACCACACAAAGGATCTAACGTTTCTTTTCTATAATTGCAGCTCCTCTTAATCATTCATCAAGAGGCCTTCTTCTACAAGGTATTACAAACAAATTCTTTATTGCAGTTGCTTCACTTTTTCAGGCCAGGATTGTATTACAAGGAAGATATGCATACATTATGTATTGAGTAGTTCAGTATTTACGGAAACTAGCAGGTCAACAATTCGATTGGTGTAGTTATTTGTCTAACAGAATAAAATCAGATATCTCTCATGCCCGCAAAACCAATCAAACTGATAAATCGAGGACTGTATTTTCTTGTTGCAATTTTATTATTTCTTTCTATAATGAAGCGTACTACAAATTCATGCAGCATAAGATTCCTACTGCAATCAATGATAAGATGATTGGTCTTAGTCTCGAAGAACAACAAGTAACAGTTACTTTTACTATTTACTTGTTATAACAATTTCAATTTGAATATTTTAAATAAAATAATAATTTTATGATTTTATTTTGCAGAGAAAAATTTTAGCTGCAACATCGCATGAGGAGGCAATTGCTAGAGGTAAAGCCCCTCCATAGGTCTCTACTAATTCTGACATGGATTCAGCAGAATCCACACCAGTAAGACCTCGTCAAAAGTAACCAAGGGGGTTGATATGCACAACACGTTTACCATCACATTTAACTACATGTATGAATAATGAAGTTATCTTATTTAAATAAATAAAGAATTCAAACAATTACTATAGATTATGTATTCTAATATTTCTACTAATCTTTTCACATGTATTGTATTTAGAAACTACTGAGTTTGATGATGAAGATCAAAATCATTCCGGGTGTGGAGATCAAAATGTCACGATTGTGTCTTTGTCTGTGAAAGGTATATTGTACGGTAGTTTGATTTGCATCATTTGTTTCCTTACAATTTTTAGCATTTACAAAGCCCAACCATTATATTCTAACATTTTGTTGTTTGCTTCATGCAAGTAATATGGCTTCAGGTCATGATCCTCTTGTAAGGAGGCCACCAATTCCTCCAACATGTCAAGTAAAAACACAAAGGAGGCCTTCAGGAAAGAATATTAGGATTCCTACAGAGTCAGCAGGAACAATTAATCCTGTTACAACCAAATTTCCTGGGTTGTCACGAGGTGGTGTTTTAAGTGTAACAACCACACAGCTTTTCAACTACATCTCCCCTGACGAGGAGTATGTAAGCTTCAATAGTAGGGATGCAGAAAAGTGTAACTATTTTGACACCCATGATATGATTCAATGTACTCCGCCTCAACAACAAAATGTGCATAGAATATAGGGCAGTGACCCTCCTCCTCCCCCGAGGGCTGCTCCACAAACAGATGATGAAAAAACACATTTTATATTAGAAAATATGATATCAGATAGCAAGGGGGAAACAATTCAAGAGGTTGTAATTTATGGTGTGGATTTGGTGTAGTCTTGGGAGAGGAGATCAAATTTTTTGATAAAAGAAATAAATACAAGATACCATAATCATGCTCAAAGGCATTCATTGTTCACTGCCGTAGAGAGCCAACCAGCATGGTAGGATATTTTGCTAAACAAAGCTCAATCAGGGACAATTTCATATAGTAATGATTACAATGATGAAATTATAGACATAATGCTAAACAGGTTAGAGAATCTCAATGCTAAAGCACAGGCATACTACAACAAATGGTCTAAATACAATACTAATATTTTAATAGCAAATGTAAAAAAAAAGAAAGTTGTTGTGAGTGGGAATTTACTTTTACATGAAATACTAAAAATTATCAGATATTATAACCACTGCAATATATTTTTCATATTATCTGATAGACTAAAAATTTAATATTTTTATTTTGCAGGCAAAATATGAAAATTTTAACAAAGAAGTATTTTTTTTTTAAGTACTTTTGAAGAATGCCCGAAAAAGCCTGAATTCTTTTATACAGTTGAAAAAACTCATTGTTATTAATAAACAAAATAATACATTGAGAAGGATAATAAAGGAGCATAAGATGGATCCAGAAGTCTTACTGAAGGAAAAGACAGATGCAGATGAAACACTTTTGTCTGCAGGAGATGTAGCGAGGGAGGCGATGAATATACTAGAAAATATCAACACTGCAGTAGGAGATCTTTAGGCATTAGGAGTTATTCCTCCATCTCTTACGTAGGAAAAAGAAACTTCTTCACCTGCATCATAAAATTTGATAAGTTAGTAAAGTTCACCATGTGACAGGTGTGTTGTCACAATTCTGACACTGGCGTAGGAATTAAAAGATAGTGGCCAGCGTTTTTTTATTATTATTCCATGTGACAGACATAAGTACAACTATGATTTTGAATCATAGGTAGAAAAGAGGATGATTTTGTAATGTGTCCTTATATGACAGAACTTGTCTGAAAGCTTTGAGATGTTATAACAACCCCTTTTTTGAATTGTATTGGCCAACAATGCTTAATGAATTTGTAATTTTTTCATAAAGTAATCTGCCACATGAGAAATCAATTTCAAAAGAACTTTGGAAGTTAGAATTGTATAATGTTACCATATATTAATACAAACTATGTTTCTTTTCTATTGTTTACGTAAATGTTGCTTAAATTTACACTATTTTGTTTCTTTACATTTCTGAATTATTGTAGATGTAAAATAAATTAATTAAAAGATATAAAAGATGAATGTGTCCTTATTTCAGTCTGAATTTGAAAACCAAACATAAAAAACAAATGGCATAATCGAAACAATTAATGGCATTGTTCTAATGGCGAAGGATTAAATAATGACAAATATAATATTACATTTATTTAAAGTTGCAATCACTGAATGAAAAACATAATTAATCTCAATAATGTATAGAAGAAATGAAATCTATGTGAATTTGAATAGTCCTAGAGCAACACTTTCATTTGTGTCTTGGAAATCATCTGCAGCATGATTTTTGGATGTGTCTTGATCCCCTAGGTCAGGCAAAATATTACTTACTCCTATTTTGTCTACTAGTGAATTCCTAAATGTCAGTGCTCTATCATAAGGAAAAGACTCCACTGAGTAACTCGATACATACAATATGATACATATTTCTAGATTCCTATCCAATCTATTTCAAACTTTTGACTTTAAAAAGGATAGTGCACTGAAAACCCTCTCATCTTCCACAGAACCCATAATCATTGTTTAACAAAGCTCATATAGCTTAATATACTTGCTCAAATCTTCACTTAGAGTACTACTAGAACAGATATCCTTCCAAATCATTTTCATGGCACTGTAATCTTATGGGTTGTGTAGACGATGAACTTGTCGTATAATTGTATTAGTAAAATCCATTTACTGTGAAATAAGTAGTTTTCTTTCCAAAATTCCTTCTACATAAACTCCATTTATCTCTTAAGTCTTACAGAAATGATCAGTAAGATCACCCATGTATTTTAAAAATAAAGGACTGATAGATGTATAAGAATTTCCCCCAAACAAATTCCATAATTGCGGATTTACAACTCCCATTGCTTCAAGTATTTTATCATTTTTTAATCTTTCCCAGATCTCTTTAGCTAACAATTCAGAGATCTTTCTCAACTTATTCCTATTTTCGATTAATACTGCATCATATAAATTTCGTGTTAGTTTTACTTCTTCTATTTCTAAGTTAGTCATATGAATTCTTTCTTGGTACATTTGAAGTGGAATCTCTTTTCCATGTGTTGTTATACACAGAGGATCATTTATATTGTACTTTAAGAAGCACCTAGAATTTTTCAAATCTTTCGCTGCAATATATAAACTTTCTAGACTACATCGAACACATATTCTAAGTATTATAAAGTCTGTAATGTAGAAAGACTGATCTTGAGCATGCTTCATTAAAATATTAAGCTCCCTCAACATGGGAAATATACCACAAAGTGGAAGTAAATTTTCTATGTCAATTAGATGGCACAATAGATCTTTAGCTTTATCTACATCCCTGCAGTATTTAAACATAAATCCTATCAGTGAAGGATATTCATCATATATTCTACAGGCGGGTTCGTACATAAATATCCATCTGGTATCTACATCTTTGAGAATTTTTTTCCCTCTGTTAGTCCAATAGAAAATTTTTGAAATTCTAAAAATATCTTAGGACTGCAAGAATAATAGGCATGGAGATCACATATCAATTCCTCCACTTTAGCTACATTTTCAAATGTGCTCACAATGTTGTAGGCGAGATTCATTCTATGAGCCATGTAGTGGACAACAACCATATACGGAGCAATAGTTATCTGAAGTCTAACACATAGACCATTTCTGGCTCCCTGCATTGCAGCTGCACCATCGGTTCTGAAACAAACTAATTTTGTTACAATGGAAAAGTCATCCATTCTAGCAATTTCCTTCAGATTTGACACCACCAATTTATAAATATTTTCAGAACTGTAATTCTCTGTCATTTTATGAATTGCCAAGATGTGTGGAGTCCTCATTTTATTAGAAAATGTGTAAACATGAATACATATCCATGAAGTATTATCGACTGTAGTAACCTCTTCTAAAGAAAGGGAAATATACTTTGCCCTTTGAACACATAGTTTCAGATCCTCCTTCTCTTCCAAATATAGGCATTTTGCACTTTCCCAACCGCTGGTATCTAACCAATGAGATTGAGGAACGTTATTTAAACCAATAACTTGGTACAACATTTTATTTTCTCCAAAATATGGCATTGGTCTTCCCCTTTTCATTATATGAAATACGGTTGCAAATTGAATACCCTTTGCTTGAATTTCTACCTACATAGCTTTGCTCAATTTTGCTACTATGGTCCCACCTTTTTCATTTACATAATTTGATACATTTTTTTTCTTTTTTGTACTCTTCTGCATATTTGACATGTAGACAATCTTATGCATCTTTCCATTTATCTATTCTGACTATACTGCCATCCTTAAGCTTTTGGGAAATGTATATTTTCCCATAGTGTTTTTCAATTGTCTAGTTTGAGCTACATCATGTGATCCTTCCCCTGTTTCCAACCACATATTTTCCATCGACATTGTTTTGGAACATCATTACAATTTTCAGTGTGCAAAAGTTCAATAAAAGGATATTTTGCAGCCCATTCAAACTAGAATTTCCTTCCAATTGTCCAGTTTGTCATCTTTCTTCTAACATATTTTGTTTTTTTTCTTGGGATTAAACTTCTGCATCTGGGCTATCAGCAGAAATATTTTGAATCTCATGTCTTCTTTCTCTTGAAATAGACCTTGGAGTAGAAGCTTCCTCTGCTCGTGTATCTTGAGAGTTCGATGAATTTTCTTGTAATTCTATTTGATAAAGGGGCAGAATGTTTGCCTCAACATATATTGGATCATCAATATCTATAAATTGATTATTCTGTAAAGGAATTTCTGAAACATCTGAAAATAATTTAATAAAATGGTTACTCATATAGTATTAATCTTATCTATAGTTGATTTTTTACAGAGTACAAATGTTAAAGAGTTCCAAGAACAATATCATAAACATAATTATTAAATTTTGTAAGATAAAATAACCACTAAATAACACTTGCCACATACCGATATTTTCAACTGAAGCAGAAACCGAATTTTTTTTTTTGTGATTTTCCAAAATAGCCCAACAAAGTATCGGCACCCTTTTTTGAACTTGCTGAATTTGTAATATCCTTGCCCTGATTTCTAGTATCCATGACTTCTTACTTTTTAGGGCCTTAGGGGTGACTCTTATGTTCCAAGGCTCTGAGAATGGACGGTAAAGGGCTAGATGGCTAAGGGTTGGATGGCTATAGGTTGGACAGTTTAGGGGTTGGACGGCAAGGGGTTGGATGACTTAGGGTTGGACAGCTTAGGGTTGGATGGCTAGGATTTGGATGGCTAGAGGTTAGATAGTTAGGGGTTGGATGGCTAGGGGTTAGATGGCTCAGGTTGGATGAAATAGAGTTGGACGGTTCAGATTGTAGAGTTTGTCGGGTCAAGACTAGATGGCTTAGAAATGGACGCCTTACGACTGGATGTCTCAAATTTCAAACTTCAGTGTTGGTGGCTGAGGATTTTCTTATGTTTACTTCAGTGAATATGAGCATGATATGATTCGAAATAATTGTAAATTACATTCATAACCTCTTATATATGTGTAAAATCTAGGCTAAAAGAGTAGTATAAGGGGCATGTCGGCCAAATTTTTCGGTGAATAAATCGTCTCTGAAAAACATAATATTCGCCATTTTGAATTTCCATAATCCTCGATTTTTGTGAGTTTATGAAAATTTGCCACTAAAATTTTCCATGTTGTTTGGGGCACCATTTTAAACCCTTTTCGTTACAACACGAACATTTGGGAACTACAACTTGATAACAAAAACATTATTGTAACTATCTTAAACGTTATTTTTTTGAGAGCGCATGATTGTACCAGTTTCTCCGTTACGTCAGTTGGTTTACTTTCTCATATTGCATTGTATTTTGTATGTTGCATAGAGCTAAATAGAGTTTTACTTTCTTGTATTGCATTGCATAATGGATGTTGCATGGAGTTAAGTATTTTTAGCAGTAAACAATTGTTAGTAATTTAGCTTTTCATGTTATCTTACACTTGTTTTTATTTTAAACAAAGGTTGATGATGTAGACCTAGGGGTAAAATGATATAAACATGTTGCTTATTGAAAGGTTGGATGCAAACATTAGGCTTTTCTTATATTCTCCATTAATCATTTCTTCTCCATTATCATTTATTACCATTACTGATTTTTCTTCCAAATCACCTAGGGCAATAAATAACCAGGCTTCTTGCAAGGCATTTTCGCTATATTTTTGATCATCAATTGACTTGTTCTATCACCCCATTGAAACTTGAGGGGGCATCCTTCATTCCACTAATTTTTCTTCAAAAATTTACTTGCTTATGCTTGTCTACAATATTTGAAGTGAAGTCACTTATTTCACCTCAAACATGGGCAAATGTAGACACCTAAATTCCATTTTTGCAATCTTATTACCAAAATGCACACAAATCAATCTAATTCTTACCAATTCCATTATATTTAGTGATTTTCACTAATTTACTAACATTTCTTACCACTTTAACCAATAGCAGTGCTTTGTTGATTATGTAGCCCCTTTTGCATTCAGGATGCCACTTTATGGTGAATTGTAAGTCAAAATCCTCTTCAAAATAATAAATTAGTGATTATAAGCTAATTAAGCCTATTTTACCCTTGATTTGGTCAATATGCCCTAATATTTGCTTAAACCCCTCTTCCAACCTCTCAAAATCACCCTTTTCACTTGCAAAATGTCTCAACAAGCTTTAAAAGTTTATCCTAGCCTCCTAGTTGACCCTAAGAGGTTGATTAAGGCTCCTCACATCTTAATCACTTGATAATTTACTAATTGTGACTAGCAAGTCCTAATCATGATTAGAAAATCTAATCTAATTTGGGGCTTTTAGTCCCACTTGCACCAAAATACAATTTTCTCCTAAAATGAAAGCTAAAAGAGTGCACCTCTTACCTTAATATTTTAAACCATGCACTGATTTGCATCTCATATAATGCATATGATTCGTAGCCAAGTTCAATCCTTGCCTAAAGCCTTCAACAAGATTAGTAGATGAATATCTACATTAACTTAAAAATTCATTTAGAGCGGTCATTTCACCATTTTTTGGAGTAGCAACCATAACCATTTGATTTCCCACTTAGGTCTATTTAGGCTCATATTAGGTAATAAAAGCATATTAGTTGGCATGTTTAGTTATATTTTGCATTGTTTTCATACTAGTTAAGTATTACTTTTAGCCTATATCTTAATATTACATTCCTAGACTAAGAATCCTTAGCTATTAGGTGCAAATGGTGTTAGCCTTCCTTGATTAGATTTGTTATTTACTTTGTAAAGTTTTAGGGTGTTCACAAGGAGCAATCTTAGAGTGGTTACATCCATGGATTTATGTGGGTGCACCATGTTCATAAGTGAATCTACTTCAATGTGTTGCCTAGTAAAATAGTGAGTTTTACATATATTAAATTTGGTTGACAATACGAGATGCACCTGCCTCCACAAAAGGAACCATCATTCTCAATGGTAATTTTCACCAGTAATGAGATAACAACCATGGTTTAATCAAACAATATCTTTGGTTTCAATAACATTAACATTTTCCTCCTCGTCACACTCTAGATATAAATTTATTTACAGGTCCTATAGTGTAACATCATATTGTCTCAGCGATGAATACAGTATCATTATTTTAAAATGAGAATGGGATTTACACAAGTGCCTCCATGTGTCAGTTCCTGGAGTGTGCATAGTGTACATGCATAATGAACATCGTGAACAGTAAACATCATGAACAATGTCCTTGTAAACAGTTATGCATGAATAGTACCACATCATGTGTTAAATTTGATGTTTGTTTAGATATTTATTGCAATTTTAGTCTTAAAATAATAATAAATATTTACAATAATTGTCACATGGAACATCAAGCATTAAATTTGATGTTAGTTTAATTGTTTGTGATTGTAGCCATAAAATAGTTACAAATATTTTAAATAACCACCACATGTGACTTGTATATTCAAAATGTGGCCGTCATTTTTCATATAGATTTCTATGGAAATTATATTAGTATATATAAAAATAATTAAATAAATACAAAATACTTGATACTAATAACTTTGTTTTGTATTTTTGAAGGGCATTATTAGAAAATGATTGTCACCCACAAAGCACATTTATTGTTTATGATTTGGTCAAGATTGACGTCTGGTCTATGGGAAGTTTTGTTCAATGTAGCATGGTTGGGATTCACATAATCTAGGCTTTGTTATCGCCAAATCACATCACCCTTAGATCTACACAAGTGTGTGTGCTTGAGCTCATGGTGTGACTGGGTAACATGGGTGTTATCTCAAAGTTTTGGGACTTGCTACTTGAGATAGACCCCTAGAGAAAGTTGGTTATTACTCCTAAAATACCTGCCACAATCTACTCTAATGCAAAAAAGACTATCTTATCCTAATCTAACTTTCCAAGAGACTAGGGAGAGAGATTGCATGAAATTAAAGCCTACACTAAATCGGTGATACACCAGAAAAGGAGGGAATAGGAATAGCTTTCCAATGTGTGAAAAATGAAAGTGAAGTGCATACTAGAGAGGGTGATAACAGTTCTCCATAGTCTAGCAATTGCATTCACAACAATATTTCATACACACATAGTGATAATGAATCCCTGCAAGAACATAAAATAAACACAATATATTTGCAATAAGATTGAAGAGACAAGACGAATGCAAACAACACAACAAAGGAAGATACATCTTCAAACTTGCATCTATTACTTCATGATATACATAGTTCAATCTATTATAAAGTAAAGGGATGGATCACCATGCAAGGAGTCCACTACAAGGGCATGCAGCACATTGGCTTCACAAAACCAAAATGACAGATTTTTGCTACTCAAAAACCATCCCTTTACAATGAGCCCAACACTCTAATTCAAAGAGAGGGAGAAATGAAAATCCTAAAATTTTACTTCCCACAACTTGCATAAGGTAATCAATGAAGTGAAATGATGGTATGTTTCTTGTAAAAGGCTCCCCATACTAGCCCATGACTTGCAGTAGTGATAAATGTATGCCCATGCTTCATTAAATGTTCTCACAACCACCAATAAAATCATTGTTCTGAGCCTCTCCACGTTTTCAGCAAAATCAGCATCAAAAATTCATCAATTTCTGCATTTCTTTATTGTTGTACGTCGGGCTTGGAATCATGATTCCAATGAGACCAATTTTGTGAAAATCTATTGATAATTGCAAACGTTATGGTCTTCTAAGTATGAGTAGTTATTTTGGGTTTGCCAAGGATTTCTTTCATTTCACGGGACTAAGCATTTAACTTTTTGGAGCTAGAGATTTTTATTTATTTTCACCCATCTACCCTCATTAAAAATAAGAAATCCAATTTATGTGGTGTAGAGGACATCATTTCCTTTCCGAAAAGTCATTTGTTGTGAAAATCAGAGCTTTGGGTCAAAATTTATGCCTGTGTGATGTTCGAGGTCGGGATGTTCTTGTAATGCAGGTATGGTGGGTTTTTGTGTCCCATGTGTCTCAAGATGTTCAAGCCAAGATTATCTTCCTTTACCGCAACTCGAGCTCCAATATTATATCGTGTCTACATCACTTTCCCCGCACTTTATTAACCAGGTTGTGAGGGCCATTGACCACCGACTTATCTGCAATCCTTTGAGTTTGGTAATTTCAGGTTTGCGGGGAACTCACGTCCCCGTGGTACTTGGACCGCTCAGGCTGAAAATATCTGCTTCACCTGCACTATACTCGACCCACCTTTTAAATCGGATATTTCGGCTTTCATGAGCCCAACTGTCCTGAACAACTTTTTCCGCCATATCCACAATACACTAACTTGTAACCATTTCAGCTTTACAGGTCCCACATGTTCATTCGTGCCAACTGTCCCATGGACCGCGGAAGACATTTTTATCTAATTTTTCCACATCGAACTGGCTCCTTATCATTTCGGACCTAAACTTGGTACGACGAACCCTGGTACGATCTGCATTGGTTCCATCCGCAACCCTCATACCCGATTTTCATTAA
This sequence comes from Taxus chinensis, assembly GCA_019776745.2. Taxonomy (NCBI): domain Eukaryota; kingdom Viridiplantae; phylum Streptophyta; class Pinopsida; order Cupressales; family Taxaceae; genus Taxus; species Taxus chinensis. The sequence goes on along the minus strand of CM034154.1, from coordinate 650,860,491 downwards.
AATAGGCCCTTCACTTCATTCTTTCAATTTTTTGCAAATTTTGGCTATCTCCTTGGATTTTTCTTTGGATAGGGAAGTTAGAGAAAAGCCAAGGGATCCCTCAAAACCTGATTTTGGGCCTCAAACCATTTCTTCTTGCTCAAGCCTAAAGAAAATGTGCAAGTTATCAAAATTACCTTGGGGGTGGATTTTGGATAACATGTGTTTCCCAGGGTTTTGAAACCATTATTGCAGGCAATGACAAAATTCACAAAAGTTGTGTCTTAGCATTCGTTGTTGGAATGAGGCTTTCTTAGTTAGTTTTTGATGTTAGCATTGAATTTTAATATGAAAAATGGCATGCAATCCATGTATGTCCATTACATGGGACACACCAATAGGTAGAAATAAGCCATCAGATCATGTTCTTTGAAGCACATGGACCATCCAATTTTGTGTTGTTACGTCATGTACGGGTGGTGTCTGAATTAAAGGTTTTTTGTTCCCTTTATATAATTTGGAGCATGCTGTGCTAGAATAAACCTCTTTCCCTCCCCTTTATTAATTTTTTTTTATATCGATTGTTTCTTGTATTTACTGGATCTCACATCTAAAAAGAGGTCTACAAAGTGCTACATGAAGCAAGCATTGTGGCCCGTGGCCCAATAAATACATGTTTTGAAACTACAAATGAATTTTAACTTCGAAAATATTTTTCTACAACACCTTGCGTTCGCAAATATATCTATAAAAACTTTCCACTTCATCTTATACAACGCCCCTTTTCTCCTTCAAACGATTGATAATAATTTCAAGTCGTTGTTACAGGGTCAAGTTTCATCTTGTTTCCCCATTCCATATTCCCCACCCTTGCACTTCTCCACACTAAAACCTCTCTCTCTCTCTCTCTATCTCTCTCTCTCTCTCTCTCTCTCTCTCTCTCTCTCTCTCTCTCTCACACACACACACACACACACACACATTTGAGTCCTTTAAAAGATCACCTTCGGCATTACCATCATACATTTCACATGTGATTTCTAGTATAACTAGTAGCTACAATATACTACTTGAGCTTCCCTCAATATATTCCTATTTGTAATTACCAAGAAGGGAAATTATGGGAGGAACCATTTTTCTACCAAAATAGGTAGACACCATTCAACTTGTGTGTAATTACCTATAATGGAAATTGGATATAAAAGGGAACTATGCAAACATCATTCTTAGTGTTATGAGAAACCAAGTACTGACAGCTCGGGACTTATATCCATTTATTTTCTAACTATGCCTTTTTATAGCTATTTTTTGAAGTTTAAATATGTTTATCTTTCATCATGTATCTTTTGTTTGGGTCATCGAAATTGAAAAAAAATATATACTCTCACAAACTAGGCATAATTCTATACATATTGAAAAAAAAAAAAATCTAAATTTCGATATTTTTTGTGGTAGTAGGAGGGGCACGGTCGGAGCTCCGTTAGTTTTCAAAACATAAAATTTATGTACTAGAAAAATCATAAATAAAAAAAATACTAGTTAAAAAAATATTTAAAAAATTCTAACACAAACTAGATGCTCATAGCTATCTTTCTACCAAAGGGTTTTCAAAAATACTCAATGGTGCTCAAAAAATGGTGGGGGGCACGAAAGTCCCTCTATTATGTTTTTTAACAAAAACAAGAGCACATGTTGGTATTTTAGTTGTTTGACCCACTTAAACTTATTCGTTTTCAATAAACTTTAATAGCTTATAAACTAGACTCAAAATGCTATGATTCATATTTCTACAACATCTTCCAATTTTGAGTGTAACTATTTCGAAAAACTCGTACAAATTGAAATTCTTTATTTTTCAGAAAAATACATCCACTTAAGACCCCCTTTTGGCCCCCAACTTGGTGCACTTACCCCCCTCCCTCCCTCCCCACAATGTGAAACTCCCATTTATTCAAACCACACAAAACAACACGAACAAAGCAAATGAAACACTTGTGTTAAACACAACTGGAAACAACAACTCTAAAAATAAAAGCACACAACTAAAAAACACATCACCAATACTTTTTGCGGCCCCATCATTGGTGACTAATGAGAGGGCGTTGATTGACCTCCAACTTCATGTGCCTCCGTTTTTTAGTGTACATGTTGCTAACTCAATAGAATGCAAACATCAAGAAAATTTATTTTCACATTGCATTTATTCTTGCCCCCACCCCCCTATGCTCGCCCACCCACCCCACTCCTCTATGTGAAACATAGATTAGGATGTCCCAAATACCGAAAATGCATCTGTAAGGATTTTTTTTTGGTACTTTTGACAACTCACAAAATTAATACTTTTGACACTAAATGGGCACCACTCTCTAAAATGTTACAGACAAATGACCAATGAGCAAAATAATATTTGATTATATTCATGACACTTACAACAATAAAAAATGAACTTTTTGCTCACAAGGACATTGTGACAAAATGACATTGACAATAATAGATAAAACAAGACTTAGTAACAAATCCTATCAAGTCAATGAAAGGATACTATAACAATTAACATGCACTAATAGTCACCAAAACTTAAAAGTTTGAACCTGCCTTTATATTAATAATACAAAATGGATGCAACATAAAAGACATCTTACTATTGGAACCTACCTTTATAATAATAATACAAAACAGTTACAACATAAAAGACACCTTACAAAGGGTTATAAAGGGTTATAACAACAAGATGACTGGAAACTCAGTGTACAAAGTCAAAATGCATCTTAACTGATAACAATGACAAATAGTTCAAAAATATCTTTATCACTCTTTCCCAAATTCCACATGTCTTCGTTGTATTGGAAGTAGTTATTTATGGAGTGCAACATAATTTCTGGCCCACGTGGAAGTTAATGAAAACTGATAAATCATGCTTGGTAGAGAATAAGGCTCGCATTGTATGATGACGTGGTTGTATTTGAAGTCTTTTTCTACTCTTTGTGAACACAAGTCTGCCAACAAGGTCTGCAGGCTTTTTATTGAAAGCGGATCAAGTTCATATCTCTGAGTCATGGATGGGATGTCAACTACAATTCAATGGGTCTGAATTTAGTATCAAATAATTTAGCAATCATTTCCAATAAATCTGTGTGGATTCTGTTGGCTGAGTTGAATAGAAATATATGAATATGAAACCCGCACAGGGGTGCAACAAATGAAATAGTGCAGATCCACTAATAATACCAAAACTAAATACTATAGCAGGCTAAATAAAAACTATGTTAAAATATTTATAAAATTAATCCTTATTTATTCTCAAGAGAAAAATCAACGAATGCCACACGAAATTCCTCAAAAGCCCATCCCATTATGATACCAAATGAAATTTGGTACAAAGCAATGCACCATAAACTATAATGTTCTCCGTATTGAATTCCTCTCCTTATAAAGTTCATATATTTTTATACGAGAAACTAGTCCTATTTTCACTCTTCTCATTGTTTATTCATTATTTATTTATGTGGGTTTGGTTTAACAATTAAATCTCACACAAATAACAATAAACAAATAGTTACTGTATTTAATGATCTATTTATTAGTAATATTTTTTACAATTAGATGATTACTAACTCACATTTACATTATTATTATGAATTACATTTATCATAATGTGAACACTACAATATTAATTCTTAACATATAATGTTGACCAAATTACAGCACGAAGTCATCACCATTAAAAAATTAATGAAAGAGTTTTCAAAGATGATTTTCAGTAGTGAAATACATATCTCTCAACATGTTTTCTTTTTATACTATTTGTTTTAGATCCTAACACTCTCAATCGAATGGTAACACAAAAGCCATGATTCGATCATTTTTTTTGTTGTGACACTGTAATGATTCCAAATTATACACATTCAAAATGATTTTGGCAAATGCAAGTCAGCTATTCAAGTCCATGCCAAAACCATAAAAAAAAAATTACATTCAAATAACTCCTAGGAAAATTCAATTAATACTGACTTCGTTGGGATAAATGCTTACATGCAACACATGAAAACTGCCTATGCGGAACAACTCTTCCCAAATTACATTTGTTAATGACTCAAAACATCATCCATAAGTGAGTTTGAAAGGATGATATGCACTTTTTGTGGATAGGCATATTTCTTACGAAGAATGTCATGTACTCCCTCACATGAACTTTTAATTTCATCTCTAGTCACATAGGCATATTTCTTATGAAGAATGTGTACTCACTCACATCATTTTCTATTTTCATCTCTAGTCACATAATTTATAAATATGTTAAGCATATGTTTCGTATTCTATTGAATATTTTAAATACATTTTCAAAAACATACTTGATATATAAGGGAGAACCCACTCTAATTTATATTTGTAATTTTTTTTCACTTTCTATGTGTCTATATTAGAAAGATATGATATAAGATGGAGAAAACTAATAAACATGACTAATGACAAACTTGATAACATGATGTGATAGAGCTTTAAAAGAAACATTTTTTCTCAAACTCTTTAACCTTTACATAAATATAACATCGAAAGTATTTCATGAAATAACAAGGGATGCCATATACTTCGGAAAATCCAAGCTTTGAATCTTATAAAACTTAGTTACACAAGTATTTAATTTTCCATTTAGAATCCCATATAGTAGAATGGATCTTTTTCTGCCTTATAAATTAAAGCGTTAACCTACCTATAAGTCACAATATTACACCATAAAAGCACATAAGGCTAGATAGACACAAAACCAACTATGAAAGTATGGGTAAGATCCATCATAGATGATACATTCTAAACACCTTTGGTTTCTTTGCATCATGAACATAAAAACTACACAATTTCACAGACATTATTCTAACAAATGATCTCACAACCTAATTTCTGATCTAGTTCCCAACTGAATTCCACCATTTAAAAGATACTTTATGAAGAACACCTATATGATTTAGGTTAGGGAATCTATATATTATGTTACTAACAACCAAGATTAATTTGGTTTCTCAATTTCTATATTGGCCAATATATATGCTTGAACACCTGAAATAAATTCAAAATCAAGAAAACATAAAGATATTACCGATAACAAAAATCCACAAATTAATCACACAAAGAAACATAAATATAAATGACATTAATAAATACATAATAGAATGAAAAACATAATTAGTGCATTGGAAATAACTTAATAATAAAATTTAATTAAGTTTGATTGTGATGTGTTAAGTGAATTTAAATTTAGTGTTTCATATGTAATTAAGTTTGTTTTTATGTTTTATGATTTAACATGTTTTTTAAGAGATAAATTGCATGTGTGATGTAAAGCCACTTTCTCATAAATGAGAAAATGATATGTGGAATAGAAAACATATAAAAGTGAAGTTGAAATTCTGTCTGCTTTTGTATTTTTTTGTTTATATAATGAAAATAAATATATCTCGACATCAATATCTAAATGTTTCTTTGTAAGAGAATAATTACTATTTTTTTGAATTAAGGGTGAATATTTCGAGGGTTTTTTTGGAAGAACAAAAATCCTTCTTACAATATGGGAACTAGCACAAGGAACCCAAGTGAATCAAATTCCGGTGTGTTGCATCCATAGCGTATTTCAATAAGGAGTCCAGCTAACCGAGTGAAGCTAATTTCTATAGTTTGCAACTACAACGTATCAACAAGGGGTTCAATGAGCTGCATCTACAACAGAGTGAAGCCATAACCAGGAGTGTTGCAACTACATCAAAGAGCCAAGTTCTTCTGTTACAATGAGGAACATAGGGTTGCCACTGTAGCGAGGAACAGAGTGTTGCCACTGTAGCGAATTAAGAGATGTTGTAACCTACGATGAAACCACCTCCGAAAGGGTCGTGTCTTTGGGGGATTTTAAACTGGGTGGGCCAGCACACAACTATGTGACTTGATTGCACCACTCCCACTACATCGGTTATAGATTAATTACTATTATTAAATAAGATTATATAAATTTTCATGAGGTAATTCCTTTAGTAATGCTCATATACATGTTTAAAGAATATGTTGTTCAAAACTAATAATTTTTAATAAATTATAAATTTTTATTTATTTTATATTCAATTAATTTATACTTCAAAATTATATATCCTCAACTTTTGTATGATTTTATTTTTCTTCTATTTTGATTTTTATCATCTACAAATTGTAGGTATTATTTTGAAAATTATAAATTAAGAAATACAGTTTTATTTTATTTATTGATGATTGAAGTATGATTTACTCCCATCAAAAATATAGTAAAATTTATAATGTTGATATTTTTAATTTATAAATTGTACAATATATTTTGAATACATGAAATTTAACTTTGAGAGACATATTTATGTTTTATATTTTTTACAAATATTTACAAAAATTAAATATTATTATTTCTTTGAACTTGTAGATTTAAAATATAAAGTCATTTTTATATAGATAAAGAATTTGAAGGTAATTTTTTTATTTTAATAAGGAATATTGAAGTGCATAATTTAAAGAGGATGTTTAAAATATAAAGTCATGCTATGTTGGTCCTCCCATGCAATAGTGAGTTGTCAGGGACTGTGTCATAGTGCACAAAAGAGTTTCCATGGGATTATTTGTGTCCTCTGTTATTCCCCTCGCATGTATCCTTGTTTGGCAGGGTTCATTTTAGGAAGAACCCTCTGAAAAATTATTTTTGAATCGTTGGCAAATCTCATAAATTGACTTACAAATCATTAGCGAATTTCTGAAAAAATGTTTCATGGCAAAGGCGATTTCACAAAGCATTGTTCCCTCGTTTTTCACAATATTGGCCGAGTAGGTCTGACAGACAGGTTGGACGGGTGAGTTGGACGAGTGGGTTGGACGGAGGTTGGATGGTCAATGGTTGGATGCTCAATTGTTAGACGGTCAATGGTTGGATGGCCAATGGTTGGACGGTCAATGGTTGGATGGGGGGTTGGACGGGTGGGTTAGATGGATAGGAGTTGGCCAGGGCAGGGGTTGGACATGAAGGGGATATATGGGCAATGGTTACTCGGGTGGGTTAGACGGGTGAGGAGTTGGATGGGTGAGGATTTGGATAGACAAGTGTTGGCTGGGAGGGTTGGACAGGTGGGTTGGATGAATGAGTTATTGGACGGCGTGGGTCGGACATTGTTACCAATGAATTTAATGTTCATTAATGATACCCTTGGGCCCTATAAATACCCTTTCAAGGTTCATTTTTTCACTTTTATATGTAAATTTCCAGTGCTCTAAGCTCTCTAATTTTACACCCAAATTTCAGCAATGGCCAGTACCACATCTATTCCTACACCCAAATTTCAATTCAAAAACCTCATGTGCAAAAATATTTTGGCTCTACTAAAAGCAAAAGATGCTCCAAAGGATTGGCTCAACAAATCAGAATTTTTTGGGCTTGTGAACATGTCCCAATTCGACACTGATACATCAGTCCTTGATTACCTACTCGCCTCTTACAACGACAATGATAGACAATTTTCCATTCTTGTTGTGCATCTGAAACATCGTTAATTTTTTTTTCTATTGAACCCAAAGATGTGCATCGATTAACATGTTTACCTTTTGAAAATTAGCCGCCTGTTACTACAAAGGTTTTCCTTATAGACGAAGACAAAAAGTTTTTAGAGTCTCATTACAATGTACAGGTATATGGTAAGTTTATTATTTTTAAATGCTTTTTTTCTTAACATTACTCAACCACACAAAGGATCTAACGTTTCTTTTCTATAATTGTAGCTCCTCTTAATCGTTCATCAAGAGGACTTCTTCTACAAGGTATTACAAACAAATTCTTTATTGCAGTTGCTTCACTTTTTCCGGCCAGGATTATATTACAGGGTCGATATGCATACATTTTGTATTGGGTAATTCAGTATTTATTACGGAAACTAGCAAGTCAACAATTCGATTGGTGCAGTTATTTGTCCAATAGAATAAAATTAGATATCTCTCATGCCCGCAAAACCAATCAAACTGATAAATCGAGGACTGTATTTTCTTGTTGCAATTTTATTTTTGTTTTCTATAATGAAGCATACTACGAATTGACACATCATAAGATTCCTACTGCAATCAATGATAAGATGATTGGTCTTAGTCTCGAAGAACAACAAGTAACAGTTACTTTTACTGTTTACTTGTTATAATGATTTCAATTTGAATATTTTAAATAAATAATAATTTTATGATTTTATTTTGCAGAGAAAAATTTTAGCTGCAGCATCGCATAAGGAGGCAATTGCTAGAGGTAAAGCCCCTCCAGAGGTCTCGACTGATTTTTTCATGGATTCAGCAGAATCAACACCAATAAGACCTCGTCAAAATCAACCTAAGGGGTCGATATGCACAACACATTTACCATCACATTTAACTACATGTATGAATAATGAAGTTATCTTTTTTAAATAAATTAAAAATTCAAACAATTACTCTAGATTATGTATTCTAATATTTCTACTGATCTTTTCTACATGTATTGTATTTAGAAACTATTGAGTTTGATGATGAAGATGAAACTCATTCCTGGTGTAGAGATCAAAATGTCACGATTGTGTCTTTGTCTATGCAAGGTATATTATATGGTAGTTTGATTTGCATGTTTTGTTTCCTTACAAATTTTTAGCATTTACAAAGCCCGACCATTATATTCTAACAATTTGTTGTTTGCTTCATGCAGGTAATATGGCTTCAGGTCATGTTCCTCTTGCAAGGAGGCCACCAATTCCTCCAACATGTCAAGTACAAACACAAAGGAGGCCTTAAGGAAAGAATATTGGGATTCTTGCAGAGTCAGCAAGAACAGTTCATCCTGTTACAACCAAATTTCCTGGGTTTTCACTAGGTGGTGTTTTAAGTGTAACAACCACACAGCTTTTCCATTACATCACCCTTGACGAGGAGCATTTAAGATTCGATAGTGGGGATGCAGACAAGAGTAACTATTTTGACAGCCACGATATGATTCAATCTACTCTACCTCAACAACAAAATGTACATGAAATACAGGGCAGTGACTCTCCTCCTCCCCCAAGGTCTACTGCATAAATAGATGACGAAAAAACACATTTTATATTTGATAATATGATATTAAATAGCATGGGGGAAAAAATTCAAGAGGTTGTAATTTATGGTGTGGATTTGGTGTAGTCTTGGGAGAGGAGATCAAAAATTTTGATAAAAGAAATAAATACAAGATACCATAATCATGCTCAAAGGAATTTATTGTTCACTGCCGTAGAAAGCCAACCAGCATGGTAGGATATTTTGCTAAACAAAGCTCAATCAAGGACAATTTCATATAGTAATGATTACAATGATGAAATTATAGACATAATGCTAAACAGGTTGGAGAATCTCAATGCTAAAGCACAGGCATACTACAACAAATGGTCTAAATACAATACTAATATTTTAATAGCAAATGTAAAAAAAGAGAAAGTTGTTGTGAGTGGGAATTTACTCTTACATGAAAAACTAAAAATTATCAGATATTATAAGCACTGCAATATATTTTTTCATATTATCTGATAGACTAAAAATTTAATATTTTTATTTTGCAGGCAAAATATGAAAATTTTAACAAAGAAGTATTTGTTTTTTAAGTACTTTTGAAGAATGCCCGAAAAATCCTGAATTCTTTTATACAGTTGAAGGAAAAACTCATTGTTATTAATAAACAAAATAATACATTGAGAAGGATAATAAAGGAGCATAAGATGGATCCAGAAGTCTTACTGAAGGAAAAGACAGATGCAGATGAAACACTTTTGTCTGCAGGAGATGTAGCGAGGGAGGAGATGAATATACTAGAAAATATCAACACTGCAGTAGGAGATCTTTAGGCATTAGGAGTTATTCCTCCATCTCTTACGTAGGAAAAAGAAAATTCTTCACCTGCATCATAAAATTTGATAAGTTAGTAAAGTTCACCATGTGACAGGTGTGTTGTCACAATTCTGACACTGGCGTAGGAATTAAAAGATAGTGGCCAGCGTTTTTTTTATTATTATTCCATGTGACAGACATAAGTACAACTATGATTTTGAATCATAGGTAGAAAAGAGGATGATTTTGTAATGTGTCCTTATATGACAGAACTTGTCCGAAAGCTTTGAGATGTTATAACAACCCCTTTTTTGAATTGTATTGGCCAACAATGCTTTATGAATTTGTAATTTTTTCATAAAGTAATCTGCCACATGAGAAATCAATTTCAAAAGAACTTTGGAAGTTAGAATTGTATAATGTTACTATATATTAATAAAAACTATGTTTCTTTTCTATTGTTTACATAAATGTTGCTTAAATTTACACTATTTTGTTTCTTTACACTTTTGAATTGTTGCAGATGTAAAATAAATAAATTAAAAGATATAAAAGATGAATGTATCGTTATTTCAGTCTAAATTTGAAAACCAAACGTAAAAAACAAATGGCATAATTGAAACAGATAATGACATTGTTCTAATGGCGAAGGATCAAATAATGACAAATATAATATTGCATTTATTTAAATTTGTAATCACTGAATGAAAAGCATAATTACTCTCAATAATGTATAGAAAAAATGAAATCTATGTGAAGTTGAACAGTCCTTGAGAAACACTTTCATTTGTGTCTTGGAAATCAACTGCAGCATGATTTGCGTATGTGTCTCGATCCCTTGGGTCTTGCAGAATATTACTTACTCCTCTTCTGTCTACTAGTGAATTCCAAAATGTCAGTGCTCTATCATAAGGAAAAGACTCCATTGAGTAACTCGATACATACAATCTGAGACATGTTTCTAGATTCCTATCCAATCTATTTCAAACTTTTGACTTTAAAAAGGATACTGCACTCAAAACCCTCTCATATAGCTTAATATACTTGCTCAAATCTTCACTTAGAATACTAGTAGAACAAATATCCTTCCAAATCCTTTTCATGGCACTGTAATCTTATGGGTTGTGTAGAAGATGAACTTGTCGTATCATTGTATTAGCAAAATCCATTTATTGTGAACTAATTAGTTTTCTTTCCAAAACTCCTTCTACAAAAAATCCATTTATCTCTTAAGTCTAAGAGAAATGATCAATACTTATGATCACCCATGTATTTGACATATAAAGTACTGATAGGTGTATAAGGTTTTCCACCAGACAAATTCCATAATTGTGGATTTACAACTCCCGTTTCTTCAAGTATTTTATCATTTTTGAATCCTTCCCGGATCTCTTTAGCTAACAATTTAGAGATCTTTCTCAACTTATTCCTGTTTTCGATTAATACTGCATCATATAAATTTCATGTCATTTTTACTTCTTCTATTTTTGAGTTATCCATATGAATTATTTTTTGGTACGTATGAATTGGAATCTCTTTTCCATGTGTTGTTATACACAGATGATCATTTATATTGTACATTAAGAAGCACCTGGAATTTTTAAATCTGTCACTGCATTCTAGTTTTCAAAAGTAGTGCCCTAAAAACTCCCATCAGAAATATATAAACTTTCTAGACTCCAGCAAACATGTATTCTAAGTATTATAAAGTCTGTAATGTAGACAGATCGATCTTGATCATGCTTTGTTAAAATATTAAGCTCCCTCAACATGGGAAAAATATCGCAAAGTGTGAGTAAATTTTCAATGTCAATTAGATGACACAATAGATCTTTAGCTTTATCTACATCTCTGCGGTATTTAAACATAAATCTTGTTACTGAAGGATATTCATCATATATTCTATAGGCAGGTTCGTACATAGATATCCATCTGGTATCTACATCTTGAGAATTTGTTTCCCTCTATTAGTCCAATAGAAAAATTTTGAAATTCTAAAAATATCTTTGCACTACAAGAATAATAGGTATGGAGATCACGTATCAATTCCTCCACTTTAGCTACATTTTCAAATGTGCTCACGAATTTTGTATGCGAGATTCATTTTGGGAGCCATGTAGTGGAGAACAACCATATACAGAGCAATAGTTATCTGAATTCTAACACATAGACCATTTCTGGCTACCTGCATTATAGTTGCACCATCAGTTCTGACACAAACTAAGATTATTACAATGGCAAAGTCATCCATTAAGGCGATATCCTTCAGATTTGACACCACCAATTTATAAATATTTTCAGAATTGCAATTCTCTGTCATTTTATGAATTGCCAAGAGGTGTGGAGTCCTCATTTCATTAGAAAATGTGTAAACATGAATACATATCCATGAAGTATTATCGACTGTAGTAACCTCTTCTAAAGAAAGGGAAATAAACTTTTCCTTTTGAACACACAGTTTCAGATCCTCCTTCTCTTCCAAAGATAGAAATTTTGCATTTTCCCAACCGCTGGTATCTGACCAATGAGATTGAAGAACATTTTTTAAACCAATAACTTGATACAGCATTTTATATTCTCCAAAATATGACATTGGTCTTCCCATTTTCATTATATGAAATACAGTTGCAAATTGAATACCCATTGCTTACATTTCGACCTCCATAGCTTTGCTCAATTTTTCTACTATGGTCCCACCTTTTTCATTTACATATTTAATACATTTTTGTTCCTTTTCGTACTCTTCTATGTATTTGACATGTATACAATCTTATGCATCTTTCCATTTATCTATTCTGACTATACTGCCATCCTTAAGCTTTTGGGAAATGTATATTTTCCCACATTGTTTTTCAATTGTGTCTAGTTTGAGCTACATCGTGTGATCCTTCCCCTGTTTCCAACCACATATTTTGCATCAACATTGTGTTGGAACATAATTACAATTTTAAGTGTGCAAAGCTTCAATAAAAGGATATTTTGAAGCCCATTCGAAATGGAATTTCCTTCCAATTGTCTAGTTTGTCATCTTTCTTCTAACATATTTTCTTTTTTTTCCTTGGGATTAAACTTCTGCATCTAGGCTATCAGCAAAAATATTTTGAATCTCATGTCTTCTTTTTCTGGAAATAGACCTTGGAGCAGAAGCTTCCTCTGCTCGTGTATCTTGAGAATTCGATGAATTTTATTGTACTTCTATTTGATCAAGGGGTAGAATGTTTGCCTCAACATATATTGGATCATCAATATCTATAAATTGATTATTCTGTAAAGGAATTTCTAAAATGTTTGCAAATAATTTTATAAAATTGTTACTCATATAGTATTAATCTTATCTATAGTTAAATTTTTACAAAGTATAAATGTCAAAGAGTTCCAAGAACAGTATCATAAACATAATTATTAAATTCTGTAAGATAAAATAACCACCAAATAACACTTTCTACATACCGATATTTTCAGCTGAAGCTGAAACCGAATTTGTTTTTTGTGATTTTCCAAAATAGCCCAGCAAAGTATTGGCACCCTTTTTTGAACTTGTTGAATTTGTAATATTCTTTCCCTGACTTATAGTATCCATGACTTCTTACTTTTTAGGGCCTTAGGGGTGACTCTTACGTTCCAAGGCTTTGAGAATGGACGGTAAAGGGCTAGATAGCTAAGGGTTGGACAATTATAGGTTGGACGGTTTAGGGGTTGGACGGCAAGGGGTTAGATGACTTAGGGTTGGACAGCTTAGGGTTGGACAGCTAGGATTTGGATGGCTAGGGGTTGGACGGTTAGGGGTTGGATGGCTAGGAGTTGGAGGGTAAGGGGTTGGATGGCTCAGGTTGGATGGAATAGAGTTAGACAGTTTAGATTGCAGAGTTTGTCGGGTCAAGACTATATGGCTCAGAGTTGGATGCCTTACGGTTGGATGTCTCGAATTTCAGACTTCAGTGTTGGTGGCTGAGGATTTTCTTATGTTTACTTTCAGTGAATATGAGCACGATATGATTCGAAATGGTGGCAAATTACATTCATAACCTCTTATATATGTGTAAAATCTAGGCTAAAAGAATAGTATAAGGGACATGTCGACCAAATTTTTCAACGAATAAGTCGGCTCTGAACAACATAATATTCACCATTTTGAATTTCCATAATCCTCGATTTTTGCAAGTTTAAGAAAATTTGCCACTAAAATTTTCCCTGTTGTTTGGGGCACCATTTTTAACCCTTGTCATTAAAACACGAACATTTGGGAATTACAACTTGATAACAAAAACATTAGTCTAATTGTCTTAAACGTTATTTTTTTGAGTGCGTATGATTGTACTGGTTTCTCTGTTACGTTAGCTGGTTTACTTTCTCATATTGCATTGTACTTTGTATGTTTCACGGTGCTAAATAGCATTTTACTTTCTTGTATTTCATTGCACAATGTATGTTGCATGGAATTACATATTTTTAGCAGTAAACAATTGTTAGTAATTTAGATTTTGGTGTTATCTTACACTTGTTTTTTATTTTAAATAAAGGTTGATGATGTAGACCTAGGGATAAAACGATATAAACATGTTGCTTATTGAAAGTTTGGATGCAAAGATTGGGCTTGTCCTATATTCTCCATTAATAATTTATTCTCCATTATCATTTATGAATATCAAATACATCTTATTACAACATTTCATGCCTTCTTCTATAATGGAAAGAAATCCTATTCAAACCAATAGGGTCTTCCTATTTCAGAAATAGAATGTTCCTAAACATGCATTGAACATTTACAAAATAAATAAGGAACCCCCATTCTATAGACCAACTATAATTAAAACCCATAAGTGTAACCACAAAATATTTTGCACTAGTCTACCTTTAAAATGCAAGTTGCACTTCATTGTAGGAGAATAAGACAAAGTGCTTTTTCAGTTTGCATAACTTCATAAAATTAGATATTTATTTTATACAACAATTCTACATAAAATGTAACCACAATATATAATGATGGTACAAAGTAATGCACAATAAACTATAATGTTCTTTGTTAATTCCTCTCCTTACAAAGCTTATACATTTTTATACGAGAAATTGCTCCTATTTTCACTCTCCTCATTGTTTATTTACATGGGTTTGGTTTAACAATCTAATCTCACACAAATAACAATAAACAAATAGTAACTATTATATGAGTTGTATTTAACAACCCATATATTAGTAATTAATTTTTACAATTACGTAATTATTAACTCACATTTACATCAATCTTATGAATTACATTTACCATAATATGAGAACTAGAATATTAATTCCTAACATTCCCCCTAGTGCAAACATGGTACAAAAACAACAACCCTTCCTTCAAATCTTGTCACCTCTGAGTGCTCATGATCTGGAGAGTTTTTCATGACAACCAACAACCTCAACAAGGATGATTTTCTGAGGACATCTAACAACTTGCACATACAATTGGTTTTATATGAAAACTAACAACCTAGACATACATATAGTTTTACACGAAAACCAACAACTCAAATACCATGATGTTTTTTTTCCTTGTGCTTTCATCTCTCCACTATATTATACCTTTAGGATATTACATAGGAATCTAATCACAGGAATAGTTCCACATTACATCTTATTGACTATAGTTGATATGATGTAGAATGGAAATAGAACATTAGTGTGATGTTCCCCCCAGGTAAGTGCATGAAGTTGGGGAGCCAAAAAGTGGGAAAAAATCCAAAAAAAGTAAAATGCGTACCTGTTCTATTATAATGCGATCGTGTTTTAAATTCTTAGGTTTTTGATTTACCAAAGCATAATGCGTACGCGTTATGTATGCTATAAATTAAAAAAAGAGGTTCGAGCCTCTATCAATTTATCTCCCTCAAACACGATTTTCAGAGCTTAACTATGCCCTCACGTTTTTTCATTCAGCTGGATCTCAAGCTCAAAGGATCGTGCAAGAATGTAGAGAAAATTGCAGACCAAACAGAATGTATGCAGAATTCCCGTGAAAGAGATGAAAGGGACGTTGGGGGGCCACAATATATAAACAAATCATAACGCATACGCGTTATGCTTTTCACCTTTTCCAACACATGCCTCAAGGCTTGGGATCCGGTTTGGATCCCCAACCCTTAGGCATGGACCTGCACAAACATAGCAAACATCGTGTTTTTGCATGAAAATGTAAAAATGCCACTTCCTCTATGATAAATTAAAATAAAATAATTGATCCATTAAAAAAAATTAGACCACGACGTAGAGCAGATTTTCTTCTTTCTAAAAATATAATTTTTCAAATTTTCTAACTAATATAAGGTTTCCATATTATTTATTTTCTAACTATGCCTTTTTATAGCTATTTTTTTAAGTTTAAATATGTTTATCTTTCATCATGTATCTTTTGTTTGGGTCATCGAAATTGAAAAAAAAATATGCTATCACAAACTAGGCATAATTCTATACATATTCAAAAAACAGAAATCTAATTTTTTATTTTTTTTTAGGGGGGTGGGGGGGGGGGCACAATCGGAGTTCCTTTAGTTTTCAAAACATAAAATTTATTTACTAGAAAAATCATAAATAAAAAAATACTTGTTAAAAAAATAAAAATAAAAATTCTAACACAAACTAGATGCTCATAGCTATTTTTCTGCCAAAGGATTTTCGAAAGTACTCAATGGTGCTCAAAAAATGGTGGGGGGCACGAAAGTCCCTCTATTATGTTTTATAACAAAAACAGGAGCACATGTTGGTATTTTAGTTGTTTGACCCACTTAAACTTACTGTTTTCAAAAAAAATAATAGCTTATAAACTAGACTCAAAATGCTATGATTCATATTTCTACAACATCTTCCAATTTTGAGTGTAACTATTTAGAAAAATTCGTACAAGTTGAAGTTTTTTATTTTTCAGAAAAATACGTCCACTTAAGACCCCCTTTTGGCCCCCCAACTTGGTGCACTTATCCCCCACCACCCGTGCCCCCCCTGCCCTCCTCCCACCCATCCCCCCCACAATGTGAAACTTCCATTTATTCAAACCACACAAAACAACATGAACAATGCAAATGAAACACATTGTGTTAAACACAACTGGAAACAACAACTCTGAAAATAAAGCACACAACTAAAAAATGCATCACCAATACTTTTCGCAGCCCCATCATTGGTGACTAATGAGAGGGCGTTGATTGACCTCCAACTTCATGTGCCTCTGTCTTTTAGTGTACATGTTGCTAACTCAACAGAATGCAAACATCAAGAAAATTTATTTCCACATTGCATTTATTCTTGCCCCCACCCCCTACGCTCGCCCACCCACCCCACTCCTCAATGTGAAACATAGATTAGGATGTCCCAAATACCGAAAATACATATGTAAGGATTTTTTTTGGTACTTTTGACAACTCACAAAATTAATCCTTTTGACACTAAATGGGCACCAATCTCTAAAATGTTACAAACAAATGACCAATGAGCAAAATAATATTTGATTATATTCATGACACTTAGGACAACAAAAAATGAACTTTTTGCTCACAAGGACATTGCGACAAAATGGCATTGACAATAATAGATGACAACAAGAATCTTAGTAAACC